>OU342744.1:94784738-95984738 GCA_910589775.1 Avena eriantha
TGGTTTGTGAGAAGAACACACATGCAATGACACTATTTGATCCATGTGTGGTCTGTGAGAGAACACACATGCAATGACACTGGGTCTGGTTTCATGATATGGTTTGTGAGAAGAACACACATGCAATGACACTGGTGATATGTGGTCTGTGAGAAGAACACACATCCCATGACTCTAGTTGTGGTTCATGAAAAGAGCAGACATGCATGACACTGGTGGATCCATGTTTGGTTCGTGGGAAGAACACACATGCGATGACACTGGGTGGATCCATGGTGGTTTGTGGGAAGAACACACATTCAATGACTCTGTGATATGTGGTTTGTAAGAAGAACACACATGCAATACTCTAGCTGTGGTCATGAAAAGAGCACGCATGCGATGACTCCAGCTGTGGTTCATGAGAAGAGCAGACATACAACGACACCGGTGGATCCATGTGTGGTTCATGGGAAGAACACACTGCAATGACACTGGTGGATCATGTGTGATCTGTGGGAAGAACACACATGCAATGACACTGGTGGATCCATGTGGGGTTCATGGGAAGAACACACATGCAATGACACCGGTGATATGTGGTTTATGAGAAGAACACACATGCAATGACTCTAGCTGTGATTCATGAAAAGAGCAGACATGCAATGACACCGGTGGATCCATGTGTGGTTCATGGGAAGAACACACATGCAATGACACTGGGTGTTGTTCATGATATGGTCTGTGAGACGAACACACATGCAATGACACTGGTGGATCCATGTGTGGTCTGTTAGAAGAACACACATGCAATGACACTGGGTGTGGTTCATGATATGGTTTGTGAGAAGAACACACATCCAATGACTCTAGCTGTGGATCCATGTGTGGTTTGTGAGAAGAACACACATGCAATGACACTGGTGGATCCATGTGTGGTTTGTGGGAAGAACACACATGCAATGACTCTGGTGATATGTGGTTTGTGAAAAGAACAGACATGCAATGACTCTAGCTATGGTTAATGAGAAGAGCAGACATGCAATAACACCGGTGGATCCATGTGTGGTTTGTGAGAAGAACACACGTGCAATGACACTGGGTGTGGTTCATGATATGGTTTGTAAGAAGAACACACATGCAATGACTCTAGCTGTGGTTCATGAAAAGAGCACGCATGCGATGACTCCAGCTGTGGTTCATGAGAAGAGCAGACATACAACGACACCGGTGGATCCATGTGTGGTTCATGGGAAGAACACACATGCAATGACACTGGTGGATCCATGTGTGATCTGTGGGAAGAACACACATGCAATGACACTGGTGGATCCATGTGGGGTTCATGGGAAGAACACACATGCAATGACACCGGTGATATGTGGTTTATGAGAAGAACACACATGCAATGACTCTAGCTGTGGTTCATGAAAAGAGCAGACATGCAATGACACCGGTGGATCCATGTGTGGTTCATGGGAAGAACACACATGCAATGACACTGGGTGTTGTTCATGATATGGTCTGTGAGACGAACACACATGCAATGACACTGGTGGATCCATGTGTGGTCTGTTAGAAGAACACACATGCAATGACACTGGGTGTGGTTCATGATATGGTTTGTGAGAAGAACACACATCCAATGACTCTAGCTGTGGATCCATGTGTGGTCTTTGGGAAGAACACACATGTAATGACACTGGGTGTGGTTCATGATATGGTTTGTGAGAAGAACACACATGCAATGACACTGGTGGATCCATGTGTGGTCTTTGGGAAGAACACATATGCAATGACACTGGCGATATGTGGTCTCTAAGAAGAATACACATCCAATGACTCTAGCTGTGGTTCATGAAAAGAGCAGACATGCAATGGCACTGGTGTGGATCCATGTGTGGTTCATGGGAAGAACACACATGCGATGACACTAGGTGGATCCATGTGTGGTTTGTGAGAAGAACACGCATGCAATGACACTGGTGGATCCATGTGTGGTTCATGGGAAGAACACACATGCAATGACTCTGGTGATTTGTGGTTTGTGAAAAGAACAGACATGCAATGACTCTAGCTGTGGTTAATGAGAAGAGCAGACATGCAATGACACCGGTGGATCCATGTGTGGTTTGTGAGAAGAACACACGTGCAATGACACTGGGTGTGGTTCATGATATGGTTTGTAAGAAGAACACACATGCAATGACTCTAGCTGTGGTTCATGAAAAGAGCACGCATGCGATGACTCCAGCTGTGGTTCATGAGAAGAGCAGACATACAACGACACCGGTGGATCCATGTGTGGTTCATGGGAAGAACACACATGCAATGACACTGGTGGATCCATGTGTGATCTGTGGGAAGAACACACATGCAATGACACTGGTGGATCCATGTGGGGTTCATGGGAAGAACACACATGCAATGACACCGGTGATATGTGGTTTATGAGAAGAACACACATGCAATGACTCTAGCTGTGGTTCATGAAAAGAGCAGACATGCAATGACACCGGTGGATCCATGTGTGGTTCATGGGAAGAACACACATGCAATGACACTGGGTGTTGTTCATGATATGGTCTGTGAGACGAACACACATGCAATGACACTGGTGGATCCATGTGTGGTCTGTTAGAAGAACACACATGCAATGACACTGGGTGTGGTTCATGATATGGTTTGTGAGAAGAACAAACATCCAATGACTCTAGCTGTGGATCCATGTGTGGTCTTTGGGAAGAACACACATGTAATGACACTGGTGGATCCATGTGTGGTTCATGACAAGAGCAGACATGCAATGACACTGGTGAATCCATGTGTGGTTCATGGGAAGAACACACATGCAATGACACTGGTGGATCCATGTGTGGTCTGTGGGAAGAACCCACATGCAATGACACTGGTGGATCCATGTGTGGTTCATGGGAAGAACACACATGCAATGACACTGGGTGTGGTTCATGATATGGTTTGTGAGAAGAACACACATGCAATGACACTATTTGATCCATGTGTGGTCTGTGAGAAGAACACACATGCAATGACACTGGGTCTGGATCATGATATGGTTTGTGAGAAGAACACACATGCAATGACACTGGTGATATTTGGTCTGTGAGAAGAACACACATCCCATGACTCTAGTTGTGGTTCATGAAAAGAGCAGACATGCAATGACACTGGTGGATCCATGTTTGGTTCGTGGGAAGAACACACATGCGATGACACTGGGTGGATCCATGTGTGGTTTGTGAGAAGAACACACATGCAATGACACTGGTGGATCCATGTGTGGTTTGTGGGAAGAACACACATGCAATGACTCTGGTGATATGTGGTTTGTGAAAAGAACAGACATGCAATGACTCTAGCTGTGGTTAATGAGAAGAGCAAACATGCAATGACACCGGTGGATCCATGTGTGGTTTGTGATAAGAAAACACGTGCAATGACACTGGGTGTGGTTCATGATATGGTTTGTAAGAAGAACACACATGCAATGACTCTAGCTGTGGTTTGTGAAAAGAGCACGCATGCGATGACTCTAGCTATGGTTCATGGGAAGAGCAGACATACAATGACACTGGTGGATCCATGTGTGGTTCGTGGGAAGACACACATGCAACAACACTGGTGGATCCATGTGTGGTATGTGGGTTGAACACACATGCAATGACACTGATGTATCCTTATGTGGTTTATGAGTGGTTTATTGGAAGAACACACATCCAATGAACTCTTGTGGATCTATCTTGGCATAATTTGATGTATGCCACGATGTATTTCATTGTGCAAGACACTCATTTTCCTTATTTATACTACTCAGTATCGCTCTTGGTTTTATGTGGTACTACTCAGTTTTGCTCCCCCTCTCTATCTTTCGTAGAAGTACCAATCTATGCTCACCTTGTCTGCTACTCCCTGATTGGTTATCATAGTTGTCACATGGATCGTGCGCACCAACCGTTGATTCTGTGCGATCCAACGATGATCGTTGCGCACGTCGTGCCCTTCACAGTACAGTGTGAGGTAGCACGGACGTCTCCCTCAGTGAGACTTCTACAAGAAGGAACACGATGCCGTCCATGGAAAAAGTCGTCGAGTGGTCATGTCATGTTTAATCAAGTCTGAAAAGCCTACTACGGCTACTACTACGCCACAACGCATGCATCATCGAGTGCACGGTCGTTGATGGACAACTGAAATTTATTGCCACTTGATTTTAATAAGACATATCCCATATTTTACGTAGCGGCTCTCAATCTCACTTCCAAGTGGGCCTGACCGTAAGAAGCTTGCATGCGCTAGCCGGAGACCGGAGAGCTGAGCTTGACGAGACCTAACGTCTCCGCCTTCATCAACACATCCCTCTACCTGATCTAGCACAACCCCACAAATCTCGCCATATAGCCACTTACCTTCCCCTCTACATTTCCACTTTTAGCTATCACCAATTTTAGGGCCATGTCAAACTTCTTACATAGAAATTGTGTATGCGCCCTTTACATGTGGCTCAATATAGAACTGCCATGTAGGGCCTGGGAAAAAAACGTGACGTACCGTGCGCGTATCACGGTGCATGGTGGTGCAACAAAACGTGCCTTGCTTCCATCCACCTTAACTATAGAGCCCCTCTCCGCACACCCACTCCCACTCTCGCTCACTCTCCCCACACAACCCTCTCCACTATCCCACCAGCATCCGCAAACTCCCGAGAATACCCCGTCCGCGCCGGTGATGACCGAGGAGGATAAGGTGGCCATCGTTGCCTCTGAGGCCGCCAGCGAGGAGGCCCCGGTCTCCTTGCCAGCCCCCCTCGACGTGTTGAAAGGAGCCGCCGTCCCTGTCCAGGCCCCAGTCGAGGCATCGATGGCAGCCGCTGTTCCCGTCCAGGCCCCCGTCCCCTCTACCAACGGAGCCACCGAAGCGGAGGCCCCCGCCGGCGAGGAGGCCCCTGCCGGTCACAAGCGGATCAAGCACTTCTAGGGCACCTACGATCCAGATAAGTACATCGCTCCGCTGAACCCCTACGACACCGGCATCGACGACCCATGGTCGGAGGTAACTAGGGTTTTCTCCCCTCCCCTGGTTCTTCTACAGTTCCTATCGTTGGATGCTAGATGTTGGTTTATTAGAATTCGCTTGTTTGCATTTTGATTGCTCGATCTTCTTACATCAACTACTCCCTCATTTTAATTTTCTTCCAATAGGTTTCCGGCAGCGACATCTGTAGTTATGACGAGTCCATACACACCAAGACTCGTCAGGTGTTGAGGAGGCTGCGGGCCAGCAAGTACGCCGCCTTCTTTAAGGGCGGCCCCTGGCGCTGCCCGTTCCGCAAGGGGATCGCCTACAGTTGTGCGAGTGGCCCCGACCGCACCGACTTCCTCTCCTTAATGAAGCATGTAGAGGCCGCAGGCTCTGGCATCCACAAAGGCGGCGAGTGCGAGACCATGAACATCAATGCCTACATCGCTGAACACCGGGATCTCGGCATTCACCTCCGAAACCTCTAGCGGTTAGCCATCAAATAGGGTCGCATCGCTCCAATCAGGCCCAAGGTCCCCAAGATCAAGGGACTGGGCAGCAAGAAGTGGAGGAAGCGTCAGATGGAGGAGGAGGAGGCGGAGGCGCGGGCGCGTGCAGGATGTGCCTGCAGCTGCGGAGGCTGCCGCTGCTGCTAAGCAGCTTCTTTCTATCTATAACCTATTTCTGGCTGAATGCATCGAACCTCATTAAGAAACCTACTTTCTATCGCTATATCCTATTTAGCTGCGCACAACTATATCTACATTTGTTTGTTTCTGAAAGAATGTATTCTGCCTGGTGTGATTTGCTGCTTTAGATTTGCTACCTGATCGGAGGCAAAAAAGGGTTCCAAAAGGAAACGAATTATCGAAGAGAGAATCTTCTCTAGATTTGCTACCAATTTGGGCAAATATGAACTTATCTGTTTAGCGAGAGAGGAAAAGGGTACTCTTTCAAACTGCTAGTTAACGAGCTACCATCTTGACGTCTCCCTCTACAAGAAGGAACACGATGCCGTCTATGGAAAAAGTCGTCGAGCGGTCATGTCACGTTTAATCAAGTCTGAAAAGCCTACTACTGCTACTACTACGCCACAACACATGCGCCATCGAGTGCACGGTCGTCGATGGACAGCTGCAATTTATTGCCACTTGATTTTAATAAGACACATCCCATTTTTTACGCAGCGGCTTTCAATCTCACTTCCAACTGGGGCCCACCGTAAGAAGCTTGCACACGCTAGCCGGAGGCCGAACAGCTGATCTCGACGAGACCTAACGTCTCCAGTTCATCGAGTCACTCGTAGTCATCAACACATCCCTCTAGCGAATCATGCACAACCCCACAAATCTCGCCGTACAGCCACCTACCCCCCTCTACATTTCTACTTTTAACTATCGCCAATTTTAGGGCCGTGTCAAACTTTGTACATAGAAATTGTGTGTGCGCCCTTTGCATGCGGCTCAATACAGAACTGCCATGCATGGCCCGGGAAAAAACATGACGTACCATGCGTGTGTCGCGGTGCACGGTGCAGTAGACTGCGCGGCGTGGTGTACGGTGGTGCAACGAAACGTGCCTTGCTTCTATCCACCTTAACTGTTGAGCTCACTGACCCCACACAACCCTCTCCACTGCCCCACCAGCATCCGCAAACTCCCGAGAATACCCCGTCCGCGTCGGCGATGGCCGAGGAGGATAAGGTGGCCATCGTCGCCTCCGTGGCCGCCGGCGAGGAGGCCCCCCATCTGCTGGCTATATCCTATTTCTGGCTGAATGCATCAAACCTCGTTAAGCAACCTACTTTCTATCGCTATATCCTATTTAGCTGCGCACATCTATATCTACATTTGTTTTGTTTTGTGAATGAATGTATTCTGCCTGGTGTGATTTGCTGCTCTAGATTTGCTACCTGATCGGAGGCAAAAAGAGGTCCAAAAGGGAACGAAATATCGAAGTGAGAATCTTCTCTAGATTTTCTACCAATTTGGGCAAAATGAAACATATATGTTTAGCGAGAGAGGAAAAGGGCACTCTTTCAAACTGCTAGTTAAGAAGCTACCATCTTGACAAGCTACAAGACACATACATAAACATAACACAACAAGGGTTAAATTTATTTTACTAGTATCACTTGATGCGCTAGACATCTTGGCAAGCTAACTGAGTTCCACAAAACAGAAACATAACACTGACAAGTAAAATTTAATTCACTCCTCATCAGACCACTTGACGCGCTTGCCATCATTCCAGGTACTCCACGTCTGACGAACTGCTTTGTCCCAAATGGCATCTGACTTGGGTTTTCTATCTTCAGCGTCCTGCGGCACAATTAGCGGTGCATCACATGCCTGATTGTTGCCGCTAGAAGATGTCGCCTCTCTGTTTGCCACTTCAGCTGCAGCCTCTCTGCCAGCTGCTTCTTCAGCTACAAGCTCTCTTTCAGCTGCTTCTGCAGCCTCTCTGTCAGCTGCTTCAGATGCAGCCAATTTCTTTGCATATTCAACTTCAAACTCAGCTATTCGGCATTCTCTACAAAGGGCTCCGCTAATCTCGTCTTCCCACTTGCAAATAGGGCAAAACACGAGGTAACGTTGAAAAAATGGATCTTCTTGTACAGCTGGTAGGTCACGTAAGCATCTATGGCAGTATACTTCAGGTTTATATCAGACAACGGCCACTCGTCCCAAAAATCGTGCCTATCCGTAGGGAAATCTTCCTCCATTGTGTCGTACGACTCATCGAGGATTCTAGTTGCGAGTGATGCCATTCCATCCTTCTTCCTGCCCCCTAGGATCTTGACAAGACGCTGAATATCGATCCAGTTGTGCGCAGGAATTATAATTTCCTCTTGATACAATTTTGGAAAATCAGTTGTTGTGTCGACAGTGCAGAAAACAATTCCCTTTTTTTTCAAGGAACTGGCGCAGCGTCGGACATTTCCTGTCAGTCCTGAAAGTATGTAGTTTGTTATCACCAAAATTTGTAACTACAAATATTTTGTCAATGCAAGATCATCATCTCAATATAATTTTGAAAAGTTTAGTAAATGCAAGATCAAGACTCTCAACATTGTATTGTCATAATTTATTCGGTTTTGCTATTTCTCAGTCGACTAAACGAGTTGCACATTTCTTTTAACTACGGTTGCACTTTTCTTAGGTGATTGAGACTAAAGAAAATCTCAGTCGATTGAGACATAGGCAAACCCTAATTTATTTGGTTCTAAGTAAAATCCAGTAGTTGCAAGATGAGCAAGTGGATAAAGAACAAGAGGAGAAAACCCTAAAAGCAGTTAGCTACAGAGAGCATATCTACAAACCGGGAGAGGTGGTAGACGAGGACGTGTTTCTGCATGGCAAGTTGAATGACGACGACTTCATTCACTTAATATGGGTGCTCCAGGGTGTACTCGAGGTCCAATCCCACAAACTTGTCCTCGTCTATCCCAAGCCAACCCTCGTACATCCTCAGGACACGCACCACTGTCTCCTCCTCGTTGGTGTAGACAATGTATATCTTCTTGTTGTCATGGGTAGTGAAGCTTGTCTATAGAGTGCGTAGATCTTCCATGGCGGCAAGGAGAAGACGGGAAGAAGATAGTAGATGACAGGAAGAAGAAGAGTGGTTTCTGCGAGGCAGGGGAACGGTGGAACCGTCAATGCGCTTTTATGGTAGGTGTTAACGATTGGGACGGAAGTCCAAGGAGAGACGCGTGGCGGTGGCCATTCCAGCTTCTGAGTAAATAAAAAATAATTATAACACCGATACATGGGCCCTATTTTGTCACGTCAACACACTGGGTAGGGGGCGTTGTCATATCTACTCTGCCAACGCTGCAAGCCTACGTGACAGCCACCCCGCCTAAGCGACAGGAGCGACATAACAGCGAACTGACAGGGGGGGGGCCAACTTGACGCCCGTTAGCCTGATTTTTTGTATTGAAACGTAAAGTTGAATTCGTGCCAAAAAAGACCCTCTGAGTATTTGGCACACCAACTGTAGTCATCCCGGCTGATTTCAGGGAACTTGGGTACCGCGTTGCCTGTACACCCCAACTTTCGGGCCGCAAAGTGATAATCTCGCCTAGGGAGGAGGGCTAACTAGCGAAGGCTTGGTGGGCTTCCCAAGTGGGGGCCACCTAGGGTCAGTGGCTCCCCCTTGGTGGCTGGTGGCTATGGGGATTAGTCACACATCGCCTGCCCCTTCGGTGGTGCCCTCCCCTCCCACTATATATAGGGGTCTCCCCCTCCCCTTGGAATCATCCCATTCTTTCTTCTCTCTCTCATTCCTTTGATGATTTCTCCGCAAAATTGGAGAGGACCTTGAGGGTTTTGAGTTCTCCACTTTCATAGCACCGTCGTGTGATCTTCGGTTCGCCAACTTCCTCTTCTGCTGCTCGGCTGGATCGGAGCCCGGGAGACGCCGCTTACACTAGACGTGTGTAGTACTTCGGATGCACCACACTTGGGGTGCTTGAAGCTGCTCATCTTCATCAACATACGCCTTCCTGTGTAAGGCATTCCTCGGTTTTCAAGGGTATGAATACCGTCTTCCTTTTTCGTTACTAATGTCTACATAGTATAGATCCTGGTATTAGTGTTTGCATAGTTAGAATTTTTTTATTTTCTGCTACGGAACCCTTCACCAACTCCTTGGGTTCTGTAGAGGGGCGCGCAACACCAAACCTTACTGGCAGCGAGTTAATTGCAAATTCCGAACTTGAGGGTTTAGCCGCAATGCATTCCAAACCTCTCAAACCCTCACACAAGTGAATAAGAGATGCTTAATATATTTTGGTCCTTGATGACATACTGGACAATCCGGTGCTACTTTTATATGTCGATCTGCCAATATATATTTTCCAGGTATCACTTCATGGAGAGAGTTCACATAAAAAATTTAACCTTGGAAGAAACATTCAGATTCTAGAGATATTCCCAGACCAGATTAACCGAAGATGACCCCTGTACATCACCTCTTATAGATCTCTTCTGAATTGATGATTCCACTCTAAGTGATAAGCTGACCTTATGAAGAATATATAACTCTTGCTAAAATTCTAGGCAACAAAATCTTGGTTTTTGCTTGTAACATAAGTTAGGATTTGCCCGGCCGACCACCTATATATAACCTTTGTAATCTCTCAAACAATATTAATCACTACGAGACAATTATATATCCACAATTATAGCCTAGAGATAATGCCACTCAACTCGATCGTATGCTTTCATCATGTTAAGCTTGACCGCACACACGCTGTTCTTCCCTTCCTCCCTTTTTCTCATCGCATGCACACTTTAGTAAGCAATAAGAACATTATCTGTAATGAGTCTTCCAGGAATGAAAGCACTCTATTCTTTACCAATGATATCACCTAAAAAACCTCCTGCCCTATTTGCAATACACTTGGCAGCTACCTTATAAAGAACTGGATAGAAAGAAATATGCCGATACTAGGAAATGTGTTGTGGATGTTCTACCTTCAGAATAAGGGTGAACGACGTATATTCATCCCAACTGGTAGTTCCCCTCCATTTAAAAAATCCAGTACAGTAGGTACTAAGTCATTCTGCAATAAACTCTAATGTCTCTGAAAGAAACCCGCAGTAAAACCATCCACACCAGGAGCTCTTGATGGTGCCATCCGAGACAACACAACCCTAAACTCCTAGGTAGTATAGATCCTATCTAGTTCCATTTCTGATGTTTCCTTCATAGGAACCAAACTCAGTAACTTGTCCATATTGTGGAAACCCAGAGAAGTGTATAGATTTTGATAGAAACCTTGACCTCTACACAGTCCTCATCCCACGACTCACATCTGCTGCCATCAGATCTCTCCAGATTCTTAATCTTGTTCAACCGCTTTGATGAGCAACCTGAGCATGTAAGTACTTTGTGTTATGATCCCAACAACCATTGGGTTGGTGACCGTTGCCACATCCAAATCTCCTCTTGACGAAGAGCCTCTCTTAGTTATTTTACTATTGTTTTTCTTCATAATTTGGACCATGACCCATAGACTGGCTACGCAAACTTTCCAGCCTCTTGCAAAGCTTCTGAACCTTCCGCGGCAGATCTCTGAATTGCTTTGAACCCCACACACTCAAACTTGATTGAATGGAATTTAAAGCATTCACCACGCTTTGCAATCCAAGATGACCTGGCCCTTTCTTCCATTTTTCCATTACCAGCTTATCATAATCAGCATGTGTCTGGCACACATCCCCATACCTGAATCATTTAGCACCTCTCCATCTCTCCCTAGCCACTACTTACATGAAAGTCCACAATAATGAAACATTGATTTGACTCTGTCGTGGCTATGTGCCGAACACGCATGTACTCAAACTAGCTTATTGAAAAAACCCTCGTTGCCAAAGGCCCGCTCCAATATGGCTTTTACGTTTTCTGAACCACCCTGTCCATTATCCCATGTATATTGGTTTCTATCTTCCACCATCGGAGCTCTATAGAACCCTGTCATTATCCATATGAGACCACTATGATCATTCTTCCTCACCATCGCATCGATATGGCAGGAACTTTTGTTTTGAATATCAACATAAACCTCTATTGATCAGAACAAGGCTACACCTCCACTCAACCCCACACTATCCACTGCAAAGCAGCCTGCAAACCCAAGTATGCTTTGCAAACTCTCCACCTTTTTTGCTGAATTTTTTGTCTCCATCACCAACAAGAAGTTTGGGCCACTCTTGCTTCACAACATTGCGAAGCTCATGAACAGCCACATGGTTCCCAAGCCCCCGGCTATTCTAGCTCATACAACTCATTGATCCGGGCAGGGTTGTCCCACATCCATTGCAGAATTTTCAAAAGATGTTGGGGGTAGGCTTCTTCTTGGTTGGAACATGACCCTCGTCTCCCCATCGGTAGTTTGCCTTACCCCTTCTATGGATGGGCATGTAAGAGGTACCTCATTCAAACTCGCCTCCTGATCATGCATGGCATTAGCCAAAAGTGGTACCTCAATCTTCGTATACACTTGCGCCTGAGCCCCAGCCTTGCGCTTGTACTAACTTTTATGCTTCAACAGGCACATCACATCTAAACCCACTTACGCAACATTGCTAGAAGACTGAGTATCATCCTTGGTATTTTGGCCACAACTCTGTGATACGTCCATTTTGCATTACTATTCTATGTCTTAATTCACTATTATTCATTGATATATTTCGTATTGAGAGGTGATACTTATGTTATTTCATCTATTTTTGCATGGTTGATGACTTTTGGAGCATGGACCGCTGCAGTCAGGATTCTGATGGAAAAGGTGCTGTTTGGAGGCAAAATTCGCGAAGATCAGAAAATTTGGGAAAATATACGGAAAATCCTATTTTTCCAGAAGACTAAGGATGCCAGAAGATGGAGTGGAGGTGGGCCATTGGGGGCCCACACCACCCCATGGCGCGGGCAGGCCTAGGTCGTGCCTGGAGGTGGTGTGGACGCCCTGGCCCACTCCAGCCTCTCCCCTCTGGCGTATATCATCCCCACGAAACCCTAAGACTCGGGGAGCGACCACAGAAAGATTCCGCTGCCTCTGCGGGGCGGAAAACACCGAGAGAGAAAGATCTCTCCGGTAGACAAATTTCTGTCAAGGGAATTCCTTCCCGGAGAGGGGGTATCGTCACCATCAACACCACCATCAAGCTGGACTTCATCGGGATCATCATCATCATCACCACCATCATCACCATCAACACCCTCATCACCATCTCCATATTGCTGTAACAATTGGTTGAATCTTGCTATAGTTCATAGGGGAAACTTTCCCGGTGTTGATTACTCTTTGTAGTTGATGCTATTGAGTGAACCATTGAATTATTGTTTATGTTCAGATTGTTATACATCATTATTCCATCTCTGATCATGATCCATATGATGTCTTGTGAGTAGTTCGTCTTGTTCTTGAGGACATGGGAGAAGTCTTGTTGTTAGTACTAGAGTTGCGTTGAGAAATATTCAATAGATTGTTATTTAAGTTGTGGTGTACTTCTTCTAGTGGTGTCATGTGAACGTCGACTACATGACACTTCACCTATAAGGGCCTAGGGGAATGCATTGTGAATTTGGCTACTAATCGTAGGGGTTGCCGGAGTGACAAAAACCTGAACCCCCGTTAGCAAACCATTGCACAAGGGACGTAAGGGTCTTAGAGTTTAAAGCTGTGGTTAGGTTTCTACCTTAATTACTTTCTTGTACTTACGGATGTTTGCAAGGGGTATAATCACAAGTATGTATTTAGTCTTGGATGGGGCGGTACATTAGCACAGGTTCACCCACACAACACTTAGCAAGCTAGAGAATATTAATCGACTATATGAAGCGAAAGCACTTGACAGTCTTCCCATGTGTCCTCGAGAACGTTTGGTCATCTATAGAAATACAACCGGCTTGTCCTTTGCTGTATAAAGGATTGGGCCACTTGTTGCATTTATTCCTATTGTCTTTTATTTACTCGTACTTTGTTTACTTGCTTTATCGAAAACCCCTAAAAATCTGTTTGCTAAGTATTTGCAGAGAATTCCTGATCCATACCACTAGCCAGCACCTTCTGCTCCTCGTTGGGTTCGACACTCTTACTTATCGAAAATACTGCGATACACCCCCATACTTGTGGGTCATCAAGACTATTTTCTGGCACCGTTGCCGGGGAGTGAAGCGCTATTGGAGAGTGGAACTGGTAAAGGAAACTTCTAATGTGAGTATTGTTTACTTCTGCTAGTTGCTTTATTTTCGTTATGGATAATTCGCTGAGTTTCTTATTTGGTAACGCTACTACCACTGCTAAGGTAGTAGATAAGCCACCTCCTACTGAGAAAGATGTTTTCAAAATACCTACAAGAATTATTGATCGTGTTATGGATAACTACTATGTTGGGGATGGAACTGTCCATCCCGGTGATCATTTACTCTTTATACACGAATTATGTGGGTTGTTCAAGTGTGCAGGTATTACTACAGATCAAGTTAAGAATAAGTTATTCTCATTATCACTGAAAGGAAGAGCTGAGGAATGGTATAAGCTGCTGAAGAATGGTCAAGCTCTGGAATGGGAGGAAATAGTACCTCTCTTTTATTCAAAGTTTTATCCTCCTAGTGAGATTCATAAAGATCGGAATCAAATATACAACTTTTGGCCTCTTGATGGAGAGAGTACATCCCAAGCTTGGGGGAGATTGAAGTTACTAATGCTCAAATGTCCCATTCATGAGCTCCCCAACAATATTATTATCAATAACTTTTATGCAAGGCTCTCTCTACATGATAAAGATTTATTGGATGCTTCTTGTGCTGGATCATTCACTCACATGGAAGAAGAAGCTAAATGGGACCTTCTAGACCGTATTCAAGACAATGCTGAAGCTTGGGAGAATGACAAAGGTAGAAAGTCAGGTATAAATTATGATTATGAATGCATTGAATCTTTTATGGGAACTGATGACTTTCAAAATATTAAAAATGCTTATGGTCTAGACTCTAAAGCTATTGCTTCTTATTTTAAGGCTTTTGCTTCCTACATTGAAGTGCCTAAAAAGAAGTGGAATAAGTATCATGAACCTTATAAAGATGTTTCTAAGAGTGTTCCTGCAAGAAATACTAAAGTTTTTCCTGCTTATCATGTTTTACCTAAACCTTATATTGAGAAAATGCCTTTTCCTGTTAAGGTAAAGGAACATTCTATGATGGCTAGTATGGTAGATGAAAGTATGAAAAAAGCTGTTGAACCTGATAAACAAATGGTTGATGAACCTATAATAGTAAATGTGAAAGACTTTGTCACTAAGTATGAGGAAGAGGGACACACTATCATTTGTAAGGAGACCTCTAATGTTGTTTCACATAGTAGTGCTATGAGAGCTAGTATTCCTGTGTTTTCTGTTAGAATAAGTGATCATTGCTATGATGGTCCTTGTGATAGCTATATTGTTAAGTTTATGCATGATACTGAAAGCTACTATGAGAGAGGGAAAAGTGTTCTTATGTATCTCAATAATATCAAGTTTCCTCGTTTTATGCTGAAAGTTTTTATGTTGCACTTCTTTTTCCTTCTTATGCAAGTTGCCTCTGGTTTCAACAACTTGTTTGTTTACAAAATTCCCTTGCATAGGAAGTGGGTTAGACTTAAATGTGTGTATCCCTATGAGAGCTTCTTCAAATTATCATGCCCATCTTAATGGCTATAAAGAAAGAGCTTTATGGGAGACAACCCAATTTGTTTTTGCTTTTAGCCTTGGAACTTATTACTTCGGTAATAACCGCTCCTTATCCGTTTTGTTTGGTTTTTGTGTCAAGATCAACCTCTAATGAGAGAGAAGTAATATTTGGGCAAAAACAGATTTTTGTGCTTCACCGTAAAAATTCGTGAGAGATCTCTGTATGTCGGATTGAGCTGTAATTTTTTTTGCTTCTGCCCCAGGTTGTTATTTAACTTTAGTTAGTTTTGCACTTTTTGAGTTGAGCAACAAAAGATTTTCGGAAAAATTGATCTTTACCTGCTGGTCTGTTTTGACAGATTTTGCCACTCTTGCATTTGCTTCTTTATTTGCTTTCCTTTTTGAATTCTTTTTGGGTTTTCGGAAGGAGTTGGTACAGTAGCTTTTGTTTTGATGGTTTTCAGTTGAAGTTGGACTCAAAAGGTTTTATCACTTCACTTATACTAATGTTGCTAATGAGAACTGTGTGAAGTTTTGTGTGAAAGAAATTTCCAGGAAGTGGAGACAATGGTGTAATAAGGAAGAGGAAGGTTTTATGACTCCAATAATAAGTGTATGAAGATGAAGATATCGATGATATTCATGAGATAACTCCGGAAGGATCCACTAAATACCAAATTCAGAGACCTACAGAGTCTGTTTTCAAATAGGTAACAGTTCTGGTAAGAAAAGTTCCATGAAAATACAATCCAACTATATTTTTGCAGTTTTGAGTCAATAAGGAAAGCTACGAAGCAAAAAAGAGACGGAAAAGGATCCAGGGTGGCTCACACCACCCTGTGGCGCATGCCCTCCCCTGGCCGCGCCACCAGGTGGTGAGTCCACCCTGGACTCCGCCTCCGACTCATTTTCTCCCAGTGCCTTCCTTTTGATGTGAAACTCCATAATATATAACCCCCCGGATCTTCCGAGGTTCGTATATCGTGTTTTCATCGTGTTTTTGTTTTGATCTATTTCTGCCAGGTACAATCCCAGATTTGGAGCCACATTGTCTTCCTCTAGATCATCCAAGGGGGATTCCTTAGAAGATATCGTCAACCCATACATGAGAGAATTGAAGATTCATCCCAAGGAGTTGTTGCTCGAAGGTAGGGAGGTCCGGATTAAAGAGGTTCAAGGCCCTAAAGGTGAAGGAAGTCTGGATGACAGGATGGAAGCAATGGAGTAAGAAGTCTTTAGGTACAGGAAGATGGCGGAGCGCGAAGTGGATATCATCCATAGGATTTGCTCCGAACTCATCACCGAGCACCAAAAGGAGACTGCTGAACTCAAAGACGAAGTCCTCTCACTCCGCCAAACAACCAACAAACTGCAAGCACAGTTCTGTGATGTTCAAAATCAAAACTATGAGTATGAGGCTAGATTTAAACGCATAAGTGCTGCTACAAGTTTTAGGATGTTGGAAACCACAATGTCCTTTGTTGATGTGAAGCCTTTAACCTAGAAGACGGACGAAGATGAGAAGACACCACCACCACCAAAGGAATAATTCGTCATCAGGTTTGGCATCCCCTTGGTTTGTTCCAAGCTTGGGGGAGTGCCTCGGTATCATATCACTATCTTCTATCTTTTTACCTTATTAGTAGTCATATCATGAATAGAGGAGTTATTATGTAGTATGGTTTGCATTATGGAAGCATCCCTTCTCTCGTTAGATTTGTATCCCTTGGTGTGAGTTTCCGTTATGGAATATTAATGAGAAGTTCTATCATTCACTCTTTTTGCATAGCTTATATTAGTTTCCAATTCGTGGTTATATGATTGATCTTGTTGTTAGTATTGGTAGCACTTTGGGATCATTGAGTTAATTTAGTTGGTTTTGGCAAACCTGGATCGGTCAGTAGCAACACTATTTTTGAGAGTTGAAAGAAAAGATAAAAGTACCTTTAAAAGAAAAATAATTTCATCATGTTTCTTTCTTGATTTGCTCATAAGTCTCGTATTCTCCAATTAAGATCTTTTGTGCTTCCAAGGAAGATTGCATGTTTGTCTTTATCACTTGTATGTTTGTTTGTTTCCTTCAACTCTTATACTTGCTACCCAGCCTTACTAGCCAAAAACCTATACTGAGAGGGTATTCTTCTCGTGCATCCACTCCTTTAAACCAAAACCTTTGCCATTTGTGTCCAGCATACCTACCTAGTAGCATTATTGCTATTCCAAGTAAATTCTTGTTTTATCTACCTCCCAAATTAAACTTGTTATGTGAAAATTAGTGATTAAATCTCTCATGAACTTGATGGCACACTTTACTTTCTTGCATTTAATAAACTTGAACCATTGGGTCCTTCTTTGTTGCGCATATGCTTGAGCTTTATGAGTTGAAGTTAGCCGAACCATGTATCATGGGGACCGCTTTCAACACTTCATTGGTACTTGTACCTAGTTGATATCATGTTCTTTTGCTTATGGATCCCGGCGGTGTGAAATAAAAGTGGAACTTGTAAGATCATGGAGTTTATATGTGTGTTAGAGAAACGCCTGGGCCACTAGCCTAAGCCATGCCTAATCATGGTGGAAACTTGCAGCATAACTATAGTGAGCATTCTATGAAGCATCCTCAATAAAAACCTATGCAAATAGCAAATAAAAAGATCGCTGAGATGCTCACTGTCTGCTTGCCTTGTCATTTTGATTATGGGATAGCTCCTGTGTCATGTGCAAGGGGTACCCCGTTGGCGGTTCTCAATGATACACATGTATTTACAATGACAAGAGCTTGCTCGTGACTGAAGTTGAGTAGCATGAGGATCGGTACTCATAAGTAAGGGGCATGGGACTCCAATTTATAACTTGTCAAGCATATCCTCTTAGTCGTGTCACTTTAACCTTAATCACCAAAAGATCCCTACGATAGGGGCAATGAGAGCTGAAAGCTAGTAAGTAGCATAATTTTTGGGAGCTCTTTATGAGACTTGCAATCCCTTCTTCCCTCTGCGAAGGGCCTTTCTTTTACTTTGCAGTATAGTCAGTAAACCTATTCCCTTCTATCTCAGCAAGTATTTTGAGTTGATGTGTTTCATTCATTCATATGATGATTTATTCAATCAAGTTTCTTCTGTTCCTTGTTTTGCACATTGCTCTTATCTTGATGTTTACTACTTTGAAAGCTATCATTGAAAAACCAGCTATTTGTGAAGTCCAGCAAATTATCAACTATTCTTCGACCAAGAGCTAAGTTTGCCATTACCAATTATGATTTACTTTACGTATCTTTATTGTGTTTCCTTTACTTATTGCAAGTTGAGTTATATAATAGTGAGTTGTCTTCTATTATGATCTATGCTTTTGATGAATGTGATGTTTCTTGTCTGTATTCTTTTATCGACTCTTCACTCCATAAACCTGAGGTCATGTTTATTGAGCTCAGTTTCGCTTGGGGACAAGCGAAGTCTAAGCTTGGGGGGAGTTGATACGTCCATTTTGCATCACTAATCTATGTCTTAATTCACTATTATTCATTGATATATTTCGTATTGAGAGGTGATACTTATGTTATTTCATCTATTTTTGCATGGTTGATGACTTTTGGAGCATGGACCGCTGCAGTCAGGATTCTGATGGAAAAGGTGCTGTTTGGAGGCAAAATTCGCGAAGATCAGAAAATCTGAGAAAATACACGGAAAATCCTATTTTTCTAGAAGACTAAGGATGCTAGAAGATGGAGTGGAGGTGGGCCACAGGGGGCCCACACCACCCCATGGCACGGGCAGGCCTAGGCCGCGCCTGGAGGTGGTGTGGCCGCCCTGGCCCACTCCAGCCTCTCCCCTCTGGCGTATATCATCCCCACGAAACCCTAAGACTCAGGAAGCGACCACAGAAAGATTCCGTCGCCTCTGCGGGGCGGAAAACACCGAGAGAGAAATATCTCTCCTCAGACATATTTCTGCCGGGGGAATTCCTTCCCGAAGAGGGGAGATCATCACCATCAAGACCACCATCAAGCTGGACTTCATCGGGATCATCATCATCATCACCACCATCATCACCATCAGCACCCTCATCACCATCTCCATATTGCTGTAACAATTGGTTGAATCTTGCTATAGTTCATAGAGGAAACTTTCCCGGTGTTGATTACTCTTTTTAGTTGATGCTATTGAGTGAACCATTGAATTATTGTTTATGTTCAGATTGTTATACATCATTATTTCATCTCTGATCATGATCCATA
The DNA here is from genome assembly GCA_910589775.1 of Avena eriantha. NCBI lineage: Eukaryota > Viridiplantae > Streptophyta > Magnoliopsida > Poales > Poaceae > Avena > Avena eriantha. The sequence goes on from OU342744.1 coordinate 94,804,173, forward strand.
TGATGTCTTGTGAGTAGTTCGTTTTGTTCTTGAGGACATGGGAGAAGTCTTGTTGTTAGTAGTGGAGTTGCGTTGAGAAAGATTCAATATATTGTTATTTAAGTTGTGGTGTACTTCTTCTAGTGGTGTCATGTGAACGTCAACTACATGACACTTCACCTATAAGGGCCTAGGGGAATGCATTGTGAATTTGGCTACTAATCGTAGGGGTTGCCGGAGTGACAGAAACCTGAACCCCCGTTAGGCAGGGGACGTAAGGGTCTTAGATTTTAAAGTTGTGGTTAGGTTTCTACCTTAATTACTTTCTTGTACTTACGGATGTTTGCAAGGTGTATAATTACAAGTATGTATTTAGTCTTGGATGGGGCGGTACATTAGCACAGGTTGACCCACACAACACTTAGCAAGCTAGAGAAGATTAATCGACTATATGAAGCGAAAGCACTTGACAGTCTTCCCATGTGTCCTCGAGAACGTTTGGTCATCTATAGAAATACAACCGGCTTATCCTTTGCTGCATAAAGGATTGGGCCACTTGCTGCATTTATTCCTACTGTCTTTTATTTACTCATACTTTGTTTACTTGCTTTATCGAAAACCCCTAAAAATCCGTTTGCTAAGTATTTGCAGAGAATTCCTGATCCATACCACTAGCCAGCACCTTCTGCTCCTCATTGGGTTCGACACTCTTACTTATCGAAAATACTGCGATACACCCCCTATACTTGTGGGTCATCACTCTGCTCACCGGTCGAACCATTACTAGCTGGACTTCCTCCAATCATCTAGCGCCCTCGGATCCTTCCCAAAAGGAAGTTCACCATTCGCTCATCGTGTTCCTAGCGTTCAAAAGACAAGATCGGCATGACCTAAACAACCACAAGAGAAACAAAAGTGAGGTAGTTGTTCATACTGGATCTCATACATATTAGTACATTGTCTCCTGGCCAAATCAATCAAAATCCATCTTCTCAAAGGGTTATTGATACATTGCAAATGTATCTATAATTTTTTATGTTCCATGCTTGGTTTTATCTACTTTCTTGTGTTTTGTCCACACTTTGGAGTACTTTTCATATGATTTCTTGGACTAACCTATTAACAAGAGCCACAGTGCCAACTGCCTGTTTTCTGCTGTTTTAGGTTCCAGGAAGTCAGAAAATGAATATTCTCGGAATTGGACGGGACAAAAGCCAAAGTCAGTATTTTACCAGGGACACCTGGAGCCAGAATACAAGACGGAGAAGGGCCAGAGGGCGGCCACACCACCTGGCCGCATGGCCAGGCTTGGCCCGCGCCAGGGGGTGGTGTGGCCAGCCCAGGCACCCCCTCGGCCTCTCCTTCCGCCTATAATATGCCTCCGATACAGAAACCCTAAGTACCCAATCAAAATTCCATGAAAGAGTGTATAGTCACCGTCGTCTCTGTCCCTAGATCGGGAGGGATTTGAAGCTCTTCCCGACACCCTGCCGAAGAGGGTAATTCATCCTGGAGGCCTTCTTGATCATCATGCAAGCCTCCAGTGTGATGCGTGAGTAGTTCATCTCTAGACTATGGGTCCATGTAGTAGCTAGATGGCTGGTTCTCCTCCTTTGTGCTATCATGTTTAGATCTTGTGAGCTCCGTTCATGATCAAGATCATCTATTTGTAATTCTGCATGTTGTGTGTGCGGAGATCTGATGGATATTGAGATACTATTTCAGATTGATTATTGATTCTATCATGTCTTTGTTATTTGTGATCTTGCATGCTTTCCGCTGTTAGTAGCTATCTTGGCAAAGTAGATGCTAGCAACTCCAAGAGTTAGTATTTATGCTCGATAGTGGGTTCATGCCTCTGGTAATCTGGGGAAGTGACAGAAATCTCTAAGGTACTAGATGTATTGTTGCTACTAGGGAGAAAACAACAATCCTTTGTTCATAGAACAATCGTATTGTTTACTTTACACACAATTCATAATGCAATAATCTGTTGCTTGCAACTTAATACTGGAGGGGGTTCGGATGATAACCTGAAGGTGGATTATTAGTCATAGATGTAGTTGGATGGCGGTCTATGTATAATGTTGTAATGCCCAATCGAATCTCAAAGGAGTCAAGATGAGTAGTATATGCTTGTATGCTTTCTCAATGTTTGTCAATTGCCTCGCTGTAATTTGTTCACCCAACATGTTATCTATCTTAAGGAGAGCCACCTCTAGTGAACTATGGACCCCGGTCCTTTCTTTTACAATCAATCTACAATCAAACTGTTTACTGATTTGTGTTTACTTTCTGCAAACTATTACTTTCTTCCATTCGATACGTTTAATCCTTTGTTTTCAACAAAACCGGTGAGATTGACAACCTCATCGCAAGTTGCGGGCAAAGTTCTGCGGTTGTGTTGTGTAGGTCTCCACGTTGCTACTAGCACGGGTAGTGCGCCCTGCCAAGGCTCAGCTAGCAACACCTTTGAGGTGTTTCCTTGCTCCTAATGGATTGATAATCTTGGTTTCGTACTGAGGGAAAACTTGTTGCTGTGCTCATCATACCTTCCTCTTGGAGTTCCCCAACGAGCTCGATATATTTTGGGCCATCAGTTATTCACATCAATGGTGACTCTCGCCCTCAAGAAACCACAAGTATGGTGAAATTGTACATAATAAACTCCTTTATCAATCTGTTTAGCAATAGGAAACCACCACTTCTTATCTCTTAGATTGAAGGGTGAATTAATGATCCTAGCCCAAAGAGAGAGAGCCGATCAAACCTGAGTTCTGAGGGCCTCATACAATCCCAAATTTTAGACAAAATCACGGAATTCTTTCTCACATGCTCGGGGATACATTCCACACGCGGTCACGATATGATCACGATGTGTTGCAAACTCAGCGATAAACATATTCTTCCCCACATATCAAAAATAAACCTTTGGGGTTACCCCAAGAAGACCTCAATGCACTCAGGGGTGGATCTTGGCCTAGGACAACAAGGGCCATGGCCCGGGGCACAACAAAAAAATTTCCCTACAATCTAAGAATAACAAAGTTTGTTCGGTGGCATAGCCCAGGTTTGGCCCAAATCCTAGTGGCCTCCGCTCACTCAGCCTCTCTCGACTGCCGTGAAGGGATCGGCCAATCGGGCCTCCTCTCGCTCAGGCCCCACGCTACTTGCTTCCTGAGCCAGGAGGAATGCGTTGGCGTTGCCACGCCGGCATGCCACACCCGTCCCTCGACCTCCCCGAACCACGTCTCGTGCTTCCTGTCCGCTACCGCATGTTCTCCGCGCTGCTCGCCCGTCGCTGGCCCAACCTGCTTGTCTGCCGCCTCTTGGCTCCTGGCTTCATGCTGTACATGCGGCTCTGACTCCTCTGCTCCAACCTTTCTCTCTTGGCTGTTGTTGACATGCTGACTACTGATTACTATTTTCTTAGATGTGGATCCTCTTTGACCTTAGCTAGGTAATTTCTTAATTAGTTCAATTGGATAGTTGGATTTGTTTGTAACTTAACTGATTGTAGATTTAATATTACCTAATTTCATGTTTTAGGAACAAAATATGAGTATATTTTGTCCATCAACTCTCAAAACCTAACCAATCGACAAATGTGAACCCTCAAACCGAAGATGCTCCACTGTCTCTATCTATCTACTATATAAATTGTGTTAAGGTGGTTTTCCTATGCAAATTTTTGTCCGTCGACCGTGGTCCGTGCGTCGCTCTTTCGTATGTCTATTCGTATTCATAGAGGAAACCTACTTGTGTACGAATAGAGAGAACTATCCCCGTGCCCATTATGCAATTCGGCCTCTGTCTCGTGCGTGTATGAACTCCGGCATGGAGCGCAGCAGCGTGGACCAGTCCATCTCTGACTGAGATTTGGAGAAAAGAGGAAATTAAATCTAGACAGAGGTCTAGAGAGAGGTATATTTTAGAAGGTGATCATAATACTGCTTACTTTGATTATGTAGCTAACCAGCATAGGAGGAAGAAACAGATTGTTGCATTGGAAGGACCTAGTGGTGTTGGGGAAGACAATAAAGGTATGGTGGATATTGCTGTTGCATATTATAGAAAGTTTTTTGGTTTTGAATCTAAGCCAAACGTTGAGTTGGCTGATGATTTTTGGGATATAGATGACAAAGTAACTTTACAACAAAATCTTTTCCTTGAAAGTGATTTCACTGAAGAGGAGGTCACGGTGGCTATCTTTGGCTCTTATGGTGAAGGGTCCCCTGGACCTGATGGGTTTTATTTTCTATTTTATCAGCATTTCTGGAACTTGATTAAATATGATTTAATTGCCATGGTGAATAACTGGAATAATGGTCAACTAGATCTCTATAAGCTGAATTTTTCTCTTTTGACTTTGATTCCCAAGGAGCCTGATGCTGTAAGTATACAGAAATTCAGACCAATTGCTCTTACTAATTGCAGCTTTAAGGTTTTTCGAAATGTGCTACCAACAGGTTAGGGGTGGTGAGTGAGGACCTAATGTCACCACACCAAACTTCTTCTATTAAGGGTAGCTACATATTAGAAAGTGTGGTTTCTACACATGAGATTATTCATGATGTAGTCTAGAAAAAGCAATCTGGGTTTATTTTTAAATTAGACTATGAGAACGCATATGACATGGTTAATAGAGAATTCCTCTTAGGAATGTTGAGTAAAACCGGTTTTAGTAAAGTGTATCAGGATTTTTAAATCCCTATTGGAGTATGGGTCTGTTGGTGTGCGTCGATGATGTTAATAGTAATTTTTTGTGTCTAGGCATGGGGTGAGATAGGGTGACCCCATTTATCCCCCTTTTTGAACTATGTGGCTGATATTTTCACAAAAATGCTTATTAAAGCTGCTGGTCAGGGTCATATTACTGGTCTCATGCAAAGCTTCAATCAAACTAGGGTGATAAGTATACAGTATGCAGATGATACTTTACTCTTTCTAGATGATAATCCTGCAATTGCTATTAATTTGAAGTGGCTACTATCTTGCTTTGAGCAAATGTTTGGAATGCGCATCAATTTCCATAAATGTGATCTTATTCCCATTAATGTAGATGAGGATGTGGCGCAGTCAGCTGCTCAAACTCTAAGTTGTAGGCTGGGGAAGTTTCCCTTAAAATATCTAGGAGTTCCTTTACACTATACCAAGCTCATGAAAGAATATATATAGCCCATAGTAGATAAAACTCTTTAAAAAGCTGTAGGGTGGATAGGTAGGCTGTTAAACCATGTTGCTAGGGTGGAGTTAGTCAGAAGTGTTTTAGCACGTATTCCTCTGTACCTGCTTAGTGTTATTAAGTTTCCCAAGTGGGCCATTACCCTCATTAACTCCCAGATGGCACACTGCTTGTGGGATGATTATGAGGATAATCACAAATACCATTTATCCAATTGGGGGTTGGTCTCTCAGAAGGAGGATGGGGGGCTAGGTATTCTAGATATGTCTATGATGAATAGGTGCCTGCTGGCATCTTGGATTAAGAGATATAACCTTGACGAGGATAAGTTGTGGAAATAAATTATTGACCACAACTATGAGATAAATAATCCTAATATTTTAGCTTGCTCAGATGTGGGGCTTATCCTTTTTGGAAGGGGGTTTTGTGGGCTGCTAAAGCAGCACATATGGGTTATAAATGGAAAGTTGGAAATGGTAAGAAGATTAAATTTTGGGAGGACCAATGGTTTGGTTCTTGTTGTCTTGATGTTCAATATTGGGACATATATGTCTTGGTGAATGAGCAAAATGCATGTATAGCTGATGTATGGGATGTAGTTTCTTTAAAGTTTACCTTTAGGACGTGTTTTGAGCATAGAAACATGGTTCAGTGGTATGAGGTGGTGGAGATTGCTCAAACTCTACACATTAGTGCTGAGGAGGATCCTAGTGGGGTTTATAGTGTAAAATCTTTATATGCAGTCCTTAATTTTAGAGGAATTGTTCCTGTGCATATTCAAAATGTATGTGAATTAAAAATTCCTCCTAAAATACATTTCTTCGCGTGGCTTATGGCACATAATAGGATTCTTACTAGAGATAACCTGGCTAAAAGGAAAAATGTAGATGATATGACTTGTTTATTTTGTAATGAAGCTGAGACTTCTGATCATCTATTTTTTGATTGTGTGATTGCAAGTGCTGTTTGGAGAGAGGTGGCTTTGTTTTTTTGGTTTACTACTAATGCAATGACTCTTGCTGGCATTTGTTCTAAATGGGATAATAACAAACTCTATAGAGTAGAAAATGTGTTATGTGTTGCTGCACTTTGGGTGATTTGGATCGTTTGAAATGACATATGTTTCAATCGATCTATGTGGCCTAGAATGCAGGAAATTTGGAGGAGGTGTGCCTTTAACCTTGCTTAGTGGGCGATACTACTAGGAGGGGCAGAAAGAGAAAAGTTGAACTCCTTGGTGGCCAGGATGGAGAGGTTGGCGCGTGCTCCTCCTCTATTGTTGTGGCCGGAGCCTGGTGATGGTGGAGAAGAGAAGGATGTCTCAATCCATGATGGAGCTTAAGAAGCTCACCAACCTGAAGGACGAGAAGTGGATCACAGCAGAAGACCTGTCGAGAACCCTGAAAGCCAATGATCTTGCACTGGTTGCCAGTGGCGAGTGCTTCAGGGTGATCCATCAGTAGTGTGTGGGCAACTGTCCTTTTTCTATCGTGTTAGACAAATGAAGTGGGTTTTGAGTGATTTCTACCAAGATGTAGCCTGAAATAGTTTGGTGTGCTTTCTGGCCTTTGCATGTGGCATATGGCCCGAGTGTTGAACTGTTTGTAAGAATCGTTTTGGTTTCACTAATGAGAACCGGGGCGAGGCCCTTTTTGTCTAAAAAAGAACTCTAGGACGGCGCGCTACAACATGGACCGCTCCAGTCCATCTACCGCAGTGCGTCCACCAGGGTTGTCCTATCCCTCCCTTGATCTCCATCGTCTCCGGCCTCCCACGTTGTCCCCCCTGCTTGGGGCCATATCAATAGCCACGGGAATCAGATCGACGAGCGACGTCATCTTCGCCGAGCAGCCCTTCTCCTCCACGTAGGTGCAGCTAGCGCGCACGATGGCCATGGTGCCGAAGGCTCGGTATGTCCCCGCCTAGTTGATGAGATGCTCGATCGGATGTCCCGACTGCCCGTGCAGCACACGTTGAGGATGATCATTCAAGCAAAGAGGGTGTTGTGTAGTAGCCGGCACCACGACTGATCTTCTAGAACACCGCAAGGGCTGGGGAGGAGACCCAACGTGGTGGCTATTTTCGTTGACTCCCGCGGGAGCCCTGCGCCACTATGTCGTTCCTGTCGTCCTTGACCACCCTCCCGACAATGTCGGCATGAATTCCGTCCTGGTCCTGGTGTCCTCTGCGGGTAATGATGAAACTGATCCCTTCTCCAAGCTCTGTTGTTGCTGCGAGCTATACGGATTGTGGTTGGAGGCGATTTCAGTGACGCTTGCATGTAGAGGGACATCCAAAGCGATGGGCAACACATGTGAGCTTTGAGTAACGGTAGGGATAATCTGAATAAGCAGTGGTCAAGGCCACATTTAACTAGACCGTAAAGCCGCCTAGACTACTCCTAACTTCGTGAGTAACATGCTGAGTAACATGGGTGCATCAGATGGGTTCATTCTTTGCCTTGACTCCTTAATTCTGGTACAATGAAACTCGTGCTCCTCTCGCCCCCCCCAGGGCGACGGGAGCACCTCCCACCTCCCACCTCCTCCCCTCCGCCGCCGCCGGCGTGGGCTGCCGGGCAAAGTCCCTGCGGTGCCGGCGGCGGTGGACCTGCCCTTCCCCGCTCGCGAGGCGAGGAGATCGGGGCTCCGTCGGCCTGGCGGCGTTGGAGCTCGGGCGGCGGGGCCTGGTCCTGGTGGTGACGAGCGGAGGTGCGGCCCGGCGGCGCCTGCTTCCCTCTCGACGACGGGGATGACCCAGGCGCGGGCTCTAGACGGGCTTGGCCGGAGATCTGGCGGTGCCCATGGCGATCTACTGACGTAGCGGCGGCGGGGGTCTCGGGTGCAGGGGTTCGATGGTGGCGGTGGCTTGGCTGCAGCAGCGTGGCGGCGGATTGGAGGGGGCCCGATCTGGGCTTGATCTGCGCCTGGCCGATAGGCCGGGCTTGATCTGGGCCTATTCCAGCCCTATCTGGTACTGCTACTGGGTCTGGACAGCTCTCACCATGGGTGATGGAGGGAAGTTCCCCTCCCCCAAGCCGCCGTGCCTCGATGCCTAAACGGTCGTGAGCCCTACCCGGCCTTCTCATCGGCGGCGCGATGTGGCGTTGGTCGGAACTTTGGCTAGAGCTCCTAGATGCTGGGGCGGCAGCCCCGGAAGGTGGACTGCGCGGGCGTCTCTTCGGCGAGCGTCGCGGTAGTGGTGGTGGTTCCTCCCCTCAGTCATGTGGATGGCGAGGAGAGGGCGATGGGAGGCTTTGGTGTTGGCGGCGCTTCGGCTTCGATAACTCCTAGATCGCGTGTCGGCAACCTATCTTGGGGACAACAAGCGTGGCGGACGCCGAGGAGCGGTCGAAGGTTTTTCTGGGCGAAAGCTCTGTGCTTGGGCACCATCGACGGCGATGCATGCGGGTATCGTTTCCTTCTTGGGGGCGTCGATGCGGCTACCTTCCGCGCGACAGGGCTCCGGGTGAAAACCCTTGACCTTTGGTCTCGACGGCGGTGGCACGGTGTGTCATGACCCTCTTGGGGGCGTCGTCGTGGAGCCCCGGGTCACCCCAGTATCGGCTCGTTATCCTCGGTGGCAAGTTTAGGCTTCCGCGTTTTTCTTGTTTATTTTGATCTGCCTTGTAAAAGGGGTCTCCCCTCCACCTTGTATCTATTCGGCCGATGTGGCTTTATTTATAAAGCGGGGCGAAAGCCTAGTTCGAGGAGTAACATGGGTGCATCCGTTGGTTACTTGGTTGGTGGATTGCTGCATGCTTCCGGTGCTGTTGCTGAAGATTTTTCACAGGTAAAGTTTCTGTTTCTGAAGCTTGCTGATTGCATAGTTTTTTTATTTGGCTGTATGAAACGTAACATGGGTGCATGAGTAGATGCATTGTTTTTAAGTGAGTGCCTACCTAAGTTATGAATGCTCTTGGCCAAGTGGATTATTGTTTTTAGTTTGTACTCATGTTCGATGTGCATTAGTAGAAGGAATTATATTTTAAGTTTATTTAGTGAACATTGATTATTGTTACATTAGTTATTATAAAAAAATATTGGTGTTGTTGGCCAATTTTTTTCCAGAGTACCAGGATCATCCTGATTTTCGAGAAGTTAGTGTTCACCAACTATGCTGAACCGCATCTAAATTCTATTTGTTTTCCAGATGATCTCGTATATTGAATTTTGTTAACATTCTAAAGTTTCCTTTGTTCTACTATGTAGCAAAATTGGTAGAAAACTCATTACCGGGCAACCATGCAAATATGTCAAGGCCAAGTAAAAATTGACCTATTCGATGATAGTTTATGGTTTGAATTCTTGTAAGAAATAATATGCATGATAATTAACTGATAAAAGTGGGTATGATCCTCATAAAATTCCGGTTAGAACATCACAAAGCATATTTTAGTGCACAAAGATAAAATAGTTGGAGTATTGTTTTTGATTTGTACTCGTGTCCGATGTGAATTAGTAGAAGAAATTATATTTTCAGTTTATTTAACGATCATTGATTTTTGTTTTTATCAATTATTATAAAAATATTGGTGTTGTTAGCCAAAAAATGGAATATTTTAAATTTATACCTAGACAAGTGCAATGATAACAAAAATACTAAGAGACCGTAGCAATCGCATGGACATTCGGCTAGTCTGAATAATATATGCTCATCTTGGCAAATGTACCAAAAACATGCTATTGCAAGAAATTTTCTACTAAATACTTTTGCGCTTAGAATAGATTTTGGCCCGGGACTTGCTCCAATCATGGATCCGCCACTGAATGCATTGGTAATGGTACGAATATGGAAGACAGTATGGTGCATCACCTTCCCCGCCACCATCCCCTTCTGTCGAGCCTCACCTCTTCCCGATCATCAACAACTAGAGGCGTCGTCTCCTCATCGGTGATGTCCAGTTTCCCGAATTCCACTTCCAATCTTGCCCTAGCCACGCCCTGGGCGACAGAGCCTCCTTCCTCGCTGATGATGGGATCAGGGAGCCACCACGACTCGACATAACCCGAATCGCCAAAGAGACGGCTACGAGAGTTACGGGTAAAAAGTTTGCACTTTCCCTGCCACCCATTAGGGATATTAAAACTGAGACGAAGAGGCTGCCTCTCACGACTTCTGGGTTTTTGACCGTGTGATCTCGCTCTCTGGACGTTTTCCACCGTCCGATCTTTACTTGTCTCTACGCTGGGCCGAATGTCCCGGGGAAATCTACTCTGCGCATCAAATCGGCATATTGTCGTTAATGTGATCGATGAGAAAAAGAGGTGCGGCAAATGTGATCGATGAGAAAAAGAGGTGCGGCAAGAGATGAGCCAGGCGATGCGTCGGCGGACCCTCTCCCCACACTAGTAGAAAATGGGCCTTTGGTTCGGGCCATTAGTCCCGGCCGTGGCTGGGGCCGGGACTAATGGTCCGAACCAGACGGCCCGAGGAGGCCGAGGCACTATGTCCCGGTCCGTAAGGAACCATTAGTCCCAGTTTGAGATACAAACCGGGACAAATGGGTCTGGGCCGGCGCGCGTGCTTCTGGCAGAACCTTTAGTCCCGGTTTGTATCTCAAACCGGGACTAATGGCCTGGCCCTATATATATGCACCCAACCCTCCACTCTCTCCTGTTTTTTTCCTATGTGAGAGGTGGGTATAACTTTGTGCTAACTTTCTTTCTTCATATGCACTAGAGGTGTTCGGTGAAATGCCTATTAGAGCTATGCCACTTGAGTTCACACAAGACAAAATATGATATGAGGTGCCAGAGCGACACTTAAGGTTTCTCCTCTTTGTTTTGAAGTGTTCTAAAAGGTTAGCAACTATTTTCTCGTTTTGACTGCGCGGTACTAATTTAAGCATCGTGATTGCGTTTGATATATATGAATGGTTGTATGATGTAGATGAGCCACCCATGGATGTACGGTGACCGACGCTCTGACTCTTACAGAGAAGGCGTGCGTTCTTTTCGCCTTGTGACCAAGGCAAACAAGCGGCGGGATGGTTTTATGTGTTGTCCATGTGTTGAATGTCGGAATGAGCAGGCTCACACTTCCTCAAGAGTCATTCAGAGCCACCTGCTTCGGTCCGGTTTCATGTCCGGCTATAATGTTTGGACCAAGCACGGAGAAAGAGGGGTTATGATGGAAGACAGCGATGAAGAAGAGAACGATGATGACAACTACCGATCTATGTTCCCTGAATACGATGATACCGCAGTTGAAGATAATGAAAAAGAAGGGGGTGAAGAACGGGAACCAGATGAGCCCGTTGATGATTTTGGTCGGGTCATTAGTGATGCAAGGCGAGACTGCGACATAGAAAAGGAGAGGTTACAGTTCGAGCAGATGTTACAGGACCACAACACATTGCTGTATCCAACTTGTGAAGATGGCCAGAAGAAGCTGGGTAGCACACTGGAATTGTTGAAGTGGAAGGCAGAGACCGGTATGACTGACTCGGGATTTGAAAAGTTGCTGGTAATAATGAAGAAGCTGCTTCCAAGAAATAACCAATTGTCCTCCAGTACGTACGAAGCAAAGAAACTTGTCTGCCCTCTAGGATTAGACGTGCAGAAGATACATGCATGCCCTAATGACTGCATCCTCTACCGCGGTGAGAAGTACGAGAATATGGATAAATGCCCGGTATGCACTACATTTCGGTATAAGATCAGAAAAGATGACCCTGGTGATGTTGAGGGCGAGCAACCCAGGAACAGGGTTCCTTCCAAGGTGATGTGGTATGCTCCTATAATACCACGGTTGAAACGTTTGTTCAGAAATAAAGAGCATGCCAAGTTGTTGCGATGGCACTTGGAAGACCGTAAGAAAGATGGGATGTTGAGGCACCCTGCTGATGGTCGGCAGTGGAGATCGAGACAGACTTCCCGGACTTTGCTGGTGACGCAAGGAACTTATGGTTTGGTCTAAGTACCGATGGAATGAATCCTTTTGGGGAGCAGAACTACAGTCACAGCACCTGGCCCGTGACTCTATGTATCTACAACCTTCCTCCTTGGTTGTGCATGAAGCGGAAGTTCATTATGATGCCAGTGCTCATCCAAGGCCCGAAGCAACCCGACAACGACATTGATCTGTACCTAAGGCCATTAGTTGATGAACTTCTACAGTTGTGGGCCAAACCAGGTGTACGTGTGTGGGATGAGCACAAACAGCAGGAATTTGACCTACAAGCGTTGCTGTTCGTAACCATCAATGATTGGCCTGCTCTTAGTAACATCGTCGCTGTCGTCGTCAGGGTCGCCGTAGTCGAACCTTGAAGGTTGGGCACGCGTGGGCTGGATTTGAGGGTACCGCAGGCGGGGGTTATTGCCGGTCGTGTTGTAGGCCATGACACTCTGGAGAGTCCGGCCGCGCCACCACAGCTGATGGCCGGCCTCGTTGAAGTTCGAAGGAGGTGGGCCATCCTCCTCGTGCCTGGCGAGCGCCCTCTCACGCCGATTGATGAAGAAGGCTTCCCAAGTCGGGAATTAGTCGGGATGCTAGTTGGGATTCCTCCGCTGCTCTGGCGTGAGCTCGAGGTAGTAGTGGTTCGTGATGGCCATCTGGCGCTCCACACCTAGAGGGACATGAGGGACCGGCACGCCTCCGGCGCTCAGCATCCAGCCGGTGGGGACACGGTAGCCCGGTGGGCAGGGGTAGTTCGAGGCGCAAAGCGCCTCCACCTCCTGGGTGGTTAGAGATACGATGGAAGCCATGGGAAGAGAATGATGAGTCTAGATGTGATATGTAAATGGAGGCCAAGCGTACATATATATACTAAAAAATGGCAGGAAGACAGAGGTGGGAACCGGTGGAAAGCGCGGGAACGCAGTGGTGCGGGAAACTTTCATCCCGGGTGGGGGCTCAAACTGGGACAAAAGATGGGGGGGCCTTATGTGGGGGAGGCTTATCTGGGGGGTGGCTAACCTTTAGTACCGGCTGGTGGGTGCAACTGGGACTAAAGGTGGTTTTTGTGTCATCTAACAAAACTGTCGGTGGGATAAGGACGCGTGGGTAACCTTTAGTACCGGGTGGGGGCTCAAACCGGGACTAAAGTTGTCGGTAGGATAAGGACGCATGGGTGGACGCACTGCTCGATGAGATAAAGCATGTAGCGCACGATGCCCTGTCGGAGGAAGAAGACAAAGTAGAAGCGGCGCCGTGCCTATAAAAGGAGCATCAATACGCCATTGCAAGCAACTCAACAAGCCAACATGGATGGAGAGTTTCATCCCCATGGATGGAGGAAAGGGTTGGGAAATCTCCCGTGGTGGAACTTCTCGAAGATGCCCTTCGTGCACACGCCCTATGGCATCTTCGGAAGTTCCGCCTTGGAAAATATTTTCCTGCTAGCCCGTGAAAGACTCCATCTCCGCCTCCCTGGGGTTAGAGGTATGGTGGAAGCCATGGGATAGAGTGGAGAGAGGCGGCAGATATGAGTCTAGATGTGCTATGGCAACGACCAAGCCAACATGGATGGAGAGTTTCATCCCCATGGATGGAGGAAAGGGTTGGGAAATCTCCCGTGGCAGAACTTCTCGAAGATGCCCTTGGTGCACACGCCCTATGGCATCTTCGGAAGTTACGCCTCGGAAAATATTTTTCCTGCTAGCCCGTGAAAGACTCCATCTCCGCCTCCCTGGGGTTAGAGGTATGGTGGAAGCCATGGGATAGAGTGGAGAGAGGCGGCAGATATGAGTCTAGATGTGCTATGGCAACAACCAAGCCAACATGGATGGAGAGTTTCATCCCCATGGATGGAGGAATGGGTTGGGAAATCTCCCGTGGCGGAATTTCTCGAAGATGCCCTTGGTGCACACGCCCTATGGCATCTTCGGAAGTTCCGCCTCGGAAAATATTTTCCTGCTAGCCCGTGAAAGACTCCATCTCCGCCTCCCTGGGGTTAGAGGTATGGTGGAAGCCATAGGATAGAGTGGAGAGAGGCGGCAGATATGAGTCTAAATCCTAAACCCTAAGTCAGAGGAGGGAACCCTAAACCCTAAGTCAGAGGAGGGAACCCTAAACCCTAAACTAAAAACCCTAAACCCTAAACTAAAAACCCTAAACCCTAAACCAAAAACCCTAAACCCTAAAATAAGGTGGGGTAGACGATCCGGGGCCCTCGGTCTAGGGTTTCGCCGGAGGAAGACTACCGGAGCATCGGAATTACATGAAAATGGCAAAATGGTTAATAGTTTGACTAGTTGGGAGCCGTACATTCTAACTAGTGAAACTAATAACCCTAAAGCGCCCGGCCAGGTACCCCGCCACTCGATCCCCTTTCCCTCACGTACGTCCAGCGGCGCGGAAGCCGTGCACGCCGGCGCGCGGTGGAGCCGGCCATTGTGGGCGAGCAGGCCGGGGCCGGCGACAGCCGTGCACGTCGGTGGCAGTGCGGGCGGCGGTGCGGACGTGCGGTGTGGGCGAGCCGTGCACGTCGGCGGCGGTGCGGGCGAGCAGGCCGGGGCCGGCGACAGCCGTGCACGTCGGTGGCGGTGCGGGCGAGCCGTGCACGTCGGCGGCGGTGCGGTGCGGGCGAGCCGTACATTTCTAGTTTTTTTTTATTTTTTTGTTTTGTAGTGTATATTGTAGTGTAATAGTAGTATTATATATAGTATATAGTATGTAGTGTATTTTTTAGTATGGTATGTAGTATTATAGTATATTTTTGTAGTTTATTTTTTATTTTGGATAGTATGTAGTATTATATAGTATGTATATTGTATAGTAGTATATAGTATATTGTATATAGTATTGTAGTGTATATAGTATTATCTAGTACTATTGTATAGTGTATATAGTATTATATAGTACTATTTTATAGTGTATATAGTGTATATAGAAATGTGGTAGAAATGTACGGCTCCCAACCGCCACCGCCACTCCAGCCGCCGGGCGCGCGCCCCTGCCAGAGGTACCCCGCGCCCCCTCCCCTTCGCTCCCCCGTCCGGCTACGCGACGACGCGGCGGCACCGGCACTGTAGGCGAGCAGGCCGGGCCGCCCCCTCCCCTTCGCTCCCCCCGCGCGCGCTGGCCGGCTGGCGCCTTCGGACTTAGGGATAGAGTGGTGGTGGTCGCGGGCCTCTGGACTTAGGGTTAGAGTGGTGGTGGTCGCGGGCCCCGGACTTATGGTTAGGGTGGTAGTGCTCGCGGGCAGCCGGACTTAGGGTTAGGGTGGTGGTGCTCGCGGGCCACCAGACTTAGGGTTAGGGTGGTAGTGCTCGCGGGCAGCAGGACTTAGGGTTAGGGTGGTGGTGCTCGCGGGCCATCGGACTTAGGGTTAATATGGTAGTGCTCGCGGGCCCCAGACTTAGGGTTAATGTGGTAGTGCTCGCGGGCCCCCGGACTTAGGGTTAGGGTGGTAGTGCTCGCGGGACCCCGGACTTAGGGTTAATGTGGTAGTGCTCGCGGGCCTCCGGACTTAGGGTTAGGGCATCACTAGAATTTTTCTATTTTTTAGTATTATTGTAGCAAATTGCATGTTCATATTATTGTTTAGTATTATTTTATGCAGCAATATTGAATGAAAAATGTTATTATGTGCATTTTGTAGAAAACTATGGATCCAATCCAGAGAGACCTAGCACAGGAAGAAATTCTCGAGGATATGATCAACGACACCCCCCATGTTGATCCACCCGAATCTCCGTCGATTTATCTGAACCCCTCCGGTGAGGGAGAGGAGGTCGACCGAAATGATCAAGGAGAAGCAGACGGCTCCGGTGGTGGAGAAGCCGACGGCGAGGTATATATATGAAGTCTGGTGATCAGTAGATGCATTAACTAAGTTCTATATATATATATATAAATTGACGAATGTTTCTTCTCTTAGGCCTCCACATCGAGCAAAAAATATTCCAAACGAGGCCCGGCCAAAAAGTTGGACGCATCTACGCGTTATACAATTACGCGGGTATCACCACGGGGTGAACCGGTGGAACCCAAAAAGGCTAAAACTATATTTAAACAACAATGCGGAGTTATGGTTAGGGATCGCATCCCGATCACCGTTCGAGAGTGGAATAAGACCAAAGGGGCAAAAGAGGGTGAGTATGTCTCTGACAGGTGCAAAGAGGGTCTTTGGAATGACCTCATGACACATTTCACCCTGCCAGAATGTGAGGATGATGCCGACACAGCTGCATTGAGGAAGAAAGTCAAGCAGTGGACTCTTACGGAGATGGCCGAACTATTCAAGAACTGGAAGAAAGCATTATGGCAAAAGTATCAGAAGACGAAGAAGACTCCTAAATTTGAATGATATCTAACGAAGCAGCAGGCTATCTGGGATGCATTTGTGAAGTACAAGGAGTCACAAACCTGCTATGGAAATGTCGGAAAAAACAAGAAAAATGCCGCGATGAAGAAATATCACCATCACCTAGGGCCAGGGGCTACGCGGCTGCCATGCCAAAGTGGGATGCTAAAGAGAATGAGTTGCTTGCTAAAGGGATCACTCCAGAACCAATACGCGAAGAATGGGATCTGAGGGCAAGGAATTGGTTCCTTGGGCATGGGAGTGAGTATGACGAAAGTACAGGGGACCTTATTTGCAGTGACGGGATTAGGATACCCCGGGATACATGGCAGAAAGTGGTGAAGGATATTAAAGCGGGGACAACAAAGTTCCGTCCCGATAGAGAGAAAGACTTGCTGACAAAGGTCCTCGGGAATGACGAACGCGGAGGACGTGTACGAGGCCTTGGCCCTAGTTATACATGGGAGATGGGGTTTCCCAAAGACAAAGATACTTATAGGAGCCGAGAGAGAGCAAAGAGGCGACGGGAGGAGGAGGAGGGAGACAAGTTCACCGAGTTGATAGGAACACTTCGAATGCATCAGCAACAGATTGACGAACTTCGAGGAGCAGCGCGCCTGCAAGATCCTGTACTCGATATTACCGCCGTCCCATCTCAGCGGAAAAGCAGCGTGGCTGAATCGGAGGTCCCTTCTGACGATGCACGTATGGTAGATGGCGGTCCCGGCTACCCCGTGGATGGAATCAAGGAGCAGGCATCTTGTGAGCTCCATCAGAAGGTGAAGAACCTATCCATCAAGGTGGCGGTCGGATGTGCTTTACCTTGTCCACCTGGCGCACGCTGGCATGGCTGTGAGATTCCAGCTGGCTATGCTAAAGTTGGTGTGGATGAAATCACAATGGGGTGGGACTCAATGGAGCTTGACATCCCTGGACCTGAAGGTGAGAGGATACTCGGAGAAGTACTGGGTGGTATCATTCTATGGGACAAGAACAACATCAAGCTTCCAGGCTGGACGCCAAAGCGAACACCGCCTCCGAGTGGTCGCATGTCACCTTCACCTCCATCACCTCCAAGAAGCCCACCCCATGACTACGACCACCACAGCCTGAGTCCATCTCGATCTCCGCCGCAGCCTCCGATTAGTACTAAACGACGCAGGAGCCCAAAACGACAAATGTCGCCCCTCCCAAGAGTACCTCATAAGAATCTTCCTATCAGACCTTACAATCATACTGACGAGGAAACCGACATGATCATAAAGGCCGTATGTGTTGCGTAGCTTCAAAAGAAGAAACCCGAGCCCGCCCCGGTATACACCGAGAAGCAAAAAGCGTATGCACTTTCTTTTCTGAACACAAAATCGCAATATGACTTGCACCATAAGCCAGATGACTATCGACGCACACTTCAGAAGGAAGTGAAGAAGAGCAAATCAAGTAGAAGTGCAAGCGGGAGCAAATCATCAAGTCAAAGTGCAACCGGGAAAAGAAAGGACGTCCCCCAGCTCGGGGAACTGGCCAAAAAATCGACCCCACCCCTCAAGGTGGTATCCTATGACACGCCCCAGCAGGATATGGAAGAAGCTAAGAAGCTTGCGGCCGCTATGAATGTGACTGTTGAGGAATTGCTAGGTTCCCAGGACGACAAGTTACCCAAGGCTCAGGTAGTCCCTACATATGTCCCAGGGAAGCCTCTGGTCAGCTTTGAGCAGTTCCAACAACTGCCAACACAAATGCGGAGTTTACATAAATGGTACTTGAAAGCCGTAAAGGAGGAGAGAATAATGATCGTGGCGAAAGTCCCACATGACTACTACTTCCGAGAAGAAGAGGTCCATGTTGAGTTTCCAGAACTCTTCCAGTTATACACTTTCGACGCCCTCGACAAGTCTCATGAGTTGCTATTGTCTGTAAGTTGTTGAATTCATTGTCTATATATAAGCTGTTCATTTTTTTTAGTTGTTCAGTTCATTGCATGTAATTATCCTAATTATATCCTTTTGTACTCTATTATTATGCAGAATGAAGATCATGGAATGTAAAAGAAGGTTAATCTTCAGTGTTGGGTTCATTGACCCAGATAAAATACATTGTTGGACGCTAAAGGAAAAACCCGAGGACACACAGGAAAACCTTCTAAGGTTTCTAACGGAGCAAAATTTCTGTGACCACATACTGTTTCCTTACAATTTCACGTGAGTGTCTTACTCTATTGTACATATTCTCTTTTGCTTACTTGATGTTAAGTGTAATTGATGATTTACTGATGTATATATAAACGTGTACAGTTTCCACTGGATTCTCATGTACATTCAACTTGATAAGGGAAGAGTTGAAGTCATGGACCCATTAAAGAGACCCTTGGAACAGTTTAGTGACATGCAGGACATGCTCCAGAGGTAATTTTCGCGCTACAGCGGTCTCTTTCGTTGATTTCCTGAGATATCACGTAATAAATAACTCATTTATTTTCTTTACCGGGTAGGGTTTGGAACCAATTCAAGAGTGCTGTTACGGGTGACTTTACTGAGAAGCTGACGTTTAAGCCGGTCTCGGTAAGTAGTAGGCGCATCTCTTTACTTCTAGTTTCAATACACTTATGATGTTGGATTATTATTTTGATTGAATTCTATTCTCGTAAAGTGCGCGAGGCAGCCAGAGGGGACGAATCTATGTGGATTCTACGTTTGCGAGTTCATTCGCACGTTTACCAGTGAGCTGAATGATTATAGAGTCGATGTAAGCAATACATTCATAACATTATTTTTATTACCATCACTTTTTGTTATCATGATTGATATTCATATTGATCTCCTTTTCTTATATAGTTCGAGAAAATGCGGGATCAGCTCCTACCACAGCAACGCGTAGTAGCAATTGCTGAAGAACTGGCAGGATTCTTGATGAACGAGATGATAGATGACGTCGGAGAATTTAGTGTGAATAGGCGCCGATGATCCCCAACCGTGTAATTGAATAGACGGGTTCTAGTCCCGATAATTGTGATCTCCATGTGTAACTATCATGTATATGTTTGTATGCTCGATCTTAAGAGAAGTTATGTATGCACGAACATGTACGGTATGTGGTAGCATAGAAAACTATTTTGAAATGAAAAAAAAGAATACAAATTAAATTCTCTGCCGCGGCAGAGAAAGTGCCTAAAATTCTGCCGCGACAGAGAACCATTTGTCCCGGTTCGTAATACGAACCAGGACTAATGGGAGGGCACCCAGCGCCCGCAGAGACAGCCACGTGGATTCCCATTGGTCCCGGCTGGTAAGAGGGTCGGGACTAATGGGTGGGCCTTTAGTCCCACCCCTCTAGTCCCGGTTACCAGGACCGGGACTAAATCCCCTTACGGGCCAGGACTGGAGGCCCGTTTTCCACTAGTGCCATTCCATCTCGTGCGGCGACACCTCTCCCCAGACTTCCCTCTCGTGCGGCGGATGACGGGGGCGGTGGCAATCGACAAGACAGTTACTGCCACGCCCCTTCCCGGTGGTAGCGGCGAACGACATCTCGATCAACGTGTCCGCCTGATGCCCCACCTAGAGAACCAAGCGGAGCTGCTTCGACTCGGAAAGGTACCGTCAGGCATCTCGTACGGCGACGAGGGCGTGTAGAACATACATGTTGTCGTCGATGTGTTGCGCGATACTCTGCCCTAGCTCTCATCGGTGCGAGGAGGAGATATGGCGACAATGTGTTTTTATCTTTTCTGCTCCTTTCGGCTATACATGGATGTGCAGGAGTTGTTCTTGATGGGAGCAATCCAGTGGGGGAGTATATCTAGGCGTGATTCATGTTGCTTGCATCTAGATGGCTGGAGAATTGAGTGGCTGGTGGTACACGCAGACACAAAGTTCCACAACTTTTTCTTTCACAGAGCCTGAGGAAGGTGAACTAAGTTTGGTTATATCTAGGGTCCCTTTTACGCAAGTGTTTATAGTTATTCAGATGTTTTTGTAGTTCATATGCAAGACAGAAACATTATGCAGTGAAAACTAAGAAGTTTCTCAACAAATAATAGCAGACTACCTGATCTTAGAGGTTTATCCCTAATAAATTATTCATGTTAAAAATAGAAAATATAGTATATCTTGATCGTCGAGGTAAGCAAGATCACGAATTGAAAGGCAAAAGTTTTATGCGTGACCTGAGTGTAATTATTATCTACCTTTATGCATATGATATTTCACAAGCTCGGACATGTTAAATTGTTGCTTAGAGTAAGTTAGGCATTGACATGTTAAAACTGAGAGATCATAGATGTTGCTCTCGCTATACTATTATATAAGAAGATAACATATATGGTGGTACAGGTGCTTGCATTACAAAAGGGTGAGAGATCAGATGGTGTTACACTGGCTGTACTATTATATAAGAAGATGACATGTGGTGGTGTGCTTAGAATGGCGAACTAAGGGCCGAGAGATCATAGGTTACACTTTTTATTGAGATTGTTCCTTTTAGTTCAAGTATAACCTTCTAATTCTACCATTGCTTGTGAATTGTGATGTCTTCTACGCTTGAACAATAATTTCATTGTTAGCAGGATACATTGCATTTTATCAAACTGCTACAAGATTGTTAATCACTTAATTCTCCTGGCTTCGTTTATATTCAATCTTCTATAATTCCTCCTATCTATTTATGTGTTCACTCTGATTTACGATAATGGCTTTGCGGGCCATTCGGCTTGCAAGGGAACTACCACCAATGATCTACAAGCCATCAAGAAAAATCTAGCAGGAGATGATGGTGATTCCTTGGAGAAAGACGACCTAACATGACCAGAGACTGCCTAGCTAGACATAGAGAATACAATCTACCCAATGACTAAAACAAATACTCTATTAATAAAAGGATAGGTTTCAAAATATACTCTGAATCACCTACAAATTCTCGGGCTGCATCTGTCTCATGGAATTTCCCTTCTTTTCGTTGTTTTGAATATGTGCACATACACCCTATATGTGTTGCTCACTTGTCGTTGTCTAAGTATTATTATTAGTTTAAGATTGCTTAGGATCTGCATGCACTAGCATATTGTACAAATACAAACTGGCCTAGGACTTTAGGTTATTCTGACAAATAAATATCTTTGTACTTGAATTATAATTTTGACCTGGCATATATCCACGTATTTGTGCAAATTCCTATCATTATATTGACAAAATTAATGGGCACGGCAACGCGCCATCGTGATCTAGTGACCCATGTGATGATGCCTAGTCCGTGAGACTTTGCCTTGTGCCGCTGTGGACTCTCAGCCCACACCCTTGGACTTCCGATACGAAACGACCTATCGATCGATTATTACGTGATGACAGAGTAGACGTACGTTCTCGGGGAAAAAAACGTGTTAGAGTACGTGAGGGATCATGGCACCGCACGGATCGAACACCGAACCCGTCTCTAGCTTACGAAAAGTCACGACTCACGGCCATGTACGCGACTCATGATATCCCATCTATATATTCTCCACACGACCAGATCCAGACGCACACAGAACCCCGTCCGTCCAAGGGAAGCCGCCAAGAAGAGATCGAAACACAGGTCTCGCGGCCGGTCGGTGAATCTTCGTCGACTAAAGTCGCACCTCGCCGCCACCAGAAGCCGCCGATCATGCAGATCTTCGTCAAGACCCTGACGGGCAAGACCATCACGCTGGAGGTGGAGAGCAGCGACACCATCGACAACGTCAAGGCCAAGATTCAGGACAAAGAGGGGATCCCGCCCGACCAGCAGCGGCTCATCTTCGCTGGCAAGCAGCTAGAGGACGGCCGCACCCTCGCAGACTATAACATCCAGAAGGAGTCCACGCTGCACCTCGTGCTCCGCCTCCGCGGCGGCACCACCATCAAGGTCAAGACACTCACGGGAAAGGAGATCCAGATTGACATCGAGCCCACCGACACCGTCGACAGGATCAAGGAGCGTGTCGAGGAGAAGGAGGGCATCCCGCCCGTCCAGCAGAGGCTCATCTTCGGCGGCAAGCAGATTGCAGACGATAAGACGGCCAAGGACTACAACATCAAGGCAGGCGACGTGCTCCACCTCGTACTCGCGCTCAGGGGCGGCGCCACTGCTTCTTCTTCTTGCTAGATCGATCCTAGAGCTGGGTTTATTAGCTTCTATATCTACCTAGAGTTCACAAGTAGTATATCTTTTTTTGGTTTCTTAATTAATCGTATAATGGTTTTGTTGGAACTTCAATCATTATTAATTATACTACCTTCTCGTCGGTACTATACTTGTTTATCTGTTGTGTGCCTACCAGCACAATATCGTTTCCATTCCTTTTGTTTTCTTACCAATCGCTCAATGTATGATCTAATACTTGTGTGTTGAAATTATGTTTTATAAAACAAACAAGCATTGCGTTTGCGTTGGCATACATCTTTGGATGTCCAATGAGAGTGTATGTGCCAAAATAATTAATGAGCAGATTTAAATTAACTTAACCCCGGAAGAAAAGAGCTAACGAAATTGAGCATATCATATGCAAACGACATACATATTGCAATCCTTCAATTAGTTTAGAATGCGACATATTGCAATTTTTGATCTATAAATCAACATCACATGTGTACTAATAACAAAATTAATCAACACATGCAAACTAGTCAACTAGACATGTAACATACCAATCCCCATATAAGTAGGCCAAAATAGGGAGTGCTATAAGACGCAATACATTTTGGCAAAGATCGAGGAAGTACAAGCCACCGGGCTAGGGCTTGGTCTACACCATAGAGAGAAAAATAAAAGCACGACCAGTCAGATCGCTTGCCTCCTTTGCAAGCATGCTCGTTCGAATTCATCCATCATCCGCCTGCTCATCTATGAGTTGCATGAATCACACCGGGTTGATGCCTCGTCTGCTGAATCTAAGAGTGATTTTAATTTAACCGGTTAGGATGGTTTAGTTCTCCTTTGGGTTTAACTAAATCGGATGGGAATGGTTGGTTTTAGGATGTGGGTATGAACATGGTTTCTTAGTTATTTATGTTATACTTACGAGCCTCTAGCCAGATCATCTTTTCATGAATATAGCATGCATGTGTTGTACTCCTAATTAATTTATCTCCAAGATCGATTGGCTGTGTTACCTGATGCAGCCTGTCCCACAGACTCCTACATCACAAAGTCCACAAAGTGGACCCATGGCATGTGCTCAAGTCAACGCCCTCCATGATAAGGTGAACACGATCTTTAGCTCTTGCGATTTTGGTTCTCGTTTGGTCTCCTTGTTACTTCTTTCCTATACTCTTTGCATAATAAGATGGAAGCCTCAAGACTACAACAAAGTGGAAACTCTAAGTGCACAAGGATCTAGACCCGACGATGAAGTTCTTGTGGCAACGACACCGGAGTCTCCGACCCTCTACCTCGGAGTCTCTGCTGCGGTGACCCAGTATACCACTACATGATGTAGTACACTATAGTTGTTGACATAACACCAATGAAACACCGTTCCACCGGTATTATATCCCTCAGAGTGGTACAACAGAAACATCGCGGGTGCAAGACATGACTTTAGATTACATATATCATATTACAAAAGATCCAGGAAACTTCCTCGGAACAGTGAGGAACATTATGCAGAAGAAAACCAGAAAGAACAACTCGAAATCTACTCTAGGAGTACTACTACTAAGATATATATATCCAGTTTGCCATTGCTGCTATAACAATGTTCTACAGAAGTAGGTTCTAGTTTCTAGGAATTTATTTATATTCTACGCTTCAAGTTGACCTCCATAGCTTCTGATGTGGTCATTGACTCCATTGAATTCCACTTGGTATCTTTAACTCTTCAAAGTGGACCATTGCTTGGGAACGCCATTCCTTGCTCCGAGATCTAGCAAGGGTTAAGAAGATATGGTTGAGTAGGGCGTACTCAGCAAGTTCACTAAAAGGAGTGTATGATGCACTATCTCTACAGCCACATACCAAAGGTCATAGGCAATGCAGGTTTTCGTAAACATTTCTTCAAAGGTTGCTTTTATTTTAAAAACTATGTCCGACAGCCTTCACAGGTTGACCAGAACCTTCATGGGGTTCCTTTCCTGCCGCGTTCGTAGCTCCTTCCCGGAACAGGGAGTAACATGTCACAATTCTTACACTCTGCAGAGGTGGTTGCTTTACCCATGAGAGACCTTAGCCTTGTTGCACATCCAAGTCTAGAGCTTATCCATACTTCCTTGGTATGGGGCCCGGTCTAAGATCCAAGCCAATCGCTTCCCTTCTCCGCGACCCCGCATGAAGACACGATCCCCCAAGAAGGTCTACCACGGTTACTCTTCGGGTAGCCTCTCGAAGACTCTGTAAGCAGCTCTGTCTAGCAGCCACCATCAGCTATGGTGAACTTACACCAAGACAGCATGCACAAATAATCTAGACACCAATATCGCAGGGAACTAAGGGGTCCCACCCATGTGCCGGATTCTCCACGAGAAATCAACAGCCTCATGATAAGGTCATCTGTCCATGCGAAAGGAAGAAGATCCAGCTGACTTCTCCGTCCCATTCCAAATCTCATGGTTAACGCGTAATATACGGCGCTAGAATCACTGGCGATATTGGTTGATTAAATCCTAGATATTATGTTCCTTTACCACTAGAACTATATCAATGGATTATTACCATTTGATAAATAATCCATAATCATATTATTATGAAAATATTATTTTATGACCTTTTTGAAATGTAGGTGATGACAATATTTGAGTTACAAGTATTTGATAGAAAATAACCAAAGGACATGAGCAAGTTGTGAACTTGCCTTTTGTGATTGCAAGATTATGCACTCACGGTCTTCGAGATACTAGAAGATCCAAATTCCGTAAATAGCATCATTGGTCCGGTAAGGATTTTTTTAAAGAAGCAAAATGCAATTATGCATAAGTAATGTAATGCAGTTTGATAAACGTGAATCCCCGGAATAATTATATCTGATCTAGGTTTTGTAAGCTTGTGGTGATATTGTGACACCCCGGGACCAGGGCTAAACAAATCCAGACCTTAGCCTGACATAAGCTTAACCTAGAGCTCGAGGATATCCAGTGAGAAATCAGTAACACAACAGTAACCCTGCGACAAAAATTATTACAGCCAGCTCATAACTGAGCGAAGAACCAAAATATTACAAGTAGAGGTCACTGACCACAAACATCAAACAATGGAAGGAAAATTATGCTATTAAGTATAGCAAACTTAACAAATGGCCTAAGAGGCCTCAAGCATAACGATGACGTCCCAGCCCATAGATTCCAGGCTGCTGGCCAGGAACCCCAAGATACTCGTCAGTGTTGATGTCGTACATAACTCGTCTTCAGGGAAACACTTACTCTGCTACAAAAGTATCAACAAAGCAAGGGTGAGTACAGGGTGTACTCCACAAGACTTCTGGATGGTGGGGTTATTTTTCATAAAGCCATCTTTGTTTTTAAAACGAGAGAGAGAAGAAGCTCGTCTATTCAGAATATTTTAAAAGGGGATGAGAGAGTGACATCTCCGAAGAATTGATCATCATCTTGATATCCACCAAAGTAATCCTCATCTCACAACTAGGATCACCCCCTCGTACCCTGAGGAAGCATCCTTAAGCACACATTGAAACTTTCAAGTTTTACGTTAGGTTCATGTTCTCTATGATCTCACGTTCATTCCCAAGTCGTCCATAACCGTGGACACGGCTTTTCGAAAAGATTAATACCTTGCAGGGGTGCACAACTTTACCCACACATACTATCCGACTCTTAATGCCAGAATCATTAGCTCTCTTCCTTGGAAGGCCGGCAGAGGATGGTTAGACACGACCTTTACCTAGCTTTCGCCGAGACCATGAGTCACGCCCTAAGGATGGTTCCGCCGTAACGGGTCAAATCCCAAAGCTGGTCCCTAGAGGTGTGAGGCAGGGTTGGTTTACCAAGGGCGCCATCTACCCCAAGCAACGCCGGCCACGCTTACCTACCTGTTATGATGCACCTTCACTCGCCAAATCTTTTAAAACGTTTTCTATGCATCTGTCGAATGGAACGCCGAACTATGTGACTCATGGAATCTACTAGGCAAGTTAGTTACTCGTGAGGTTTTCCAGGCCCCGTGTGGCTGTACGCTCGTCTTGGTTCCGAGGGCAAGAACTCGGGTCCTAATGGTGGCGAGCATGGGACTACAAAAACCACATCCCACTGTGGCCTCCCATACAAGCCTTAGCATGTTTAACTTTTACTACTGATCTTACCTCATCAGTATACCTCGTTCTCATGTCATACTATATTCTCTGCATTTGGTACATCTTCTAGATGAACCAGCACTGACAGCTAAGCATGGCTAAGCAACACACAAATGTAAGCTCTAGCAGTGCACACAAGCCAAACCTAGTTATGCTAGGAGCAGTGGATCAGGTAATATAAGCTCAAGGGAGTAATGCAATAGATAGGATACTCTATCTATCGATAAAAGACCACAGTATAATCGTATGCAACATGGCAAGAATGAAATACTTTCGAAATCATAGGATTGTATAATGGTGGGGCTATGCTTGCCTTGTTTGTTGATACCAAGATATAGATCTTCGGAAGCCTTGTACTTGACTTGGGTACAGTTGGTCAAGTATTGTTTGTCGATCTTTGATGGTGTTAATCTCGGTCTTCAATCTTGATCTCGATAACGTATTCTACCAGAAAGAACCAAACACCAGAAAGAAAGGGGAAACAACAATCAACACATGGCATCGATGTAATGCTCAAGCAAGGATGATGATATGACAAGTTAAACGGAGTTGATATGTAACCCTAAAGCATGCTTGGCAATTTAAGTGGGATCCGAGAGGTCCAAACCCTAAAACAGGAGAGACTTCAGAATCACCTACGAGGGTTCATATGTTATTCTAATTAAACTTGTAATTAAAGTTGTTGAAAAATGCATGATTATAGTTTAAACAGAGAGATCTCATTTTTCTGAATATTTTGATATATTATACACATTTTTCTGACTTATAATTAATTACTTATTGAATTTATAAGATTATACCATTTTCTGGATTTAATAAAACTATTTATGGAATATTACAAAATAGGGAAAAGCTTTTTACACCGGGGCAGAGGCTACCCACTTCAGCTGACAGAGGGGCCCAAGGCCACCTTAGCCTCCACACAGGCAGGGTGGGACCCAGACCAGGTTTGACCGGGCTGACCGCGCCATGCTGACGCACGAGTGACGTCATCATGACGTCATCCCGGCGGGCACCTCCCAGGTGGACGGCAGGGACGGCAGAGCACAGCGAGCAGGGACACGCGGAAAGGCTAGTGAGATGCACCGCGATGAGGGGGACCTAAGGGTGGTGGCGCCGCCCTCGAATGGTCACCGGAGCTTCGCCGGCTACAACAAGCTAGCAAACGAACCGAGGGTGCCATGAGTACCAGAAGCTCACCCAGGAGAGGCCTAGGTTGATGGCGAGGCGAGGCAACGGCCGGAGCGACGACACGAACGGCGGAGGTGGTCATCGGTCTTGGGGAAGAAGGGGTCGTTGCGGGCGATTATGGCGTCGTCATCAGGGCTCGACGGGGCTTCAAACGGCAGCACGAAGCGGCACCTGCGGCGGCTAGGGTTTCGGCCCGAGAGGGGGAGCGAGAGAGAGAGCCCTAGAGGGGGAAAAGGGGGACGATAAGGACGAGCGCGAGACGCTGGTCTTCATGGCGTTCTTATCTTCACGGGGCGACCACTTCGGCGGCGGGAATCGCAGCGGCGAGGCGACGGACGGCGTCGGCGCGTCCACGCAGCTGCTTGCGCATGCGAGGAACACAATCGGTAAGCTGGGCCGGGCTGCACTAGGCTGCTGTTGGGCCGCGGGAGCTACGCGCGGGAGACAGGTAGGCGCGGGAGAAGCTATGGGCCGGCCTGGCTCTGGCTTTATATTTTTTTAGCGAAAACTTTCCCTTTTCTGCTTTGTTTTCTCTTTTCCATTTGTAAATTCATTTCCAAAACTTTTTTGGTATTTGAAAAATACCAGAAGATTTTGTAAAACTATAGAAAATATTGCAGGGGCCCTTTTATTCAAATTGGGCTCCACACTTTTGTAGTTTTCAAAATATTCAAAACCCTTTTGAATGGATTTCAAAAAGATGGGAAGGATTAGGGTTTTGCATTATTTTATTTCTTGCATGCGTTTTAAGGGATGATGCTCATGAATGCACAAACACAGCCCTAAATATGATTAACTAAAACTGGAGTGTTACAGCTCTATCCCCCTTACAAGAATCTCGACCCGAGATTCCAAAGGTTGGAAGAGAAAAGGAGAACAGGGTCACTTCTAAGGATAAGAGGGAAACACACTAACAACACACAGAGTATCTCATGGTCAACTCATGAAAGTCGTGTTCATAACAACTCCGAGATGACGACGTGAAACACATCAAGGTAAAGGAGGAAACAAGAGGAGAAGGTTTCAAGTTGTTAGATAGTTGGTGTTCATGAGGATTGAGACCATGGAGTTTCAGAAGAGTTTAAGCTTCTAAAAAAGGAAATCTTACAACAGAAAGAACATGACTACATACTTTGAAAGATGAAACTCTACTAAACGACTTAAGTAGATCTTCCAGGGTACAGAGATACAGATAACCAAGCAGTTGAACTACTTTTGATACAGAAGGATCACTCTTCGTTCAACAGAAGGTTAAGACAAAAAGGTGTTTTGTGGAGAGGACTCATAAGAGTCACACGGAACATGTAACAAGAGAAACCATTGATTACCAAACTCATAGTCGCTCTATGAACATGTTTGAGATACGAAGGAAACTCTTTATTCATCTAGGTCTATCAAAATCTTTGCCAAAGATCGTGATATCACTTTACACCATCGGATGAATAGGTAGTTACATTCCTGATGACACGAGGATAAAAACTTCATTCTCAGACTTCAATTACTTGGCACAACAAGTTGCTTGCCAACATAAAAGGGTCTGGAGGATCGACTGAGCGACATTTAGCAATACTACTTTAAATGTTCTCCTTGATGTTCGAGAAAGCAAACATCAAGTGAAGGTCGGACTTCGGATACAAAGGAAACCATAAGCACAACTCATATAATAAATCATAGAAGAAGCCTCATGAAGAGTGGTTGTTATTTGCTGATTCAAGAGAATTTGACAATAGGCTTTCCGACTAGTTGTGTCAACCATTACATCAATCTTGCCGGACTTACATAGGAACCTATGTCAAAACCTTGAGGAACACCAACCATAATATCTGCTTGAGATTCAGATTTGGTTAGGTGAAATGATACTTCAGACCCAGCATGCCCGAATAGATAGTTTGCAACATTTACCGTAAAGGTAAAGTTACTGAATTCTCAAGAAATGGACTACAATGTTAAGCTCCAATAGACTGAGCTACATTTCTAGACTCATGTATTAGCAACTTGTTAGGGGACAACTGCTTATACATCGAGTACTTGCAACAAAATACACATGCGTCCTTAAGGTAACAAAGATAGCTCTTCTGAAATCCACGACGACATCTTTCAACAATTGTTCGTGAATTAGAGAGGATCACTTCTAACATCCAGAACACATACTTCGAGATGACCCAAAGACGGTTCTTAGAAAGTTTCCAACATTAATGTCAATTGTTCCATATGAATCTATTCTAGCATGGAGAAGGTAAGGATGTTATCGATGGGCTCAACGACAAACTTATCGAGATACTCCAGGAAGATGGACTCATATGTTGTATGAACAAGACAAAACTATTGGTCAGACCAACGGACATGAGGATGTACTCAAGTGCAACATCACGTGTAGCAACATCGTCAAGATAGTCCTTGGAACTGAGTTTGATTTGACGATAACCCAAATCAAATCAAAGGCAGGAGGGAAGATAACATATCCATGAAGGAGATACTATCTTTCTTCATCATGAACAAAATTAGACATCCCTTTAAGGAGGAACTAAGTCAGATAGAACTTTTGTCTTACAACTCTCCAAGTTGTTGTTTAAGCTCAACCAACTAGTTCAGGGGTATCCAGCACAGATCCTTGGAGAAAGGAGTAGTTCAGAGATCTTGCTTGCTCAAGAACTTGAAAACATGGTCATGTGGCAACATGGCGATACTTCTAGTAGACATCTAGAATATCACAGACCACCGATATGTCACTTAGTTCGAGAGGAAACTTGCTTGGTGAGGCAAGAAGACATAGTCTTAGAGCTTCGGCACAAGCTTAACTCTTTGACCGAGGAGAGTGTACCAGGGTAATGGACTTGGTAGCACAATCATCCTTTGCTTAGTGATAGGGTTAACCAATCATGCTAAAGGTGACACAAATTTCCTTGGAGATCAAAGCAATAATGATTGCTAAGAATCTTAGATGGCCACATTATTACGCACACGCATCATTCACGAGCACAAAAGCTCGGAGGAAGGGTGGGTAAATATGTGTAGAAGCATCACTTCATTAAGAAGGTCATGAAACTCAACACAACCTCTTAGTGTAAAAGGGTGTGATACTCTAAGGTAGAACAGATAGAAGCTAATCAATGCTTATTAAAAGGGTGTGATTACAACACTTTGACCTGGTCCTAGATATGACGAGGTACTGGAGTTTGTTTCTCCTAACATTCCAAAATGGTTTGTCACGATAGACCACAAGAGTATCTTGCATCAGAAGATACCAATGCACATATACTACTTGGCTACCAACTGATAGACAAAGGTCGGAAACTACAAGGGGAAAAGGAACATGCTTAGGATAAAATCCCGAGATGTGGATGCATAGATTATGATTCTCCCGAAAACCAATGCGAAGAAGGGAGGGGGTGGCAGAGTCACGAGTATAGATATAAGACTCACGAAGAGTACTCTTGTCGTGATCTATTTGGTTCCATTAAAGAACATCTGCCATAGCTAGTGGTAGGGGAAGTCCTTAATTGTCAAGATTCATTCGCGACAAAACCCACAAGCTCGAAAGCTAGAATTGTAGTACCAGCCATCCTGAGGTAATGTGTAAACATTAACGGCAGGGGTCAATGGGATGGATCTTGGGTTAAAGATCAGCTTCATGTACTAGATTCACCACACTAGAATCCAGAACAATCCGAGATCTTCGGTTCAAGTCCAAGGGTTAGAACCCGGGAAAGAAGTAATTACTACTTGGGTGACACAGCGTACACTGCAAGATAGTAATCATGTGGTAGCTTCCAAGAGAAGAAAGAACTTCTGAAGTACCCAAACAAACAAAAGGGAGGCACACGAGGCGAAAGGAAACCTCGAGACCTAGAACAGAATACTGTGGAACCATCAACATGATGTTGTGGACCCATAAGATAGAGAGATCACGATAGAAAGGAATCTCTTAGGTGAAATAGAGCAAGCGGAAACAAGTAACACAACACACACAACTCTAGAGAACTCAACACTAGGTCAACTGGCTGAGAAACGGCATGCCCAAAAGGCACCTAAGTTTTGAAAGATTAGAAGAGATATCAAAACTTTTCCAAAGTGAAAACAAGATAATGACCCAGAGTTAAGAGCGATACCAGATAAGGAGAAAAAGAAGCATACTAGAGTTTTCACAAATACTTTTCAGCTTTAAAATAGTTTTCACAAGCACTAGACTCAACATCGACCAATAGCAAGGTTTTCCTACAGTCGGTACTGCTCTGATACCAAGAACTATGACACCCTCGGGACCTGGGCTAAACAAATCCAGACCTTAGCCTGACATAAGCTTAACCTAGAGCTCGAGGATATCCAGTGAGAAATCAGTAACACAACAGTAACCCTGTGACACAAAAATTATTACAGCAAACTCATAACTGAGCGAAGAACCAAAATATTACAAGCAGAGGTCACTGACCACAAACATCAAACAACGGAAGGAAAATTATGCTATTAAGTATAGCAAACTTATCAAATGGCCTAAGAGGCCTGAAGCATAACGATGACGTCCCAACCCATAGATTCCAGGCTGTCGGCCGGGAACCCCAAGCTACTTGTCGGTGTCGCTGTCGTACAGAACTCGTCTTCAGGGGAACACTTACTCTGCTACAAAAGTATCAACAAAGCAAGGGTGAGTATAGGGTGTACTCCGCAAGACTTATGGCTGGTGGGGTTATTTTGCATAAAGCCATCTTTGGTTTTATAACGAGAGAGAGAAGAAGCTCGTCTATTCAGAATATTTTAAAAGGGGATGAGAGAGTGACATCTCCGAAGAATTGATCATCATCTTGATATCCACCAAAGTAATCCTCATCTCACAACTAGGATCACCCCCTCGTACCCTGAGGAATGATGACCCACAAGTATAGGGGGTGTATCGCAGTATTTTCGATAAGTAAGAGTGTCGAACCCAACGAGGAGCAGAAGGTGCTGGCTAGTGGTATGGATTAGGAATTCTCTTCAAATACTTAGTAAACGGATTTTTAGGGGTTTTCGATAAAGCAAGTAAACAAAGTACGAGTAAATAAAAGATAGTAGGAATAAATGCAGGAAGTGGCCCAATCCTTTATGCAGCAAAGGACAAGCCGGTTGTATTACTTAAGATGACCAAACGTTCTCGAGGACACATGGGAAGACTGTCAAGTGCTTTTGCTTCATATAGTTGATTAATATTCCCTAGCTTGCTAAGTGTTGTGTGGGTGAACCTATGCTAATGTACCGCCCCATCCAAGACCAATACATACTTGTGATTATACCCCTTGCAAACATCCGTAAGTACAAGAAAGTAATTAAGGTAGAAACCTAACCACAGCTTTAAACTCTAAGACCCTTACGTCCCTTGTGCAATGGTTTCCTAACGGGGGTTCAGGTTTCTGTCACTCCGGCAACCCCTACGATTAGTAGCCAAATACACAATGCATTCCCCTAGGCCCATATAGGTGAAGTGTCATGTAGTCGACGTTCACATGACACCACTAGAAGAAGTACACCACAACTTAAATAACAATCTATTGAATCTTTCTCAACACAACTCCACTACTAACAACAAGACTTCTCACATGTCCTCAAGAACAAAACGAACTACTCACAAGACATCATATGGATCATGATCAGAGATGGAATAATGATGTATAACAATCTGAACATAAACAATAATTCAACGGTTCACTCAATAGCATCAACTACAAAGAGTAATCAACACCAGGAAAGTTTTCTCTATGAACTATGCAAGATTCAACACAATCATTACAGCAATATGGAGATGGTGATGAGGGTGTTGATGATGATGATGATGATCCTGATGAAGTCCAGCTTGATGATGGTGTTGATGGCGACGATCTCCCCTCTCCGGGAAGGAATTCCCCTGGCAGAAATCTGTCTGTTGGAGAGATCTTTCTCTCTCGGTGTTTTCCGCCCCGCAGAGGCGGCGGAATCTTTCTGTGGTTGCTCCCAGGTCTTAGGGTTTCGAGATGATGATATATGCCAGAGGGGAGAGGCTGGAGTGGGCCAGGGTGGCTACACCACCTCCTGGCGCGGCCTAGGGCTGCCCGCGCCAGGGGGTGGTGTGGGCCCCGTGTGGCCCATCTCCACTCCGTCTTATGGCATCCTTAGTCTTCTAGAAAAATAGGATTTTCCGTATATTTTTCCGGATTTTATGATCTTCGTGAATTTTGCCTCCAAATAGCACCTTTTCCATCAGAATCCTGACTGCAGCGTCCATGCTCCAAAAGTCATCAACCATGCAAAAACAGATGAAATAACATAAGTATAACCTCTCAATACGAAATATATCAATGCATAATAGTGAATTGTGACATAGAATAGTGATGCAAAATGGATGTATCAACTCCCCCAAGCTTAGACTTTGCTTGTCCTCAAGCAAAACTGAGCTCAATAAACATGGCCTCAGGTTTATGGAGTGAAGAGTCGATAAAAGAATACGGACAAGAAGCATCACATTCATCAAATACATAGATCATAATAGAAGACAACTCACTATTATATAACTCAACTTTTAATAAGTAAAGGAAACACAATAAAGATACATAACGTGAATCATAATTGGTGATGGCAAACTTAGCTCTTGGTCGAAGAATAGTTGATAATTTGCTGGAGTTCACAAATAGCTGGTTTTCAATGATAGCTTTCAAAGTAGTAAACATCAAGATAAGAGCAATGTGCAAAATAAGGAACATAAGACATGATTGCATAAATCATCATATGAATGAATGAAACACAACAACTCAAAATAATTGCTGAGATAGAAGGGATTAGGTTTACTGACTCAACTAAGAAGTAAAAGGAAGGCCCTTCGCGGAGGGAAGCAGGGATTTCAAGTCTCATAAAGAGATCCCAAAAATTATGATACTTACTAGCTTTCAGCTCTCATTGCCCCTATCATAGGCATCTTTTGGTGATTAAGGTTAAAGTGACACTACTAAGAGGATATGCTTGACAAGTTATGAATTGGAGTCCCATGCCCCTTACTTATGAGTACTGAACCTCATGCTACTCAACTTCAGTCACGAGCAAGCTCTTGTCATTGCAAATACATGTGTAGCATTAAGAACCGCCAACGGGGTACCCCTGGCACATGACACATGAGTTATCCCATAATCAAAATGACAAGGCAAGCAGACAGTGAGCATCTCAGCGATCTTTTTATGTGCTATTTGCATAGGTTTTTATTGAGGATGCTTCATAGAATGCTCACTATAGTTATGCTGTAAGTTTCCACCATGATTAGGCATGGCTTAGGCTAGCGGCTTAGGCATTTCTCTAACACACATATAAACTCCATGATCTTACAAGTTCCACTTTTATTTCACACCGTCGGGATCCATAAGCAAAAGAACATGATATCAACTAGGTACAAGTACCAATGAAGTGTTGAAAGCGGTCCCCATGATACATGGTTCTGCTAACTTCAACTCATAAAGCGCAAGCATATACGCAACAAAGAAGGACCCAATGGTTCAAGTTTATTAAATGCAAGAAAGTAAAGTGTGCCATCAAGTTCATGAGAGCTTTAATCACTAATTTTCGCATAACAAGTTTAATTTGGGAGGTAGATAAAACAAGAATTTACTTGGAATAGCAATAATGCTAATAGGTAGGTATGGTGGACACAAATGGCAAAGGTTTTGGTTTTGGGGAGTGGATGCACAAGAAGAATTCCCTCTCAATACAGGTTTTTGGCTAGCAAGGCTGGGTAGCAAGTACAAGAGTTGAAGGAAACAAACAAACATACAAGTGATAAAAACAAACATGCAATCTTCCTTGGAAGCACAAAAGATCTTAACTAGAGAATACTAGACTTATGATCAAATCAAGAAAGACAGATGATGAAATTATTTTTCTCTAGAGTACTTCTATCTTTTCTTTCAACTCTCAAAAATAGTGTGCTATTGACCGAGCCAGGTTTGCCAAAACCAACTAAATTAACTCGATGATCCCAAAGTGATACCGATACTAACAACAAGATCAATCATACAACCACGAATTGAAAACTAATATAAGCTATGCAAAAAGAGTGAATGATAGAACTTCTCATTAATATTCCATAACGGCAACTCACACCAAGGGATACATATCTAACGAGAGAGGGGACACCTCCATAATGCAAACCATACTACATAACAACTCCACTATTCATGATATGACTCTACCAAAAAGGTAAAGAGATAGAAGATAGTGATGTGATACCGCGGCACTCCCCATGCTTGGAACAAAACAAGGGGATGCCAAACCTGATGATGAATTACTCCTTTGGTGGTGGTGGTATCCTCTCGATGAGCTCTCTGATCAATTTCCCCAAGTCCTCAATCTCGAAGGTGAGATTACGAATCAGCTGTGAGTTTTGCTCAATGCGGCTCATGATCATGTTGTGTTGAGAATTCTAGCTCTTGCTATTCTTTCCCCACTCTTCCTCCTTGAAGTCTTCTCTTCCTACATGGCTAGAACGAGGCAAATCCCAATTGGAGGGTAATTTCCCCTTGGGCATATTCTGGTATTGATGCTCATGGATAAGAGTGTGGAAAGGATTCTTGGTGCGTGGAGGAAGTGACCGGGGATTTGAACGGTGGTGAGGAGGCTTCCCTCCAATGGCTGGGTTTGCCACCACTCCAATGCTTGCAATGGTAGTGTCGGTGTGCTTTGCCTCCTCTTCACCTTCGCTCTTGATCTCCTTCTCCTACCCGGGGTCTTGGAGGTCTTCCTCCATAGGCTCCTTTCCTTTATCCTTGGCGGACACCATTGTGCTTCTAAACTTTCAAAGAGTATGTCCTGGCAGAAATAGATCGAAACAAAAACACGACGAAAACACGGTATACAAACCTCGGGGGATCCGGGGGTTATATATTACGAAGTTTCATATCAAAAGGAAGGTACTGGAAGAAAACGGGTCGGAGGCGGAGTCTGGGGTGGCCTCACCACCTGGTGACGCGACCAGGGGTGGGCCCGCGCCACAGGGTGGTGTGGGCCACCCTGGCTCCATTTCAGTCCCTTTTTTGCTTCGTAACTTCCCTTATTGATTGAAAACTGCAAAAATATAGTTGGATTGTATTTTCGCGGAACTTTTCTTACCAGAACTATTACCTATTTGAAAACAGACTGTGCAGGTCTCTGAATTTGGTCCTTGATGAATTTCTCTGGAGTTATAACTTGAAAGGCATCAACGTCTTCATTGTAAGAATCTCCAGCAATATAATGCTTGATTCGCTGCCCATTCACTACTTGTGTAGTATTATCTTTTAGAGAAGAAATTTTTATTGCTCCTGAACGGTATACTTCTTCAATAATGAAAGGTCCTTCCCATTTTGACAGTAGCTTTCTTGCAAAACATCTGAGACGAGACCTATACAACAGAACTTTCTCACCAACATGAAATTCTCTCTTAAGTATTCGCTTGTCATGCCATCTTTTAACTTTTTCCTTAAAGAGCGTAGCATTTTCATAGGCTTCACTCCTCCATTCATCTAAAGAACTTAAGTCAAATAACCTTTTCTCACCAGCGAGCTTGCAATCTCTATTTAGTTCTTTAACTGCCTAGTAAGCTTTGTGTTCTAATTCTAAGGGTAGGTGACAAGCTTTCCCATAAACCATTTTGTAAGGATACATCCCCATAGTATTTTTGTAAGCAGTTCTATAAGCCCATAAAGCATCATTCAACTTTTTAGCCCAGTTTTTTCTAGATCTATTAATAGTCTTTTGCAAGATGGATTTAATTTCTCTATTTGATAACTCTACTTGCCCGCTAGTTTGGGGGTGATAGGCTGAAGCAATCCTATGATTAACATCATATTTAGCAAGGGTCTTTCTAAAACCACCATGAATGAAATGCGAACCCCCATCAGTCATGAGATACCTAGGCACTCCAAACCTAGGAAAGATAACATCCTTAAGCATTTTTAGAGAGGTCTCCCCGTCAGCACTCTTTGTAGGAATGGCTTCTACCCACTTAGTAACATAATCAACGGCAACAAGAATATGAGTGTAACCTTTCGAAGGAGGGAAAGGACCCATAAAGTCGAATCCCCAACAATCAAAAGGTTCAATAACTAGAGAGTAGTTCATAGGCATTTCATTGCGTCTAGAAATATTACCAACACGCTGACATTCATCACAAGATATAACAAATTTTCTTGCATCTTTAAAAAGGGTAGGCCAGTAGAAACCTGATTGTAGTACCTTCTGTGCAGTTCTATCTCCTGCATGATGTCCTCCATAAGCACTACCATGACATTTACGCAATATCTCCTTTTGTTCATATTCTGGAACACATCTTCGCATAATACCATCCACTCCTTCTTTGTATAAGTGTGGGTCATCCCAAAAATAATGCCTCAAATAATCGAAGAACTTCCTTCTTTGCTGAGCTGTAAAAGTTGGAGGCAAATACTTGGAGACAATAAAGTTAGCATAATCAGCGTACCAAGGGCTCCCTCGTGAGCTCACCCCTACTGCAGCTAACTATTCATTTGGGAAACTATCATTAACAGGCATTGGGTCAAAAGAGATGTTTTCCAAACGAGATAAATTATCAGCTACAGGGTTTTCAGCACCCTTCCTATCTAATATATGTAGATCAAACTCTTGTAAAAGCAGCACCCATCTAATAAGCCTAGGCTTAGCGTCCTTCTTCGTCATAAAATATTTAATAGCAGCATGATCAGTATGAACTGTGACTTTTGATATAGGGCCTAAACTTATCACAAGCAAAAACAACAGCTTGAAATTCCTTTTCAGTAGTAGCATAATTCCTTTGGGCAGCGTCTAGAGTCTTACTAGCATAATGGATAACGTTTAACTTTTTATCAATATGTTGCCCAAGGACAGCCCCTATAGCAAAATCACTAGCATCACACATTATTTCAAAGGGTAAACTCCAATCAGGTGGTTGAACAATAGGGGCTGTAGTTAAAGCCTTCTTAAGAGTTTCAAAAGCTTCCTTAAAATCATCATCAAAAACGAAGGGTACATCTTTTTGGAGAAGATTAGTGAGGGGTTTTGATATCCTAGAAAAGTCTTTAATAAACCTCCTATAGAAACCAGCATGACCAAGGATACTACGAATACCTTTGATGTCTCTTGGACATGGCATCTTCTCAATTGCCTCAACCTTAGCTCTATCAACTTCTATGCCTCTTTCAGAAACTTTATGCCCAAGAACAATCCCTTCATTAACCATGAAGTGGCATTTCTCCCAATTAAGAACAATATTAGTTTCTTCACATCTCTGCAAAACTTTATCAAGGTTGTGCAGACAATTATCGAAAAAAGTTCCATAGACAGAAAAGGCATCCATGAACACTTCTACAATTTCCTCACAAAAACCATGAAAGATAGTAGACATGCACCTCTGAAAAGTAGCAGGAGCATTACATAAACCAAAAGGCATACGTCTATAAGCATAAGTTCCATAAGGGCAAGTAAAAGTAGTTTTTTCTTGATCTTGTTGTTTTACAGCAATTTGAGAGAAACCAGAGTAACCATCAAGAAAACAAAAATGGGTCTTTTTAGACAACCTTTCCAACATTTGATCAATAAAAGGAAGCGGGTAGTGATCTTTCTTAGTAACTTTATTAACCTTCCTAAAATCGATGCACATCCTATAGCCTACCACTATTCTTTGGGGAATAAGCTCATCATTATCATTAGGGACAACGGTAATACCTCCCTTTTTAGGAACATAATGAACAGGACTAACCCATTCACTATCAGCAATAGGGTAAATAATACCAGCATCAAGGAGTTTCCATACCTAATTCCTTACCACTTCCTTCATCCTAGGGTTTAAACGTCGTTGGTGCTCCACTACTGGGTTCGCATCTGATTCTATGTTGATAGAATGCTCACATATAGTAGGTGAAATCCCTTTTAAATCATCCAGAGTATAGCCCATAGCTCCTCTGTGTTTCCTCAAAACCTCCAATAACCTTTCTTCTTCCTTCCCTGAAAATTTAGCGCTAATAATAACAGGATATATCTTTTTATCATCAATATAAGCATATTTAAGATCACCAGGAAGAGGTTTTAGATCGAAAACCGGATCCTTTTTAGGTGACATCGTGGTACCCAAGTCTTCTACAGGCAAGTCATGCTTAAGCATCTTCCGCTGATCATGGAGAATCCTGTCAATCTCATTCCTTTCTTCCATGAAGATTTCACTTTCATGATCTTCCATAAATTGCTGCAAAACATTGTTAGGAGCAAGAGAAATAGAAGCAAGTTGTTCAACTCTAAAATCCTCATTGTGGGTTTCCTCTTCACAAGGTTCTTTATCAAATTTCGAGAAATTAAACTCATAAGATTCCCCATCAAACTTAGTCAAGATTTTCTCCCTCTTGCAATCAATAATAGCTCCACAAGTACTCAAGAAGGGTCTACCAAAAATGATAGGATAAGTTTTGTTGGGGTTATACTTCCCGGGTATCCTCACAGTTCCTCACTAACCAGGGTGGCCCACTTCGGGTTAGAGCTTTGCTTCACGGGCAACCCAGTCAGGGAGAAAGACGGAGTCCAATCCAGCTACGGGAAGGCCCAGAAGACTTACCGACTTAGGCCCATAATGTTACTTGTAGTTCAAGATGTACTATGTAACCAACTCTTAGTCGTAGCCAGATAGATCTCTCCTATAAACCCTAGGCCGGAGATCTATATAAGCCGTCCCAGGGAGAGCCTTTAGGGCACAACCCAATACTTTAGACCCTCAACTCGCACAGGCGAAACCATTGTAACCCATATTCCGACTCTGCCGTATTACTGGATTGCTAGCAGGAGTAGGATACGTCCAAAGCCGGCGGATTCGAACCTGGGTAAACTTGTGTGCTCACCGTCCTGGAACACCATACGTCTCACACCCCTCTCTTCCGCACGCCTCGAGGACCCCCTCATGGCGTACTTGTCCTCAATCTGACGACAGTTGGCGCCCACCGTGGGGCAAGTGAGCTTCGGATCTGCGTTCCGAGCGGAATCTGCAAGAATCGGAATCGGCGAGACTATCACCGTCGGTCGCATCCTCTACACCAGCGACGTCCCTCTCATCGTTCTCGATGAGACTTGGATTCCAGCAAGGAAGGCTGTGACTACCTACACAATCATGTCTTTTGGCGAGATCGATGTTTACATCGGTTTCACTGAACCTGCCCAACCCACCCCAGCGGTGATGATAGAAGCAGAAGAATTTTCTGGGTCCCCTTTGTCCGCGGAGGCGGCAGAGTTCCGGATCTCAGAAAACCCTAATCCCACCCAGCCCGCACCAATCGCAGAGATAGTGGAGAAATCCGAGCCTGAAGAAGACCTAGCGGTCCAAGTCGAATCTGGAGTGGATCTCCCTAAAGAAGCCGGATCCCAGATCGACCCACCCGTGGAAGTCAAAATTCAGGAGGAGCATATCAACGACACTGATTTTGGCTCTGATGACGCCGGGATAGACATGCCTTTTCTGAGGTACACACTAAAACGTATGATACAGCAAGGCGAAAGTGCGGATGCAATCCTCGAGACCATCAAAAGTTTCGACATGGCTGATCGTGAAGGCCGCAGGTACCTCAGGAAGCACGCGATGCACTTCGTCGGATACGTAGGATCCGGATCCGGCTCTACCGATGCTGGAGAAAACACCGACTCTATGCTGGAGGCAATTTGAACAAACGCTGACGTTCCCGCATCCTCGGATGAATCTATGACGTCAGCAGATTTCCGAAAGTTCTCCGCGGAATATGAAGAGGAGTATAACTCCAAAGCTGTAGAAGAAGGAGAAGCCATGGATGAAGGATCCGAGGAACACTCTCTCAAAGTGCAGGATGACATGGACATCGGAGATAATCCCGAGGTCCACATGTCCGAAAG
The DNA here is from genome assembly GCA_910589775.1 of Avena eriantha. Classification (NCBI taxonomy): domain Eukaryota; kingdom Viridiplantae; phylum Streptophyta; class Magnoliopsida; order Poales; family Poaceae; genus Avena; species Avena eriantha. The sequence goes on from OU342744.1 coordinate 94,845,891, forward strand.
TACCGATCAGAGCTTGACTCTGGGAAACAGACCCAAAGCCGTCTTTGCTACCTGCGCTGCCAAGAAGGCAAAGAAGAGGAACAAGAAGAACAAGACCCTGACAAAAGACCCTCTGATAGAGGAGGTTATTGCCGAGGAATACGAGGAAGACTCGGATGGAGCACTTATCCTAGAGGAGCCGAAAAAAGAAGCATCGGTGGATGGACACGTGATCACCGAAGGTGCGCGTAAGCTCATCGATGCTGCATTAACCACACCTATCCCTACAACCGCAGAACTTACTGCGGATGAACTGGACGAAAGGGTGCAAGCCCTAGAAGCGCATCGTCAACAACTCCTCGATGAAACCAAAAACATCGAGGTGGAGAAGAAACGCATGTCAACTAAGGACTACATGTCTCGGTTGCATCAGAAGACACGGGAGCGTCACACCAATGACGACCAATTCCCACGTGTCCATGCCGTCCTTTTTGGAGATGAGATGGGCAAGCCACAGAAAGATAGTAATGGAGATTGGGTTTACCCAACCCCAGTACAGAATACCGTGGTGGCCCAAGAAATTCTATCGGCTAATCCAGGACCGGAGGAGATCCGTTTGGGTATCAAACTACTGAACAAGGGACTGGATCAGCAAAAGGTCGCCCTGTCCGGAATTCAAAAACTGGTCTTAGATTCCGACCAATGTCGCACGGATCCGGCATGGGCTGGCGTAAGATCCCATTACGTCCGGGTGCAGTATCATCACCCCGAACGACGGGAAGACAATTGTTCAAGAACCAGATCATCAGGACAGCATCACAGAACCACGTGTAACTGGAGCAACGTCGCTCCAGAGACCGAGAAAGATGCCATTGCTGCACTGAATCCGAGGAACCCTGCCCGACGAGAGTCTAACGATCGAAGGGGAGAAGATAAAGAGAAATGTCGGGAGGAGGATCGTCAAAAAATGCCACCTCCTAGACATGCAAGCCATCCGGCTGAGCCTCACCGTGGTGGGAACGACGGATGAAGGAATGATGGAAACCATGCTGGTACAAGCTGGCAGGGGGCTCGTCGTAGTGAAGATCCTCCCCGGAACCAGAATAATGATGCTCCGGACGGAGGCTGGCGATCAGCCGGAAACAATTCAGCTGCTCCACCCTCTCTACCAAGCAGTCATCACAACGGCTCCCAAGGAGGAGGATGAGGCGGAGGAGGTGGTGGCAGAAGCCGAAGTCCGGCTCCAGGCACCACAGCCACAACCAGCATTCGGGACGGTCTCTATCCCCGAACGACGCAAGGCACAGGATCAATTCCAACATAGAGGCACGACGCTATGAAAACGATGACATGTACGTGGGCCCAAAGTGCTTCAGACCACGCATCAGAGCTACAAGATTCCCATAAGGATTTGCTATCTCAAGGCACATGCAAGCCTACGACGGCATTGCTCGGCCAGATACTTGGCTACAGGATTTTTTCCAAGCTTGCTGCATCGCCAAAGGCGAAAACAGCCTGGTCGCAACCCGATATCTCCCGCTTATGTTGCGGAAGACAGCGCGATCATGGATCAATGAACTTCCGGAGAACACCATCCATAACTGGTATGACATGCAAAGTGTGTTCTTTCAGAATTTCAAAGGCACATATCGGAGGCCCTATTCGGTCGGAGACCTACAACGTTGCACCCAGAAAGCCGGAGAAACTTGCCGGGATTACCTCGGACGATGGATCGACACCAAGAACTCCTGTGAAGGAGTAAACGATCAAACCACGATTGAAGCTTTCATCGCAGGACTCCCAATTGGTCTACTACGTCACCGCTGGAAGTGTGACAAGGTTACTGATTTGGGAAAAATGATAGAAACAACGAGCAAGTATGCAGATGCTAACGACGATGCAGAGGGATTACTCAATGTCCTAGTTGTACCTCAGTCGGCAAGACAACCAAAGAAACAAGCTCAGAAGCGCAAAAATACCTCGGAAGAAAAACCCAACGCGGAAACAGCGGTGGTTACTACTGTTTCTGGGTCTAGAGGACGAGGAGGACGCGGCAGAGGCCGCGAGCGTGGCCGTGGGACTTCAAGGGTCCAAGGTAGAGGAGAACAACAACCAGGAAAAACCTACTCTTGGGCCAACATTGCCAATAACCCATGTATGCATCACTTAGACGCCAATGGGGGCTCGTCCCAGACCAACGCCGAATGTCGTTTCAATGACGACATCAAAAGAGATGACACCGTGGGCTACAAAGCTAAGCGGAAGAAGGGAAAGAAGAATCCCGAAAAAGACAAAGAGACCAAAGAAGATTCCGACATGGAGGAAGCTGACACTTCAAATCCCAAGCCGGAAGGGAAGAAAACTTTTCCCACCAAGAAGGACACTTATGTCACCTTCCTCGGATCTCAACTAGCAAAGGTCAAGAAAGCAGTTCTCCACGAGCTCAATGCAACTGTTCCGGCTGTCCCTCAATATCTGGACTGGTCGGAAGTGGCAATCACATTTGACCGCGCTGATCATCCGCCTAAGTTGCACAGTCAATGAAAATATGCCTTAATCGTCAACCCACTTATTGACGGTTATGGTTTCTCCAAGACCCTCATGGACAGTGGTAGCAGCATCAATATTCTCTATGTTGAAACGCTACGCCGGATGAAGATCTCAGAAACACAGCTAAACCATAGCTCTGTGATCTTCCACGGAGTTGTCCCAGGAAGACAAGCCAATTCCCTGGGAGAGATTACTTTGGATGTTACCTTTGGAACTCCAAAGATTTATCGGACGGAGGCACTTTCCTTCGAAGTGGTCCCGTTCAAGAGCGCATACCACGCTATATTCGGACATCCGGCTTACTAGGCTTTTATGGCTCGTCCATGTTACATTTACAATATGATGAAAATTCTAGGTCCCAACGGCGTGATCACCATCAGGGGAGACCCAAAGAAAGCGCGAGAGTGCGAGGATGGAAATGCCGCCTTTGCCGAAGCCGTGCTGCATGCCCAGGAGTACCAAGAAATCAAGAAGAGCATAGATCCATCCGAGATGCCCGCAACAAAGAAGGAGGTGACAAAGCTGAATCCGGAGTTCAAGGCATCAGAAGAGACGAAGAAAGCGCCATTGAAGGATGATGACCCCTCCAAGGTGACCCAGATAGGTGTAGGCCTAAGTAGCACATAGGAAAGCGCGCTCGTCAAGGTCCTCCAAGTAAATCAAGATATCTTCGCATGGCAGCCATCTGACATGACCGGAGTACCTAGGGAACTTGCCGAGCACTCTCTAAATGTAAACCCAAACGCTAAACCCGTCAAACAGTCCCTACGACAGTTTGGCGACGAAAAGCGTAAGGCAATAGCTAAGGAACTAGCACGACTCGAGTTAGCTGGATTCATAGAAGAGATCATCCACACTGAGTGGTCGGCCAATCCTGTAATGGTCCCTAAAAAGGACACCACTGATTTAAGGATGTGTGTTGATTATACTGCCTTGAACAAGGCTTGTCCAAAAGATCCGTTCGCTCTGCCTAGAATTGATCAAGTTATCGATTCTACGGCAGGCTCGGAACTCCTCTGTTTTCTCGGCGCATATTCCGGTTATCACCAAATACGGATGAAGGAATCTGACAAAGTCAAAACTTCATTCATAACCCCCTTCGGAACCTTCTGTTTTGTTACGATGCCCTTCGGGCTGAAGAACGCAGGAGCTACGTACCAGCGCACGATGCAGCGTTGCCTCCACGACCAACTCGAACGCAATGTACATGCATACGTGGATGATATCGTGGTGATGTCCAAAAAGAAGGAAACACTAATTTCCGAATTGGAGGAGACATTTGCCAATCTACGAAAATACAACATCATGCTTAACCCGAAGAAATGCTTCTTTGGAATACCAGCCGGAAAATTGTTAGGTTTCATCGTGTCTCAAAGAGGCATAGAGGTGAACCGAGACAAAATCAAGGCTATACTCAATATTTCCAGGCCAACTCACCGGAAGGACATACAAAGATTAACTGGTTGCATTGCTGTGGTCAGTCGATTTGTAAGCCGGCTTGGTGAAAGAGCCGCACCATTATACAAAGTCCCAAAAAAGACCAAGGATTTTGTTTGGACTGACGAAGCTGAAGCTGCACTACAAGATCTGAAGAGAGTACTCTCATCTGCTCCTATCCTTGCAGCACCGGAACCTAAGGAACCGATGTTGCTCTACCTTGCTACGACAAATAAGGTCGTTAGTATCGTCATGGTAGTGGAGAGACCAGAGGAAAATCACGAACACCTGGTGCAGCATCCGACTTACTTTGTCAGTGAGGTCTTGATGGAATCAAAATAGTGGTATCCGCACTATCAAAAGTTGGCTTATGGCATTTTTCTAGCATCCCGTAAGTTACGACACTACTTTCAGGAGCATCCAATTACCGTGGGCACAGCTCCCATGAGAGATATAATCAACAATAGTGACACCATAAGACGCGTCGCCAAATGGGGCATAGAGCTTTCAGCTTTCGATATCGAGTATAAACCTCGGACAACAATCAAATCCCAGATCCTTGCTGACTTTGTCGCTGATTGGACAGAGATGAAGGAGAACATGATCCTCCCTGAGTCGGAATATTGGACCCTCTTTTTCGATGGGTCTAAGGCTCGAGGGGGCTCGGAGGCTGGCGTGGTACTCAAGTCACCCCAAGGAGACAAACTTTTATATGTGTTGCAGATCCACTTCACAGCGGCAAACAATATTGCCGAGTATGAAGCACTACTGCATGGAATCCGAATTGCTAAGGATATTGGCATCCGACGTTTATTGTGTTACGGAGATTCGGATCTTGTTGCTCAACAAGTGTCGGATATTTGTAATGCAAATAAAACACATGGCAGCATATAAAGCTGTCGTGGATGATCTATCTAAATCGTTCGAAGGATTTGAAGTTCAACCCATCCCTCGAGCAGAAAATGAGGAAGCAGACGCACTATCTCGGATAGGTTCTGCGTGGAAAGAGGTCTCGGATGGTGCTTTTTAGAGCACCTCAAAGTTTCCTCAATAAAGGGAGTAGATGAGGAATATCTGACCAAATCTGACTCACCTTTGATAGCAGTTCTGGCTGTAATTCCCAGCTGGACTCAACCCTACCTCGATTATTTGGTAGATGGCAAATTACCTGAAGACGAGGTGCTGAGCCGACAGATTATCCGACGAGCAAAATCCTATACTATTGTTAAAGGTGAGCTCCATAGACGAAGTGTTTCTGGGGTCTTTCAGCACTGCGTATCTCCGGAAGAAGGAGTGGAAATCTTAAGAGAAATCCACGAAGGCGAGTGTGGTCACCACGCTGCAGCCAAATCTTTAGTGGCAAAAGCTTTTAGACACGGATTTTTCTGGCTTACAGCTCAGGCAGATGCCAAACGATTAGTCAAGACGTGCAAAGGCTGCCAAAAGTACGCCAAGCAAGCTCATGTTCCGGCTGATCAGCTGCGAACAATACCTATAACATGGCCCTTTGCGGTCTGGGGGCTTGATATGGTAGGACCATTTAAACGAGCTCCAAGTGGATTTACTCACCTCTTAGTGATGGTGGATAAAATCACCAAATGGATTGAGGCTAAACCTGTCACTAGTTGTGATGGAGAAACAGCCAAAAGATTTGTCGAGGATGTTATAATCTGGTATGGTTATCCACATAGCATTATCACGGACAACGGGAGTAACTTCTCTATGGGAGAATTGGCTGAATTCTGCAACGAGCAAAATATCCGGCTTGACATTGCGTCAGTCGCACATCCATAAGCTAACGGACAAGTCGAAAGAGCAAATGGTTTAATCCTACAAGGCCTAAAACCGAGACTCGAAGCACCACTACGACATGCTGCGGGGGCTTGGGCAGAGGAATTACCCTCTGTAATTTGGAGTTTACGAACAACTCCAAACAGGTCAACAGGATACACACCGTTCTTCTTGGTCTATGGCGCAGAAGCAGTTCTTGCTAGTGATTTGATTCATACTTCTCCTAGAGTGGCCGCGTATATTGAAGAGGATGCCGAGATTTCTCAACAAAATGATCTCGACTTAGTCGAAGAAGTTCGCGTCGTTGCTGAAATGAGATCTACAGCCTATCAGCAGAAGTTACGCAAGTATCATAGCTAGAGAGTTCGAAATAGATCTTTCAATAAAGGTGATTTGGTTCTCCGGCTTGTGCAACAAAGAAAGCACAAACTTTCCCCTGTATGGGAAGGGCCCTTTTTAGTTAGTCGAGTATTACACAATGGATCGTACTACTTAACTGACATGAGGCCAGCCAAAGAAAGACCTGCTACTAAGAAGAGAAAGAGAGCTGGAGGCAGTACAAATCCGTATGAGTTAGACAGACCGTGGAATATTGCTCAGCTACGTCCCTTTTATTCTTAGTGTATCCTTCTTTGTAATAATATATATGTACATGTTTTGTGAGAAATAAAAGTTTTGGTTGCCTCAAGTTTTTCTGAGAAGTTTTTACCATCTTATTTCCAAATGATCATGTCATAGTCGAAAATCCCAGAGTGCTTGAAAGTACTTTATGCTCATGTCCGTTCTGGTTTAGATTTTCGATTCTAAAATTGCTACCTTCGGGTATAACTCTAAAATTTCTAGTCTTTACTTTGGTTATTTGTCTGATTGCTGGATGCGGGCATTTTCCGAGTAGTGAATTGTTGGTACTGGAAGCCGGCTTTGTTTCCGAGTTTAAAGTGGTTTAGCAATTGAGCTCCGTTGCTCGGCAAAGTTTCCGGTGGAAGATTTAGCCGGCTCACGAAAGGGACGAGGAGGAAAGCCAGATAAACGATAAGTATAGATGAAAAAATACAAGTGCTTGTGTAAACATTTCAGGCAGAAAAAAAATTCAAAGCCAAAAAGTGCTGAATAGATCAAAAACTTAGCACTAGCAAAATTATAGTACTTCATATTTACAGACGCATCATATTTTTTAGATAATACAAATGTTTCTGGCAATCTATGATGCAGGAGGAGATGAAGGAGCTGCCGGCTCGCTGGATACGTCACCTTGATATCTTTCCGAGATGTCCACATCCGAGGTGGTGCGTTCATCGTCGGAAATTTCTGATGTTTCTTCTGGAGGCAAAGGTGAAGTGTCCATGCGGTTGAAGAATGGAGTATCGTAGCTGGTCAAGTCAGCTACATGACACCCATATCCGGCACAGGAGTCCATAATGGCCTTGATGTCCTTCTCCTAGCCATCTTCATCCACTTTAGAGTACCCTCTGGTCACTTGCCATATCTCCATGCTTCAATGGTGGCTCATGACCATGGTGACAGCGTTCTGCGCTACTGATCACGCGTAGGACATGTTCCAATCCTGGACGAGCTGCGGCATCTCCTTTGCCTTGTCCCGCACCTGAAAATCCGACATGATGTGCATGTCCGGAATCTTGAGGGATTCGCGGAAGTCATGAAGCAGGTCACCGACTTGGGTAAGCCGGTGGGTGTGGGGCTCGGTCGAGGAAGAGTCCGTCAAGTTTAGAGGACCTATATACAAAACTAGTTAAGAAATATCCGACATTGGAGAAAGCGAAGTAAAAGAAAAGTCAGACAGATGGAACATACCGAAAATGACGTCGTCAATTTTGGTCTTCTCCTCCCGGAGACTCTAGAGTTCATCCCGAAGCGCCTGGGAAAGGTCCCTCTCTCTGCTAAACTCATTCTTGAGGTCCGAGATTACTTTATCTTGAGCAGCGATCTTGTGATCACGCTCTTTAGTAGCCATGGAGGAGGATTCAAGGACTTGAGCTATGCTCTTTTCATGATCCACCTTGAGTTTATCCAGCTCTTGGCGAAGCTCCTTTTTCTCCACCACCAAGGTCTTGAGGTTCTCGGCCTCTTTGATCATGGCGCAGGATTGTTTCACCAGCGTTGTAAGTCAAAAAGAACAAACAGTTCAGGAAAAAATTCGAGATTGAAAATACAAAGACAAGGTTTGAGTCTCGGAATGTTTACCTCCGGCCTCATTCTTGGCAACCTTTAGCTCAGCATTTTTAAGTCGGAGAGCTTTGATCTCTCTCCGCTTATCACAGACATTCTTCAATAAATCCTGGTTATAGGAACATACTTTCTGTAAGTCAGAATACCCATAGTCAAAAAGCTACTTAAGACTCGGGCTAATATTGTTGCTAATATCAGCACTAGCCTTGGGGGCTACACTAGTTCGTTCTTTGGCATCCTAATAAAGCATAAACCCGGATTATATATCCTACTTCATGCTTGGGGGCTAGAGGATATGATATAAAATAAAGGAAAAACAGGAGTTGGAATTCTGACTTACATATTGTTCGCGGGTGAGCTTATCCAAACCCGCGTTAACTTCAGCGGCCACCTTTTCGGCGAGAGTCAGAGGAATCACTGGGGTTGTTGGAAGCTCACCAGATCTAATGCTCTCGTTGTGAAGGTGCACTTGGGCGAGAAGGTCAGAGAACTTGATGTCCTCTGCTTCTTGCGCTTCTTCTTCGGTAGACATTTCTTTTCTCTAGGAATTGCCTCGCTAGCCGCTGGATCTCTTCTACATATTTCCAGGATAGGCCAAACTTGGCAAGTCCCGGATTGCTGAGAAGGTTCTGGGCGAAGGTTTCTGCCGAGGGATCATTACCCAAAGAGGGTTCACCCTTATCTAAATCTGACTCACCCATGGTGACGTCAGTTTGCGATTCAAGGATCGTAGGCTCTGTAGAAGGAGCCGGATCTTCTGCGACGACCGGAGAAGGGATGATCACCGGTGTTGCAGAAGGTTGAGGGGCAGGAGTCGGAGGAGCCACGGTAGGAGAAGCTATGGTAAGCTTCGTCTGTCGCAAGGGCTTTGAAGAAATCCCTTTCCCCTTGCCCTTGATGAGCGGTTTTGCTCTGAGAATGTAGTAAAGTCGGAAACATTACATCTCGGAAAGAAATTTGAGTAAAGTACAAAGGCGGAAGTTGTGACTAAAAGATACCTCTTCACAACAGGCACCTCCTTTGTGCCAACAGCCACTGTCGGAGCTTTCCGCTTCTTGAGCGCAAGGTCCGGCAATGGGACCACCTCTGTCTCCTGAGAAAACTCAGGAGGATATCCTTCGAGCGGAGCAAATTCCAACTCGGGGAGGTCAGCAAGATGAAAAGAAGAAAACATATCAGTATTGCAGTATAACTCAAAGATTGAAACACATAAAAACTGTAATGATGGAAGCTTGCCAGCACTACGAGGTTTTCTGCTGTGTGCATATCCAGAGAAACCTCTAGGATTCTCCTCTCGATCCGCTCCTTGATCAGCCACTTAATCTGGCTTATATAGCCCTGCATGGTGTAGGCTTTGGAGCTGATGCGGAGGGAATCTTTCTTGGATAACGTGATGGAGTGCATCAGTCGATCCCCGTGGTACTGAAGGGGCTGGATCCGGTGTGAGACCCAGCATTGGACCAAGTCGGATCCCTTCAGTCCTTTGTGTTTGATCAAATATTCGATCCGCCTCTTAGCGAGGATCAGATCGTCGGTGAGAGCCGGAGCAGCCTCGTCCCAAGAAGGTTGGGCCATGGCAGCTCTGTCAACAAAAGCCAGCAAAGTAGTGGCTTTGCCGGGAGCCGGAATATCCTTATGATAGAAAAATGTGGCTGGCCATTGTTTGACCGAGTCACTAGCTAGAATTTTGGGATATGCGCACTCGCGTCTAAGCGAAAAACTAATAGTGCCGGTGATGTAAGGAACACCGGCAGTAATGGAGTTTCTCCAGACATAAAAATAGTACCAGAAAAGAGTCAAACTCGGCCTAATGCCGAGAAAGCCCTCACACAACGAAGCATATGCGCTCATCTCTAAGAGAGAGTTGGGAGGAAGGTTATGGAGTTGAACTCCATAATGATCAATCACCTCGGAGAAGAAATCAGAGGGAGGAAACGACAAACCTCTATCGAGGTGGGTGCCGAAGTGGACCCATTCGCCGTCACGCGGATTGGGGACAGTTTCCTCAAAACCGCTCCGTCAGTTGCCGGCGGCGAGAAGTCCTTCCTTCTCCACGTTCTTGAGGCCCTCCTCGTTGAGAGCGCAGGGGATCCAGATCCCACGGAAGCTGTCTTTCTCCGCCACCGCTTCCGCCGTCGCCGCCGCTGTTGCTGCCGCCAAGCCGGAGGAAGAAGATGAAGCCATTTCTCCGGCGAGCAGTTGACCTAAAAGGGGCGGCGCTGGGAGTTCTGTCGGAGAGGAACGGGGAGCTCTGTCCGCGCAGGAAGATTGGGAGGAAAGGAAAAGGCAAAGGACTGGTGGAAGGAGAAGGAGAAAATCCTAACCCCTTATATCCACCTAACTGCGCCAAGATTCTTGCAAATGCTAGTGTAACCGCCACGCGTCGTGGAAGGAACTAGGAAGGACCCACGCGATGATTGCGTCGCCTCGAACTCCACGCACGCCTTGAAACGGCACCTCGGTTCCGCGGACCGCGGACCCACCAACGGTCGTGCTGACGGCATGCCTGTCAGATGACGTGACTTGACCATGACTTGTGTCAGGTGGCGTTAGAAACCAAGTTCCGGCTTAGTTTGAAATCAAGCTAGAAAATCCGAGTAACTTGTTGATAGGTCCGACTTATTTTTTAAGACCCGGATCATATTTTTTGTTGTGAAGTTTCAGGAACCCTTCAAGATTCTGCAAGCCGAAGATCAAGCTAGACGATGATAAATCCGACTTTGGATCTTGGAGGCCTCCGGGGGCTGCTGTTGGGGATATACTTTCCGGGTATCCTCACAGTTCCTCACTGACCAGGGTGGCCCACTTCGGGTTAGAGCTTTGCTTCACGGGCGGCCCAGTCAGGGAGAAAGACGGAGTCCAATCCGGCTACGGGAAGGCCCAGAAGACTTACCGACTTAGGCCCATAATGTTACTTGTAGTTCAAGATGTACTCTGTAACCAACTCTTAGTCGTATCCGGATAGATCTCTCCTATAAACCCTAGGTCGGATATCTATATAAACCGTCCTAGGGAGAGCCTTTTTAGGGCACAACCCAATACTTTAGACCCTCAACTCGCACAGGAGAAACCATTGTAACCCATATTCCGGCTCTGCCGTATTACTCGATTGCTAGCAGGAGTAGGATCCGTCCAAAGCCGGCGGATTCGAATCTGGGTAAACTTGTGTGCTCACCGTCCCGGAACACCGTACGTCTCACACCCCTCTCTTCCGCATGCCTCGAGGACCCCCTCATGGCGTACTTGTCCTCAATCCGATGACAAGTTTTACTAGCAGCTGAACCAAGTACTAGAAAATCAGCATGATACTTAATCTTACCACAAAGAACTTCCACGTCTTGTACAATTCCAATTGGCGAGATGGTCTCTCTATTAGCAAGGTGAATAACCACATCAATCTCTTCCAATTCACAGGGACTGATTTCATGCATAATTTCTCTGTAAAGCTCATAAGGAATAGCACTGGAACTTGCACCAATATCACATAAACCATAATAGCAATGATCACCAATTCTAACAGAAAGCACATGAATACTGGCCTTTTTAGTTCTATTAGGATGTGAAACAATATTAGAAGAATCCTCACAAAAGACTATGTGCCCATCTTCTATGCTTTTAGTGACAAGGTCTTTCACAATTGCTACCACAGGTTCAATGTTTATTTGTTCATCAGGTTTTACAGTTCTGTTTTCACTTTTGGTGATTACATTAGTTATCATAGGATGGTCCTTTACCTTTTCGGGGAAGGGAATCTTCTCAATATAAGGTTCGGGTAAGATGGGATCAATAATGCAATACTCAGCGCTTCCAATAGGAACATAGTCAACAATACCTTTGTAAGGTGCATGGTATTTATTCCATCCCCTTTTTGGAATTTCGATATAGGAAGCAAAAGCTCTAAAACAATTCGTAATAACTTGCAAATCAAGACCATAAAAATTACTAATATTTTGAAAAGTCACCAGTTCCCATAAAAGATTCAATGCATTCATAATCATAATTTATACCTGACTTTCTACCTTTGTCATTCTCCCAAGATCCCATTTAGCTTCTTCTTCCATACGAGTGAATGATCCAGCACAAGAAGCATCCAATAAATCCTTGTCATGTAGAGGGAGCCTTGCATAAAAGTTATTGATAATAATATTGTTGGGGAGCTAATGAATGGGACATTTGAGAATTAGTAACTTCATTCTCCCCCAAGCTTGGGTTGTACTCTCTCCATCAAGAGGCCAAAAGTTGTATATTTGATTCCGATCTTTATGAATCTCACTAGGAGGATAAAACTTTGAATAAAAGAGAGGTACTATTTCCTCCCATTCCAGAGCTTGACCATTCTTCAGCAGCTTATACCATTCCTCAGCTCTTCCTTTCAGTGATAATGAGAATAACTTCTTCTTAACTTGATCTGTAGTAATACCTGCACACTTGAACAACCCGCATAATTCGTGTATAAAGAGCAAATGATCACTGGGATGGGCAGTTCCATCCCCAACATAGTAGTTATCCATAAAACGATCAATAATTCTTGTAGGTATTTTGAAAACATCATTCTCAGCAGGTGGTGGCTTATCTACTACCTTAGCAGTGGTAGTAGCATTACCAAATAAGAAACTCAGCGAATTATCCATAACAAAAATAAAGAAACTAGCAGAAGTAAACAATACTCATAGTAGAAGTTTCCTTTACCAGTTCCACTCTCCAATAGCGCTTCACTCCCCGGCAACGGCACCAGAAAATAGTCTTGATGACCCACAAGTATAGGGGGTGTATCGCAGTATTTTCGATAAGTAAGAGTGTCAAACCCAATGAGGAGCAGAAGGTGCTGGCTAGTGGTATGGATCAGGAATTCTCTTCAAATACTTAGCAAATGGATTTTTAGGGGTTTTCGATAAAGCAAGTAAACAAAGTACGAGTAAATAAAAGATAGTAGGAATAAATGCAGCAAGTGGCCCAATCCTTTATGCAGCAAAGGACAAGCCGGTTGTATTACTTAAGATGACCAAACGTTCTCGAGGACACATGGGAAGACTGTCAAGTGCTTTCGCTTCATATAGTTGATTAATCTTCCCTAGCTTGCTAAGTGTTGTGTGGGTGAACCTGTGCTAATGTACCGCCCCATCCAAGACTAATACATACTTGTGATTATACCCCTTGCAAAAATCCGTAAGTACAAGAAAGTAATTAAGGTAGAAACCTAACCACAGCTTTAAACTCTAAGACCCTTACGTCCCTTGTGCAATGGTTTCCTAACGGGGGTTCAGGTTTCTGTCACTCCGGCAACCCCTACGATTAGTAGCCAAATACACAATGCATTCCCCTAGGCCCATATAGGTGAAGTGTCATGTAGTTGACGTTCACATGACACCACTAGAAGAAGTACACCACAACTTAAATAACAATCTATTGAATCTTTCTCAACGCAACTCCAGTAGTAACAACAAGACTTCTCCCATGTCCTCAAGAACAAAACGAACTACTCACAAGACATCATATAGATCATGATCAGAGATGGAATAATGATGTATAACAATCTGAACATAAACAATAATTCAATGGTTCACTCAATAGCATCAACTACAAAGAGTAATCAACACTAGGAAAGTTTCCCCTATGAACTATGCAAGATTCAACAAAATTGTTACAACAATATGGAGATGGTGATGAGGGTGGTGCTGCTGATGATGATGATGATCCCGATGAAGTCCAGCTTTGATGATGGTGTTGATGGCGACGATCTCCCCTCTCTGGGAAGGAATTCCCCCGGCAGAAATCTATCTGCCGGAGAGATTTTTCTCTCTCGGTGTTTTCCGCCCCGCAGAGGCGGCGGAATCTTTCTGTGGTCGCTCCCCGAGTCTTAGGGTTTCGGGAGGATGATATACGCAAGAGGGGAGAGGATGGAGTGGGCCAGGGTGGCCACACCACCTCCTGGCGCGGCCTAGGGCTGCCCGCGCCAGGGGGTGGTGTGGGCCCCCTGTGGCCCATCTCCAGTCCGTCTTCTGGCATCCTTAGTCTTCTGGAAAAATAGGATTTTCCGTATATTTTCCTGGATTTTCTAATATTCGCGAATTTTGCCTCCAAACAGCACCTTTTCCATCAGAATCCTGACTACAGCGGTCCATGCTCCAAAAGTCATCAACCATGCAAAAACAGATGAAATAACATAAGTATCACCTCTCAATACGAAATATATCAATGAATAATAGTGAATTATGACATAGAATAGTGATGCAAAATGGACGTATCGAGGAAGCATCCTTAAGCACACATTGAAACTTTCAAGATTTATGTTAGGTTCATGTTCTCTATGATCTCTCGTTCATTCCCAAGTTGTCCATAACCGTGGAGACGGCTTTTTGAAAAGATTAATACCCTGCAGGGGTGCACAACTTTACCCACACGTACTAACCGACTCTTAATGCCAGAATCATTAGCCCTCTTCCTTGGAAGGCCGGCAGAGGGTGGTTAGACATGACCTTTACCTTGCTTTCGCCGAGACCATGAGTCACGCCCTAAGGATGGTTCCGCCGTGACAGGTCAAATCCCGAAGCTGGTCCCTAGAGATGTGAGGCAAGGTTGGTTTACCAAGGGCGCCATCTACCCCAAGCAACCCCGGCCACGCTAACCTACCTGTTATGATGCACCTTCACCCGCCAAATCTTTCAAAATGTTTTCTATGCATATGTCTAATGGAATGCCGAACTCTGTGACTCATGGAATCTACTTGGCAAGGTAGTTACTCGTCAGGTTTTCTAGGCCCCGTGTGGTTGTACGCTCGTATTGGTTCCGAGGGCAAGAACTCGGGTCCTAATGGTGGCAAGCATGGGACTACAAAAACCACATCCCACTGTGGCCTCCCATACAAGCCTTAGCATGTTTAACCTTTACTACTGATCTTACCTCATCAGTATACCTCGTTCTCCTATCATACTAGATTCTCTGCATTTGGTACATCTTTTGGATGAACCAGCACTGACAGCTAAGCATGGCTAAGCAACACACAAATATAAGCTCTAGCAGTGAACACATGCCAAACCTAGTTATGCGAGGAGCAGTGGATCAGGTAATATAAGCTCAGGGGACTAACGCAACAAATAGGATACTCTATCTATCGATAAAAGACCACAATAGAATCGTATGCAACATGGCAAGAATGAAATACTTTCGAAATCATAGGATTGTATAATGGTGGGGCTATGCTTGCCTTGTTTGTTGATACCAAGATATAGATCTTCGGAAGCCGTGTACTTGACTTGGTTACAGTTGGTCAAGTATTTTTTGTCAATCTTCGATGGTGTTAATCTCGGTCTTCAATCTTGATATTGATATCGTATTCTACCGGAAAGAACCAAACATCGGAAAGAAAGGGGAAACAACAATCAACACATGGCATCGATGCAATGCTCAAGCAAGGATGATGATATGACAAGTTAAACGGAGTTGATATATAACCCTAAAGCATGCTTGGCAATTTAAATGGGATCCGAGAGGTCCAAACCCTAAACCAGGAGAGCCTTCGGAATCACCTACGACGGTTCATATGTTATTCTAATTAAAATTGTAATGAAAGTTGTTTAACCATGCATGATTATAGTTTAAACAGATAGATCTCATTTTTCTGAATATTTTGATATAGTATACACATTTTTCGGACTTATAATTAATTACTTATTGAATTTATAAGATTATACCATTTTCTGGATTTAATAAAACTATTTATGGATATTACAAAATAGGGAAAACCTTTTTACACCGGGGCAGAGGCTACCCACTGCAGCTGACAGAGGGGCCCAAGGCCATCTCAGCCTCCACACAGGCAGGGTGGGACCCAGACTGGGTTTGACCGGGCTGACCGCGCCCTGCTGACGCACGGGTGATGTCATCATGACGTCATCCTGGCAGGCACCTCCCAGGTGGACGGCGGGGACAGCGAAGCACAGCGAGCGGGGACATGCGGAAAGGCTAGCGAGATGTAGCGCGATGAGGAGGACCTAAGGGTGGTGGCGCCGCCCTCGAATGGTCACCGGAGCTTCGCCGACAATGACCAACGGTGGCGATGCTCACAGACGTACGACGCGCGGCGGCTACAGCGAGCTAGCAAATGAACAGAGGGTGTCATGAGTACCATAAGCTCACCCTGGAGCGACCCAGGTTGACGGCGAGGCGAGGCGACGGCCGGAGCGACGACACAAACGACGGAGGTGGTCGTCGGGCTTGGTGAAGGAGGGGTCCTTATGGACGATTATGGCCTTCCTGGCCCGATTCCTTCAGTGAGGAGGTAGCAGGCGTTGAGGCGGAGCTCATGGCGTCGTCATCGGGGCTCGATGGGGCTTCAAACGGTGGCATGAAGCGGCACCTGCGGTGGCTAGGGTTTCGGCCCGAGATGGAGAGCGAGAGAGAGCCCCAGAGGGGGAAAAGGGGACGATAAGGACGAGCGCGAGACGCTGGTCTTCGTGGCGTTCTTATCTTCATGGGGCGACTACTACGGCGGCGGGAATCGCAGCGGCGAGGCGACGGCCGGCATCGGCGCGACCACGCAGCTGCTTGCGTGTGCGAGGAAGACGACACCGAATCGGTAAGCTGGGTCGGGCTGCACTGGGCTGCTGCTGGGCCGCGGGAGCTACGCGCGGGAGACAGATAGGCGCGGGAGAAGCTATGGGCTAGCCTAGCTCTGGCTTTATATTTTTTTAGCAAAACCTTTGCGTTTTCTGCTTTGTTTTCTCTTTTCCATTTGTAAATTCATTTCCAAAACTGTTTTGGTATTTGAAAAATACCAGAGGATTTTGTAAAACTATAGAAAATATTGCATGGGCCCTTTTATTCAAATTGGACTCCACACTTTTGTAGTTTTCAAAATATTAAAAACCCTTTTGAATGGATTTCACAAAGAGGGGAAGGATTAGGGTTTTGCATTATTTTATTTCTTGCATGCGTTTTAAGGGATGATGCTCATGAATGCACAAACACAGCCCTAAATATGATTAACTAAAACTGGGATGTTACAGATATCTTTAGAATGTGTAGCTCTTTTATACTCGCTCCACACTTGTGCTTCTTATTAAGGCTTGTGAGTGTGTGAGACAATATGTAAATACAATAAGTAGCATGCAATACTAAAGCACTCAAATGGGGCATGGTATCTAAAAGATATCTTAAGCAAGATTAATAATAAATTAGGCTTTTAGAAAAGTATTCAATGATTAATTTTAAAATTTCTTAAAATAGTTAGACCTATGTTAACTTCACTTAACCATCAATTAAACTTGTTGTTACACTTTTAGATTTTAAACAAATAATGCTAAAGGCAAAGTGAATATTTTTGTATTTTTAATCCATTAAGATATTAGAAAATAGTTTTATCAAGACTTAATAAATATTTTCATTTATTTTACTTCAGATGTGAAGAGTTATATTTTTAATGTGTATATTTTATTTTTGTGATCATTTTGGTATATTATAAGTATTTTTGTGATTTTTAAATAATAAGATATGATTTTTATAAGTTTCATTACTTTATAATACAAAATAAATAATAAATATTGAGTTCAGTATCACAAAAATGTATAAAATAAATTTATGGATGTATATTTTATTTTTCCAAGAATTTTGATATATTATACTTATTTTTTTATAAATTTTAAATAATAGAATATATTTATTTAAGATTTATCCCTAATAGGTTATTCGCTAATAATAATTATTTTATTTAAATTAGAAAATAAAAAATGTTACTAGGTTTATATTACAGATTTTATTTTTTCTCAACATTTTGATATATAATATATATTTTTATGAACTATAAAACACAAGATATTGATTTAATAAGATTTATTTAATTTCTGGAATTAGAAATAAATAACTAAATGCATTTATGAAGTAATGCTAATGTTAGCATGAGGTGGGCGGCCTTTTTTCACCGGGGCAATTCCTATCGCCAGCCACTGACTGGTGGGGCTCCCACCACGTCAGTAGGCACGCGGCGCGGGCCGGTCAAAGGTGACATCAGGCTGACATTAGCTCGCCGGACCCTCGCTTGAGTGCGGCGGAGACGCCAAAATACGGCACCAAAGACCACGCGAAGGGGTGTGAACGAGGACAATGAGGCGAAGCTAACTACGGTGCGTTGCTAGGTTTTGGTCACCAGAAGTGCACCGGTGACGAGCTTCTCCGGCAGCGCGGTCGGACTCACGTGGGCAGAGAGATTAAGCCAGTAATCGACCGAGCTAAAACATGCTGGAGCACCAGGCACTCACCTGGTTGTAGTCGCGATGTTAGTGAGGTCTGGCTCGGCCGGAGATGAGCGAATGGACCAGGATTCCGGTGAACACTGGCGGAAGGGGACGGAAAAAATCTCCATGATTCCGACCTCCCCTTGCTTCACCTCTACCACTCTAGTAACAAGGACAATGAGGGGCTTCTTTCAAGCTATACCGTGCTTCTCGGGGTGGACTCCACCGGTGGCTAGCCGGAGACCTATGATCTAGGGTTTTGGCGATATAGAGAAATCAGAGAGAGAGCTTGCGAGGGGAAAGTGAGTGGATGAGGATGTGATAGGAAGGCCTCTGGTTGATCTTATCCCTCTCCTGGCGACGGCGGAGAGGATCTTGGCATGGTGATGACGGTGTTGCCGCCAGCGAGCTTCTTCGCCCGCCGTACGCGAGGTGGACGATGGAGATAGAAGCGACGAAACGGTATTTGGGTTGGGCTGGTACTAGGCCATTATAGAATAAGCGAGAAATTGCTGCTGCTACTTTGGGTGACGGATAGGAGGACAGGGAATGGGTCGTCGGCCATGGGCCTAGCTGCCTGCTTTTCTTTTTCTTAATTCTAATTCTATTTTCTGTTTTTACAATTCAAGTTCAAATATGAATTCTTCAATGATTTAAATATCCTGAGATTTTTATAGGTCAAGACTATTGTTCTATAAAGCAATTATAACTATTTCCTCTACATTTCTTATTGTGTACAAAAATTTTCATAACTATATGAAGGATTCTCTTCATTAGAGAATATTCATGATATTAGGGTTTTAAGAATTTACTTCATGTATATAAAGATTTTATAAAAATGTGATTATTTTCACCATAGTAAGTGTAATGGTTAAGATTTAAGATGATTAATGATATATATATAACTCTATTCATACTTAGCCTTGATGTCTACGCACTTCTATTCTTGTAGACAGTTGTTGGGCCTCCAAGTGCAGAGGTTTGTAGAACAACAGCAAGTTTCCCTTAAGTGGATTACCCAATGTTTATCGAACTCAGGGAGGAAGTGGTCAAAGGTATCCCTCTCAAGCAACCCTACAATAAAGATACAAGAAGTCTCTTGTGTCCCCAACACACCCAATACACTTGTCAGGTGTATAGGTGCACTAGTTCGGCGAAGAGATAGTGAAATACAAGTGGTATGGATAAAAGACAATGGTGCCAGAAAATAGCTTGATGGCGTGTGATGGCCCAAAATATATCGAGCTCGTTGGGGAACCCCAAGAGGAAGGTATGATGAGCACAGCAGCAAGTTTTCCCTCAGTATGAAACCAAGGTTTAATCGAACCAGTAGGAGCAAGGAAACACCCCAAAGGTGTTGCTAGCTGAACTTTGGCAGGGTGCACTACCAGTGCCAGCAGCAACGTGGAGACCTGGACACAACACAACAACAGAACTCTGTCCCCAACTTGCGATGAGGTTGTCAATCTCACCGGTTTTGCTGAAAACAAAGGAGTAAACGTATCGAGTGGAAGAAAGTAATAGTTTGCAGAAAGCAGTAAACAGTTGATATTAGATTGAAAGTAAAAGAAAGGACCGGGGTCCATAGTTCACTAGAGGTGACTCTCCTTAAGATAGATAACACGTTGGGTGAACAAATTACAGCAGGGCAATTGACAAACATCGAGAAAGCATTCAAGCATATACTAATCATATTGACTCCTTTGAGATTCGATTGGGCATTACAACATTATACATAGACCGCCATCCAACTGCATCTATGACCAATAATCCACCTTCAGGGTATCATCCGAACCCCCTCCAGTATTAAGTTGCAAGCAACGGATAATTGCATTATGAATTGCGTGTAAAGTAAACAATACGATTATTCTATGAACAAAGGGTTGTTGTTTTCTCCCTAGTAGCAACAACACATATAGTACCTTAGAGATTTATGTCACTTCCCCAGATTACCAGAGGCATGAACCCACTATCGAGCATAAATACTAACTCTTGGAGTTGCTAGCATCTACTTGGCCAAGATAGCTACTAACAACAGAAAGCATGCAAGATCACAAATAACAAAGACATGATAGAATCAATAATCAATTTGAAATAGCATCTCAATATCCATCGGATCCCCGCAAACACAACATGCAGAATTACAAATAGGTGATCTTGATCATGAACAGAGCTCACAAGATCTAGACATGATAACACAAAGGAGGATAACCAGCCATCTAGCTACTACATGGACCCGTAGTCTAGAGATGAACTACTCACACATCACACCGGAGGGTTGCATGGTGATGAAGAAGGCCTCCAGGGTGAATTCCCTCTCCGGTAGGGTGCCGGGAAGAGCTCCAGATCCCTCCCGATCAAGGGATGGAGATGATGGCGGCTACAAACTCTTTCGTGGAATTTTGATTGGGTACTTAGGGTTTCTGTATCAGAGGCAATATATAGGCGGAAGGAGACGCTGATGGGTGCCTGGAGCGGCCAGACCACCACCTGGCGCGGGCCAGGCCTGGCCGCGCGGCCAGGTGGTGTGGCCGGGCCCCAGCCCCTCTCCGTCTTGTATTCTGGCTCTAGGTGTCCCTCGGTGAAAAACTGACTTTGGCTTTTGTCCCGTCCAATTCCGAGAATATTCATTTTCTAACTTTCTTGGAACCAAAAACAGCAGAAAACAGGCAGCTGGCACTGTGGCTCTTGTTAATAGGTTAGTCCAAGAAATCATATGAAAATTACTCCAAAGTGTGGACAAAACATAAGAAAGTAGATAAAACCAAGCATGGAACATCAAAAATTATGGATACGTTTGCATTGTATCAACATCCCCAAGCTTAACTCCTGCTCGTCCTCAAGTAGGTAAGTGATAAAAAGAAAGAATAATTTTTGAGGTGACATGCACCATCATAAACTTGATCAAAGTATTTGTAATACATTCAAGGCTGGGATCATAGTATTTCAATCATAACATGAAAGACAAAGTTCTAGCAATAAGACAAAGAAACTATGTTGCAACATGAAAAGGCACAAACAAAAGATTAATGAATAACAATGCTTTGCAAGATGTTTGTTTGTTTCACATAAAGAAAACATAGCATGGTGGCATTCAGCTTGTCCCTCATAAGAGTGACTAGATACAAATAGTTTAAAACAAGCAATATCAAGGTTATGCAAAAATCAACAAGTCTTGGGACAATGCGCATAGAACTAAGAATGGCCACTATACTCTCAAAGTAGATGCATAAAGGTAGAAGGTGGAGACTCAACAAAAAAAGTAAAAGAAAGGCCTTCATAGAAGGAAGTAGGGATTCAAGTCTCATAAAGAGCTTCCAAAAATTATGGTACTTATTAGCTTTCAGCTCTCATTGCCCCTATCATAAGCATCTTGAAGTGATTAAGGTTAAAGTGAACAAACTATGGTGTATATGCTTGACGAAGTATAAGTTGGAAATCTCATGTCCCTTGAATACGAGGGCCGCTCCTCATGCTACTCAAGTTTAGTCACTGGTAAGTTCTTGTCATTATAAGTACATGTGTATCATAGAGAACCGCCAACGGGGTACCCCTTGCCCGATCATACGGAAGAATCCCCATATCAAAATGACAAGGCAAGCAGACAACGAGCATCTTAGCAATCTTCTTATTTACCATGCGAATATGGTGCTTTTTTCCCTCTTTCCTCTTTTCATAATCTTTTTTTTTCTTTTTCTCTTTTTTTCTCAATATCTGACTCTGTTTTTTATAAGAAGAATGCTTCATAGACAGCTCATTATGGTTACACTGCAGGTTTCCACCATGTCGGCATGGATTAGACCAGCGGCCTAGGCGTTTCTCTAACACATATACATAACTCCATGGACTTACAAGCTCCCCTTTCATTTCACACCGACAACATCCATAGACAAAAGAGCATGATACCAACTAGGTACAAAGTACAAGTGCAATGTTGAAAGCGTTCCCCATGACAGCATGGTTCTGCTAATCCCCAACAAATAAGTGCAAGCATATACAACATAGACTACACAATGGTTCAAGTTTATTAGGGGCAGGAAAAGTAAAGTGTGCCATCAAGTTCGTGAGAGCTTTAATCACTAGTTTTCTCATAACAAGTTTAATTCGGAAGGTAGATAAAAACATGAATATACTTGGAATAACATATGTTAGTAGGTAGGTATGGTGGACTCACTGGAATAACTTGGTTTAAGGAGTTGGATGCATGATTGGAACTCATACTTGGTTGTGGAGGCTAGCAAAAGACTAGGAGCGACAAACTAAGAGAGCAATAATGGCCATAATCATGCAGAGCGACAAAACATCATTGATCAAAGCATAAAGTGATACTACAAGTTGAAAACTAAAGGATCATAAAGGCTTATGGTGACTTGGGATAGTCATAACATGGTGTGAGCATGCGCCAAGTCAACCCAATTAAAGCATCAAAGGAGAATACCTCAATACTATGCTTTAATATGCTAAAACAACGCATGATTCCTCCAAGGCACATTAAGCAATCTCAATTGTTTATAACAAGCCATGCTACACAAAAGAATACTAAGAAAAAGCCAAAACAATATCAAGCATGGCATGACAAAGCATAGGCCACAGTCAAAAACAAGCTCTCTTTACCACTTAAGCATGAACTTTCCTACTCTTTTCCAATCCAAACCAAACTATTTGAAAACCAATGTATGAAAGAGGGGGTCCAACCAATTTATTCAGCAAACTAAGTAAACAAAAAACCAAAACAAAAACAAAAAAGAAGACGCTCCAAGAACAACACAATTGTGCATGAAACAATAAAAATGAAGCGTTTGGAAGAAACCTTGGATTTTTATTGATGAAGAGGGGGATGCCTTGGGCATACCTAAGGTTTGACGCTTGTACTTCTTGGATATTTCTTCGGGTGACACGTGTGGGATCCCCAAGCTTGAGCTTTAGTCCATCCTTCATCTCATTACTCATTCCTTCCATACACCTGAATTTTTTCCTTCATACAAAACTTCACACAATCTTTATTAGCAACATTAGTGCACTCAAGATAATAGTTGTTTAGGTTCAGTTCCAACACCAATAAAACTTCCATTAAAACACTAAATACTGTAGCACCTCCCTCAAAAAGCTCAATTCCCCAAAAAAAACTCAAAAAGGAACCAACAAGAAGCAAATGCAGAAAATGGCAGAAATCTGTCAAAACAGACCAGCAGGTAAATACGAATTTTTTTAAAGACCTTTTGTCACTCAAATAAAAAGTGTTGAACTAAAGAAAGTTAGAGAACAACCTTGGGCAGAAGAAAAAAAATCACGCCTCAAAAGGACGTACAGAGATTCTACACGAATTTTTACGGTGAAGCACATAAATCCAGGACAGCAACTTTCCCAATCATTACTTCTCTCTCATTAGAGATTACTCCTGGCACAAAAAGCAAATAAAATGGATAAGGAGAGGTTATTATAGAGGTAATAACTTCCAAGACTCATCTAAAACTTTTGGATGATCTCCCAATAAGTACTTTTCTTTAACGCCTTTAAGTTAGGCATAAGAAGCAAGAAAAAGAATCAAGTGTTCTCAAATGAAGAAGCATTAAGAGCAAATTTTGTTTTCATAGGAGAGGCAAAAGAAATATTCTCTCTCTTCTTAGGGAAGTGTTCTATACCTTTCTTGAGTGGTAGTTGATATTTAATGGTGCCTTCTTTCATATCAATAATGGCACCAACAGTTCTAAGAAAAGGCCTTCCCAAAGTAATAGGACAAGAAAGCATTGCATTCAACATCCAAAACATAGAAATCAACGGGGACATAGGCATTGTTAACCATAATAAGAACATCATTAATACTCCCCACGAGTTTCTTTTTAGCACTATCATCAAGTGAGACATTCAAATAGCAATCTTCCAAAGGTGGCAAATCAAGCATATCATAAATCCTTCTAGGCATAATAGAAACACTACTATCAAGATCACATAAAGCTTTGAAATCAAAATCATTCACTTTCATATTAATGATGGGTTCCCAACCATGTTCTTGTTTTATAGGAATAGAAGCTTTATGTTTCATCTTTTCTTCTTTAATCTTTATGAGAGCATCAGTAATGTGTTTTGTAAAAGCCATGTTCATAGCACTAGCATTAGGACTTTTAGCAAGCTTTCGTAGGAACTTAATAACTTTAGAGATATTGCAACCATCAAGATCAAAATCATAATTATCATCTAAAGTAGTAGAGTTATTACTAGCCTCAACACTAGTGGTAGTGATAGTAGAAACACTAATGTTTCTAGCAATTTCATCTTCTCTTTCCCACTTAGCATGCAATTCAGCTAATAGTCTAACATTTTCATCAATTCTTACTTGTATGGCATTAGTAGATGCAAAGGGATTATCAATAGTTTCAGGTTTAGTAGCCATTTCATTCAAAGAAGATTGAGCTTCAGCCAAAGATGCTATATTTCTTTTAGCATTAGAGAGTTTTTCCTCAATAGTTTTATTGAAAGCAGTTTGTTTACTAATAAAGTCTTTAAGCATAACTTCAAGTTCAGAGGGTGCACTCCTATTGTTGTAGGAATTTCCATAAGCATTACCATTGTTGGGAGGATATGGCTTATAATTATTGTTACCAAAATTATTCATGTAGGCATTGTTGCTAAAATTGTTATTTCTTATAAAGTTCACATCAACTTGCTCTTCTTGAGCAACCAAAGAGGCTAAGGGAAAATTATTTGGATCAATATGGGCTTTCCCATTAACAAGCATAGACATAATAACATCAATCTTATCACTCAAGGAGGAGGTTTCCTCAACAGAATTTACCTTCTTACCTTGTGGAGCTCTCTCAGTATGCCATTCAGAATAGTTAAACATCATATTATCCAGAAGCTTTGTTGCAGCACGCAAAGTAATGGTCATAAAGGTACCTCCAGTAGCAGAATCCAATAGATTTCTTCAAGAATAGTTCAATCCTGCATAAAAGGTTTAGATAATCATCCAAGCAGTCAGTCCATGGGTGGGACAATTCTTTACCAAAGATTTCATTCTATCCCAAGCTTGAGCAACATGTTCATTATCAGATTCTTTAAACTTCATTATTTCACTCTCATAGATATAATCTTAGCAGAGGATAGTATTTTCCAATAAAAGCATCTTTGCATTTAGTCCAAGAATCAATACTATTCCTAGTTAGGGAATTTAACCATTCTTTAGCTTTTCCTCTCAAAGAGAAAGGAAACAATTTAAGCTTAATAATATCTCCATCTATATCCCTATGCTTTTGCATCTCACAAAGTTCAACAAAGTTGTTTAGATGGGCAGCAACATCCCACTAGAAAATTGTTCTCTCATAACAAGATTGAGTAAAGCAGGTTTTATCTCAAAGAAAGTAGCTTCAGGAACAGGTGGAGCAATAGGTGTGCTCATAAAATCATTGTTGTTGGTGCTAGTGAGTCACACAACTTAGTATTTTCAAGAGTAGTTTTTAATAAAGAAAGCAAACTAGTAAGACTAATTTTTTGTGTGTTTTTGATAAAGAAACAACCAAACAAAGCAAAAGTAAACTAAGCAAAACAAAAATAACAAAGTAAAGAGATTGGTTATGAGGGACTCCCCTTGTGAAGATGTCCTTGACTCCCAGGCAACGGCGCCAGAAAAATAGCTTGATGGCCCAAAATATATCAAGCTCATTGGGGAACCCCAAGATAAAGGTATGATGAGCACAACAACAAGTTTTCCGTCAGTATGAAACCAAGGTTTAATCGAACCAGTAGGAGCAAGGAAACACCCCAAAGGTGTTGCTAGCTGAACTTTGGCAGGGCGCACTACTGGTGCCAGCAGCAACATGGACACCTGCATAACACAACCACAGAACTCTATCCCTAACTTGCGATGAGGTTGTCAATCTCACCGTGTTTTGCTGAAAACAAAGGATTAAACATATCTAATGGAAGGAAGTAATAGTTTGCAGAAAGTAAACACAAAGCAGTAAACAGTTTATAGATTGAATGTAAAAGAAAGGGATCGGGATCCATAGTTCACTAGAGGTGGCTCTCCTTAAGATAGATAACATGTTGGGTTAACAAATTACAGCGGGGTAATTGACAAACATCGAGAAAGCATACAAGCATATACTAATCATCTTGACTCCTTTGAGATTCGATTGGGCATTACAACATTATACATAGACCGCCATCCAACTGCATCTATGACTAATAATCCACCTTCAGGTTATCATTCGAACCCCCTCCAGTATTAAGTTGCAAGCAACGGATAATTGCATTACGAATTGCGTGTAAAGTAAACAATACGATTGTTCTATGAACAAAGGATTGTTGTTTTCTCCCTAGTAGCAACAACACATCTAGTACCTTAGAGATTTCTGTCACTTCCCCAGATTACCAGAGGCATGAACCCACTATCGAGCATAAATACTAACTCTTGGAGTTGCTAGCATCTACTTAGCCAAGATAGCTACTAACAACGGAAAGCATGCAAGATCACAAATAACAAAGACATGATAGAATCAATAATCACTCTGAAATAGCATCTCAATATCCATCTGATCCTCGCAAACACAACATGCGGAATTACAAATAGATGATCTTGATCATGAACGGAGCTCACAAGTTCTAGACATGATAGCACAAAGGAGGAGAACCAGCCATCTAGCTACTACATGGACCCGTAGTCCAGAGATGAACTACTCACGCATCATACCGGAGGCTTGCATGGTGATGAAGAAGACCTCCAGGTGAATTCCCCTCTCCACCAGGGTGTCGGGAAGAGCTTCAGATCCCTCCTGATCTAGGGATGGAGATGACGGCGGCTACAGACTCTTTCATGGAAGATTCATCGGGTACTTAGGGTTTCCGTATCAGAGGCAATATATAGGCGAAAGGAGAGGCCGAGGGGTGCCTGGGGCGGCCAGATCACCCCCTGGCGCGGGCCAGGCCTGGCCGCGCGGCCAGATGGTGTGGCCGGGCCCCAGCCCCTCTCCGTCTCGTATTCTGGCTCCACGTGTCCCTCGGTGAAAAACTGACTTTGGCTTTTGTCCCGTACAATTCTGAGAATATTCATTTTCTGACTTTCCTGGAACCAAAAACAGTAGAAAACAGGCAGCTGGCACTGTGGCTCTTGTTAATAGGTTAGTCCAAGAAATCATATGAAAAGTACTCCAAAGTGTGGACAAAACATAAGAAAGTAGATAAAACCAAGCATGGAACATCAAAAATTATGGATACGTTTGCTACGTATCAGCATGGAAGAGACTAAAGGCAAACTGAAATAAAGATGGAAGCAAGCAAACATGTAACAAATCTAGTTGCCAACGGTGTTTCAATGTTTAGAAACAAGGCCTATCATACTTTCACTAGTGAACACTCTCATATAAATATCATCTCTTTATGATACTACTCTGAACTACTCTCCGTTGGACACTCTAATCCATGGTAGGGCTATAACAGCACACCTCAAAGTTCGCTTTCCCCATCTAGATAACCCCACACTGTCACCTTGAGCACTAGATGGTTCCAACAAACACCACAATTTCATAGAGACATCCAACTCCAAATATAACTCATAACAAGTATTTGTAATCTCTAGCCTAAGTGCCACCATGGTGTGCACACTGTCACTTTCACACACATGGGGAGAGCAGAGATCTATTAAAGCACTTGAGTAGCAAGGTAGATCTAGTTGATTACAAAGCTCCTGATCACAATATGATCATGCATAGAGAGGGATGAACACATAGCTGCCGGTAGAACCCTTAGCCTCTAGGAAGAACTACTCCCTCATCATCATGGGAATCAGCAACGGCGATGGAGATGGTGGTGGAGATCGATGGAGATGGCTCCGGGGGCACTTCCCCATCCTGGCAGGGTGCCGGAACAGAGACTTTCTGTCCCCCGAATCTCCCGTTCGGTGGCGGCGGTGCTGCGGAACTTTTCGTGGCTGGAGGCTGGATTTTTTAGGGTTTTTGCATCGGAGGCTTCTTATAGGCGAAGGGGCAAGGTCGGTGGCAGGCTAGAGGTTCCACACCACGCCCTGGCGTGACCTAGGGCTGCCCGCGCCAAGGGGGTGGCTGCCCTATGGCCCCCCTTCGTCTCTCCTTCGGACTTTGGCTTTTGTCCCGTCCAATTCCGAGAATATTGATTTTTTGCCTTTTCTGGAACCAAAAACAGAAGAAAACAATCAACTGGCACTGTGGCATCTTGTTAATAGGCTAGTTCCAGAAAATGTGTAGAAATACTCCAAAGTGTGGACAAAACATAAGAAAGTAGATATAAAACAAGCATGGAACATCAAAAATTATAGATACATTAGCAACGTATCAAGCCTCCACCATTATATTTAATGGTTTAAATTTTAGGGTTCTTAAAGTTTGGAATTTCCTTTATTCAAGTTCCACTAAAATGTCATTCATAAGCATCCTACTACTTTCAAAATAGGCACGTGTCATTTCTTACATTAGTTGTGCACTACTTTCTTAAGTGTGGTTAATGTTTTGATAGATGTTTACTATATAATGGTGAACAACCATTATCATTCATGTGGCACAAGTGATCTCAATGCCCAACAACATTTACTTAGGTTTTCTAATACCACGCGTACCATGGGCCCTAGAGGATAAACTACCCTCAAGTTTATTAGTGAATGTTGCTAGGTATCAAGGTTCAAGGACTGCTCCTGACTTTATAGTCTTGAAAGATATCTCAACTCAAAGTGATCTATAAAGATTACTTCTTAATGTGGTCTTGATGGTTCATAGGTCTAGGTTCTATTAGGGTTTAAGATAATAAAACAAACAAGGCTTTCACCCATAAACACTCATCTAGTTCTCTAATTATCTCTTGGAAGCTTCATTTGTCCAGGAGATATTGTTCAATGGTTACCTAGGAATAGTAATTACTCCCACTACTAGCTTCATTCTAGAGTTTTGGACAAAGATGTGGAGATGGTTCTATTCATGGCTTGATAATACCTTGTTTAAGGCTTCTAAAGAATCCTTATCTTAATACCTCACCAAGGTTATCTTTAGATAAGAAATTCCTTTCCTAAATATACTCTAAAAATCTCTCTCATCTTATTCACAAAGATCACATCTTCCTAAATAAGTCAATCATCTGAGTCCACCATATTCATCATCAAATGATGACATGGTCAAGACACTTCTACAATATTCCTTCATTCTGCTCCTAGTATATATATACAGCTTCCATTTACAACTACCCTTAAGTAAGTCATTCATCTAGTTAGTTGTAACTTCACTATTCCATTCTCCTAGCATTCTTCCCTTACTGCCTAACTTTCACTTCTTAACTACCCTTGATGAATCTATCAATGTAGTTGTTTCTAACTCCATCCATTAACTTCCATAAATCCATCTTGCAACTACTTCCAAGGCATGCAAGATTATAGTTCTCTCTATTTCACATGTGGTATCAATCCTCTAGAATAAGTATGGTACTACTCTCCATAATACAAGATTGTTCTTGTATTAGCTTGGTTAAACTACTATGCCTCCAACTACTCCATACAACTCATATTATATACTTCATCATACTCTAGCTTGACTTATCATGATCAAGCTAGATGATTCAGCTTACTAAGGTTTTTCCTAATTTGGTATACTCACAACTCTTCTTTATCAACTGGTCCTCTATTCTCAAATGTCTTGAGAGTAATGACCCTAACCTTTGATCATGCAAAGCTTAGGCTTCTAATTTTCTGGTCAAGATCTATCATCAACTAGTAGGCTTGTACTAGTCTCTCTATAAGGCTTATCTTGTTAAGGAAACTTACTTTAGGTTTATACCTACTTGGCTTAACAATATTATCACTGGATTCTCTACTACTACTAGCTTTCTCATAGCCTCATAATTACTATCTAAACTTTTAGGTTTAGATACCTCTTCTAGTTAACTCATAAGTTCGTTAACTCCTCCAACATCCAATGGTTTTATCACCCCCAAGGATCTCATTCCATGGATGATGGCACCCTCTACCATATCTAGTTCCTCCTCCTTATTAATTTACTTAAGGTCTTTGGAAGGTTAATATAATAGGTCAATAAGTTCTAGTCAGGAATTAGTTTCTCAACATTGATGATCAACTGACACTAGGACTTGGTTAAATAGGAATGTCATCTCTTAACATGACAACAAAATATATGAGATGAATGGTCTTGGATTGACTTCCTTTTTCACTCTATTTGTGATAAGAGTTAATGTTTAAGAGCTAACATGATACCCATGGTAGGAATAACTATGGCAAGCAAGTGTTTCAAGATTTAGTTCTTGAGGTTTCTTTACTTGGAGTTTATACTTGATTGAGTATTCAAGGTTTGTGGTAGATAATACCTTGATATCATCTTTAGAATATTAAGTATTCATCCTTGAGTAGTTGTATTGAATACCATGTAATGATCTCTAGAAGATCAAGAACTCCATATTAAGAAGTGTGTTGGGGCTTAGTTTTATTACATTTGATCTACCCTTAGATCAAATTATATTACCCAAAGATAAGGTTTTAGCAAAGGTCACATTGAAACTTATTGTAATCAACTTGATTATCTACTTCAGTTCCACCAAGTTAAGAGAAGCTTCAATCACTTTGACAAGTTTTATTTAAAGGCGCGAAAATTATCCAGATTCTCTATGCATGAATGCAATGCAAACACCTAATCTCAGCTTATTTCTAAGCTCTAATGCTAGGATGTTACAGACTCTTCCCCTTAAAATAAACTTCGACCTCGAAGTTCGTACTCTCTTACGTTAGGTGTTGACTTGTATTAATCACGACATTTCTTAATTCCATTGTGATCATAATTGGGGATAATTTTGGTATCATGTCTCCAAATCTTTTTACTTGCATTATCTTCATACTTGAAAATATCCACTATCGTTTACTATATGTAGTAAAACTCCTTCTTCTACAATCTCTTGGGTTATGTCTTC
This sequence comes from Avena eriantha, assembly GCA_910589775.1. NCBI lineage: Eukaryota > Viridiplantae > Streptophyta > Magnoliopsida > Poales > Poaceae > Avena > Avena eriantha. The sequence continues at coordinate 94,876,994 of OU342744.1, forward strand.
ATAGTCCTACATAGGATTGTTTTTTTGGACACATTTAGTCCATTCCAGTCAGGTTTTCCTATTGCACTACACTGGCCTATATGGTAGTACTTTATTCCCCCTTTAAGGACAACTTATGAGTTGTTTCTTTAAGAACTAGTCCACTAGGTTTAATCTATTATACCTCCTTCTATCTTTCATCTGGACATACTCTTGAGAACACTCTTTATACGTATGACTTTGTATAACCTTATAAGAATAAGGCTTAACCTCATCATGACTTAGTACTTCTTCTCCACCCTTTAGTCAGAAAGTTAGATAACGACACTTCAGTGTTCATTGTTTACTCTCCCCCTTGTGGTTTCCTAATGGTCTCTAAACTACATGTATAATACCCATTAACTCAATAGTTAGGATATCGGTCTCCGTCTAGCTTATACTTTACTTCTAGAAGATCTCACGAGGAAACATATGGTACACCACCCATTTGTGATTACTAGTGTGGATTCCCTGATTTCTTAAATGCATGTACGAAGCATCTTATACAACTAATAATGTATTGACTTACCACTTGCTTCATTGCGATTGATTTGAGTCATGGTCTCAAACTTCCGTTTTCCTGAAGATGTACCTTCTTCAATTACACCCTCCTTTGAAGATAATCCAGTGGATGTTAGGTTTCCTCGTACGGATGTTCCATATTTCTCCCGATGTTCTGGACAACAAGATTCCTTGTGTCCTATATTTCCACACTTGTTACACTTTCCTAGAAATGCTCTTGCATTTCCCTTCATTGGTGTAGGATGGGTGCTTGGACTAGATGGTAGCCCAATTATTGGTCCTATTCCTCCTGTTAACCACCCACGAGTTAACGGTTGGTTTAGACAGTTCATCGTCATGTGTCTAGGTTCTCCACATTGGTAACATAATATCTTAGGGTTTGGGCACTCCTTAATAACATGGCCCCTGATTCCACAATTGTGACATATCTTCTTTGTGTTATACATCATATGTGGATCCGGATGATTCTCCATCATATGTCCTCGGACCTGACATGTTGTGGTCTATTTTTGAACTTTCTTCCTCTTTCCTTCAGGTACAACAATCTCATCACCTTATGATATATGTGCACTATCCAATAATTCCTGGAACTCCTTTGTACGCACAATCCTAAGCTGCATCATCATAACTTCGTGTAGTCCTTTCATGAACTTCCTTTGTCGTTTCACCTCCATGTTTACTTCTTCACTAATGTACTTGGATAAACGATTAAACTCCCGTACATGTTTCAGAACTGGAAGATTCTTCATTTCTAAAGTTTCATCCTCCTTCCTTTTCCCATTGATTGAGTATTCAAGGTTTATTTACTTGGAGTTATATACTTGATTGAGTAGTCAAGGTTTGTGGTAGATAATACCTTGATATCATCTTTACAATATTAAGTATTCATCCTTGAGTAGTTGTACAGAATACCACGTAATGATCTCTAGAACATCAAGTACTCCATATTAAGTAGTGTGTTGGGGCTTAGTTTTATTACATTTGATCTACCCTTAGATCAAATTATATTACCCAAAGATAAGGTTTTAGCAAAGGTCACATTGAAACTTATCGCAATCAACTTGATGATCTACTTCAGTTCCACCAAGTTAAGAGAAGCTTCAATCACTTTGACAAGTTTTATTTAAAGGCGTGAAAATTATCTAGATTCTCTATGCATGAATGCAATGCACACACCTGATCTCAGCTTATTTCTAAGCTCTAATGTTGGGATGTTACAGACTACCCTCTACCCTAGAGTTTCTGGCCCCAGTGCTCCACGCCTGGAGTCTCATGCCCGACTTGTCGTGACAAGTGGTGCAATCCCCCTATTGCCTTTCCTGAGTTCCCGACCCTCTACCCCAGAGTCTTCGGCCCATGAAGCCAAGTCCGGAGTCCTCGAATTGAAGGAGATATGCCCTAGAGGAAAATAATAAATGTGTTTTATTATCATATCTCAATTAGTTTATAATAGTTTTATATTGTGTTATAACTGTATCAAGCAAAAACATTGATACAGGTGTGATATGAAATAGACTCAGTCCCTAGTAGCATCTATTTATACTAGTTCGTTGGGCAATCGATGATCAAGGTTTCCTGATTATGGAGCATTTATGCCAGTTGACAACGGAGTCATATATATGATATGACGGACATTTTCTAAAGATAGTTACTGCAGCATGATCAAGTCACAAGGTTCATTGTTGCAATAGTTAAAGCATAGTTTTCTTCTCCTTAGACCATGAGATCATATTAATCACTATCTCTTGTGGCTGGTTTGATCACATCAACCATCATGTCCGTAACTGGGTGGTCATAAAGGTGTGTGTCAGGTATTACAGAGGAATGGTTGAGGCCTATGTTATCAAGATCGCGATTTGTTTACCCGCGTGACTAGAAGATACACACAGCCGATTTGGTGAGATTACATCCATAATGTTGCAACATGTGACTAGGTCACGGGGATGGAATATCATGGGAACAAGTGAAATAGAAATTTTCGGTATTGAGATTGAACAAGGTATATGATACCGATGATTAGATCTCGGACAAGTCGTATCGATAAAACAAAGGGAATTGGACTTGATGTTTACGGTTCAAACGATGTCGTCTTCCTGAAATGCACAAGGGTCATTATGGGAATCCCGGTCCCGCTAATGATCATTAATAGATATCATGTCTCTAACATTCCCCGTGCCATTTGGGAAATACACTTAAGGGTACGATGAGCTAGAGATCATCTGTAAGAAGGAATCATAGAGAAAGAGAGAAACTGAAATAGTTCCGAAGAGAAAAGATCCGAAGTTGTTCGGAGGAAGAGAAAGGAAAAGGGACCGAAAAGTGTTTCGGGTAAATATGCATTTATAATATATTAATTCTGAATTAATATTGACGAGGGGTAACCTCGGCAATGCCCATGGTTATGGACTTAGGGTTTTGCGGAAAACACAACGCTGGGGATTTCGTCGGATGTCAGGCAAACAAGGGAGTTCAAGTCGCCTGATTGATTGATGGACAATGCTATTACAAATTGCTTGGGAGTTTTTTGGTACCTCTCTACTAGCTTCTCCCAACATATATATAATAGGTTGGGTCCCAAATCCGTATACGGATAGGTTACATATTGACGATTACAATACCAACACAACGTCGGTTCCTATTTCCTTATCAAATACAGCTAAAGCTTTCATCGGATGCTTCTTGGGCCTTCATCCTGAATCTTCATGGGATGTGAGCCTTCATACGACCAGGGTAACAAAACATGAGGTCCTGAGTAATCATACCTATGTCAGTAGCCCCCAAGACTCTACCCGAATCGTAGATTCTAGTTGAGTCTTAAAGATGTTTTTAGTCTTTATTATTCGATTTATAAAATGTCTTCATTTTTCTAGCTTTATAGGGATTTGGTACAACAGGCATGATGCTCCCGACGGATCAGGAATCAGTTAATTTCTCCTGAGCAAAAACACTATAGATTGATACGTTGTAAATGTATCTATAATTTTTGATGTTCCATGCTTGTTTTATATCTACTTTCTTATGTTTTGTCCACACTTTGGAGTATTTTTACACATTTTCTGGAACTAACCATTTAACAAGATGCCATAGTGCCAGTTGCCTGTTTTCTGTTGTTTTTGGTTTCAGAAAAGCTAGTAAGGAAATATTCTCAGAATTGGACCGGACAAAAGACAAAGTCAATATTTTACCCGAAGCAACACGGAGTCCGGAGGGGAGACAAAGCGGGGAACTAGGGCGGACACACCCTAGGGTGGCGCGGCCATCCCTAGCCGTGCCACCACTAGGTGTCGGCCCCCTGGTGCTCCACCGACCTAGCCCTTCCGCCTATAAAAGCCTCCCGGGACGAAAACCCTAAGTACCCGATCAAAATTCCACGAAAGAGTCTATAGCCGCCGTCATCTCCATCCCTAGATCGGGAGGGATCTGAAGCTCTTCTTGGCACCCCGCTGGAGGGGAGAGATCACCCTGGAGGCCTTCTTCATCATCATGCCTGCCTCTGGTGTGATTCGTGAGTAGTTCATCTCTAGACTATGGGTCCATGTAGTTGCTAGATGGTTGGTTCTCCTCCTTTGTGCTACCATGTTTAGATCTTGTGAGCTCTGTTCATGATCAAGATCATCTATTTGTAATCCTACATGTTGTGTTTGTGGGGATCCGAAGGATATTGAGATGCTATTTCATATTTATTATTGATTCTATCATGTCTTTGTTATTTTTGATCTTGCATGCTTTCCGTTGTTAGTAGCTATCTTGGCCAAGTAGATGTCAGCAACTCCAAGAGGGAGTATTTATGCTCGATAGTGGGTTCATGCCTCTAGTAATCTGGGGAAGTGACAGGAATCTCTAAGGTACTAGATGTGATGTTGCTACTAGGGAGAAAACAACAATCATTTGTTCATAGAACAATCGTATTGTTTACTTTACACACTTTGCTTAATGAAATTATCTGTTGCTTGCAACTTAATACTGATGGGGGTTCTGATGATAACCTAAAGGTGGATTATTAGTCATAGATGCAGTTGGATTACGGTCTATGTATAATGTTGTAATGCCCAATCAAATCTCATAGGAGTCAAGATGATTAGTATATGCATGTATGCTTTCTCGATGTCTGTCAATTGCGCCGCTGTAATTTGTTCACCCAACATGTCATCTATCTTAAGGACAATCACCACTAGTGAACTATGGACCCCGGTCCATTCTTTTACCATCAATCTACAATCTACTATTTATTGTTTACTGTTTACTTTCTACAAGCAATTACTATCTTCCACACAATACGTTTAATCCTTTGTTTCAGCAAAACCGGTGAGATTGACAACCTCAGTGTAAGTTGGGGCAAAGTTATGTGGTTGTGTTGTGCAGGATTCCAAGTTGGAAGACAACACTTTGGGGTTGTTTCCTTGCTCCTACTGGTTCGATAACCTTGGTTTCATCACTGAGGGAAAATTTGTTGTTGTGCTCATCATACCTTCCTCTTGGGGTTCCCAACGAGCTCATCACATTTTGAGCCATCAAGCCTATTTTCTAGCGCCGTTGCCGGGGAGTCAAGGATAGCTTCACAAGGGGAGTCTCTCACAACCAATATCTTTACTTTGTTTTTTGTTTTTCTTAGTTTATTTCTGCTTTGTTTGCTTGTTCTTTTTATCAAAAATATATAAAAATTAGTTCCTACTATAGTTATTATTTTCGTTTGTCCGTTATTGTCTTGCTTTATCATGCTTTCTATCAATGGTTGGTTTCTTTGAAACTGAATCTAATTGGCAAGGTGGGTTCACAGAAGAACAAAAATATTATTATAAGGAACAGCGCTTGTCACAAAAAGGGAAACACTTATGGGAACAAATTAATATATTATATACCATTGCTAGAAATGTGTGCTCTACTCATAATGTTACTTATTGCTTTGATAAATCTTGTTGCTGTAAGAGGTATAAACACCTGCCTTTTCATTGTGAGTATAATGATGATGTTACCATATCTTCTTATGTTAAGGGAAATTATGAATTTTATGATGTGGAACAAATTGAAGAATTTATTGCTTGGAAGGGTGCATTCGAACTAGCTTATTTGCTTGAAAGTACTGATGATGCACCTTATAAATATGAGGTTGATGATATACTTAAATTTTTCTTTGATAATTACAAGGAAGAAAATGGCTATATTCTTGAATATCTTAATAGATGCTCTCCACCAGCAGAAGAGACTAATGCCTTGCAGGAGCCTATGGAAGAAGAAATTGCTGAAACTGGAAGCTTATTGGATGAAAAAGAGGAGGAGAGTGATGATCAAGAGGAGGAAGAATGGATATACCCATTCCTACCTTCTAATGAGATTAACTCTTTACCCCTTACAATATGTGATTGTCCCCCATGCTTACTAAAGGAGTATGAATGTTATGTTCCCGAGGATTCTTTTGAAAATGTTTATAATAAAGCTCTAGATGATGGTCCTATATTGGTTGATAATATTAATTGTACTACTATTGAAAATGAGATTGATCAGTCATCTTGCTATAAAATTGTTAAAAGTGGGTTTGAAGGTTTTAATCCCACTATTTTTGAACTTGATAAAAATTATGTGTTTGTAGATCATGAAAAGAATGCTTTATGTGATAGTTATATTGTTGAGTTTATTTATGAGGCTATTGAAAATTATTATGAAAGAGGAAAATATGGTTGTAAAAGTTTTCATGGTATAGAAACACCTCTCTATTTACTAAAAGTTTTGAAGTTACTCTCGTTTTATCTTCCTATGCATGTCGCTTTGTTCTTTGTGAATTTATTTGCATATAAGATTCCTATGCATAGGAAGTGGGTTAGACTTAAATGTGTTTTGAATTTTCTTCTTGATGCTCTCTTTTAATTCAATTCATATTTCTTATGTGAACATCATCGAAATTATCATGCCTATCTTAATGGCTTTAAAGAAAGAACTATCGGGAGATAACCCAAATTTTTATTCAATAAATTTTCTTTTGTTGAGTCTTGGAAGTTAGTACCTCTGTAATAACTGCTCCTTATCCTTTTTTTGTGGTTTTTGTGCCAAGAGTAACCTCTAATGAGAGAGAAGTAATACTTGGGAAAGTTGTTGTCTCGAAACAGATTTTTGTGCTTCGCTGTAAAATTCATGAAAAATCTCTGTACGTCAGATTGAGCTGTAATTTTTTGTGCTTCTGCCCCAGATTGTTATTTAACTTTCGTTAGTTCAACACTTTTCGATTTGAGCAACAGAAGGTCTTCGAAAAAAATTGGTTTTTACCTGCTGGTCTGTTTTAACAGATTTCTGCCATTATTTGCATTTGCCTCTTAATCTCTTTCTCTTTGAGTTCTCTTTGATCACTTGAACTTTTTAAAGGAAGTGCTACAGTAGCTTGTGTTTAATGGAAGTTTTACTTGTGTTTAAACTGAACCTAAATACTTATTATCTTGAGTACACTAATGTTGCTAATGAAGATTGTGTGAAGTTTTGTATGAAGGAAATTTTTAAGTGTAGGGAAGGATAATGTGATAAGATGAAGTATGGACAAAAGCTCAAGCTTGGGGATGCCACCCATGTCACCCCAAGTAATATCCAAGAAGTATAAGCGTCAAAGCTTGGGATGCCCCTTCTTCATCAGTAAAAATCTCAGGTTCTCTTCCAAACACTTCATTTTTATTGTTTCATGCACAGTTGTGTTGTTCTTGGAGCGTCTTCGTTTTTGTTCTTAGTTTTTGTTTTCTTAGTTTGCTTGAATAAGTTGGTTGGACCCCTGTATTCATTCATTAGTTTTCAAATAAATTGGTTTAGATTGGAAAAGAGTAGGAAAGTTCATGCTTATAAGTGGTATAAAAGGAGCTTGTTTTTGATTGTGGCCTAGGCTTTGTCATGTCATGCTTGATATTATTTTGGCTTTATGCTTAGAGATTATTTTTGTAGCATGACTTGTTACAAATAATTGAGATTGCTTAATGTTCCTTGAAAGAATCATGCATTGTTTTAGCATATAAAAGCATAATATTGTGGTATTCTCATTTGATGCTTTATTTGGGTTGACTTGGCGCATGCTCACACCATGTTAAGACTATACCAAGTAACCATAGCCTCTATGATCATTTAGTTTTCGACTTGTAATATCACGTTATGCTTTAATTAATAATGTTTTGTCGCTTTGCATGATTATGGCCATTATTTCTCTCTTAGTTGGTCGCTCACAGTCTTTTGGTAGCCTCCATACCAAGTATGAGTTCCACTCATGCATCCAACTCCAATTAAAACCAAGTTATCCCAAAGAGTTCACCATACCTACCTATTAGCATTTGCTATTCCAAGTATCTTCATGGTTTTATCTACCTTCCGAATGAAACTTGTTATGTGAAAATTAGTGATTAAAGCTCTCACGAACTTGAAGGCACACTTTAATTTTCTTGCACTTAATAAACTTGAACCATTGTGCCCATCTATGTTGCATATATGCTTGCGTTTGGTAAGTTGCGAATTAGCAGAACCATGTTATCATGGGGAACGCTTTCAACATAGCACTTTATTTAGTTGATATCATGTTCTTTTGCTTATGGATCCCGGCAGTGTGAAATGAAAGGGGAGCTTGTAAGGCTCATGGAGTTCGTATATGTGTTAGAGAAATGCCTAGGCGGCTGGTCTAAGCCATGCCTAATCATGGTGGAAACCTGCAGCGTAACCATAGTGAGCAATCTATGAAGCATCCTCTATAAAAAAGAAGCCTATGCAAATAGGAAAGAAAAAAAGAGAGAGAAAAAAGGCCTATGCAAATAGAAAATAAAAGGATGCTGAGATGCTCATTGTCTGCTTGCCTTGTCATTTTGATATGGGGATTATTCCGTATCATCGGGCAAGGGTACCCCGTTGGCGGTTCTCTATGATACACATGTACTTACAGTGACAAGAACTTACTTGTGACTAAACTTGAGTAGCATGAGGAACGGTACTCGTAAGTAAGGGGCATAAGATTTTCATCTTATAACTTGTCAAGCATATCCTCATATTTGTTCACTTTAACCTTAATCACCTAAAGATTCTTATGATAGGGGCAATGAGAGCTGAAAGCTAATAAGTACCATAGTTTTTGGAAGCTCTTTATGAGACTTGAATCCCTGCTTCCTTCTATGAAGGGCCTTTCTTTTACTTATTATGGTGAGTCTCCATCTTCTATCTTTATGCACCTATTAAGAGAGCATAATGGCCATTCTTAGTTTAATGTGCATTGTCCCAAAACTTCTTGATTGATTCATAACTTTGATATTGCTTGTCCTTAAACTATTTGTATCTAGTCACCCTTATGAACTTTGAAGGTGTCATATGCATTTATGTTTTGCTACACTTTGAGGGACAAGCTGAATACCATTCTCATTATGTTTTCTATATGTGAAACAAACAAACATCTTTCAAAGAATTGTTATTCATGAATCTTTTGTTTGTACCTATTCATGTTACAACATAGTTTCTATGTCTTACTGTTAGAACTATATCTTTCATGCTATGTTAGAGTACTATGATCCCAGCTATCAATGTTTTAAAATACCTTGATCAAGATTATGATGGTGCATGTCACCTCAAAAATTATTCTTTCTTTTATCACTTACCTACACGAGGATGAGCAGCAGTTAAGCTTGGGGATGTTGATACGTTGTAAACGTATCTATAATTTTTTGATGTTCCATGCTTGTTTTATATCTACTTTCTTATGTTTTATCCATACTTTGGAGTATTTTTACACATTTTCTGGAACTAACCTATTAACAGATGCCACAGTGCCAGTTGCCTGTTTTCTGCTGTTTTTGGTTTCAGAAAAGCTAGTAAGGAAATATTCTTAGAATTGGACCAGACAAAAGCCAAAGTCAATATTTTACCCGAAGCAACACGGAGTCCGGAGGGGAGACAAAGTGGGGAACCAGGGCGGCCACACCCTAGGGTGGCGCGGCCAGCCCTAGCCGCGCCACCACCAGGTGTGGGCCCCCTGGTGCTCCACTGACATAGCCCTTCCACCTATAAAAGCCTCCCGAGACGAAAACCCTAAGTACCCGATAAAAATTCCATGAAAGAATCTATAGCCGCCGTCATCTCCATCCCTAGATTGGGAGGGATCTGAAGCTCTTCCCGGCACCCTGCTGGAGGGGAGAGATCACCCTAGAGTCCTTCTTCATCATCATGCCTGCCTCCGGTGTGATACGTGAGTAGTTCATATCTGGACTACGGGTCCATGTAGTAGCTAGATGGTTGGTTATCCTTCTTTGTGCTACCTATTTGTAATCCTACATGTTGTGTTTGTGGGGATCCGATGGATATTGAGATGCTATTTCAGATTGATTATTGATTCTATCATGTCTTTGTTATTTGTGATCTTGCACGCTTTCCGTTGTTAGTAGCTATCTTGGACAAGTAGATACTAGCAACTCCAAGAGGGAGTATTTATGCTCGATAGTGGGTTCATGCCTCTATTAATCTAGGGAAGTGATAGAAATCTCTAAGGTACTAGATGTGTTGTTGCTACTAGGGAGAAAACAACAATCATTTGTTCATAGAACAATCATATTGTTTACTTTACACACTTTTCTTATTGCAATTATCTGTTGCTTGCAACTTAATACTGGAGGGGGTTCGGATGATAACCTGAAGGTGGATTATTAGTCATAGATGCAGTTGGATTATGGTCTATGTATAATTTTGTAATGCCCAATCAAATCTCATAGGAGTCAAGATGATTAGTATATGCATGTATGCTTTCTCAGTGTCTGTCAATTGTCCTGCTATAATTTGTTCACCCAACATGTCATCTATCTTAAGGAGAATCACCACTAGTGAACTAACGAGAATCACCACTAGTGAACTATGGACCCCGGTCCAGTATTTTACCATCAACTATTTATTGTTTACTTTCTACAAGCAATTACTATCTTCCACACAATACGTTTAATCCTTCGTTTCAGCAAAACCAGTGAGATTGACAACCTCACTATAATTTGGGGCAAAGTTCTGTGGTTGTGTTGTGCAGGATTCCAAGTTGGAAGACAACACCTTGGGGTTGTTTCCTTGCTCCTACTGGTTCGATAACCTTGGTTTCATCACTCAGGGAAAATTTGTTGATGTGCTCATCATACCTTCCTCTTGGGGTTCCCAACGAGCTCATCACATTTCGAGCCATCATAGATCCACATCAAATTCAAGTCCCTAGGCCTGAACTCGGAATTTTAACTAGCGTAACTCAGTTTGAGCCATTGAGGTCTTATCGAATACTTAATTCCAGCTTTATTTTAGCGGGTACCCAACACGTCTGTCGGGATTTTTCATCATATCATCGATACGGATATTTTACTGGTAGAGCGCATTCCTATGCGATTACTAGGCCACATAGGACGAATCCTGCGATCTTACCTTCATGTCATAGACACGGCATTCGGAGTTTTTGTTGCGTCGGGCGTGATCTGAGATTTTTTGCACTTTTTATCGACTGCCTAGTTTGGCTGTTGGAATTGCTGAAGTTCATCGCCTTTTTGTTTTTGTAGACGCTCCCGATAGGAGTAATCATTTGAGGACATATAAATGTAAAACTCATTGATTTTAACACACGAAGATAATTTTATCTTCGGGTATTGTCTTGAAATAAATGATCTTTTTTCGTCAGGTGCGCGGTAGCGCTCCTAATGGGCTCGAAAACTTTTTATTCTAACCATTCTGACAATATTATTTTGAGTTTTGTCGGGTGTGTGACCAACGCTCCCGATAGGAGTAGCCCCCGAGGCTACAGTCAAATATTTGTATTCAAGTGTAGGCTCAAAATCTCTTCTGCTGAGGAATTTACTTCGAATTAAGTTTTATAAATGTTTTCTCGGGTCTTTGTCCTTTTTAAAGAGCCTAAGTGTTTTGTGACTTGCGTGGTATGACGTCACTGATGAAAAAATTGCACTATGGTTTCTCAGAGACACGTCTCGATGGGACTTTTCGATTGTGGAACCATGCTACAGTAATGATGACGCGTGGGTGGCGTCTGAACAGAGTTTTTTCACTGCATGTCCTGTTTTCCGTGCAAAGATCGAGGCATCGTGCGGGGTTTCTCTATTTTTACCGCAGTAATAACTGCTCGGGATCTTTTCATTTTGTAATCCTCTGACACGCGCCATCATCCTATGTGTTTCCGTCATTTCGATTTTACATCGAACAGGTGAGCTTTGTGTTTTGTGCTTTGTCCTTTATAAATGAGGGGAGACTCATTTTACTGTTTCTACTATCTTCTCTTTGCTGACTTCATCTTCTTCCTCGCACCCTACATGTGCTTGCCTCTCGCGCCTACTCCTTTTTTTCCACGTACTAGTGCTTCTTCTTAATCACCATGGGAAAGAGCAGGGTGGGAACTTCCACTACGGCCACCAAGGCCACAAGGAAGAGGGCTATTAGATGAGCTCCGTCGAAGTGCTCTGCGCGAAGCACGGAACTCCGGCCATCTTGGGGAGGGTTCCTTGAAGCTTCTAGGGGATGAGGCCGCTCCTATCCCGAATATGGCTGGAGGGTAATGTTTCTCTCCTTTTTATATCACGGTCTCTCTCTCCCTGTTCATGAATTTCTTCGAGGCCTCCTCTTTGTCTATGGCGTGCAGCTGTATTAGCTCACGCCGAACTCTATCCTTCATGTCGCTTGCTGTGTTACCCTTTGCGAATTCTTCCTAGGGATCCGTCCCCATCGGGGCCTATGGAAGTATTTCTTCTATGTTCATCGGAATGCCACTGATACCATTGTTCATGACATCAGTGGCGGCATTTTCTCTGTTCGCTCTAAAGTCGACTATTTTGACTTCAAGATTACTGACTCCGTCCAAGGATGGAAAACCAAATGGTTTTACATTAAGGATCAGAAAATTGAGGGTCAATCTTTCGGCTTAGCCCCTTTTGACCCCAAGAAAACATGTCGAAAACTTGATTTTTGGGATCAACGTCCATCTCCTGAAGAAATGACGGAGATTGAACCCCTGCTTGCTCGCAGAGAAACTGCGACACGAGATTTGTAAAGAATTGTCGGGACTACAAATCCTGGCATACTTTATTAGGATCTGTGTTCAGCCTCTTCAGGCAAGGATTTCTGGTATGTGGGCCTATATTGGCAAGAAAGATCCAATGAGGATTTCACCGGATGATCTTACCCTCAAGGTGTACGAGAAGAGGGTTCGAAACTTCACCACACTGACCAAGAAAAGCTCGGTTCCCTCCGATTGCCGCGTGGAAAATCATTGTAACAAGAAAATGAAGAATTTATGATTGGATCATAATGGAAGATATTTCAGTTACAAGTTTAGCAAAACACCTCATATTTGAGGAACCATTCCATAGATTTATGTTTCCCAATAAAACCATAGGAGTATGGAATATTCGAGAGATGAAATCAAACCTTATTTGACATGGAAAGATTAAAGGTGTCATTTAGAAAACTACCATTATGTTTTAAGAATTAAAACTTTAGGGACTGCTGCTTTTACACTGAAAAGAGCGCCATCATGATCCATTGAAATGACACCATATGGGTTATGGCTTGGGATAAAACCCGAGTTGTCCTTTCTTAAATTTTGGTATGCTAGGCATAAGTAAAAAAATTACAACCAAAGTCGGATAAGCGCATCTTTGTAGGTTATCCCAAAGCAACAGTTGGGTATTCCTCCATAACACCGAAGACAAAAGGGTTTGTCGCTTAAAACATCAAGTTTCTTGAAAAGGAGAATTTTTCGCAAAAGTTAAGTGGGGGGACAATAGAACTTTGATTAGGTTTATGAACCTAACCAATATGTGCTAAGTAGCATAACGCCGGAAAGTGTCCTGGAGGCGACCACAATTCTCATGGCTCCCGTGACTACAAAGGTTATTATCTCGAAGATTAGAGTTCCTATTAAACTGTGTGGGTCTCGTAACAATCAAATAGTGAGATTTGATAACCAAGTTGTTATTGTTTTGGCAATGATGAATCGACTGCATGCAAAGAAGCGATGATGGGAACTGACTACATCAAGTGACTAAAAGTCATAAAATACATGATAGTTTCCATACACGAAAAATCAAGTTTTTGAACATGGAAGACCCTCCGAAAAGGCGTAATGCCTATCGATCGTATTTAGATCTATAAAGAAACAGACATGGATGTTTCACATCTATGAAATATTCGACATATCGTAAAAGAGTTTACGACAATGTTCAAGGAGTTGACTATGACAAGATTTGATCTTTCATAGCGATATTTAGTTTGGACAGATTATTGTAGCAACCACTACATATTTCATTTTTGGTATATGATAGTTGAACAAACAGAACAAAGTTATTCTAATAGAATGGTTACCTAAGACATGTAGATGACATGATCTGAATGGTTTTCTTAATTCAAAGGATGCTAAAAGAGCATTCAAACTTCAATGGTTGAAGTAAGAATCACGGAGTTGGAATCTTCACCGTGATAAAACTGTTAGAAGGTTTAGATTCATCAAAGATGATGAAGATGCTTGCATTTGCAAGAAATTAAGTGCGAGCACTGAGACATATATCTAATACATTATGTAGAATATATATTTTTGATTGGAAATGATGTATCTTTTATTGACACAAGTTAAAAAAATCATTAAAATTAGATTTTGATGAAAGACTTGGGCAAAAACATAATAATAGGCATCAATGTCTATATGGATAGATTGAGAGACTAATATCGTTGTGCGAAATGTACATAGATGAGATATTTAATGAGTTCAATATGGAAACAACAAGAAAGGTTCTTACCGCATGGAAGAGGTTAAAACAAGATTCGAGTGTATTGACGCTTGGTGAGTAAAATCACATGAATGTTTTGATCAATAATATTTACCATGATATGTACTAGATATGTCCTAAGCTCTAAATGTTATGAGAAAATACCAGGTGACTCATAAGATGACCATTGGACAATAGTAAGGATATTCTAGTGATCTTTGGAAGAACTAAGAATATGTTATGTAGAGGTGACAAATAGTTGCAAATAGTTCATTGTAAAGTGTTACATTGATACTAGTTTTGTCATAAGATACAATTAAGTGTATATCAACATATACTATGGGTGGCACAATGTAATGGAAAGGAAGTTCTATGATGGATTTGGATGAGTTCCAAAGTTAAGACATTGTGAAGGATACTACAACAAAGGCTGAGTATATGACTTCTCTAGTAGCAACAAATGAGGGTATTTGTGTAAAGTAGTTTGTTACCAAACTAGGCGTGGTTCAAAGCGAACTAATTCTATGAAGATATATTGTACGATAATAATATCGACATGATGTAACCCCAAGGAACTAAGGTATCACTAAATGACCAAATTTATACAATGCTGTCTCATTTGAGAATGAGTGATGCGTAGAGACACAAAGACATGCAAATACACAGGTTTACCACAAGCAACGCGTATGTACAACACCAGAAATCTATAGGTGTTGAATGCGCAAGTTTTTCAAACTGGATTATTGACTCTAGTGCAAATGGGAGATGGAAAGGAATATACTCGAGGGGCAATAATAAAGTGGTTATTATCTTATTCTAGGTTTATGATAAATGTTTATTTCTTACACTATAATTGTTTAATTGGAAACATTAATACATGTATGTTAATAAATAAATAAAATTTCCTAGTTATGCCTCTCATTTAAACTAGCTCGTTGATTAACAGATGATCAAGATTTCCTGATCATGAACATTGGATGTTGTTAATAACAAGGTCACAACATTAATGGAATGATGTGATGAACATTCACCCAAAGTATAGTAATATGATCAAAGTCATTATGTTTACATCGCTATAATGTCTCATACGAAGTAATCCTAATCTTTAGACCATGAGATCATATTAATCACTAACACCGAAAGGATTCTTGGATAACATCAAACGTCACACCATAACAGGGTGACTATAAAGGTGGGTTCGGGTATTCCAAAAGTGTTATGTAGAGGTTCATGGATCAAGAGTGGAATTTTTCCATCCCGGTGACAAAGAGATATACTCATGACCCTCTCGGTGATATTACATTGACATAGCTTGCAAGCAGGTGATTAGATTAAAAAGAATGTTATATGACGGGAACAAGAAAAGAGTACTTGTTAATAATGTTGGGTTCACAGCATAGAAAAACAAAAAAAATCCTACGATGGGAACTATACGCCAAGATCTATCTACTAGATACAGAGCAATGGGTGGACATACATCCATGGAGAACTTACCCTCGAAGACAACGAGTTTTGTTAACAAGTAGGAACTCATGGTTGATGTAGTCATACGCTTGCCGATCTCAAGATCATGTGGAAGTCCGAGCGCCGCAAATCAGCAGTGCATCCGTCCTCGCACACACGTTCAAGCTACCGGACAACCTCCACCTCCTTACTCTAGCGGATCAGCAAAAGCAGCAACTCCTTCCAGACGCAAGGCCACCGGGAACATGTAGCTCGCTAATCCGAGACCATGGGGGAATATCTAGAGGGGGAGAGAGATCCTTCACGAGGAGGTGTGCTTTGTGAGGGAGGAGAGGGGGGCCTTTTATAGGAGAAGGGGGCTCCTCCCCTCCCATGGCCGACGGCCAAACGGGGGTGCCCCCACCTCTTCCTCATTCATGTGGTGAAGCTCCACTCACATAAATTTTGACTCCACCCAAAATTCCACTCACATGCATTAAATTTCCACCAAATTTAATGCAACTCTCAATTAATAAAACTATTTTATTTATTTTATTAAGAATTTTTTTAATTACTTTAATTAACAAACATTCACATAAAACCCTTGCAACATTTCAATATCACATGCAAAACCACTTTCTGCATTTTCACCCAAAACATTTCCTGTTTCTATCGAAACATTTGTTGTGCTTTGCAAACCTTTTGTCTGAAACATTTATGCTCCTAAATGGTGTCCGGCAACCCTTAAGTGTGTCACCCTACGGTTCGTGAATAATGCAGACATGATTGAGACTCCTCTCAAATCAATAATCTGAAGCGGGACCTGGAGATCCATACTGACTCCTGCACATTCAACGATGACTTCTGTGATCGTGAGAACCTTTAATGCTAGTAACTTAATCCCTTTGTCTCATGATATAATACATGTCCAAGATTCGATCATCGGTATCCAAATACCTAGTTTGATCTCGTTACTGACATGCACTCTTTTCTCGTTCCCGTGATATAACATTCTAGTGATCACATCACTTGCTTGCAAGCTATCTTAATGTGATATCATCGAGAGGGCCCAGAGTATATCTATCCGCATCAGGATTGAAAAATTCCACTCTTGATCCATGAGCCTCAACATAACACCTTCGTAGCACTGAACCCACCTTTATAGTCACCCTGTTACGGTGTGACGTTTGATGTTATCAAGATACTCTTCCGGTGTTAGCAATTAACATGATCTCATGGTCTAAGGATAAAGATTACTTCATATGATGTTACAGCAATATAAACATAATGACTTGATCGTAATGCTATACTTCGGATGAATGTTCATCACATCATTTCACAAATGTTGTGACCTTGTTATTAACAACATCCAATGTCCATGATCAGGAAACCTTGATCATCTTGTTAATCAACAAGCTAGTCTATAAGAGAGGTATAACTAGGAACCCTTTTTGTTTATTAAACACACATGTATTGACGTTTCTGATACATTGCAAATGTATCTATAATTTTTGATGTTTCATGCTTGGTTTTATCTACTTTCTTGTGTTTTGTTCCAACTTTGGAGTACTTTTCATATGATTTCTTGGACTAACCTATTAACAAGATGCCACAGTGCCAGTTGCCTGTTTTCTGCTGTTTTTCTGTTCCAGGAAGTCAGAAAATGAATATTCTTGAAATTGGACGGGACAAAAGCCAAAGTTGATATTTTACCAGAAGACTCACGGCCAGAATACGAGACGGAGGAGGGCCAGGGGCCTGGCCACACCACCCCATGGCGCGGGTCCCCCAGGCCGCGCCAGGGCATGGTGTGGGCCCCCTGGCAACCCACCGACCTTGCCCTCTGGCCTATAAGAAGCCTCCTGAGACATAAACCCTAGATAGTCAAGCCTCCAGCCACGAAAAGTTCCGCAGCGCCGCCACCACCGAAGGGGAGATTCGGGGGACAGAAAGTCTCTGTTCCGGCACCCTGCCGGGAAGGTAAGTACCCCCGGAGCCATCTCCATCGATCTCCACCACCATCTCCATCACCATTGCCGATTCCCATGATGAGGAGGGAGTAGTTCTTCCTCAAGGGTAAGGGTTCTACCGGTAGCTATGTGTTCATCTCTCTATCTATGCATGATCTTGTTGTGGTCATGAGCTTTATAATCTAGTAGATCTACCTTGCTACTCAAGTGCTTTATTAGATCTCTGCTCTCCCCATGTGTGTGAAAGTGACAGCGTGCTCACCATGGTGGCACTTAGGCTAGAGATTACAAATACTTGTTATGAGTTATATTTGGAGTTGGATGTCTTTATGAAATTGTGGTGTTTGTTGGACTCATCTAGTACTCAAGGTGACAGTGTGGGGTTTTCTAGATGGGAAAGATGAACTTTGAGGTGTGCTGTTATAGCCCTACCATCGATTAGAGTGTCCAACCAGAGAGTAGTTAAGAGTAGTATCATAAAGAGAAGATATTTATATGAGAGTGTTCACTAGTGAAAGTATGATCCCTAGGCCTTGTTTCTTAGCATTGATACACCGCTTGCAACTAGATCCATTACATGTTTGCTTGCTTCCATCTTTATTTCAGTTTGTCTTTAGTCTTTTCCATGCCATCAAGTTATTTTCTAGCACCGTTACCACTTATAATTATCTATACCACTTGTATTTCACTATCTCTTCGCCGAACTAGTGCACCTATACACCTGACAAGTGTATTGGGTGTGTTGGGGACACAAGAGACTTCTTGTATCTTGATTGCAGGGTTGCTTGAGAGGGAATACCTTTGACCACTTCCTCCCTAAGTTCGATAAACCTTGGGTGATCCACTTAAGGGAAAACTTGCTGCTGTTCAACAAACCTCTACACTTGGAGGCCCAACAACTGTCTACAAGAATAGAAGTGCGTAGACATCAAGCTATTTTCTGGCGCTGTTGCCGGCGAGGTAAGGTAAAAGGTATTCACATCGGAGGATTAAAGAAGAAGAATCTCCCACGGTAAACGCCTATTTTCTGGCGCCGTTGCCAGGGAGGAAAGGTAAAAGGTATTCACACCGGAGGATTAAAGAAGACAAACCTCCCACGGCAAACGTCTATTTTCTGGTGTGAGTGCTCGAAGTTATCTCCTTTAGATTCTGCAATTTTTTCTTTTTGTTTCTTTTTTTAACTAGTTAGGCTTAATGAAAAACAACAACAAAATTAGAGAGCTTTATAGTATTTATCTTGAGTTAGGACATGAAGTGTTTGAAGAGAAAAATTAAAAAACCTATGGAACTTTATTTGCATGCTAATAGCAATGTTGTTAGTATGAATTCTTTGGACACCATTATTGCTAATGCTATGGAAAATTCTAGGCTTGGGGAAGCTGGTTTTGATGAACATGATATTTTTAGTCCCCCAAGCACGGAGGAGAAAATTTACTTTGATGATACTATACCTCCAATATATGATGATTACAATGATGAATATGATATTTTCAGTCCACCTACTATTGAGGAGAAAATTAATTATGATTACAATATGCCTCCTATATTTGATGATTATGGTGATGACAATAATAATGATAGCTATTTTGTTGAATTTGCTCCCACTACAATTAATAAGAATGACTATGCTTATGTGGAGAGTAATAATAATTATATGCATGTGGCTCATGATAAGAATGTTTTATGTGATTGTTATATTGTTAATTTTATTCATGATGCTACTGAAAGTTATTAGGAGAGAGGGAAACATGGTTTTATGTGTCTCAACAATATTAAGTTTCCCCTCTTTATGTTGAAAATTTTGAAGTTGCACTTGTTTTGCTTTCCTATGCTTGTTGCTTTGTGCTTTCATGACTTGTTTATTTACAAGATTCCTATACATAGGAAGTGGGTTAGACTTAAATGTGCTTTGAATTTGCTTCTTGATGCTCTCTTTTACTTCAATTCATATTTCTTTTGTGAGCATCTTTTCAAACTATCATGCCTAACTTAAAGGCGTTAAAGAAAAGTACTTATTGGGAGATAACCCAAAAGTTTTAGATGAGTCTTGGAAGTTATTACCTCAGTAATAACCTCTCCTTATCCTTTTTATTTGCTTTTTGTGCCAAGAGTAACCTCTAATGAGAGAGAAGTAATGATTGGGAAAGTTGTTGTCCCAAAACAGATTTCTGTGCTTCACCGTAAAAATTCGTGTAAAATCTCTGTACGTCCGTTTGAGGCGTGAATTTTTGTGCTTCTTCCCCAGGTTGTTATCTAACTTTTGTTAGTTCAACACTTTTTGATTTGAGCAACAGAATATCTTCGGAAAATTTCGTCTTTACCTGCTGGTCTGTTTTGACAGATTTCGGCCATTATTTGCATTTGCTTCTTTTTGGTTCCTTTTTGAGTTCTTTTGGGGAATTGAGCTTTTTGAGGGAAGTGCTACAGTAGCTTGTGTTCTAATGGAAATTTATTTGGTGTTAGAACTGAACGTTAAGACTTATTTATCTTGAGTGCACTAATGTTGCTAATAAAGATTGTGTGAAGTTTTGTATGAAGGAAAAATTTCAGGTGTATGGAAGGAATGAGTAATGAGATGAAGGATGGACTAAAGCTCAAGATTAGGGATGCCACGCATGTCACCCCAAGAAATATCCAAGAAGTACAAGCATCAAAGCTTGGGGATGCCCAAGGCATCCCCCTCTTCATCAATAAAAATCTCAGGTTTCTTCCAAACACTTCATTTTTATTGTTTCATGCACAGTTGTGTTGTTCTTGGAGCGTCTTATTTTTCATTTTCGTTTTGGTTTTTTGTTTTCTTGGTTTGCTTAGTTTGCTGAATAAATTGGTTGGACCCCCTATTTCAGACATTGGTTTTCAAATAGTTTGGTTTGGTTTGGAAAGAGTAGGAAACCTCATGCTTAAGTGGTAAAAAGAGCTTGTTTTTTACTGCGCCTATGCTTTCTCATGCCATGCTTGATATTGTTTTAGCCATTTGCTTAGTATTCTTTGTTGTAGCATGACTTGTTATAAACAATTGAGATTGCTTAATGTTCCTTGTATGAATCATGCGTTGTTTTAGCATATTAAAGCATAGTATAGTGGTATTCTCATTTGATGCTTTATTTGGGTTCACTTGGCGCATGCTCACACCATGTTATGACTATCTCAAGTCACCATAGCCTTTATGATCCTTTAGTTTTCAACTTGTAGTATCACTTTATGCTTTGATCAATGATGTTTTGTCACTCTGCATGATTATGGCCATTATTGCTCTCTTAGTTTGTCGCTCCCAGTCTTTTGCTAGCCTCCACCACCAAGTATGAGTTCCACTCATGCATCCAACTCCCTAAACCAAGTTTTTCCAAAGAGTCCACCATACCTACCTATTAGCTTATGCTATTCCAAGTATATTCATGCTTTTGTTTACCTTCCAAATTAAACTTGTTATGAGAAAACTAGTGATTAAAGCTCTCACGAACTTGATGGAATACTTTACTTTTCTTGCCTTTAATAAACTTGAACCATTGTGTCATCTATGTTGTATATGCTTGCACTTATTTGTTAGGAATTAGCAGAACCATGCTTTCATGGGGAACGCTTTCAACATTGCACTTGGTACTTGTACCTAGTTGATATCATGCTCTTTTGTATATGGATGTCATCGGTGTGAAATGAAAGGGGAGCTTGTAAGTCCATGGAGTTATGTATATGTGTTAGAGAAACGTCTGGGCTGCTGGTCTAATCCATGCTGACATGGTGGAAACCTGCAGCGTAACCATAATGAGCTGTCTATGAAGCATTCTTCTTATAAAAAGAGTCCTATAATGAGAAAAAAGAGAAAAAAATAGATTATGAAAAGAGGAAAGAGAGAAAAAAAAAGCACCATATTCCCATGGTAAATAAGAAGATTGTTGAGATGCTCGTTGTCTGCTTGCCTTGTCATTTTGATATGGGGATTCTTCCATATCATCGGGCAAGGGGTACCCCGTTGGCGGTTCTCTATGATACACATGTACTTACGATGACAAGAACTTACCGGCGACTAAACTTGAGTAGCATGAGGAGCGGCCCTCGTATACAAGGGATTGAGATTTCTGACTTATACTTCGTCAAGTATGTACACCATAGTGTGTTTACTTTAACCTTAATCACTTCAAGATGCTTATGATAGGGGAAATGAGAGCTGAAAGCTATAAGTACCATAATTTTTGGAAGCTCTTTATGAGACTTGAATCCCTACTTCCTTCTATGAAGGCCTTTCTTCCACCATCATATTGAGTCTCCACCTTCTACCTTTATGCACCTACTTTGAGAGTATACTGGCCATTCTTAGTTCTAAGTGCATTGTCCCAAGACTAGTTGATTGATGCATAACTTGATATTGCTTGTTTTAAACTATTTGTATCTAGTCACTCTTATGAACTTTGAAGGTGTCCTATGCATTTATATTTGCTACTCTATGAGGGACAAGCTGAATACTATTATACTATGTTTTCTTTATGTGAAACAAACAAACGTCTTGCAAAGCATTGTTATTCATGAATCTTTTGTTTGTGCTTTTCCATGTTGCATCATAGTTTCTTTGTCTTATTGCTAGAACTTTGTCTTTCATGTTATGATTGAAGTACTATGATCCCAACTTTGAATGTTTTACAAATACTTTGATCAAGTCTTTGATGGTGCATGTCACCTCGAAAATTATTCTTTATTTTATCACTTACCTACTCGAGGACGAGCAGGAGTTAAGATTGGGGATGTTGAAACATTGCAAATATATCTATAATTTTTGATGTTCCATGCTTGGTTTTATCTACTTTCTTGTGTTTTGTTCCAACTTTGGAGTACATTTCATATGGTTTCTTGGACTAACCTATTAACAAGATGCCACAGTGCCAGTTGCCTGTTTTCTACTGTATTTTGGTTCCAGGAAGTCAGAAAATGAATATTCTCGAAATTGGACGGGACAAAAGCCAAAGTTGATATTTTACCGGAAGACTCACGGAGCCAGAATACGAGACAGAGGAGGGCCAGGGCCTGGCCACACCACCCCATGGCGCGGGTCCCCCCAGGCCACGCCAGGGGCATGGTGTGGGCCCCCTGGCCATCCACCGACCTTGCCCTCTGGCCTATAAGAAGCCTCCCGAGACATAAACCCTAGATAGTCAAGCCTCCAGTCACGAAAAGTTCCGCAACACCGCCGCCACCGAAGGGGAGATTCGAGGGACAGAAAGTCTCTATTCCGGGACAGGGAAGTGCCCCCGGAGCCATCTCCATCGATCTCCACCACCATCTCCATCACCATTGTTGATTCCCATGATGAGGAGGGAGTAGTTCTTCCTCGAGGCTAAGGGTTCTACCGGTAGCTATGTGTTCATCTCTCTATCTATGCATGATCTTGTTGTGGTCATGAGCTTTGTAATCTAGTAGATCTACCTTGCTACTCAAGTGCTTTATTAGATCTCTGCTCTCCCCATGTGTGTGAAAGTGACAGCGTGCTCACCATGGTGGCACTTAGGCTAGAGATTACAAATACTTGTTATGAGTTATATTTGGAGTTGGATGTCTTTATGAAATTGTGGTGTTTGTTGGACTCATCTAGTACTCAAGGTGACAGTGTGGGGTTTTCTAGATGGGAAAGATGAACTTTGAGGTGTGCTGTTATAGCCCTAACATCGATTAGAGTGTCCAACCGGAGAGTAGTTAAGAGTAGTATCATAAAGAGAAGATATTTATATGAGAGTGTTCACTAGTGAAAGTATGATCCCTAGGCCTTGTTTCTTAGCATTGATACACCGCTTGCAACTAGATCTGTTACATGTTTGCTTGCTTCCATCTTTATTTCAGTTTGTCTTTAGTCTTTTCCATGCCATCAAGTTATTTTCTAGCACCGTTACCACTTATAATTATCTATACCACTTGTATTTCACTATCTCTTCGCTGAACTAGTGCACCTATACACCTGACAAGTGTATTGGGTGTGTTGGGGACACAAGAGACTTCTTGTATCTTGATTGCAGGGTTGCTTGAGAGGGAATACCTTTGACCACTTCCTCCCTGAGTTTGATAAACCATGGGTGATCCACTTAAGGGAAAACTTGCTGATGTTCTACAAACCTCTACACTTGGAGGCCCAACAACTGTCTACAAGAATAGAAGTGCGTAGACATCAGTTTCCTATCAATACAATTATAGCATGCAAAATAAACATCTATCATATACAAGGAATACATAACAACAACTTTATTATTGCCTCTCAGGGCATATTTACTTCAGTCTCCCACTTGCACTAGAGACAATAATCTAGTTTACATGGTGATAAATCTAACACCCATGGAGTTCTGGTGTTGATCATATTTTGCCCTAGGGAGAACTTTAGTCAACGAATCTGCTACATTCAGGTCCGTGTGTACTTTACAAATCTTTATATCTCCATCCTTGACATGCTCGCAGATGGAGTGAAACCGGCGCTTAATATGCTTGGAATTCTTGTGAGACCTTGGTTCCTTTGCATTGGCTATGGCTCCATTGTTGTCACAATAGATCAACATTGGGTCCAATGCACTAGGAACCACACCTAGTTCCGTTATGAACTCCTTCATCTAAACCGCTTCCTACGCCGCTTTTGAAGCAGCAACATATTCCGCCTCCGTCGTTGATCCAGCCACCACAGGTTGTTTGGAACTCCTCCAATTAACTGCTGCTGCGTTCAAGAGAAATATGTATCCAGACTGAGACTTCGAGTCATCGGATCGGTGTCAAAGCTAGCATCGACATAACACTTAGCGACTAGCTCTTCTTCACCTCCGTATACAAGAAACATATCCCTAGTTCTTCTCAAGTACTTAAGGATATTCTTGACCGCTATCCAGTGTTCCGAACCTGGATCAGATTGGTACCTACTAGTCAAACTAATAGCATGTGCCACATTCGGTCTTGTACATAGCATGGCATACATTATAGAGCCTATGGCTGAGGCATAGGGGATCTTATCCATTATGTCTCTTTCTTCCGCTGTAGTCGGACTTTGAGTCTTACTGAATGTCTTGCCTTGCAACATAGGTAAGAACCCCTTCTTACTTCCGTCCATATTAAACTTCTTTAATATCTTATCAAGGTATGTACTCTGCGATAGCCCAATTAGGCGCCTTGATCTATCTCTACAGATTTTAATGCCTAATATATATGAAGCTTCACCAAGGTCTTCCATCGAAATTTTGCTATTTAGATAACTTTTAACACTGTTTAAAAGATCTATATCATTTCCAATCAATAATATGCCATCCACATATAATATCAGAAATGCCACATTGCGCCCACTCACTTTCTTGTAAATACAAGCCTCTCCATAAGTTTGGACAAATCCAAACTCTTTGATCACCTCATCAAAACGGAGATTCCAACTCCGGGATGCTTGCTTCAGTCCATAGATGGATCGCTGAAGTTTGCATACCTTATCAGCATCCTTAGGATCGACAAAACCCTTAGGTTGTATCATATACAACTCTTCTTCAATATTACCATTGAGGAACGCAGTTTTGACATCCATCTGCCATATTTCATAATCAAATTATGCAGCAATTGCTAACATAATCCTAACCGACTTTAGCATTGCTATGGGAGAGAATGTCTCATTGTATTCAACTCCTTGAATTTGTCGAAACCCCTTTGTGACAAGTCGAGCTTTATAGATGGTCACATTACCAACAGCATCATTTTTTCTTTTGAAAATCCATTTATTCTCAACGGCCTTTCGATCGTGAGGTAAGTCCACCAAGGTCCAAACCTGTTTTTCGTACGTGGATTCCATCTCGGATTTCATGGCTTCTAGCCATTTGTTGGAATCCGGGCTCATCATCGCTTCTTCATACGTCATAGGGTCATCTATTTCATCAATAATGAAATTCATAAAAGGATTGCCGTACAGTTTAGGAGCTGCACGTGTCCTGCTTGACCTGCGAGGTTCGGTAGTGTCCTCTTTTGAAGTTTCATGATCATTATCATTAGCTCTCTCTTCGTTAGGTGAAGTCAACTCCAAAACAACTTCCTGTGTTGTGCTACTTGCCATTTCATGAAGAGAAGGTTCAGTAACCTCTTCGAGTTCTACCTTCCGACTACTCACACCTTTCGCGAGAAACTCCTTCTCAAGAAAGGATCCATTCTTGGCAACAAAAACCTTGCCCTCGGATCTGTGATAGAAGGTATACCCAATCGTTTCCTTAGGGTATCCTATGAAGACGCATTTTTCCGCTTTGGGTTCGAGTTTATCTGGCTGAAGTTTCTTCACATAAACATCGCATCCCCAAACTTTAAGAAATGGTAGCTTAGGTTTGTTTCCAAACCATAATTCATACGGTGTCGTTTCAACGGATTTAGATGGTGCCTGATTTAAAGTGAATGCAGCGGTTTACAGTGCATAACCCCAAAATGACAGTGGCAAGTCAGTCAAAGACATCATAGATCGAATCATATCCAATAAAGTACAATTATGACGTTCCGACACACCATTACGTTGTGGTGTTCTGGCAGGCGTGAGTTGTGAAACTATTCCACAATCTTTCATTTGTGTGCTAAACTTGTAACTAAGATACTCTCCTCCATGGTCGGACCACAGAAATTTGATCTTTCTGTTACGATGATTTTCCATTTCATTCTGAAATTCCTTGAACTTTTCAAAGGTTTCAGACTTATGTTTCATCAAATAGATATACCTGTATCTACTCAAATCATCGGTGAAAGTAACAAAATAACGATATCCACCTCGCGCCGACACACTCATTGGTCCACATACATCAGTATGTATGATTTCCAATAAATCTGTCGCCCGTTCCATTGAACCGGAAAACGGCGTTCTAGTCCTCTTACCCATAAGGCATGGCTCACATGTCTCAAATGATTCAAAATCAAGTGATTCCAAAAGTCCATCAGAATAGAGTTTCTTCATGCGTTTAACACCAATATGACCTAGACGGCAGTGCCACATATATGAAGATATATCATCATCAAGTTTAATATTTTTAGCATCAACATTATGAATATGCGTAATACTACTATCGAGATCCAACAGAAATAAACCATTCAACACAGGTGCATGACCATAAAATATATTATCCATATAAATCGAACAACCATTGTTTTCAGACTTAAACGAATAACCACTTTGCATCAAACATGATCTGGATACAATGTTCATGCTCAGTGCTGGCACCAAATAACAATTATTCAGATTTATAACTAATCCTGATGGCATATGGAGAGGCAGGGTTCCGACGGCGATCACATCAACTCTTGATCCATTGCCGACCCGCATCGTGACCTCATCCCTTGCTAGCTGTCGCTTGTTTCGCAGCCCCTGAATCGAGTTACATATATTAGCAACCGATCCCGTATCAAATACCCAGGTGCTACTGCGAGTACTAGTCAAGTACACATCAATAACATGTATATCACATATACCTTTGTTTGTCTTGCCGGCCTTCTTGTCCGCCAAATACTTGGGGCAGTTGTGCTTCCAATGGCCAGTCTCCTTGCAATAGTAGCACTCGGTATCAGACTTAGGGCCAGCTCAGGATTTCTTTTCAGGTGCGGCAACAGATTTGCCACCCTTCTTTCCCTTCTTCTTGCCTTTCTTGTCCTTCTTGAAACCGGTGGTCTTACTGATCATCAACACTTGATGTTCTTTCCTAATCTCCACTTCTGCAGTCTTAAGCATTGACAGAAGCTCGGGAAGAGACTTCTTCATGCCCTGCATGTTATAGTTCATCACGAAGCTCTTGTAGCTAGGTGGTAGAGATTGGAGAACATGATGTATGCCTAAGTCAATGGGAATCGTTATTCCCAAGGACACAAGCTTACCGGCGTACCTAGACATTTTGAGTACGTGCTCACTAATGGAGTTGTTCTCCTCCATCATGTAGCTAAAGAACTTTTCAGAAGCAGTATAACTCTCTACGGCAGCATGGGTATCGAAAATCATTTTCAATTCTCCCATGGTATCAAAGGCATTGCCATTTTCAAAACGCTTTTGAAGTTCTGGCTCTAGCCCATACAGTATGTCGTAATGAACTAAGTTGTGGTCCTCCTGACGAGTTATATAGACATTCTTTTCCTCGCCAGGGGCATCAGGAGCTGGTGGGTGGCCTAGCAGCGCCTCTAGCACATATTGGTTTTGTGCAGCAGGGAGTAGAATCCTCAAATTCATAGCCCAGTTGGTGAAGTTGCTACCATTCGCAGCAAGTTTCTCTTTCTCCATGAACACATTGAAATTAAAAGCAAGTGGTGCCATCTACAACAGAATTTGTAAAATATATTTATACTAAGTTTATGATAGATTGAGTTCAACTAATCCAAATTACTAATGAACTCCCACTCAAAAACGACATCCCTCGTGTCCTTTTGGTGATTACATGAACCAAATCCACTACACCAAGTCCGAACATCACGTGAGTCGGTGTAGCTTCAAAGGCGAGCATCTATATGGGCATCATATCAACTATATGAATCATGCTTAACCTTTCGGTCTGTGTTCCGAGGCCATGTCTTTACATGCTAGGCTCGCCAAGTAAGAACCTTAGTACTCGCGTGTGTAAAACTGTCTTACACCCGTTGTATGAAAGCGTAGAGTCGAGTACACCCGATCATCGCGTGATGTCTCGAAACACGATCCATAGAACAATGCATACTTAAGGAAGAACACATTTTTATCTTGATATCTAAATGAGGGATCATCTTACAATGCTACCAAAAGCGCCAAACTAGCAGTATAATATGCTAACATCTAATGTGTAAAGTGATATGATATGGTTCATGCATTTGATCTCTATCATTTGCATCACGGTATGATCTCTATCATTCCTTTGTGTGTAAGGCCAAGGTCTATGGAACTTACACGTTGAGTGTGTTGTAAGAGTATCTATCATACATCTACTTACAACAATACCATATCAAGACACTAGCCCAGCAACGATCTAAACTAGACGCCTCTAATTTATCAATTGCAAGTTTTATGTGGCTTAGGGCTTTCGGAGATAGAACCGGTCTTACCTACGAACATGAACCACAACGAGGATAATCAAGTTATTAGCAACTCATTGTAAATCAAATATTGACTATAGTAGGAGAGACAGACACCCGCCAGCCACTTATGCAAAACTAGTTGCATGTCAGTCGTGGAACCGGTCTCATGTACGATGACATGTAAGGTTGGTCCGGGCCGCTTCATCCCACTATGCCACCAATATCCAAAATACATAGAAGATGCAATAACATGATCATCATCACCCACATATAAACATATGTGTACTGCTCGTGCAAAGCACCTACGCATAGATCAGGCTCTGATACCACTGTTGGGTTCGCAACATAGAAAACAAAAAAAATTCGTACGATGAGAACTATACGCCAAGATCTATCTACTAGATACAGAGCAACGGGTGGACATACATCCATGGAGAACTTACCCTCGAAGACAACGAGTTTTGTTAACGAGTAGGAACTCGTGGTTGATGTAGTCGTACGCTTGCCGATCTCAAGATCATGTGGAAGTCCGAGCGCCGCAAATCAGCAGTGCATCCATCCTCGCACACACGTTCAAGCTACCGGACAACCTCCACCTCCTCGCTCCAGCGAATCAGCGGAAGCAGCAACTCCTTCCAGATGCAAGGCCACCGGGAACATGTATCTCGCTAATCCGAGACCATGGGGGAATATCTAGAGGGGGAGAGAGAGATCCTTCACGAGGAGGTGTGCTTTGTGAGGGAGGAGAGGGGGGCCTTTTATAGGAGAGGGGGGCTCCTCCCCTTCCATGGCCGGCGGCCAAAGCGGGGTTCCCCCACCTCTTCCTCATTCATGTGGTGAAGCTCCACTCACATAAATTTTGACTCCACCCAAAATTCCACGCACATGCATTAAATTTCCACCAAATTTAATGCAACTCTCAATTAATAAAACTCTTTCAATTATTTTATTCAAAATTTTGTTAATTACTTTAATTAACAAACATTTACATAAAACCCCTTGCAACATTTCAATATCACATGCAGAACCACTTTCTGCAATTTCACCCGAAACAATTCCTGTTTCTATCAAAACATTTGTTGCGCTTTGCAAACCTTTTGTCTAAAACATTTGTGCTCCTAAATGGTGTCCGGCAACCCTTAAGTGTGTCACCCTACGGTTCGTGAATAATGCAGACATGATTGAGACTCCTCTCAAATCAATAATCTGAAGCGGGACCTGGAGATCCATACTGACTCCTGCACATTCAACGATGACTTCTGTGATCGTGAGAACTTTTAATGCTAGTAACTTAATCCCTTTGTCTCATGATATAATACATGTCCGAGATTCGATCATCGGTATCCAAATACCTAGTTTGATCTCGTTACCGACATGCACTCTTTTCTCGTTACCGTGATATAACATTCTAGTGATCACATCACTTGCTTGCAAGCTATCTTAATGTGATATCACCGAGAGGGCCCAGAGTATATCTATCCGCATCAGGATTGAAAAATTCCACTCTTGATCCATGAGCCTCAACATAACCCTTCGTAGCACTGAACGCACCTTTATAGTCACCTTGTTACGGTGTGACGTTTGATGTTATCAAGATACTCTTCCGGTGTTAGCAATTAACATGATCTCATGGTCTAAGGATAAAGATTACTTTGTATGATGTTATAGCAATATAAACATAATGACTTGATCGTAATGCTATACTTCGGATGAATGTTCATCACATCATTTCACAAATGTTGTGACCTTATTATTAACAACATCCAATGTCCATGATCAGGAAACCTTGATCATCTTGTTAATCAACATGCTAGTTTATAAGAGAGGCATAACTAGGAACCCTTTTTGTTTATTAAACACACATGTATTGACGTTTCCTATCAATACAATTATAGCATGCAAAATAAACATCTATCATATACAAGGAATACATAATAACAACTTTATTATTGCCTCTCAGGGCATATTTCCTTCAAGTAATGAGATCAAACTAGGTATGTGGATATTGATGATCGAATCCCGGACATGTAATATATCGCGAGACAAAAAGATTTAGTTACGACGTCAATGGTTCTCATGATCACAAGAGTCATCGTTGAATGTGTGGGAGTTAATATGGCTCTCCTAGGTCCCGCTACTGATTATTGATTGGAGGGGGTCTCAATCATGTTTACATGATTCGTGAACTGTAGGGTGACACAATTAAGGTATACCGACACCAAATGAGGCAGATATAATAACAGAGAAAGGATTTGAAAGCACTGAGATTCTTTCGATGAACTCCGAAATTATTTCTAGTCAAATTGCTAAAATTAGTTTCAGATGTAATATCAAAATAATGCAAGGGGATTTATGCAAATATTTGTTAAGTAATTAATAAATTCAGAATAGAAGAAATAAAATTATTTTTATTTAATGAGAGATTGTATTATTTTTTGTGGAAATTAATACAAGGTGAGTAGAGTTTGTGTTAATGGGAGCGGGCTTAGTGGAAGCTTGTAACACCCTCGAATCGGCCCTATGCAAGTTTTAGCGCTTCCCGCCAAACCCGCATAGAAACGATTCAAGGACGCCTACCAGGCACTTTCGTGCAGGTGGAAAACGAAGTAATACCATTACACAATAGTCCACGATGGAACCCACAGAACAGATATATATATACAGCAACGACTCTCTAAGTCAAGAATACAGATATATAGTACAAAGATCCAAAACACCTTGAAAACGATACAGCATCTGAGTACGGATAAGAAGCAAATTGAGCTAAGAGCCGTGAAGAATAACCAATGGCGTCCATAACCCTGCCAGGCCAAGCCGGAAGGGTAACCCTGCTAACGACGTCGAACTCGTACCTGTTAAACAAAAGGGGTGCCGACAAAGGGCGAAGGGAAAAAGAGGAGCGTCAGTACTGAGGCCAGTACACAGCAAGGCTAGAATTCGGTGGCTCTCGCCTACATAGGTATGGTGGACTGAAGCGGCAGCGAAGCAGCACTAAACAACCTATAGAGACTCGATACAACTGTCAGCTATCAGAGAGAGATAAGTAAGACCTATTCGGAACCAACCTTATACTAACACCAATCATACCCATCCTGGTATTCCCCCCCTCGAGACCAAACGAGGAAGTCAAACCGAGGAACTCACACAGTTAAATGTTTTATCCATTCCATTATAGTTGAAGCACTTACTAGTCAGATATAGATAGCATGAGTCATCCTGATAGCATAAGTAGTGGGCAGTTTTAGTTAACCATTCAGTTGTAGTTGCCGTACTTACTAGTCAGATACAATTAGCATGTGACATCCCAAGCCCATCAGTTGTTGGCACTTTTATTTCATTCCATTGGAGTTAGGATACTTACTAGGCAGGTATAACATGGGACGATACACCCCAGTTCCACCAGTTGTTGGCACTTTTATTATCCATTCCATTATATTGAAGCTGATTACTAGTCATATATTAAGTCAAATTTATATCACTACTTTAGTTATGCTTGTCTATGATCGAGATATTGTGTTCCCAAGTCGTCCATAACCGCGGACACGGCTTTCAAAAAGATTTACCCTGCAGGGGTGCACAAATAGCAACACACACACGATCAACCTCGGAAAAACCAAATCAAAACCCAACGAGGCTTTCATGACAAAACAATCACAGGATTCATAAAATATTTCAGGGGCCACCCCACTAAGCTACCCGCGATGAAGTTGGCCGGCTCCGAGATGAACCCAGGGTTTGTGTGGACGGCGGTAAACGACTGGGAACCCGAAAGTGTGACTGGGCTTGTCGATACAGCGAAAACGTGTCACGATCCCAAACAGTACAGGTGCTCCATGCACAATCGTAAATAAAGCAGTAAAGCATGGCATAGGAGAGGATAGTAATAAAGCCCCAAACTAGTTTGTGGCCCCAAGAAATAAGAAATGAATCAAGCTCTGGCTAAGGGGATTCATGGTCCCACATGCGGATAGTTCGATAGTCAAGGAACAAGTATCAAGTACTCGGGGTCCTACGGGACACAAGTGAGCGTGGAAGAACCAAATAACATCTATTGCCCACTGATGTCTCTGCATTAGTTATATCTAGCAATTTAATAGTTCTATTTAAAGTCATGATCCTCTCCACCGTAAAGCATATGACAACATTCCAACAACTGTGTGGTAGTTCACGACACGGGATCGCACCTGAGCAAGCGACTACGACTCGCAAGGCCATCTATCTACCAAACAACGGGTAATAGGAGGTGTCCAAGGCAATATAAAGGCTGCACGGATTATATCTGGTACGGAACACTAAGCATCGCGACACGGATAGCAATAGATCAACAGGAGGAAATAAAGACTATAAATGCAAAATAGGTAGAAAGGGGGAGAATTCTCGCCTGGGAAACACTGTCGACGGTACATAGCCGGCGAACTTGTCTATACTCGCATCAACTCATCGGCCTAATCCGCGAAGAAGCAAACACTAGAAGAAACACCGGATGCAATATTTAATACTACGGTAGAAGATCCGGCATGATTATGATATGATGCATGGCATGGCACAGATGCGGTGCAATTAGGCAATATTAAGCGGAACCAGGGTCCCGACAATTAATTAGGCGGTTCAAGTTATCGAGAAACCCCACAATTTAAATGTTGTCCTAACAAGGCAAAACATGGTATCGATTCGCTACACAAATTTAAATGGAGGCAATATAGGACTAGATTAGCCCACATATGGTCTCCATATTAATTATTAGGTGAATCTATATAATGCCCCCAAACCACACAATATGTATGTGACATGATCAAATTAATATGCAACAGTTATATATAGCCTTTATAAAATAGAGATATGTAGGGGTCACACATCAAGGTCCGAAGATCTTGGGGTTCAAGGGTCAGAGTCTCGGGTTCGACGAGATCGGTCTTCGGGGTTCGGGTCCAGGGTCTTTATGTTCCATGACAATGACCTTGGATTCCCGTTGTGTTGGTGGCGATCTTGTTTAGGGTCGGTGGTCTTCGGAAGATCTTGGCGAAACCCCTGGATCAGAGAACTCGCGGGCTTCGTCTCCATGGCTGCAACACCAAACCATCATATCCAACCATCACTACTACTACTTCACATCCACCATAACCACATATGTACCTCATCTGGCCACACCAGTAGCAGGACCATCCGTTAGGAGCAGAAGGTACCGGGGGTACATGCGGGGTGCTACGAGGCGACAGAGGGCAGCAAGGGGAAAACGGCGGCTATAGCAGAGAGGCGGCAAGTCGGTTCCCGGTGGCGAAGGAGCGAGGGGCTCCTAGGCAGCGCTCACGCGGGGACCGGCGAGGACGGCGTCCAGCGTGGCGAGGTCGACGCGAAGGGGCCCAAGCGCGGCAACGCTCGGGGCGACGAGCATGGCGGTGTTGCGGCTCACGGTGAGGGCAACGCGGAGGCAGACGACGATGCAGGGAGGCCTAGGTAGGCGAGCGCGCGCGGGCTCGCTGACGACGTGGGATCGGGGAGGAACCCCTGCAGGCGGAGGCGCGACGAGGAGGTGGCGTTCGGCGGCGCATCTCAACAGAGAGGCGGGATCGAGCGGAGTAGAGCTCAAGCTCGGGCCAGAGGAGGCACCGGCGGAAGGCTCGGGAGAGGCAGCCGACATAGGGGCCAACGGGGAGCTTGTAGAGGACGGCGACCTCGGGGCAGCGGCACCGTGCCACTGCGGAAGTTGGCCGGCGGCGGGCTCGGGAGATGGAGGCGACGCGGGGCGGGGCAGAGCACCGGCCTACCGCTGGGGCGAGCGCAGGCGGCGGCAAGGTTCCACGGGACGAGGCGGCGCTGCGCAGGCCGCCGGCGGGGCGAACGGCGGTGCTTGGGGATAGCCGAGGGAAGTAGAGGGCGATAGGGTAGGAGCGAGACGAGAGAGGGGTTGGTGGGGATGAGGTCGCAGCGACGAGGGGGTCACGTGCGACGCGAGGGATGGGGCCGGGTGTTGACTGCAGGGTGGGGTAGGAAACGAGGAAGGAGGCGGGTCAGGAACGCGTCAAGGGAGTGGTGGGGTCGGGGATTGAGGCGACGTGCAGGTCGGGTGCTGCTTGCTCGCGTCGCGCGCGTCGTGTTGGCTTGGCTCGCGAGTGCAACGCGCTGTGTGCATAGCGTGTGTGTGTGGGGGTTAGGTGGTTCGGTTGGATTAGGCCAGGGCGGGAAAACGACATGTGGCAGGTGGGGTTGCGCGCCCAGGTGGCGGCGGCTGGGAGGGGAAAAGGAGGAAGGAGGGGTTAGGGTAGGATAGGATTTAGGTTAGATAGATTTAGATTTAGGGTTTTGGAGGTGGCCGGCCGGGCTTTCGGGCCTGGCGGGCTGCCTCCTAAAAAATAATATAAATATTTTATTTGTTTAAAACGGCGCTTTTGAAATCTGTTTGTAGACGAAACAAAATATTTCGGCCAAGCCCGGGTTTTGATTTAAAATAAAGACGGGGCATTTAGAAAACAAAACCAGGTTTTTTTGAAAATAGTTTTAGACAAAATCATGCATGATGATGACGATGCTCAAATGCAAAGTGGCATGATGACATGAGCATGCGGTGTTGATGATGCACAAAAGAAAAACACAGCGATTTTCTAGTAGTAATTTTACCGAGGTGCTACAAAGCTCCACTCACCATTATGGAGGGAGAGGTGGGGGCATCACCATGGCCAGCCATGGCGTTGGGGCTGCACCCATCGTTATAAAAGGAGGTGGTGGCCTCCTCTTCTCAAACACCTCCTCGTGAATGATCTCTCTCTAGCAAATTCCCTATGACTTCGGATTAGTGAAGTACATGTTTTGAGTGGTTTTTCTAGAAAGGATCTGCTGCTTCCGCTGCTTTGCTGGAGCGAGGACTCAGAGGTTGTTGGGGTGCTGAATGTGTGTGCGATCACAACTACGCTACTGATTTGCGGCACTCTACAACTCGATCTTGAGATCGGCAAGAGTACCACTACATCATCCACGAAATCAGATTTCGTTAAAAAACTTTTTAGGTCTTCGAGGGTAAAATCTCTATGGATGTATATGCACCAGTTACTTGCATCTAGTAGATAGATCTTGGTGCTTAGTTGTTCGTATCGTAAGAATTTTTGTTTTCTATGATGCGAACCCAACATCGGGACGAGGGCTCAATGTCTAGGAGTCAATGCGAGAATAGAAAACCATAACATGAGGGAGATACTAAGAAACAACTTTTTACTACTCCCTCCGATCTAAATTAATATTCTCAGATTTGTGTAGATTCAGATGTATTAGATGTATCTAGCACTAAAATATGGTTAGACACATCTGAATCTAGACAAATCTA
Organism: Avena eriantha; assembly: GCA_910589775.1. Lineage (NCBI taxonomy): Eukaryota > Viridiplantae > Streptophyta > Magnoliopsida > Poales > Poaceae > Avena > Avena eriantha. The sequence continues at coordinate 94,912,984 of OU342744.1, forward strand.
AAAATGTTAATTTGGATCGGAGGAGTACATCTTGTTGGAATAAGCGAACAACTGTATTTGACATTGCCAACCGGTTGAAATAATAGAATCACTGCATTTCGTATAAATGAGTAAATTTGTTTCTTACAATGTGTTAGTATCTTGCATATATATATATATATGTGTATATATGTATATATCTCACACCAAAATGCTTTTATAACTCAGTTCGATCTGGATTTTGAATGTATCTAGCCTTTTGTCACATATAGCGTTGCTTTGAAATTAACTACTACCTTCGATTCAAATTAATGTCCTTAGATTTATCTAGATTCAGATGTATCTAGTATACTAATTTGGATCAGAAGAAGGAGAGAAGAAGGAGAGTAGTTCGATCTGGATTTTGGATAATCTAGAGTTCAGTGAATTGTTTGTACTACTAAAACGAGTTTGGGCATTTTATTAGAGGTCGGGCACACAGTCAGTAATCTCAGTCCTACGAGAAACCCGCGGTGGGGCCCGTATCCTGCGACTCCTCTTCCTTCGATTTGCAATGCGCCCTGAGCTCCAGGTGGAGATCGTCAGCGACGAGGAGATGGCCATCATCGAGGCCGCGCTCGCCGCTGCCGCAGCCCGGCCCCTCCTCTCCGCTGCCGCCCGCGGCGTCGCCTCTCTCTCCTGCGCAGCCTACTCGACCTCTGGCGACATCGAGGACTCCGCGCCGCCGCCGCGGCGGTCGCTGCTGTCCCGGTTCCGGGAGCGGCGAGCCCTCGCCGTCACCGACATCACCGCCACGGTGAGCCGCCCAGTGCCCGGTTGCCTCCTCGACAAATGTGCCGTGTCGCTGTCTGTGCTACCTTGTCTGATGTGCACCGATTGATTGGTTCCCCTCTTTCGTGAATTCGTGGGCTTCATTCCTGTGACAGGAATGGTGCGATAAGCAGATGGAGTTCGTGCTGGAACACGGCAAGCCGGAGAGGACCCATGCGATGAAGGCCGGCTCTGACCGCCACGCCCAGCTCGAGCAAGAGGTGAGCTCAGTTCCGCTGTGTTGTCCTTTCAACAGATTGTTCTTTTCTTGGAAATGGGAATGCGACCCAATACTGAATGATAATGCCCATTTTCCCTGGTCAGTAATTGAGCACTATTTGTGTTTTCAGCATGACATCAGAAATGCAGGGCTTCTGTTAACAAATCACTCTAGATTACAGAATAAGACTGAACCAATGTTGACATGGGCTTTGGGCTCCTGTCGAATTGTCCTAAGAATCATATTTTCCTGTAATTAGGATATTCTTGATGATAGATAACATGAGTCATGGATAGTGAATCAACTAAGGTGTCTTTTAGCTTCTGACAAACTTGATATGTGATCGGATAAGTCACTGCCAATCATGTCCTAATTGCTTGCATATCCTAATCATAGCTTGCATAGAATGAAATATGTTTAAATCTTGGAAGAGACGAAAAAAGAATGAGATTCATTTATTTCATTTTGAAACAGGTTATTGAGAGAGTCGATATTGCCATTAGATCTGCAGAAGAATCATGGGCGGTCAAATTCATGAACTTTATAGTGGGAACAAACCAATTATTGTTCAATGGCTTGACACGGGAACTTCCAGTGTATGTGCTAATATGCTTTGAACTTGTAACCATAAACTACTCCCTCCGATCCAAATTAATTGACTTGGATTTGTGTAGATTCAGATGTATCTAGCATGAAAACATGTCTAGATACATCCGAATCTAGACAAATTCGAGTCAATTAATTTGGATCGGAGGGAGTAATATTTTTTGTATCCATGAAAATACGATGGTGTAATATTGGTTTCCTGAATGAATACATTGAAGCTTTTTTCTTTCAGGAGTGATCTTTGTTCTTAATTTTGTTGCAAATTCTGTCCTGCAGGATTGGGGTTGTTGAAGGTTCATGGATGGTAGGAATTATTGATGAACTCAGAATGCCTGTGGATGGAATTACTTTTCATCCAATTCTGGTGGATACGAAGACACGTTTCAAAGCAACAATTCCCTCGGAAGCACAGAAAAGAAATGGAAGGTTTACCCTTATCATTGCTTTACTAACCATTAAAAGCAGGGAGACTGCCATGTCATGCCATGTTCTGCTAGAGTAATAAGTGAAGTAGATTTATGTTCCCCTAGACTAGTGATTCCCTCCAAGTAGATAACTGCTTTTGTCTGAAGTTGGATTAGTGCTCCGTTGGTGTGTTGAGACTTGAGAGCACACATTGGTCAATCAAAACCCTCTTTAGAGAGAGCCATGATGATTTTCTGCTGGATGTGATTATGAGTTATGAATTCTCGAGGCAAATTTATCTAGTATCTAAATATGCACAGCTACTAAAAGATCGAGTTATGGTATCTCCTTCTAAGGAAACTACTCTAGGATTGACCTTCAGTTTTTGTATCGGACTGATACTTAAATTTCTTTAAGTTGTACTGGGGAAGTGCAGTCATTAGGAATGTTTGCCACACATGCATTCATGTGTATTGACTTGTGTAAAAGACACATCTTATGGTATTCATGTGAGCTGATTGCTGAAATAGTTGAAGACATACTCAGATTATATTATGCATAGCTTTCTACTAGTTTTATTTTGTCATGCATTACAATGACAGCAAGCTAGCAGCTGCGGAAGTTGTATGACATATGGTAATTTTGTCACAGGCTTCAGCTGATGTGTTATAAGTACCTATGGGACAGTTTGATTGCTGAGAAATTCCCAGCAGAAAATTTCTTCAGCTATTTTGACCTGAACCCCGACTTCTTGTTATCAGACGATGTCAAGCGGTACATTAGCTCATTGGGTTTCAATGCACAGGTTCGGTATCTCACCTTGAAATTTTTATTTCTGTTTCTCTTCAAACATTTTATAGAGATTTGAACAACTATCTGTTATTGGGAAATGATTTCATTCCATTTTCTTGTTACACTGAATCCAATAAGTGATTGCTAGAATCACTACTTGGCTGGTGCTGTGGGTGTTCATGCCAATGTGTGGAACTTATGGTTTGTGTCTGCAGACGTTTGGGGACGTATTGAAATACTATAAGATTACGTGCCATACGCTATCACGATCTCAAGAACAGCTGATCTTGAGGTAAATATGATGCGGCCTGAACATTACTGACCTGTAATCACTACTGAATACCTAATAGCTGAAGAGTGATTTACTGTTAATGCTGTAAGGTTGTTTCGATGTTTGGCAAACGGATCATGTAAAACTTATTCTACCTCCAATTTCCATTATAATTGCAGATATGAACTGCAGGCAGATCAATCCCTGCTGGAAGAATACCAGTTCTCTTATGACGATCAATGGTTCAAGGATCAAATCCAAGAAGCCCTCAGCTTCTGGCTGGGGGCACGAGAACCTAAATTTGTGACTGAAGAGGAGTTGTGGAAATGTAAATTCTGCAAATTCGCGTCAACTTGCCCAAAGATAGCTTCCACCTCAAGTTGCTGACTTGACATTCAAGGTTGCACATGGACAGCTCTGTTATGGGTTAGTGGAGCCTGGGGATTTTTTCAGACACCGGGCTGAAGAACAAATTGTTTTACTGAACGTTAACATCCGAATTGCCTTGAATTCACCCATCTATCTGTTCTTTCCTTCTTTCAATGGTTAAATTTAATTAAGTATTACTTCCTCTGTCCCATAATATAAGGTGTTATTACAACCAATTTAGGAGTTAGTAGGTTAAGTAACATCTTATAGTATGAACAGAGGGAGTATGTTGTATCATATGCAGCGTTGTAACATGGATGTTGCTGATTGGCTAGTTAATTTTGTTCATGTTGTATGTATTCTAATGAAGAAATCACTTCCTGCAATTTGCTCTGTGTGGGACTTGAAAGAATAGATTAATGGAGTACACATCCAGTGCTAATTGTTGTTATTTTTTAGCATTAATTTGTGTATCAAAATTTCAACTCATGCGTTGGGTGTAATAGCATTCTTTCGTAATTTTAGACAAAACTTAAGACTGGGAAAGGTATAAATTCATAAATATATAGATATCGTCAAATGAGAAATCAACCTAATGTTACATACAACAAAGTGAAATTAATTAGTTCTCCCTCGGTTCCTAAATATAAGATGTTTTGGCAAGCCAAATTGACTTACCAATACATCTTATACTCCCTCTGTCCCAAAATAATTGATGTGAGTTTGTCTAGATTCGGATGTATCTAGACACGTTTTAGTATATAGGTATATACGAATCTAGACAAACTCAAGTCACTATTTTGGGACGGAGGGAGTAGAGAAAGTTGGTAGCTAATTGAAGTCGTGTTGTGCAGAGATATAGATCTGTTGGTTTCAGTGTGACAGTGTCCGGCGCAGTTTAGCTCGCCAACTCTGCTTCAATCTCAACAACTGCCTGTTGTAAAAAAATCTGCAGTAAGAGCATGCTAAGATAATTGGGCATTTCAAAAACTTCACAGTGGCATACAGTGTAGTGGTGCACTAGTAGTAAGGGCATCATTCTACATGGCTCCCAACTTGCAAAGCATCCGAATAAACACTTGGTGCATAAGAATACTGCAAAGATATTATTCTATAAGTGTAGAAATTCAGTTATTTTATCACCAGGTTCATGCTTCAGTGCATTAACTAGTAGCGAACAACTCCAAAATATGATACCTCATTCCACATCCTGGAGGTCTAGATCTAAACTAGCCAAGAATCAGGCCGCAGAATGGCAATATCAAGTACAAAATGGAGAACCCGTGCTCATATTTCAAGTGCAATAAATTACAAGAGATCATTAAGCGAGCTCTCTGATCATCATATCTCCAGGGACCTGAGAGCTCCAATCACAGTCAGTCAATGTGAGTTCCTAGGCAGGCTGAAAGATCCACCACCGTAGAGCATCTGATATACTGGACGAATCCTCACGGTCAGAACTATGCTCAGCAATGTACCCAAGCAGGCCATGCCAGACAGAACATAAAATGTAAATCTGAAACAATTGGGGCCATGGCACGCGATATCAAGATCCGTAGTTGTGGAGTGCTGTTTTTGCACTTCAATATCGTAAATATAGCCTGCAAGACTGTTAAAAATGAGCGCTCCAATTGGGTTCCCCATTGAGATGAAATTGTAGATCTTTCCAAATTGCTTCAACCCGAATAATTCCGATGAAGTTGAGATCATCACGGAGAATTGGATACCAAAGCATACGCCAAGCAAGGCAACAGAGACATGAAGTGTAGCATGGAGACCCAACGCAAAGAGCAGGTATGTAAAAATCATCACAACTTGGGTGAATACAATCAACACTGTTCGTGGAAGTGTCCATGACCTGCAAACAAGGAAGTTGTTAACTCAATATAAACAGTTGGGACTATACTTCCCTACAGTGTAGGGTTCCAGCTCCATAATAGAGTGAATATTGTCGACCCTCTATTTATTGGCAAGTAATTTAAAGCTGGAATGGATGCTTTAATCATTAATTCAGGGAACAGCTAATACACAACTAGAGCTTGGACCAGTAGATGAAAGTACATCTTCTAAAATTATTAATTTACAGAGAAACAGGCGATTCTGTTACCTGACAAGATACTCAGAAACAGCACCACCCCCTAAACGGCCGAAAAAGTTGCAGAAACTGAACAGAGAGAGTGATATAGTTGTGTCCATAGCACCGGCTGCAATTCCAACCTGTGCTAGATTGTTGAGAACGGTGACTCCAGATCCAACCCCAATAAAATATACTGCAAACAGAAGCCAGAAATCCGCCTTGAGCAGCGCTTCACGAAATCTGAAGTCCTCTCCCCTGCGCGGTCGTCTTCTCGTCTGCTTTACAGCCCCTTCACCCTCGGCCAAGAGAATGTCAATATCCGTGGCATCATCATCTTCTAGATTAGGAAGGCTTGACGCAGAGGAAGAAGGCGGGAGAAATGGTTCTGTATGGTCATTATCAGTGTCGGAAGAGCCCAACGGGCCTTTTCTCTGGTTACTTGGAAACAGTGTCATTTTCAAGGGTATTGCAACTGGCGCAAACAGGAGAAGGGTCATAACGACAAGAATCAAATAGTTCCAGCCATCCGTAAGCGCCACAACATGATTCAGTACTGTGGTCCCAACAAGATAAAACCCAAGAACGATACTGCCGATCTGTGTGAAGAGGAAGTAGACTTGCTCTGAAGAGTTCGGCGCCAGGGAAGGTTCGCAGGGCCGAACAAAGTACATAGTCAGAAGGCACACAGCAGGAACTCCCACGGTGAGTAGAAGCAAAAGGCCTGCGGCTGAGTCGTGAAGCACACCAGTGTATATCACAGTGTAGACAGCAGCACTTAGACCAACGTAACCTTTAAGGATGCCGGCGACAGCACCTCTGCTGAGCGGGAAGTTCCTCATGTTGGTTACTAGAACGGCAGTTCCCAACCACGCGCCACTGTTTGCAGCAAGACACAGTGCCAACCATATCTGTGATACAATACAAGAAAAAGGGTTACTACTAGTAGTCAATTTACACTGCATAACCAGAGTCAAGTTTCTGGCCCTAGAGTCTAATGTTGTGGGCGAAGCGAAGTAAACATCCTCAATGTGTGGGCGTTGCTGGCAAATAAAGCCAAAATGGTGCCTTCTTTCGCCCGAATATCATCAGGGCTTCCTTGTTTGCTAGTGTTTGCTGTTATGTTTTGGTTTCTGGGGTCTTGGAAAGGGACATTGGTTTAGCAGGAACAGGTTCATTCATAAATGCATATATAAAACTTGAGGAGACTGCTAAAGTGGCCACTTGGCACAAAAGAATGCCTTCCGCGCTGAAATTGCTGAGACTAGAGTACAGCAGAGCAGTTCAAGTCCGATTTCACAACCTAGTGAACACAAATATGGATGGATCTACAGAAATTGACCTCGGAGATGATCGGAGATCAATGCGCGAAATAAAGCAAGGGTTGAAGCAGAGTAGCATGGGAAGCTCACCAGCCAGTAGGGCAGCGCCGGTGCGAGGCCGGAGACGGCGAGCCAGGTGGTTCCGTAGCCGAGGACGCAGGCGGCGGCGCCTATGAGCAGGAGCACCGCGGGGTGGAGGCGGTTGCAGAGGACTCCCGGGAGCAGGCCGAGGTTGTCCCCGACGTCGCAGGCGACGGCGAGCATGGCGAGGCGGCTCTGGTCGACCCCGAGCGCGACCTTGAGCGCGTGCGAGTAGAGCGCGAAGGTGGAGCTGGCTCCCCCCGCCACCTGCACCCACACCGCCGCGCTGAGCCCCAGCCACGGGGGCCGGCTCCCCGCCTTCATCGCCCCCGCCCGCATCCTGGCTGACGGGCCACCCACCGCTGCCCGTGATCTGGCTCTCGGTTTGGTGCGCGGCGAGCTCAGCCGGGGTTGGGTTTTGTGGTGGGGGGCAAAGAGGAAGGGGAAAGCTCTGGGATTCGCGAGTCTGTGAGAAGAGGTTTTGGGCAGCTGAATCTGAAACCTTGTGCGGGTGCGGGCAGGTGGAGGAAACGCTGAAAAAAGGAGTCTCCGATGGCGACGGTCAGACTCAGCAGCGTCGGCCCGGCCAGGCAAAGCTGCCGATCTCTGGATTTGGTAAGGGACTATCTGGGCCGCGTGGCAGATTGCCGTGCTAGGATGATGGGCCTTGTCAGGAGGCTGCGTGTCCGGAGTTCTGGCGTGAAATGGGGAGGCCTGCGGGGCCACTCTCTCTTCTATTATGTCAGAAAAGCCTTTTTACTCTGAGTTGTACGCTGTACATGACGGCGAGAAGTGAGTACGCTGGTACTGACGGTTTTAATCTAAACATGCCATGTAGGGCATCTCCAAAGGCTGAGCGCGAATCGAATCAGTCTGATTCAGTCTGTTTGCTTGCGGCTCAGGCAAGACATGAGTGCAAAGATTTTGCCCAAACAAAATACGTACCACTTTAGCTAACTTTGGGTAGTAAGGAGCTACACCGTGGGAGCCCGGGCAGCCCTGGCTCCGCCGCTGCTCTAGCGCATACGGACAGGGCAAATCGGGACCACATGCCATACATCTAGCAGCAACCAGATCAACTGGTTCTCATCGCCGCGCCCGCGTCTCTAGCGGGCACAAGCATAGGAATGCCTCGCCGGTTCCATGGCTGCTCTTAGCAGGACGGTGGCACCGGTGAGGGGAAGCAGGATGGCGGCGCTCCATGGCCGGCCGGAAGCAAGGGCGACGGCCCACCGGTGAGGGGAGACAGGACGGCAACGCGAGATGGATGGCAACAACGGCGTGAATGGCCGTTGACGGTGGCGCGAGATGGGCAGTGGTCATTGGAGAGAGAGACGAGTTGATACCATAAAACTACAAGTTTACATGTCATTTTTCATGATACCAGACGACCTTCAAATCGCAAAAAAATACCATATGGAAAACGAGTTGTCGCAAAAAGCACCGATTCGTGTTTAATCATAAAATTGACACCGTTTCTAATAGGTGGGTCCATTTGTTGGGGCTAAATTCATGACGTGGCATGAGGCCCACTTTCATACGAATTAAAAAAAATCAAAATATATGTTTTACACTACATCACTTCACCACCCTTAAAAAATAGTTAAAATATCAAAAAAAAGTGGGGCAGCGTTGACCTATCTTCCCCATCCCCGCCGTGAGGCACTGCCTCTATCGTCGCCGTCCACTCCCTCTCTCCCCATGGCCGCCGCCACCCTCCCCTCCCTCTCTCCAATGGCCTCCGCCGCGCGACCCCTTCCCACCGTCGCCTCCCCTCTCTTCCCTACCTCCTACGGGCGACAGAGGCGGCGCGTCGATGGCCGGGCACCGGCAGAGCGGGCAGGTGGAGTGTGACGTGGAAGGCGTGGCCGCGGCGCGGCAGCACGCGCTCCGCCTCGCCAGTGGCCAGCTCCCTGCAGCCGTACCCCGACCCCATCGCCGAGCGGCTCGGGGTGGTCCCCATCCCTCACGGTCACTGTGTCGGATCCGGTGGCGGCGGGGACGTGCTCGTGAAGTTCCCCGGCGGCGAGGCGCTCTCGATGGCCGCCATCCTCGAGGCGCCCAGGGAGGTGGTGGCCATGTCCTCGCACAGCACCATGTACCGCGCCGCGATGCACTCCGGGGAGGCGGCGATGCTGCTCCGGTTCGTGCGGCCCGCGTGCGCCGTGGGGCCCGAGGAGGCTACCGCCGTGGCATGGCGTATCGGCGCGGTGAGCCACCCCAACCTGGTGCCGCTCCGTGCGACTACTAGAGAGGGGAGGGCGGCGACGATGGAGGCGGTCGTGCTGCCTCACGACGGGGATAGGGGATATGGTCAACGCGCCCCATTATTTTTCTTATTTTTTTTTTTGATATTTTGACTATTTTTTAATAGAGCTGACAGGTGGGGCTAGTCCACGTCAGCAACTTTTCTTCTTACATGTGGATCCCGCTGTCAGAAACGGTGTCAATTTGAGATTAAACATGGATCACTGCTTTTGGCAAAAGCTTGGTTCTGATGTGGTAGTTATCAACTCGGAGAGAGAGAGCAATGATGTGTGGCAGGTGGAAGAGTGTGAGACTGCCACATGGGCCCCACGGTGGACAGGCCGGATGAGACGTCCGCGCGTCTGTTTCGATGGAGAAAGGGCTAAAATTTGGTCTAAAGATGTGGTGGTCCAGATCCAAAAATGGACAAACCGATTGGGAGTTGGACTTTGTTCGATCGACAGAAATAAGGCCTTGGTCCGTTTATGGGAGCCGTTGGAGATATCCTTACTACTTTCATGTCAGACGGCGAGAAGAAAATGAGGTCATGTCGGACGGCAAGAAGGGACCGTGAGATAACCACCTTAGGTCTGGGTAGACATGTATGGCTCACAAATTTATCAACTGGGTTGCGAATCGTCTAAACATTACTTTAGTATTCAATAAAGCTTCTGCCATTCTGCTAAAAACATCTAATAATGCTGAAGTTCGAATGATTGAATTAAAGTATATTTTATTTATACGGCTCTAAACAAAATTATATATGGGGAAACACCAAATATGTAAAATGTAAAGATATGATGTAAGGGGAAATGGTATTTGTTGAGAATAAGAAACACATACTTGAAACATTCGATGGGATTTGCCATCTCTCATACAAATTAAGATATGTGAGACGGGAAGTACTAACAAAAAATATTTCTAATAATTAAGAAATATCTTGAGGCTATACATTATCCGTGACTACTATGATATTCACATCTGTTGATGGCAGCGTGGGTCAAGTGGTAAGTAGGACTACCAATATTTATTGATATCCTTTTGTCATCTATTAATACCTGATATACTCACTCCCTCAATCTAAAAATAACAGACTTGAGTTTGTCTAGATTTGAATGTATCTATATTCTAAAATGCGTCTAGATACATTCGAATCTATAGAAATCAAAGTCAGTTATTTCTGGATGGAGAGAGTACTAATTTTTTTTGTCTTGCGCAATCGAGTTGTTCTCTTCCTCCATTTTTTTGTAAATCCTAGATCTGCCCATGCCCAATATCAAGTGCTGAGATGCTGTCATTAAATGCCACTTGAAGAAGGCACTTTTCGATGACGAGGATGCTCAGTTCTTAAGCTGTAAGTATACCAAATATTTTATAATTATTTTATGAAAAAAAAATTCAATACAAGATAGAAATCCATAAAGAAAAAATCATATTCACATGCACGGATGTCCTCGTACACACACATGAATGCGACAATTCTATCTAACTAGTAATAACAAGATGGGGGCTCACATCATGGACATATTTGACTACAAAATGAAAATGACATCCAGGGACGTACGCATGGAGGTATTTCCTCCGTCATCTTAAAAAAAACAAGGGAAAACAGTCCTAGACATTGTTTTTGGCATATTTTCAATCTTCATCATTTCTGCCCACTTTTGTCGCAATCGCAATGCTCCACTTGCGAAACCAAAAGTCTGAATGGCATAATTCTCCCCACTTGTCGGCATAAACAATTCTCACGATCTTAACTTGTACCTTATCATCAAACTCTTATGATCATTCCCAACAGGTCAATAAAAGATCCAAGAAACATGGAAAGTTCTTGTGGCTCCCTCCCTACATATTAAAAAAATTCGAAAATTACATTTACAAGTTTCAGAAAAATGGAAAAAATCCTGAAAGTAGCCAATGATGTGTCCCACAAACGTGCAAAATCTCAACTTGTAATGTTTAGGCTATACAAAAATGACAATATCTCATAAATTTTGGAGATTTTAAACCACTATAACGTTAGTGGGATAGATCATTAGCTACTTTCAGGATTTTCTTCCACAATTTTTAAAAACTTGTACTCCCTCTGACCCAAATTAGTCTACTTAGATTTATCTAGATCCGATTGTATCTAGACATAATTTAGTATTAGATACATTCATATCTTTACAAATTTAAGTTCACTAATTTGGATCAGAGGAAGTACTTATAATTTTCAAAAAAGTTAATATGCACGAAGCACCGGAGGCTCGGGAAACAAAAAATCTCCACTCCAAGAAACATGACTAGTGATAGTGGGGAGATACTCCCTCCGCTTTAAAATATAAGATGTTTTAGCTTTGTGAATGAAGTGTATCTAGACCTCTTTTAGTGTTTTCATTTAGGTTTACAGTGAATCTAGATACTAATACACTCCTTTTACAAAGCTAAAACATATTATATTTTAAAACAAAAGGGGTAGATGCTATGATCATTGCGGACGGATGCCCACATCCCCTTGTATCATGAAACCAAAAAAATACTAGTAGCCAAGTTAATCTGAGGGCCTCATGGTGATAAACAAGGGCCAGAATTCGCTGCCAGGGCCCCGCGCTAGCTCAGCTGCCAGCGCATGCATGCATCCTTACGCTTCATGCAGTGGCATGGCCGCCCATTCGTCGATATATTTTAAATTGATTTGTCCGGCCAATATCGAAGCAGATTGACGTTTATCGCAACTTGGCAAGTGTGGTGCACTGTCTGAGTGGAACTAAGACTGCCCACAGTGGGAAAGTATTATAGTTTCTATCATGCAATTCATATCATCAAAATGATAGCGTAACACTGCAATTAATCAAAAGAGATGTGATAGTGGTTGTAAAACGTATGACTAGGTAGATTGATTTGTGTCTACTCGGATAACTTCCGAGTACCATGATGGGTGTTTATATATTGCGCCTATGGCGGTTGTTACAAGAACGTATACAAGGAGGACTCGGTCTAGTACCGCACATACGATTGCAACACGTTACCGTGTCCTATTCTATTTTATCTCTAACACCCACCCTTAATCACAACTTTAACAAGTTGAGATTATGTTAAATTCTTCAAAGCTTCTCACGGGAAGCGGCTGTGTGAACCCATCAGCAACTTGATCCTTTGAAGGAATGGACCGAATCTCTAGTTGTTTGTTTAGCACTCGTTCTCTGACAAAGTGGAAATCTATCTCGATGTGCTTGGCCCTTGCATGAAATACTGGATTTACTGATAAATATGTTGCTCCTAAATTATCACACCAGATACATGGCACTTGAGTTACTCTGACACCAAGTTCTTCAAGTAGAGATTGTATCCATATCACCTCAACTGTAGCATTAGCTAGTGACCTATACTCTTCTTCTGTACTAGACCGCGAGACCGTTGCTTGTTTCTTAGCACTCCAGTAGATAAGATTTGGTCCAAAGAAAACAGCAAAACCACTAGTAGACCGGCGATCATCTACACAACCATCCCAATCGACATCTGAAAAGGCACTGACTAATGTAGATTGGACCTCATAAATGTTATACCAACACTCAATGTATGCTTGACATATCTCAATATCCGCTTTGCAGCAGTCCAATGTTGCGTTGTAGGAGCATGCAAATACTGACATACTTTGTTGACATCATAAGAAATATCAGGTCTAGTCAGAGTTAAGTACTGCAACACTCCCATCATGCTCTTGTATTTAGTACTATCTTTAGCACCCAACAAGTCTCCCTCCCTTGCTGTGATCTTCTCAAAAGAGGACAGGGGCATAGGCGCACCAGAACAATCAACCATGCCTACATGTTTAAGAACGTCTGATGGCTCAATGTCGGCGCCAGGAAAATGCTGGTGCGATGTTGATGTAGAGCTCGTTGGGAACCCCAAGAGGAAGGTATGATGAGCACAGCAACAAGTTTCCCTCAGTTATGAAACCAAGGTTTTAATCGAACCAGTAGGAGCAAGGAAACACCCCAAAGGTGTTGCTAGCTGAGCCTTGGCAGGGCGCACTACCGGTGCTAGTAGCAACGTGGAGACCTGCACAACACAACCACAGAACTTTGTCCCCAACTTGCGATGAGGTTGTCAATATCACCGTGATTTGCGGAAAACAAAGGATTAAACGTATCGAATGGAAGGAAGTAAAAGTTTGCAGAAAGTAAACACAAAGCAGTAACAATTTGTAGATTGTATGTAAAAGAAAAGGACCGGGATCCATAGTTCACTAGAGGTGGCTCTCCTTAAGATAGATAACATGCTGGGTGAAAAAATTACAGTGGGGCAATTGAAAAATATCGAGAAAGCAATACATGCATATACTAATCATCTTGACTCCTTTGGAACTTGATTGGGCATTACAACATTATACATAGACCGTCATCCAACTGCATCTATGACTAATAATCCACCTTTAGGTTATCATCCGAACCCCCTCCAGTATTAAGTTGCAAGCAACAGATTATTGCTTTACAAACTGCGTGTAAAGTAAACAATATGATTGTTCTATAAACAAAGGATTGTTGTTTTCTCCCTAGTAGCAACAACACATCTAGTACCTTAGAGATTTTTGTCACTTCCCCAGATTACCAGAGGCATGAACCCACTATCGAGCATAAATACTAACTCTTGGAGTTGCTAGCATCTACTTGGCCAAGATAGCTACTAACAACGGAAAGCATGCAAGATCACAAATAACAAAGACATGATAGAATCAATAATCAATCTGAAATAGCATCTCAATATCCATCGGATCCCCGCAAACACAACATGTAGAATTACAAATAGATGATCTTGATCATGAACGGAGCTCACAAGATCTAAACATGAAAGCACAAAGGAGGAGAACCAGCCATCTAGCTACTACATGGATCCGTAGTCCAAGGATGAACTACTCACGCATCACACCGGAGGCTTACATGGTGATGAAGAAGGCCTCCAAGGTGAATTCCCCTCTCCGGCAGGGTGCCGAGAAGAGCTTCAGATCCATCCTGATCTAGGGATGGAGATGACGGCAGCTACATACTCTTTCGTGGATTTTTGATCGGGTACTTAGGGTTTTCGTCCCGAGGGCATCTTATAGGCGGAAGGGGAGGCCGAGGGGGTGCTAGGGGCCACCACACCACCCCCTGGAGCGGGCCAAGCCTGGCCGCGTGACCAGGTGGTGTGGCCGGCCTCTGGCCCCTCTCTGTCTCGTATTCTGGCATCTGATGACTTCCGGAAAATAGGCACTTTGGCTTTTGTCCTGTCCAATTCCGAGAATATTCATTTTCTGACTTTCCTAGAACCAAAAATAGCAAAAAATAGGCAGCTTGCACTATGGCTCTTGTTAATAGGTTAGTCCAAGAAATCATATGAAAAGTACTCCAAACTGTGGACAAAACACAAGAAAGTGGATAAAAGCAAGCACGGAACATCAAAAATTATAGATACATTTGCAATGTATCAACATCCCCAAGCTTAACTCCTGCTCGTCCTCGAGTAGGTAAGTGATAAAAAGAAAGAATAATTTTTGAGGTGACATGCACCATCAAAGACTTGATCAAAGTATTTGTAAAACATTCAAAGCTGGGATCATAGTACTTCAATCATAACATGAAAGACAAAGTTCTAGCAATAAGACAAAGAAACTATGATGCAACATGAAAAGGCACAAACAAAAGATTCATGAATAACAATGCTTTGCAAGATGTTTGTTTGTTTCACATAAAGAAAACATAGCATAATAGTATTCAGCTTGTCCCTCAAAGAGTAGCAAAATATAAATGCATAGGGCACCTTCAAAGTTCATAAGAGTGACTAGATACAAATAGTTTAAAACAAGCAATATCAAGTTATGCATCAATCAACTAGTCTTAGGACAATGCACATAGAACTAAGAATGGCCACTATGCTCTCGAAGTAGGTGCATAAAGGTAGAAGGTGGAGACTCAATATAATGGTGGAAGAAAGGCCTTTATAAAAGGAAGTAGGAATTCAAGTTTCATAAAGAGCTTCCAAAAATTATGGTACTTATAGCTTTTAGCTCTCATTGCCCCTATCATAAGCATCTTGAAGGTGATTAAGGTTAAAGTGACACAACTAAGAGGATATGTTTGACAAGTTATAAACCAAAATCTCATGCCCCTTACTTACGAAGACCGATCCTCATGCTACTCAACTTTAGTCACAAGTAAGCTCTTCTCATTGTAAGTACATGAGTATCATAAATAACCGCCAACAGGGTACCCCTTGCACATGATATGAGAGCTTTCCCATAATCAAAATGACAAGGCAAGCAGACAATAAGCATCTCAGCGATCTTTTTATTTGCTATTTGCATAGGTTTTTATTGAGGATGCTTCATAGAGTGCTCATTATGGTGATGCTGCAAGTTTCCACCATGATTAGGCATGGCTTAGGCTAGCGGTCCAGGCGTTTCTCTAACACACATACAAACTCCATGATCTTACAAGTTCCACTTTTATTTCACACCGCTGGGATCCGTAAGCAAAAGAACATGATATCAACGGGGTACAAAGTACAAGTGCAATGTTGAAAGCGTTACCCATGATACATGGTTCTGCTAATTTCAACTTATAAAGTGCAAGCATATACGCAACAAAGAAGGACCCAATGGTTCAAGTTTATTAGATGCAAAAAAGTAAAGTATGCCATCAAGTTCGTGAGAGCTTTAATCACTAGTTTTCTCATAACAAGTTTAATTTGGAAGGTAAACAAAAGCATGAATATACTTGAAATAGCATAAGCTAGTACGTAGGTATGATGGACTCTTTGGAATAACTTGGTTTACGGAGTTTGATGCATGAGTGCAACTCATACTTGGTTGTGGAGGCTAGCAAAAGACTGGGAGCGACAAACTAAGAGAGCAATAATGGCCATAATCATACAGAGCGACAAAACATCATTGATCAAAGCATGAAATGATACTATAAGTTGAAAACTAAGATCATAAAGGCTATGGTGACTTGAGATAGTCATAACATGGTGTGAGCATGCGCCAAGTCAACCCAAATAAAGCATCAAAGGAGAATACCACAATACTATGCTTTAATATGCTAAAACAACGCATGATTTATCCAAGACACATTAAGCAATCTCAATTGTTTATAACAAGTTATGCTACAGCAAAGAATACTAAGCATAAAGCCAAAACAATATCAAGCATGGCATGACAAAGCATAGGCCACAGTCAAAAACAAGCTCTTTTTACCACATAAGTATGAACTTTCCTACTCTTTTCCAAACCAAACCAAACTATTTGCAAACCAATGAATGAAAGAGGGGGTCCAACCAATTTATTCAGAAAACTAAGCAAACTAAAGCAAATGAAAAACCAAAACGAAAACGAAAAAGAAGACGCTCCAAGAACAACACAACTGTGCATGAAACAATAAAAATGAAGCGTTTGGAAGAAACCTGGGATTTTTATTGATGAAGAAGGGGATGCCTTGGGCATCTCCAAGCTTTGACTCTTGTACTTCTTGGATATTTCTTGGGGTGACACGCGTGGCATCCCCAATCTTGAGATTTAGTCCATCCTTCATCTCATTACTCATTCCTTCCATACACCTGAAATTTTTCCTTCATACAAAACTTCACACAATCTTTATTAGCAACATTAGTGCACTTAAGATAAATAAGTCTTAAGGTTAAGTTCCAGCACCAAATAAACTTCCATTAGAACACTAGCTACTGTATCACTTCCCTCAAAAAGCTCAATTCCTCAAAAGAACTCAAAAAGGAACTAACAAGAAGCAAATGCAGAAATGGCAGAAATCTGTCAAAACAGACCAGCAGGTAAAGACGATTTTTTTCGAAGACCTTCTGTTGCTCAAATCAAAAAGTGTTGAACTAACGAAAGTTAGATAACAACCTGGGGAAGCAGAAAAAATATTCATGCCTCCAAAAGACGTTCAGAGATTTTACACGAATTTTTACGGTGAAGCACATAAATCTGTTTTGGGACAGCAACTTTCCCAATCATTACTTCTCTCTCATTAGAGGTTATTCTTGGCACAAAAAGCAAATAAAAAGGATAAGGAGCGGTTATTACTGAGGTAATAACTTCCAAGACTCATCTAAAACTTTTGGGTTATCTCCCAATAAATACTTTTCTTTAACGCCTTTAAGTTAGGCATAAGAAGCAAGAAAGAATCAAGGGTTCTCAAATGAAGAAGCATTAAGACCAAATTTTGTTTTCATAAGAGAAGCAAAATAAATATTATCTCTCTTCTTAGGGAAGTGTTCTATACCTTTTTTGAGTGGGAGTTGATATTTAATGGTGCCTTCTTTCATATCAATAATGGCACCAACAATTCTAAGAAAAGGTCTTCCCAAAGTAATAGGACAAGAAGCATTGCATTCAACATCCAAAACATAGAAATCAACGGGGACATAGGCATTGTTAACCATAATAAGAACATCATTAAGACTCCCCATGAGTTTCTTTTTAGCATTATCATCAAGTGGAACATTTAAATAACAATCTTCAGGAGGAGGCAAATCAAGCATATCATAAATCCTTATAGGCATAATAGAAACACTACTATCAAGATCACATAAAGCTTTGAAATCAAAGTCATTCAATTTCATATTAATGATGGGTTCCCAACCATCTTCTTGTTTTATAGGAATAGAAGCTTTATGTTTCATCTTTTCTTGTTTAATCTTTATGAGAGCATCAGTAATGTGTTTTGTAAAGGCCATGTTCATAGCACTAGCATTAGGACTTTTAGCAAGCTTTTGTAGGAACTTAATAACTTCAGAAATATTGCAACCATCAAGATCAAAATCAAAATTATCATCTAAAGTAGTAGAACTATTACTAGCCTCAATACTAGTGGTTGTAATAGTAGAAACACTAATGTTTCTAGCAATTTCATCTTCTCTTTCCCACTTAGCATGTAATTCAGCTAATAGTCTAACATTTTCATCAATTCTTACTTGTATAGCATTAGTAGCTGCAAAGGGATTATCATTAGTTTCAGGTTTAGCAGCCATTTTATTCAAAGAAGATTGAGCTTTAGCCAAGGATGCTATATTTCTTTCAGCATTACAGAGTTTTTCCTCAATAGTTTTATTGAAAGCAGTTTGTTTACTAATAAACTCTTTAAGCATAACTTCAAGTTCAGAGGGAGCACTCCTATTATTGTTGTAGGAACTTCCATAAGCATTACCATTGTTAGGAGGATATGGCTTATAATTGTTGTTACCAAAATTGTTCCTATAAGCATTATTGCCAAAGTTGTTATTTCTTATGAAGTTCACATCAACTTGCTCTTCTTGAGCAACCAAAGAGGCCAAAGGAACATTATTTGGATCAATATGGGCTTTCCCATTAACAAGCATAGACATAATAATATCAATCTTATCACTCAAGGAGGAGGTTTCCTCAACAAAATTTACCTTCCTACCTTGTGGAGCTCTCTCAGTATGCCATTCAGAATAATTAACCATCATATTGTCTAGAAGTTTTGTTACAGCACCCAAAGTGATGGTCATCAAGGTACCTCTAGCAGCAGAATCCAATAGGTTCCTTGAAGAATAGTTCAATCCTGCATAAAAAGTTTGGATGATCATCCAAGCAGTCAGTCCATGAGTGGGACAATTCTTTACCAAAGATTTCATTCTTTCCCAAACTTGAGCAACATGTTCATTATCAAGTTGTTTAAACTTCATTATTTCACTTCTCATAGATATAATCTTAGCAGGAGGATAGTATTTTCCAATGAAAGCATCTTTGCATTTAGTCCAAGAATCAATACTATTCCTAGTTAAGGAATTCAACCATTCTTTAGCTTTTCCTCTCAAAGAGAAAGGAAACAATTTCAGCTTAATAATATCACCATCTATATCCCTATGCTTTTGCATCTCACAAAGTTCAACCAAGTTATTTAGATGGGAAGCAGCATCTTCATTACCAATACTAGAAAATTGTTCTCTCATAACAAGATTGAGTAAAGTAGGTTTTATCTCAAAGAAAGTAGCTTCAGAAACATGTGGAGCAATAGGTGTTCTCATAAAATCATTTTTGTTGGTGCTAGTGAAGTCACACAACTTAGTGTTTTCAAGAGTAGTCATTTTTTGGGTTTTCAAATAAGAAAGCAAACTAATAAACTATTTTTTGTGTTTTTGAATAAAGAAAACAAGCAAACAAAGCAAAAAGAAACTAAGCAAAACAAAAATAACAAAGTAAAGAGATTGGTTATGAGGGACTCCCTTTGTGAAAATATCCTTGACTCCCCGACAACGGCGCCAGAAAAATGCTTGATGGCTCAGTGTCGGCGCCAAGAAAATGCTGGTGCGATGTTGATGTAGAGCTCGTTGGGAACCCCAAGAGGAAGGTATGATGAGCACAATAGCAAGTTTCCCTCAGTTATGAAACCAAGGTTTAATCGAACCAGTAGGAGCAAGGAAACACCCCAAAGGTGTTGCTAGTTGAGCCTTGGCGAGGCGCACTACCAGTGCTAGTAGCAACGTGGAGACCTACACAACACAACCACAGAACTTTTTCCCCAACTTGCGATGAGGTTGTCAATCTCACCGTGTTTTGCGGAAAACAAAGGATTGAACGTATCGAATGGAAGGAAGTAAAAGTTTGCAGAAAGTAAACACAAAGCAGTAACGGTTTGTAGATTGTATGTAAAAGAAAAGGATCGAGATCCATAGTTCACTAGAGATGGCTCTCCTTAAGATAGATAACACGCTGGGTGAACAAATTACAGTGGGGCAATTGACAAATATCGAGAAAGCAATACATGCATATACTAATCATCTTGATTCCTTTGGAACTTGATTGGGCATTACAACATTATACATAGACCGCCATCCAACTGCATCTATGACTAATAATCCACCTTTAGGTTATCATCCGAACCCCCTCCAGTATTAAGTTGCAAGCAACAGATTATTGCTTTACGAACTGCGTGTAAAGTAAACAATATGATTGTTCTATGAACAAAGGATTGTTGTTTTCTCCCTAGTAGCAACAACACATCTAGTATCTTAGAGATTTCTGTCACTTCCCCAGATTACCAGAGGCATGAACCCACTATCGAGCATAAATACTAACTCTTGGAGTTGCTAGCATCTACTTGGCCAAGATAGCTACTAACAACGGAAAGCATGCAAGATCACAAATAACAAAGACATGATAGAATCAATAATCAATCTGAAATAGCATCTCAATATCCATCGGATCCCCGCAAACACAACATGTAGAATTACAAATAGATGATCTTGATCATGAACGGAGCTCACAAGATCTAAACATGAAAGCGCAAAGGAGGAGAACCAGCCATCTAGCTACTACATGGATCCGTAGTCCAAGGATGAACTACTCACGCATCACACCGGAGGCTTGCATGGTGATGAAGAAGGCCTCCAGGGTGAATTCCCCTCTCCGACAGGGTGCCGGGAAGAGCTTCAGATCCCTGCTGATCTAGGGATGGAGATGACGGCGGCTACAAACTCTTTCATGGATTTTTGACCGGGTACTTAGGGTTTTCGTCCCGAGGGCATCTTATAGGCGGAAGGGGAGGCCGAGGGGGTGCCAGGGGCCACCACACCACCCCCTAGCGCGAGCCAAGCCTGGTCGCGCGACCAGGTAGTGTGGCCGGCCTCTGGCCCCTGTCCGTCTCGTACTCTGCTATTTGATGACTTCCGGAAAAATAGGCACTTTGGCTTTTGTCCCGTCCAATTCCGAGAATATTCATTTTCTGACTTTCCTGGAACCAAAAACAGTAGAAAACAGGCAGCTAGCACTGTGGCTCTTGTTAATAGGTTAGTCCAAGAAATCATATGAAAAGTACTCCAAAGTGTGGACAAAACACAAGAAAGTGGATAAAACCAAGCATGGACATCAAAAATTATAGATACATTTGCAATGTATCAACGTCCTGGGCATACTTAGCTTGGTTGAGAGCTAGTCCATTAGGAATTGTGTGAACTTCAATCCCTAAGAAATAATGAAGATCACCAAGGTCCTTCAACGCAAACTCCTTGCTTAAATCTTTTAACAAGGTAGTGGTGGCATATTGAGAGGAAGTGGCAACAATAATATCATCCACATAGATGAACATGAAGATAGTAACATTGGACTTGCGATAGATAAATAATGAAGTATCAGATTTGGAGGCAATGAAACCAAGAGCAACCAACTTAGAACTCAACTGGGAGTACCATGCACGAGGCACTTGTTTCAAACCATATAATGCTTTGTCAAGTTTGCAAACATAGTTCATCCGCTGCTTGTCTGCATAACCAGGTGATTGTGTCATATAGACCTTCTCTTTCAGAACAACATGAAGAAATTCTTGGTATCCAACTATCACAAACTCCATCCCCTCAAAACAACAAGTGACAAGAGAAGGCGAACAATGGCTATTTTTACCACTGGACTAAAAGTATCATCATAGTGAATCCCATAGCGTTGCTTGAAGCCTTTTGCAACTAAGCGAGCCTTATATCTATCAATTGAACCATCTGACTTGTGTTTGATTTTGTAGATCCATCAGCAACCAATAACATTTTTACCTACCGAGGGAGGAACCAATCTCCAGGTTTTATTGTTCATGATGGCATCATACTCCTCATCCATAACAGCTTTCTAGTGTGGAGCATCTAGAGCAGCTTGTAAATTTGCAGGTTCACCCGAGGTGTTAGAAAGGAACCAGCGGATGGTGCCATCGGTATATTGCTTAGGCTGATGTAATGCTTTAGATGCACGAGTGACCGGTCGAGATGCCACCAAATTTTGCATAGTAGGCGTGGGCGCAGAGGATCTGGATGTGCCAGATTCGCTGGGCACAGCAGGAGAATCAGTGGTTGATATAGCTGAGTCGAACCCGGTCATGTCTGTCGGTGCATGCGATCTGGAGAGCGAGGCCGACGATGCTGGTGTGGAGGGACCATGAGCAGAAGATCCTGATGGACGGGCGACATTGCATTGTGTGCGTGGGGACCGCGAGCCAGGTGTCCGCGTGGGACTGGGCGGGAGCGACGCGCGGGAACCGGACACCGCAGGGGTGCCAGGCGCATGATCCGAGGCGGATCGGGAGGAGGATCCCGAGGACGATTGCGTCAGGGAATCAACTCCATGTCCCGTGTCAACATTGTTTTGCACAAAATTTTCAGGAGCGCCTGCTTGACCGATTGAAGCACTGTTTTCACCAAATTTTCAGCATCGTGTCGAGGTAACACCTGCACATCATCAAAGGAGCTAGTAGTAGGGTTAGTAGCATGAGAATTTTCCATTGTAAAATCATCAATTGTGTCCCCTTGTTCATGATTTCGAAGGGAGGAATCAAGAATTAAATTTGTTGTTTGAGAAGAGCACCGACATTTGGATGAATCTTTTGAAACAGGAAAACAGCCTCATCGAAAACAACATCTTGAGATATATAGACATATCCAGAAGACACTTCTAGGCACTTAACACCTTTGTGATGAGGACTATAGCCCAATAAAACTCATTTCTTGGATCAAAAAGCAAGTTTTCGTTTATTATAGGGACGTAGATTAGGCCAACATGTGCATCCGAAAATATGCAAACAATTGTAATTTGGCTTAGTACCTAGAAGGCGATGAACCAGAGTATCATTGTTGATGGTTTTACTAGGGAGCATATTTATGAGATATGTGGCCGTAAGAAACACTTCATCCAAAAAAATTAATGGCGTGTGGGCATGAACTAAGAGAGCTAACCCGGCCTCAACAATATGACGATGATTGCGCTCGGTGGAGCCATTTTGCTGATTTGCATAAGGACAAAAGACATGATGAGAAATCCCTTGTTGTTGAAAGAGGGAATTCAATTTAAAATATTCACCTCCCCAATCAGATTAAACGGTAAGGATTTTAGTGTTGAGATTTCTTTGAACAAGTTTTTGGAAATTGACAGAGGCCAAAAAAACATCAGATTTTTCTTGAGCAGATAAACCATGTAAACTTGCTATAATCATTGATAAATCTTACATAGTAGTCATGGAGCCCAACAGAGGTGGGAGCAGGACCTCATACATCAGTAAAAACTAATTGAAGGGGAGCAATGGATACATTGGTGGACACAGGATAGGGGAGTTGACGACTCTTAGCCTGATGATAGGAATCACACACACTCTATGCTAGCATCCTTAAGAAAAGGAAGTTTATTTTTGCTAATAATTTGTCTAACAATAGTAGAATTTGGATGACCTAAATGACTATGCCACTTTTCTTGAGAGGGCTTGGTGGCGCCAAAGGCTTTCTTCTGATGTGAAGAAGATTACAACAAAGAAATAAGTGGATAAAGCCCCTCAACGCATCTCCCTCTATGGACTGTTTTCCGCATGACCTGATCCTTGATCAAAAAGAAGAAATGATGAAACTCTATGAAAAGCCGTTATCATATGTAAACCGATGAATGTAAAGCAAGTTTTTGGAAGCATAGGGAACATGCAAGACATTAGTGAGTTCGAATTTTTTAACAGGGTGACAAACAATGGCATGACCAACATGGGAAATTTTCATACCTTGCCCGCTAGTGGTGGGGGATGTCAGATTATGGAGCTCGCTGGTGATGTGGTGAGTAGCGCCGCTATCAGGATACTAGTTGGTGTCCACACTATAGGAGGCGATGTTCGCCCCCTTCTCATCAGTATCGTCATCCTGGGAGCGGTACCTGCAGTCCTTGGCAGAGTGTCCCTCACAGTCGCATATCTGTCGGGTCACGTCGACCCATGGAGTGGTGTGACGACGACCACGTCCGCGGCCGCGCCCCCTCTCGGAGGATCTCGACTACCACCTCCACGTCCTTGACGAGGTTGACGATCGTCGCGGTAGTCATCACGTCGATAACGGTAGTCATCCCACCGGTTGTCCCGACGATCATTGCGATCGCCACGCGGCTTGTTGTAGTACCGCCCGTGCTGCTGATGTGAGGCCAGATTTGCAGATGTCTCGAAGTCGACGCTGTTGGTGCCCCATAGCATCTCCTTCCGCTGATCATAGGCATGGAGTTGCGTGTAGAGGGAGCTGGCGGAGATTGGAGCGGTGACCACATCGAGAATGGTGATAAGTGCGTGATAGCCCGCCCCAAGGCCGACGAGGATGAAAGAGACATGTTCGTGAGGTGTAACATGAGATCCAGCAGAAGCGAGTTCGTCGACGATGCCTTGCATCTTGGTGAGGAACTGCGAAGTGGACATTGATTTTCTTGGTGTTGGCCAGAGCCATCCGTAGGTTTGTGACCTTGGTTTCACTATGGGAGGCAAACATCTCCTCGATGGCACACCACACTTCAGCGGCGGTCTCTAGTCATTGGACATGAGGTAAAACCTCAGGAGGCAGAGATTGGAGGAGATAGCCAAGCACAATCTGATCCCACGAGATCCACATAACATAAGCAGGGTTTGGTGCTGTTTCCATCAGTTTGTCGGCAGCTTTGTCCGCCGGTGTAATGACCAGCAGCTCAGGCGGAGCGGCGTCGGTGCCGTTGAGGAGACCGACGAGGAGTGCGCCGCGGTAGGACTTGGGCGCTCCAACCCGGATAGTTGGCCCGTGTGAGCTTGTCAGACGGGGGGTTGCCGAGGCTGATCACCGGCGGCGAAGACGAAGTTGAGGTCAACATCGCAGGCGGTGAGGGGGAACGATGGGAGGCAGCGACAGAGGGGATGAATTCCGGTTTTGGCGATCAATTTCGTCGTCGGAGGAGACGGCCTGATAGCATGTAAAACGAATGATCAGGTACATTGATTTGTGTCTACTCGGATAACTCCCTGAGTACCACGATGGGTGTTTATATATTGCGCCTATGGGGGTTGTTACAAGAGGGAGTACTCTATCTAGTACCGATGCACATGCTATTACAACACGTTACCATGTCCTATTCTATTTTATCTCTAACAGTGGTATCATATTATAATAATGTGGTATCATAGCACAACTAGAAAATTTGATGGCAAATTAGTATTGTACAAATATGCATTGAGATTCTATAATATATTATGATACTAATATATATTATGCAAAATAGCCTGCTACTCATGGGTATAGCTGGCATACCAATATGTCCATTGAATATCACATAACACGATTTAGAGAGCACACATGATGAAAGGATGGACACATGCAAAGAATAACGACGTCATATTAGGAGCATGGTATGCCCCACCCCCTAGTACATATCCAAAACTCCATGGACAACGTTAGCTAGGCTGATTTTTTATCACATAGGGTGAAAGCTCCTTTTGCATGCTATTTGGCTATGGATTTTAATTTGTTTCTTCTTCCGCACCATAGGAATGTTTCTTTGCACCTTTTTTTGGTAGCCGAACTATCCTTTCATACACAACAAACCGTTATTGGTGAAGTCTTCTTCTTTTAGATGCTACTTGGCTATGTGTTTTGCATGCTGAGATAAGACAACCATCCACATTAGCATGCAAAGAGGTTATCCATCCATATTAGCATGCAAATAGGGTAGTCATCCACAGTGGCATGCAAGAAAGTAGCCATCCACAATAGCATGCAAAGAGATAGCCATCCACAATAGCATGCAAAGAGATAGCCATCCATAATAGCATGCAAAGAGGTTAGCCATCCATATTAGCATGCAATAAAGGAAGCCATCCACAGTAGCGTGCAATAAGGGTAGCAATCCACGTTGGCATGCAAAAAAGTTCCAACAGAGGTGTCTCACATGCATGCATGGTTTGCAAACGACGTGTGGACGATGTGGTTGTCGTTAGCGTGCATCATGTTCAAAATTCTATCATCGCATGTAAGGAAGCATTTGATCTCTATATCCAACGGTCAGCTGCCTATGCGCAGCTATACACGTGAGTAGCAAATCCGCGTTGTATATATCATTATGCATCATAAAGATATATATTATCATTTACTAGTATCATATGCATGGTTCATACTAGTCTCCCTCTATGACCAACCTAAGCATCGTATTGTTGCACCAAGCCACCAACCTCGGCAATAATACGACACATCTATGCTTGCAATCGCCATTGTTAGACAACTAGACGTAGGCAGACAACTCAATCCAATTTTTCGACGGGTACATGTGAGGGATGTCCCAATTCAAATCTTATTCTTCGCAATTCCGATGATGTCGCATCGTTCTTAACAAAAATGCCATGGGTCCTCCCCTATCCATTTTCTGTATGTTCGTTTCTCCTACTCTCTTCGGTCCATTTTAATTGTCGCTGAATTGGATGTATCTATTACATCCATTTTAGCGATAATTAATATGGATCAAAGGGAGTACCTTGTACAAATCGATGTATTGTTTTGAGAAGTGTTGATGTGTATGTACTGATCTCCATAGTTGGCACCACGGAGAGGCCGTATGCATGCATTGATTCAGAGACCGGGGCTGTCCTTTTTTTTGAATTAAAAAAACAGTTGGATCTTGTATGTAACTATGCAAGTCTAAAGCGGGGAACACTCGGACACCGCCATGGTTCGGCATCTCTGCAACTCTTGGATGTCTCCTCGTGCAGTACAAGATAGATAGAAAAACATGTGAAAAACGAAGGATAAATGAAGAACCACGAGACACGCGTAGCCATGGGCCTAAGATGCCCATGATTGGTCATCGATGGAGTGAGGGACAAGCATCCACTTTCTCCCGTCAAAAGAAGAACAAACTCCAACTTTTGAAGCCAAAAGAACTCCAAAAGTATTGGGAGCTCTGGCCATCGATCGGCCGAATTGTTTCTCTTTCGACGTTCTTAAGTATCCGCATCACACCACAATCGCAACCAACTTATCCACTTTATTCGCCTAATCACTAGTAGCATTCGGCCTAATTATATTGCCACCATTGATCAGATTAATCAATTAGCAGGCAACAACCTCATTGTGTCCAGCCGCTATTTGGATGAGATGAGAGGTAGCGCGCACCTACGTGATTAGCGAGCAACTCATCACGAGGCGTGCTTAATTATATTGCCAAATCTCTCTATTATACAGTATTAAACTTCAGGTAAAGCTAAATACGCTACGCCAGCTTTAGGACCGTGTGTCTTCAACTCCAAGTCTCCCGCTATCCTGTTGGTGGATTAGAAAACTAAACACCCGATCCCAGTGAAAACTGAGATCATTTCAGCGCCGTCGATCTATAACTGTTCCGTGGAATATTTACCCGGATCAATCTTCTTCGGTAGTGTACGAACGTGGACAAAGGTCGCGCACACAAAAGAACCGATCGATCGAGATGGTAAATACTCCTGGTTCGGCAACGTCGAGACGACTGGATCAACCCGAAACTGTGACTGCTTTGTCCTTACGGAAGTCTATCTTTTTCTGATTCGATGACACCATCGGGGCAGTACAAATGGAGAATGTACCATAGTCTCTACATTGAAGAGATGCATATGACCTGTTTTATCAATTATTCAATAAACAACCAACAAAGAACATACATTACAAAATCAGAAGCCTCCACACAACGGCTACAAACCCGACAACGGGTGAAGATCATGTGAAAAGAGCCTATGCCCCGAAAATAACAAAATCCACCATCAGCTATGAACCGGGAACATATCGCATACCCCGAGACGTCATGTAGGCGAAACGAGAGAGTTCATCCGGTTTAGCAGATTCGTAGTGAGCACCTCACGTACGCACTAAAGAAGTCGTCACAACCGTCTAGCCTCCGAGCAATCTTCAAGGTTAAGTTTCGTATAGACTTTGCCGGTCCTGCCGACGATGCCACCACGATGCCAGATAGCACCTCCACTCCGCGTGAGTCCATCGAGCCCCATCTGATACTAAGACTCCGCAGTTCCACGCCGCCGAGACTCACCATCGACGTCGAGGTCGATGAACGCCGCTCCGTCTAACCACAATCTTCTACTAACTAAGCTAACACATTTTCACAAATATAGTATCACATTCATATTTTAGCCTACCAAAACATCTTATATTTTATATCTAACACATAAACCCGGCTGAGCATAAATCCGTCCATAAACAATAATATATCTAGCACATAGATCTGATCAAAAACGAGCTTGACCTAGTAAAAATGTTAATCTAAAGTACACGACCACACTAAGAGCCGAGTAATTTGCAAATCAACCGTGCATTTGATGGGATTAAAAAAGATTAGCTAGTGCACATGAAGGATTTAACAACCATTGGCAGGGAACAACCGCGTCGCTGTTATAGGTTGGGAGGCCAACCATCCCATGTCACATGGATGAACAGGACGTGCTGGTGCAAATGCATTGCCTCGTCGACCTGAATGAACATCGCACAAGAGAACCGTTGGAGAATAGATGATGCAGCGTCTCACTGGCATAGCTCCGACCAAGTGTGCTTCCTAGGTGCAGGTAAGCACAAAAGAGGCAGTGGCGGCTATGGTGGGGAGTGATGTCATATTCTCTAGGTTTGGTCCCCTTTTTTATAAAGGCAGGGTTCCAGTAAATGGGTCTTGATGGGCTTTTCACATTGCAGCCCTTGCATGTCACATAATCGTGTGAAGGTAGCATGCGGTTTTGTGAGGGCCTAACCGTGTGCGATGTTCTACCACACAATTTTGCTGGAGAAAAATGTGTTCGATCTAATGCCTACACCAACATATAAGTGTACCAATGATGTGAAATTCAGAACCACAAAAAATGCCAACATATCTATGTTCACATATATATATCACCAATCATCATAAATCCTAAAAAAAGTACCATATGCACCATGAATTACTAAAAATTAAATTTATTGCAAGCAAGCTATATTTTCCAACTATTGGAAAATATAAGCACATAGTACTAGTAGATATATCACATCAGTTCACATGAACAAACTACACAGCTTAACACAAACGAATAGTTGGCATCTTAACATATTAACCCATGAACATTGGAGAGGGGTTATAACCAGACATACAACATCATTTTCAATTATAAAGTTGAAGAAGCAAATTGTTTTATCCTTCAGTTCAAAGGCCTTCACAACATCAACCCATCTAGTCGTTAAGATTCCCATATCCCTAGTCTTGTCCTTCTTCAACGAAACATACTTCTTGGTCTCGATGAAGTGAGGGCACCGTGTGACCATTTGCAATCCTTATTCTACAATGCCAAAGTACATGAGGTACCTCCTTATGTAGCTGATTGAAAAGTACTGAAACATATATAAAATCATGAATATATTAGTTTATATCAGTATTGTCAATCAGAAATTCTAAGTACCATTAACACTAGCCTAACTACTTACCATCTTTATTTTGCCAACGAAGATAGTTGACTTTCTCATCAGACAAACATACAAAGGAATGGAAGGAATTGTTGGTAATGATAAAGATTGCTATTATTATATTCCTAGTTTATGATAAGTATTTATTCTCCATGCTATAATTGTATTACCTGAAAACATAAACAACACCCTGTCCCTAATAAGCCTCCACTAGACTAGCTCGTTTATTAATTGATGGTTAAGGTTTTCTAACGATAGACATGTGTTTTCATTTAATAATGAGGTCATATTATTAGAAGAATGGTGTGATGGACAGACCCACAATCAAGCATAGCATTTCATCGTGTAACTAAGTTTTAATCGTCGTAGCTTTCTCAATGCCATGTATCACTTCCTTAGACCATGGGATCATGTCCCTCCCTAGTACCAAAAGAATACCTTATTGGCATATCAAAAGTCACCTCATCATTGGGTGATTATAAAGGTGTTCTTTAGGTATCTCGGAAGGTACTTGCTAAGTTACATTGATCAATAATGGGATTTTTCACTCCATGTGATGGAGAGATATCTCTGGGCAACATCCTAAATAGCTTGGAAACATGTGAGTAATGAGTTTAGTCACGGGGGTATTGTATTACGGAATGAGTAAAGAGAACTTGTTGGTAACGATATTGAACTAGGTGTGATGATACCGACAATAGAATCTCGAGCAAGTAACATATTACGAGACAAAGGGAATTGAATATAGGATTGTTTGAATCCTTGGCATCGTGGTTCTACCGATGAAAAATCTTCGTAGAATATGTGGGAACCATTATGGTCATCCATGGTCCCACTGTTGGTTATTGATCAGAGAGGTTGTGTCGATCATGTCCACATGTTCTCGAACCCGTAGGGTCACACACTTAACATTCGATATCGCTAGGTTTTTGATGAGATATTATATTGGTGTAATAAAATTATGATCCAGTGTCTCTAATGAGATCCTAGATCCACGAGGGGCTTTTGAATTGTCCGGAGATAGATAAAAACACATGGGAAAGTATTTTTAGGATTACCGAAAAATTTTGGGATTTTTTGGTATTGTACCGGAGGTTCAGGTTCCGAAAGACACCATAGTGGGGGCCACATGTCCCGAACATCCCACATGGCCCGAGGGGAGTGCACATGCCCACATAATCTAGCACACCAACCCCCAAGGACCATGCGCATGGGGCTAAGGGATAAGTGCAAATCCCTTGAAAATAGGGGACAAACTAGGGGGAGACTCCCCCTTGCCCGACACCCATAGGGCTTCAAGGAGGGGCCAAGTCTCCCCCAGCCCCTATATAAAGAGGGGAGAGGGCAGGGGCGCAACCCACTTGTTCCTTGGTCATTGCCTCCCTCCTCTCTCCATGCCTCATCTCCGCAGCGCTTGAAGTAGATGTTACTAGCTCTCACCATCACAACTCGACATTTGTAAACACTAAAGTGGAGAAATTCCCAAGGATCAAACCTGCTATCATGTGAGGTTTTGATGAATCTGACCTGAAAACAAATGGAAACCTAATATCTCCCATTCTGTTTATAAGGCACATGTATTCTTAGATTACCAATTTGTCTAACAAAATATAATTTACATATCATTAAAAGAATGCCATTAGAACCTAATTCTGAAGATGAATTCTCTGACATACTTTTGTGTAGTATGATATATCTTTTGGTGGTCAATTGGTGATCGAGGGATACACCCATGCCTTATAAACCAAAGGGAGATAGTAAGACAGTTCAAGGAACCATAGTCAAGGATACACACCCGTTGTAAGGTTGTATGCTGAACCACTGCTCCTCCATCAGATCATCAAGGAAAGATGACCAGGAACATGAAGGTTGATGAATAAGGAAAATGAAACCAATAGACCTAAATAAACCCATCACCATCATTGCAGTCAGCCTAAGTCAGCATGAAGGGCACGGAATGTAATTTTGTCAGATCCAAACCATGCATAGACCAACACCTAGCAGATGGGCCAAATATTGTTAGATAAAGAGCGGTCAAGTTAGAGCCTAGCCAAATATCGTGACGCGAATGGAATACAATGTTATTATATCACATCTTGAAGGTTTTGTCCAATATGATGTATTTGTGTATATGGGCTTTGGCACAAACATCTAGGATCCCCTACCAATTATTGAAAGAGTAGGTATACTTGCATTAAAAATGTGTAAATTTAGAGTGTGACACTTAAGGGGCTAGAGCCAAGGCTTCCTGCTTTATGGCTCTCCCTCCGATCCACCCACCCAAGGCGACCCTCCTAGCAATCAATGGCGGCCACCACTAGAAGCCCCTTCTATAGATCTCAAAGCCTTATCCTTGGCCCTAGATCGCTCTCATGGGGTGACGCTTGCATCCAAGGTTCGTTATTTGTATTCAACTGAAATTCACCATGTTTCCAATGAGTTTCGTTTCTACCTTGTTGTGTCTTTCGGCGGTGCCAACTTTCGACTTGATGTTCAACACGTTGGTATTGATCTTCGATCTTTCCTTGGATGTGATGGATCTAGTCTACGACTTCTTCATGTCTAGGATCATGTCTTCAAAGCTCGTTGATATCCAAAGCTATGGGTTTTATGATTTATAATCTTAGGAGTTTCACTTGACCATCTTTCATCTATTTCTTTCACCTTTGGGGCTCGAGAGGTGCCAACTGGCCAAGAGAATTCTTAGGCTCTATGAGCAATCTTTAGAATGGCATGTTGTCTCTAGCTGGAATCCGCCACTCGCCGGTGCAAATTCAATTTCGGTTGCTGAGAGATGTTCATTTGTTGACGTCACTCGCTAACCCCTAGATCCAACTGATGTGGATCTCATGCAGGCTTCCTGCTCCCTTACAATTTCATTTTCTGCTAACCCCCCGAACCACCTGCCCTCATCCTCCCCTAGATCCCACTCACATCCATCCTATCCCATACTCCTCCTAACCACCCCTAGCTATCTCTACAACGCATCTCACCTCCACCTTCATCCCATCCCCCTGCCATGACCACCTGCCCATGCTGCCTCGCACCAGGGCACAACCAATCATCTTGCTCTTAAGTTATTTGATGTTGCTTGTGCTATAGATATGGACACATCCAAAAAACTATTTATCTCGAAAATAGAAAACACCAAATAAAAAGAAATACATGTGCCTGAAATAGCCAAGACACATATCCCCTGTTTCTAGCCTTGACACTCCACCTTCCTCCACCTATCTGTCCTCCCATGTTCCTCATGTAACCTCACACTACTGTACCTCCAATCCATCGTCACTTGAGATGGCGAACTACCCCTGTGACCGCCACCCCCACCTTCCTCCTAGAGTTGAGATTGTTCCCGACTACATTCATCGTCATCGTCGAGTCTTCCACATCTTCAATGGACCTATGATCGCCTACGACGACTGGGGTATCATCATGCTCGATCCCCCTATTGGCCCTGAGCAGTTTGTTGGAGATGCGACATTGATTAGAGAGTTTCTTAACAACAAAGGCTTTCATGCCCGATAGCTGACCCGCTCTGCCATGGGCACTACACTATTATAGTTATCTGATTCGTGTGCTAGGGATACTTCCATAGATCACATTCCTTTCTTTGTTGGTGACAACATTCTAAGAATCATTC
Organism: Avena eriantha; assembly: GCA_910589775.1. NCBI lineage: Eukaryota > Viridiplantae > Streptophyta > Magnoliopsida > Poales > Poaceae > Avena > Avena eriantha. The sequence continues at coordinate 94,945,999 of OU342744.1, forward strand.
CCCAAAAATAGAGGCCTTAATCACCGCAATTGCACCTTCACACATGACATCTGGCTCATGATGGTTAATTTCCCCCAAGAAGCTTGGCTTATCGATTGGATTAGAGATTAAGTTAATGAGTTTGGTCATTTCGTTGTTTAGAACCATGGTGGATTTAATAGAACACGCATTCTGGTCAAGATTAGAGTCCTTGATTTGCTAGTTGTTCCTATGAGTTTAATTCTATGTGAAAACACAAATGATGAGGGAATGGTCATTCTTGGACATTGGTGAACTATATTGTGCAATCAAAGCTCATTGGTGGCCTAGGAGGTGATGAGGATCCTCTCCCACCAGAGGGAGGAAACCCCCATCCTCTACCTAACATGTACTTTTGGGGTATTTGGGATGATATGGTCCATGATAATAATGAAGAGGCAAATGTTGCACCTGGTGTTAGGTTTGCTATAGCTTCTCCTCATGTTGCACTTGCAGCAGATGAAATCCCAATGGTTCACATACCACCCCAAGATCAACCCAATGCACATGTCTGAAAATATATAGTTAGCTATCCAAGAAATTGATTCATTGACTTCTATGCAAAAAATGCTAAATGAGGTCATCTCTGGGGTCCCCGATATATCGAACTCTATTGGTCAGAATCTTGTCAATGGTATTGTAGTCAAAATGGTGGATGTGCCTGATGAGAAGGGCACTATCAAAAAATGTATGCTTACTATCTACTCACCTGCATCTGAGGATGTTCCTCCCACTAACTCAATGGTAATTGAAGATATCTTGGACTCTTCTCGGTCAGATGATACATAACTTGTTGCTTCTGACACCGTCATGGAAAACACTGTCACCAGCAACACTACTCCTGCTCCTAAGTGGAAGATTCAGGCCCCTAGAGATGTTAACAAGGTCAGGCGCAACATGCATATTGCAGTTCAAAGTGAAGGCTACAAGGACAAAGCTGTAGCTGAGGCAACAACTATAACTGAAGTTAAGACTCAAGAGCCATCTACTTCTATCAAGAACAATAAGAAAAAATCCAAGACTATCAAAGCTGTCAAGAAAACTTAAACCAACAGTTTAATGGGAGATTGTTGACACTGAAGCACCTCCTCCATCTGAGCTGCCAATCATCACCATTCGAGTTATAGGTGTGGAGCTATGCAAGATACCACCTGAGGAGGTGTCTACTAAGAAACTCATGGAAAATTGTGGCTAAATGTGTAGTTCTTTATATCAAATACGCATTTCTATCATGATGAGAGTGTGCTTTTATTCTGCATTAGTTCCCGCAGTATCTGCCATAACTCTTTTGGCTTGATATCAGTGATGTAATAACTATTAGTACTATGTGCTAGACCTGAGACACGACTACTTATCAACTTTATTTAAACTACTTGCTTTACCTGTGAGTTTAGTTATCTTTTACGAATATCAATCAGTGCTATTTTTAATGGTTATCTGCAGTTCATCATGCATGACTATTCCATATTTGAAGTTTGTTCATGCTATCATTCTATCATTTTAATTACTGGTCAACTATGTTGCCAAAACAGTGAGCACACAAACACCGATTATTAATTATACATATTAAATCGAATATTCTTGAATGGAATGTTAGAGGGATAAATTCACAAAAAATATGGCATGATATTAGGAGAGAACTGAGGAAAGAAATAGCAACATCATTTTCCCCCAAGAAACTAAAACATATTTTTTTGACCATGCATACATAAGAAAGTTTTGTCCAAAACGTTTTACCCACTTTGCTTACACACCCTCTATTGGCAATTCTGGAGGAATTATTACAATATGGAATGGTAATTCTTTTGCTGGCATTGTGACTGACCAAAATAGATTCCAAATTATTGTTGAATTCTCTTGCAAATCTTCAGGAAATAAATGGTTTTACACAAATATTTATGGTCCTGCAAGCAATGAAAACATAGCAGAGTTTATCACATGGCTGACTGACCTAGACTCTGCTAGAATGCAACATTGGTTAACAATGGGTGACTTCAATCTGCTTAGAGATCCTAATGACAGAAACAAACATGGAGGAGACACTATTAACATGATTCTTTTCAATATTGTTCTTCAAGAACATGACCTCGAGGAATTCCCACTCAAAGGAAGATCCTTCACTTGGAGTAACATGCAAGATTCTCCCTTCCTTGAAAGGCTGGACTAGATTTTTTCATCTGGTTATTGGACTATTGAATTTTCCAAATACAATATCATTTCCACTAGGAAGACTGGGATGCGATCATATTCCAATTCATGTGCAAGTGGACATAGATATACCAAAATCTAACCTTTTTAGATTTGATTTTTTTTGGCTTGATTTTGATGGCTTCCAAGACGCAGTGAATTCTAACTAGATGAATGCCCCATATAAATGTGATACAACAAAAAACATTATGGGAAAATTCAAATGCTTAAGACATGGACTAAAGCAATGGAGTAGGAATATCTCCAACTTAAAGAAGACTATTGACAACTGCAACTAGATTCTGGCCTTGCTGGATTGACTAGAAGAGCAAAGAAGCTTATTTACAATTGAAAATAATTTCAGAAGAATCTTGCAATCTCACACAAGAAAACTCCTAGAAGAAAAGTAATCTATTGGAAGAACAAAGCAAAAATAAGATGGGCAAAGTTGGGTGATGAAATCTAAATTCTTTCATGCAGTGGCCACTCAAAGTTACAGAATAAACCGATTTCTTATATTAAAGATGAGTATGATGGCATTGTCTATAATCATAGTTAGAAGGTTGTAATCATATGGTCATCATATAAAAATAGGTTGGGAATATCTGAAAAATTCTATCATGCAATTCTAGCTAGATAATATTGTGGAATCACACAACCTTGCTCATCTTGGTGACCCCTTTACAGCTGAGGAAATTGAAACACTCATCAAGAAAATGCCCACTCATAGAGCTCATGGGCCTAACGGCTTCAATGGTTTATGATTTAAAAAAATGTTGGAGCACTGTTAAACGTGAGTTCATCAAGCTAGTTAATGACTTTTATTCTGGCACTACTAATCTTGAGAGCATCTAGATTGCCTATACAACAATCATTCCCAACATCAATAATCCAGAGACTATGAATGACTTCAAACCTATCTAATTGGTAATTATACCTCTCAAATTCCTGACTAATAAACTGATGGACAATATGATGCAAAAGAAGATTATCCCAATTGTTCATGCAAATCAATATGGATTTATTAAAGAGAAAACAATCTATGACTTCTTGTGATGAGGGGTAACCTTGGCAATGTCCATTGTTATGGACTTGGGTTTTAGGGGAAAAAGGTGTGTTGGTGATTTCGTCGGCTTATAAGACAAACAAGGGAGGTGAGATTTATCCAGGTTCAGTCCCTCATAGAGGAAACCCTACTTTCTGCTTGTCTGATCTTTATTGATGGAGAGTACAAAGTCGCCAAGTTGCTAGATGCGATCTAGCTTACAACGAATTGCTACGAGTAGATTCAGGTGCCCTCCCCATTGGATCCTCCCAGCCTTTATATGAGATACTAGGTCTCAAAGTCCAATCTAAGTTGATTACTGAATAAAAGGTAACCTTATGACTATGTCGGCTACATCTTGGGGTTTGCCTTGACTGTTACGTCTGGTTCCTGGGCTTTATGTGCTTCCAGAACCTTTGGCTCCTTATGGCCCTTGTCCTAGATTCGTACCAGGTACGCCAATAATGGAGACCCGACAGTTCATACTCATGTCAACTTGGGATGGACTTTTGAGTATTCAAACATTTTCCACAAATCCAAAAAACCAATAATTATTCTAAAACTTGACTTTGAGAAAGCATTTGATAATGTTAAATATTCTGTTGTAATTTCTATGCTCAAGGCTAAGGGGTTTGGGCCTAAATGGATCACACTCATCACCAATATTCTTATTTCTGCATCCACCTATGTCCTGATAAATAGAGTACCTAGAAAAAAGATCATATGCAAAGGAGGGGTCAAACAAGGTGACCCCTTTCTCCACTCTTATTTGTGAATACTGCAGATTTACGATAGGCTATAGTCAATGATTCTTGGCAAAGACGAATAATCAATTTGCCAATAGAAGATGATTTTGGACAGAAATTCCCTATAGTACAATATGAAGATGACACCCTTATGATAATGCCAGTAAAACAAGAGGATCTCGTTCAGCTAAAAGAATTGCTACTATCATTCAGTGCCTCTACCGGATTGCAAGCTAATTTCCATAAAACGAGACTAATTCCTATCAATGTGGATAATCATCATGCTGCAATCCTGGCAGAGACTTTTGGGTGCATGATAGAAAGTATGCCTTTTTCCTATGAAGTGCTGCCTCTTAGTAGAACAACCAGGCTATCAGTAACTAGCCTCGTACCTATGATGAAAACTGTATAAGAGACTATTTCGAATATCTTCTCTTATGACATCTATTTCGAATATCTTCTCTTATGACATATACTGGTAGATGAACTCTACTTAATTCGGTCATTAGTTCTCTGCCTCTGTATACAATGTGCACTTCTAGAGAACCAATCACAATCTTCATCCACTTTGAGAAGAGTGGCAGACAATTCCTTTGGCAGATAAGGATAAGAACAAACACGACAAATGCCTTGCAAATTGGGAGCTAGTTGTAAATTTGAGAACTCAGAACCAATCTTTCCTTATGAAAAATATTCAGAAATTTTATAACTATCACGATATGCCATGTGTTAACCTTGGCAGAAGGCCTTATTACAGTGAAACTCTGCTCCTCACTCTATTTCACCAAAGGCTCATTCTGGTGGAGAGACCGCTTGGCATTGACTAATTTATATAGATACATTACCTCTTGTTTAATAAAAAATGGAAAACATCTGTTACGATGGAAGGGTACATGGAACAATGCAATCAGGGAAAGAAAATATCCCCACCTCCATTCTTTTGCCAAAGACAAAAACCTGACAATGAACAATATAATTGGCCATACTGAACAAAATATGTATAATATGGTCACTCTACCCATATCCACAATTTCTCATGAAGAGCTGCAAGAACTTCAGGAGGCAATCAACTTATTCCCACTTACTACTGAGAATGATTCTTGGAACATGGCATGGGGAAACTATACCTACTCTACCAAAAAAGTCTACATGATTTTAATGGGACAATATGATACGCCTAAACCCATACTGGACATATGGAAAACTTGTTATTTTCTGAAAAACAAATTCTTTGCCTGGCACTTACTTTATAATAAACTGAACACAAAAGAAATGATGCAGATGAAGGATTTCTATGTTGAATACACAGAATTTATCCTCTGTGATACCTACCCTGATGAGCCATTGTTTCATCTTTTCTTTGAATGCTCATTCGGTCTAAGATTTTGGTGGCTGATGGGAATTGAATGGAATACAGACTTGGACGTTCACAACATGATAATGGATGCCCAACAGAGATACTCAATTTTTCTTTCCTTATGAATATTATAATCACTAGAAGCTGGAGTCTATGGGATCAGAGGAATGACTATATCTTCAATGAAAATGTCCCATGCATACAAATTTGTATCAAGAGAGTTGAAGAATTCTTTTTCATTAAGGATGCATAGATCTAGACCTAGCCTCAAATAAGTCATGCAAGATTGGTTAGATTCTCTATGAGATAATGCAATAAGTACTTATCACCATGTAAATACCCCCATTTATAAATTCGAAAATGACATAGTAGGGACTGTATTTGTCTCAAAAAAGGGGGCTAGAGCCTAATTTGGATTAGGATTTCAATTTGATTGGACACTGAATCTTGATGGGTGTCCAATGTAGAAGTCCATTATATGACGTCTCAATGTATAAGTCCATTGTACAACGTCTATATGAAGGAGAGTGGATGGACTTGTTAGGGTTGATTAATTGCAACTCTGTCAAATCCAGCCACCACCTCTCCCCATGTGTATTGATAGATTGATTTTTCATATTTTTTCTGGAGTTTATTATAAATTATTTAATAACATGAAAAATAAAGGGATTTTTTTCGAAACTTTGGTGGGTTCCAAAGTAGATTCAACATGATTTTTTAGAAAAACATTCAGACACAATTCAAATCTATTCAAATTTCATTTAAATTCACTACGGGAGAAAACTTCTTTGCCATGTGTGCAAAATACACGACAAAGGATCCCCAGAACACGACAAAGACTTTACCGTGTATAAGCACATGGCAAAACTATACGGCAATGTTGGTGACGGCAAAGTCTCTTTGCCATGTGTTTTCTAAAAAAGTACACTGCAAAGCCTTTGTCGTGTGTCTTACACGTAGACACGGGAACGTAAAGTGAGATGATGGTTCCCGTGGAGATGACGGTGTCTATTCTTTGCCGTGTGTTGCCCATAAATCCAACACGGCAAAGGCTGCCTTTGTTGTGTGTCTCATACACGGCAAAGAGGCTGCCTTTTCAAAAAAATTGAAAAACAAATTCAATTGTTTTTCAAACTTTTTAAATATTTTTTACTCGTTAATCTCATATAGGATATGTTAACGCTAAGTATGCTTAATATTAGGTAAAATTGCACTCATGGTCAAACTTCCCATTCGGTCACCCATTCTAACACTACTCTAGCCCTAGCATGATTAATTTCTTCGTTCCTTCCGAATGAGCTTTCGAGAAAGAAATCATACCTTATTGATAATACTTTCATATCAATCTTATTAACTCTTGGACCATGATGTCATACATCTCAGTTTTAGATTCGAAATAATTATTTAAGTAGACAACAAGGAATATGTAATAAAAAACTTGAATCCAAATAAAAATAATATGATTTTTTTGCCTTTTTCTATTTAATATGGAATAATTCATATATTTAAATCCGTAAATCAGAATTCGACAAATAATTTTTTTTAATTGATAAGAAAAATAAGAGGAATCCAAATATGACATCCATATAATATTGTGAACCTAAAAATGATTTATAAGCCTTGTCACATTGTTTTGAACGTTTTTGAATTTCTTATGCCTCTTTCAAACCATGGTTAAAATGGCGGGAATGAAGATTCTGAGATCGGGGCTGAACCTCGCTAAACTTGCATGGGATATCTGTTGAAATAGCATATTGTGAATCTAAAAATGATTTTTATAAAAAATCATGAGCATCAGATCATGTACCTATAGTTTATATCTGACTCACTTCCTACCGATTTGATAGGAATTTGTCTTTTTTCACCAGGGGTGGACGAAAAAGTTTGAGATCCCCCGTTGGGACATTGTCCATGTGAGCTGGTCTAGTATTTTAAAAAAATAGGGTGGTAGTATTTTGAATCAGCCATTTGTTAGTTGCTTCACAAAACCCTCCGTTTTTTGCGCTCGGAAAATGGAAAATGGCCTTTTGGTGCAACAAAAAGGAAGACTTCCTGATGCAACGTTGTTCACCATCCTATGATGCACATGCATGCAAAATATGTCTTGATTCTAGCCATAACATTGGTCATTTGATCTGAAAGCCAGGAAACCTCGAATGAGATAGGTTATTTTGAGACATGATCAATATACCAATTTTGATATTTTTCCTTCCAACTATGTCACATAATAAGACACCACGAGAAGGTTTCACATTGTTTGGATTGTTTTTGAATTTATTATGCCTATTTTATACTATCGTCAAACTTTGTCGAACGACGGGCATGAAAATTCTGAGCTCGGGGCCAAGCCTTGCTAAACTTGCATTGGATCTTTGATGAAATAATATACTATGAACCTAAAAATGATTTTTGTAAAAAATCATGAGCATCAAATCATGTACTTGTAGTTCATATCTGACCCACTTTCTACCGATTCGGTAGGAATTTGTCCTTTTCACCAGGGATGGACGGAAAGGTTTAAGATCCCTCTGTTGGGACATTGTCCATATAAGGTGGTCTAGTTTTTTTTTTGAAAAATAGGGTGGTAGAATTTTGAATTATCCATTTGGTGTTTGCTTCACAAAACCCCCTGTTTTTTGCGCTCGGAAAATGGAAAATGGATTTTTGGTGCGATGAAAAAGAAAACTTGCTCCTACAACATTGTTCGCCATCCCATGATGCACATACATGCACAATATGAGCACATTATCACAAACTATGCCTTGATTCTAACCATAATTGGCTATTTGACCCGAAATCCAGGAAACCTCGAATGAGATAGGTCATTTTGTGAAGGTTTTTTAAGACATAATCAATATACCAATTTTAATATTTTTTCTTTCAACTATGTCACATAATATGATACCACGTGAAGGTTTCGCATTGTTTGAATCGTTTTTGAATTTCTTATGTCTATTTTAAACTATCGTGAAACGGCGGACATGAAGATTCTTAGCTCGAGGTTGAGCCTCACTAAACTTCCATTGGATCTCTGATGAAATAGCATATTGTGAACCTAAAAATGATTTTTGTAAAAAATCATGACCATCAGATCATGTACCTATACTTCATATCTGACCCACTTCCTACCGATTCGGCAGGAATTTGTCTTCTTCATCAGGGGTGGACGAAAAGGTTTGAGATCCCTTTGTTAGGACATTGTTCATGTATGGTGGTCTAGTATTTTTTTAAAATTGGTTGGTAGCATTTGGAATTAGCCATTTGGTGGTTGCTTCACAAAACCCTCCGTTTTTTGCGCTCGGAAATGGAAAATGGCTTTTTTGGTGCGACGGAAATGAAAACTTTCTCCTGCAATATTGTTCGCCATCCCATGATGCACATGCATACACAATATGAGAACATTATCACAAAATATGCCCTGATTCTAGCCATAACATTGGTCATTTGACCGGTAAGCCAGGAAATCTCGAATGAGATAGGTCATCTGTGAAGGTTTTTGAGACATAATTGATATACCAAGTTTTATATTTTTCCTTCCAACCATGTCACATAATATGCCACTATGCAAAGGTTTCATATTGTTTTGTTTTTGAATTTTTATACCCATTTTAAACTATGGTCAAAACGACGAGCATGAGCATGAAGATTCTTATTCAATATAAATATCTAATATTTGAGTGTAGATAGATAGATCTTATTTTTCTACAAATTTTGATATATTATTTGTATTTTTCGGAATTAGAATGTTTTGTATGATTTTCCTAAGATTAATGTGATAAAAGGGAAAAAAATAGGACTTTGCCGTGTATACTGCGGAATACAGACGGCAAAGCCATCGTTGCCGTGTGGTAAACAGAAAAGGCATACGGCAAAGAGGCTACCGTCTGTAGCCGTTATCTCCTCCCGTCAAGTGCGCCCGCGGAGTCACGGGTCCCACCTCGTTGCCGTGACGACACCATGCCATGTGCCGCTATCGACTTTGCCGAGTGTGTTTTCTTTACCGTGTTTCTTTACGAGTCTTTGCCATGTATATTTTTTTGCCGTATTTCTTTTCAGAAATTTGCCGTGTTCGTGCACTTTGCCGTGTGCTTATTAAAACCCACACGGCAGCGTTTAACTTTACCGTGTTCCGGGCCAGTAGGCACACAGCAAAGCCATGGGAATACGGCAAAGAGATTCTTTCCGTAGGGATTTGTTCCGATATGTTTTCTGGAAATTCGGAAATTTCAGCGGGTAAACTGAAATTCATTACCCTGATCAACCTGTCACATGTGACTTCTTTTAACGGAGATATCACCGCTTATGCATTCTCGGGTCAATGTACCTGTCACTGATCCTGTGAGGCTGTTTTGCAACAACATATGATATGATTGATTTGGTCATCGTTATTGTCAGGCTTACGTTGGGCATTGCTCATACAAGTTAGAGCCGGAAAGCTAACCTGGTTTTCGGCTGTCCCCCGCCCGTCCCCGGCAGAAAGTAAACATGTGAAAAACGGAGGACGAGACAGTGCTAGATAGTGTGCTACCAATGCCCATTGATCAAGTGAGACACAATAAATATATTTGAATATGTATTTTGTCCGTGAAAAAAGAAAACAAAGGAACAAAAAGAAAGTCATAGCAATATTTGGAATTTGACATGGACATCTCATCAAACACTCGTAACCTCGTTCTTCTTAATTCCCACGTTCTTATCACTTTCACCAGTGGCGCATCTATCGATCTCTAGTACAGGCTACAGCTATATATTGCCGCCACTAGTGAGCTTAACAACCAACAACCAGCTGCCGCACGAGGCAGAACAGCACACACACTGCAACACGTACGTAGCGAGAAGAGAAAGAAAAATCAATGGCCGCCTCCGACCAGGAGAGCAACGGCAGCGGCAGCGGCCGCCGGGGCGCGTCGCCGATGGCGTTCGACGAGGTCCGATGGGTGGTACAGGTCCGTGAGTCCCTGACGGAGGATGCCAGCGAGGAGGACGACAACGGCATCCCGGTCTCGGTGTTCAACGTGCCTAAGCAGCTGCACGTGCACAAGCCGGAGGCGTACATGCCCCAGTTCATCGCCCTCGGCCCCTACCACCACTGGCGCCCCGAGCTGTACGAGATGGAGCGCTACAAGCTCGCGTCCGCCCGCCGCGCGCAGCGCCGCCTCCGCCCCGCCGGCCTCAAGCTCGACACCCTCGTCGCACAGTTCGCCACTCGCCAAGAGCGCAAGATCCGCGCCTACTACCACCGCTACCTCGACTTCAGCGGCGAGACGCTCGCCTGGATGATGGTCGTCGACGGCGCCTTCCTCCTCGAGTTCCTGCAGATCTACGCCGCGGCCGGAGCCGCCGGTGACGGTAAGGCGGCCCTGCGAAGGGTGTCGTCGAGGATGGCGCACCTCGTGGACTTCGCAGGGAGGAAGTCGGCGCACGGGCTTATACTCCGGGACATGCTCATGCTGGAGAACCAGATCCCGATGTTCCTTCTCCGCAAGATCCTCGAGCCGCAGTGCGGGTCGCCAGAGGAGGCCGGTGAGCTGCTCGCGAGCATGGTCACCGGGTTCATGAAGGAGCTCTACCCGTTCAAGATGTTGGACGGCGGATTCCCGGCGGTCGACGTCGCTAAGCACGCGCACCTGCTCGAACTGCTTTACTACCTGCTAGTGCCCAAGCCGACCGAGGAGAGCGCGGCGGAGGAGAGCGCGGCGGAGGCCCACGACCACGACGCGAGCTTTGACATCGAGGAGCAACCGGAGAACGCCGGCGGAAGCGGAGGTGATGACAAGGCGCCCGGTGGCGGCGGCAAGTACGTCGCGCAGCTGTTCGCCGCGCTGTGGGGCGTGGCGTCCAAGATCGGGAGAGGCCCTCTCCACCGCATCATGAGGCCGATCGCGTTCGCGGTGAAGGCGCCGTGGAAGATGCTCACCGTCGTGCCCGGGATGTCCGGGATAAAGCACCCCGTCGAGTCGTTCTTCATGTCCGGCGCCGACGGCCACGGCGATCCGTCATCCACGTCGTCCAATCTGAGCCGACCGCCGTTGATCGAGGAGATCATGGTCCCGTCGGTCTCCGAGCTCGTCAACGCTGGCGTGCAGGTTGCCGCCACAACCGGTGGCCTTTCCACCATCAGCTTCGACTGCAAGACGGCCACGCTGCACCTCCCGGTGGTGACCATCGACAGCAACACGGAGGTGATGGTCCGAAACCTTGTCGCCTACGAGTCGTCTGCGGCGTCCGGCCCGCTGGTGCTCACTCGGTACACGGAGCTGATGAACGGCATCATTGACGGCGACGGGGACGTTGCCCTGCTGCGGCAGCGCGGCGTGGTGCTGAACCGGATGAAGAGCGACGGCGAGGTGACGAAGCTTTGGAACGGCATGAGCCGATCGACACGGCTGACGAAGGTGCCGGCGGTGGACAGGGCGGTGGAGGAGATGAACCGGTACTACAACGGGCGGTGGCGCGTGAAGACGAAGAAGTTCATGCGGAAGTACGTGTTCAGCTCGTGGCAGCTGCTCACCTTCCTCGCCGCCATCATGATGCTGATGCTCACCACGCTCCAGGCTTTCTGCTCCGTCTACACCTGCTCCCGGTGGTTCGGCGCCGTCACCGTCACGGCGGCCACCGGAGAATGATTTAATTAATGGACGAGTAATCTGCACGCAGGCCGGGCGTGCCTTTCTGGATTCGGCTACGCGACATTAATCTGCATGAGTTAGGTTTGGTTGCGAGTGGATCGAGTTGTTGTGCAAATTATGTTTCTTTTTGGAGCGTGGAATCTGATCATACTTGTATATGGGTGTGCCATTGGTTTGGGAACATACTTCTGATTTAAAATTATGGGAACGATTTCTGGCAGGAGTGTGTCTAATTCTCGGTCAACTGAGAATTAGCTTAACTCTCAATTACATCATGTCATGCAATCTCAGTTTTAAGCCCACTTATAACTAGAAATATCTTAGTTGCAACATCACTTAGAGCAACTCTAACGGATCCCTTATTTCTCGCCCCTTAAAGACGCGTATGAAGGACTCTGAAAAACACATTTACAATATCGTGTGTGCTCGCGCCTATAGATCCCGTAAATGGGAACCATGAAATCGAATTCCGCACGAGACAGCAGAGACTGTAAATTATACATTTGTAATTCAGCATATATCTCACATAGTAATGAACACGTATGACATCAATATAATCCAAATTATTAATGTCTCAAGCATCACACAAAACACAATATTACAATAATCCTCATTACAACAATAGACCAAATGAAATAATTAAACAAATAAATAATAGTTCGGAATGCAAATAATAGTTCAAGCACACATGAATGAATATGAAATCAAATGAAGACATGGGAACTACTGCCCATGCAATTGCCAATCATGCTCAATAAGATCACCGCAGATTAGGACCAGTTAACTGCCTTAGGGCAAAACAATGCTATCTACTCAAATTTGAACCCCCGAACTCGAATTCAGAACATTACTGGCATAATTCGACTCCTGCCACGGAGGTCTTATAGAGTCGAATTCTAGTATTTTGGTGTGAGCACTCGACGCGTCCGTCAAGGCATTTTCATCGTGCATGTAGGCATGGATTATTTCTGGTAGAGCGCATCAGGTGCGTTGCCAGGCCTTTTGTAGGTCTTACCTTCACATTGTTAACTCGGCATCGCAAAGTTATTCACCGCGGATGTGATTCGGGTGACCCCAGAGATGTTGTCTCTTTGTAGGGTATGTTCAGCAATTGTGAGGAGGAGTCGCCGAATGCTTCGAATGCCCATGGTATAGATGTGATCAATGCTTTTTACCATGTACAAATATCTTTTCTTTTCATCGGGTGCGCGACCAGTGCTCCCTATGAGAGTAGCCCCTCGAGTGCCTATTCGAGTCGCAGACTTGAGCAAGGACTTTGAACAATTGTCAACTTCTATTGTTATTTTTATCTTTTGTTGATTGTGCTTTCAGTGCTCCCTATGGGAGTAGCCCCCGAGTCTGCAATCGAATCGTTAATTCGAAAGAGGGGTGAAGATGTAAATGTTGTGTATGTTTGTCACGGCAGTTCTATGCCCTTTTAAATATTTCGGGTGCGCGGCCAACGCTCCTATTAGGAGTAGCCCCCGAGTGTTTGGTCGAGTCGCAGAGTCGACCAAGGACTAGATCAATCAAAGAGGACTCCGCTGGAGTGGGTTTCTCGATGACGTCAGTGCTGGCGACCTGATGAGGTCAGTTTCCCGCATAAGCGGTCCTGATGGGACGTGACAGAGGTGGGCCCCATAGTCTGACTGGGATTTGACCAGTCACGCGTAATCCTTGGTTTTAACTGTGCCTCCTTGATTCTCGCGCATAGTGGGGGACGTGCAGCGATGGTTCATTGTTACCACTGCCACGTGTCTCCATTGATGTGTGCCACGCATAGGAGTGAGGCTCCGCGAGCCATTGGATGGCCTTGCCTGGTACTTAAGTAGGGTTTTGTGTGCGGTAATTTTCGCACTGATCTTCTTCCTCCTTTGCGCACCTCTTCCATTTCCATTCTCCTCTGCTTTATCATGCCCACCATCTGTGCTGCGCTAGATATTATCAAAGCATTTCCAAGTTACTTCCTCCGGTCCCTCCATCGCCGGAAGATGGGGAAAAAGAAGGGAGGCGCTACCGCTGGATCTGCCGCTACGGCGAAGAAGAAGGGCACCATCACCACTGGGTTCGGTACTGCCACCACCACCAAGAAGATGGGTGCGGGGACCCGCGTGACCAACGGGTCGTGGCGGCGCACCTCCTTGAAGGAGCATGAGCTCCAGACACATTGCCAAGATGGTCTGCTCCCCACCAAGGAAGTAGATTGCAAAGTTCCTAGACCAGAGGTAATCCTTGATCCCCCGCTTGATTTTGGGTGATGTTTCTGGCGTTCATCCTCCGTGGTCTTTCTCTCTCCCTCCACAAGTTTGTGCGAGGGTTGCTTTGTTTCTTGGATTCATAAATATTTTCAAGTACTCTCCAGTGACTAATAATAAGGGGCATAAAGACATGGGAATTTTATTAGGGGTTACATAGTGACTTGGAGGTGGCCACGCGTACGATTCCTATCCTCATCACCCTTCGGAGTTTTGGTGGAACCTGTACCTTCCTCCGGAGTGGTGTCTGAGGTATGTTCATTCACCACACACTCGGATTTACCAATATATTATCAGCGATTAGGCCGGTTAGAGGGTGCTTGGGATCTCACATTATGGAATTCCACACTCATTTTCCTCACCTCCTCCATTAGGGAGCGCATGAGATCCAAGGACTCATTATGCTCCTTCCGTGTCATGGGAGGTTCATTGTAAATGGATCTTTTTTTCACATCCCCTTACTGGTCCCTTTACTCATATTATATTAGGCGGTAAATCCTAAATAAAGAGTCAAGGATCTGATAACAATTTAAATGACTAATACTAGAGACTATATGGGGGTGAACTGGGGCTACCAAAATGTATTCCTTGTTCAAGTTAAGCCTCAACACAAAGGTACATTCTCTAGATATGTAATTAAGTGAATTTACCTAGATGAGAAGCAAGAAAATTAGCAAGGTAAACAACAATAAAAGAGAATCGTTAGAGATAACCGAACAGTGGACACGAGGATGCATATATTTTCTTCCTTTTAATGGGAAGTACGTCTTTGTTGGAGAGGTGTTTGGTCTACACAAAGTCACCCAAGCACCATTAAGGCTCACCTTCTTCTCCCGAGCATGCACAAAAAAGGTGGGTACTCGAACCACTAAGCGGTCCTCTTCATGGTGGCAAAGCATGGGGAAAACTCCATAACTCAATGCGAGGGCCAATCGGCCACTTCGAATTCGAGGTCTTCTCGTCAAAAATTTGCGGGCGTGCCGAAGATGACGTTTAGATTGATTTTGCCCAAGGGGTATACGCCTTTCCGTAGGACTATTCCGTGAAACGTTGTGTCGGAGGCTTCCAGGCAGGAGAGGAGGATCTGCATGGAGCGCAAGGCGCTGGCGAACATGAGGTTAATGCCGCTACAACCGTCCATGAAGATGCAACTCATCTCATAACCACTGATTTTTGCCTCGAGCACCAGGGGACAGTGGCCCGGGCGATCACAGTTGTCGAAGGTGATGCAGGACTCGCACCCGCTGAGGTAATCAGTGGTTGAGGATGGAGAGTTGATCGTCAGATTGATTTGGTGAGTGATTGACTTTTGCACCGAGGGGAATCCTTTTCGAATCATGCCCATATTCTAGGGGGCGTGGGTATTGTTCGCCTCTGTTGTTCTGCGCCGGCGCAGCTGCAGGTGTTGGTTCGGGCGGTGATGGTGGTGCTCCATGAGCTATGGCACCTGGGGCAGCTCTGTAGCCTTGATTTATCGCGTCGCGATTCATCTGGGCAAGGCCATCGTGGAGCTTTAGGAACTCACGACAGTCCTTTAAGAGGTGGCTGGACTTCTTCTTGCCGTCGTTCTTGTCGATGTAGAAGTGGACGTTGCAAGGCCTAGATAGTTTATCCTGGATCAATGTTCTAGGAGCTTCATCACAGGTGCGGTGTTGCCATACCTGCCTAGTTTTCCCGCTGTCGCGGTAGCCACCACTGTTGCGGTTGCCTTTGTCACGTTTGTCTATGTAGCCAGCTATGACCATGTCGACTTCTTTGCGGTCTTTTTAGTCGCGCATCCGACGCTTTCCTTGACGGTCGCATCTGCGGCCGAGGTCTTCCTCATCATCTAAGTGGACGCGGTTATTTTTCAGCGACTCTTCTCCGTCTGCCCACCTATTTGCAATTTCCATCAGGTGGTCAATTGTTTTGGGCTTCGTGCGGCCCAGCTCCTCCCTGAGATCTCTATGACATACGGCACTGTTGAATGCGTCGATTGCATGGTCCTCGGAGATGTCTTACGCCGAGTTTTTAATGATGGACCACCTCTGAATGTAAGAGCGAAGCGATTCGTCGGGCTTCCGATAGCAGGCCTTTAGCTCTTTGATTGACGCGGGCCTTTTGTAAGTGCCCTTGAAGTTTCACACGAAGCTGTAGATCAGCTCCTCCTAGCTGTAGATTGATCCGCCGGGCAGGTTGTTGAGCCATGTGCGGGCGGCGCACTTCAGCTGTAGCTGGAGACATGGCATGGCTATGCACTTGTGTCCACCGTGCATCTTGACAGAGGAAATGTGGTCTTCCAGCTAGATCTTCGGGTCCTGGAGGTCATCAAACTTTGGGTTCTCTGATGGGAGGTTGAACCCTTTTCAGCATTCGCGTCTGCTGTATGGCTCTGCTGAACCAGCCAACACCGCAGAGTTTAGTTCCTTCATCCTCCGATTCTGTTGACCAGGCGCGCTTGTCACACATCTTGTTGATTTTGCGCTGCATGATGTCATCACATGCGTCGTAATTGCAATCGTGTCGACATGAGCGGCGTCGCCGCGACAAGTCTTGCTCTTCATTGCTAGAGGAGAGCGAGTAGTACTTAGGTCGAGCCTTGTTTTTCTTAGGCTCTGGCGTTGGATATTTGGTGAGCGCAGCTATGACCAGTCCAAGGCCAGCGATCGTAGATCAGTGCATGGCAGATCATGGATCCCCAGCTAGTGGTTGGTTGTTGATCAAATACATGGTGGTTGTCGTCACCGCTGCTTGTGGTGTTTTCGGGAGCACGTTTCCTCGTGAGTGCGCCGTCACGAACAAGAAGTCGAGGGCTTAGTGGCCTCTTCTCGCTCCTTGTCGGTGATGTGTTCCAGTCAAGATCGCCTTCTGGCGACTATGACTCCGTTGCCCTTGGAGGAGGATCCACTAATCGAGGAGAGCACTGCTCGTCGGGCACTTGACTCGTCCGTGGCTCTCTTGTGGGCCTCGAGTTGTGGTTTACCATCTGCTAGCGATTGCACTCTTGGATGAGTAGCCAATGGTATCCCATTAGCATCTGTTGTGGCGTGTTTGGTGGCAAGGGATTACCGTGAAAGGCCTCTTTGCACCTCGCCCACTCTGCCTGGCTGAGGTGAATTTGCTGGCGCTCCGTCCCATTATTGGCGTTTTTGTTGGAAATATGCCCTAGAGACAAATAGTAATAAGGACTATTATCATATTTCATAAAGTTTATGATTAAGTTTTATATCATGCTATAACTGTATTGAGTGTAAACATCAATACACATGTGATATATAAACAACCAGGGGTTCCTAGTGAAACTCTAGTCACTGGTTTATTGGTTAACAGATGATCAAGTTTCCTGATCATGTGGCATTTATGCCAGTTGGAAATAGAGTCAACTCATTCTGTGAATGAGATGATGAACCAATACCCAACCTAAACATCATGACCCGATCATGTCATGAAGTTCAAGTTACGATGATTAGAAATGGATCCTCGTAGACTATTCCTTAGACCGTGAGGCTATATCAATCACTATCTCCTGAGAGTTCTTAGATAGCATCAAGCGCCACTTGGTAATACATGTTGGAAATATGCCCAAGAGACAAATAGTAATAAGGACTATTATCATATTTCATATAGTTTATGATTAATTTTTATATCATGATATAACTGTATTGAGTGGAAACATCAATACACATGTGATATATAAACAACCAGGGGTTCCCAGTGAAACTCTAGTCACTGGTTCATTGGTTAACAGATGATCAAGTTTCCTGATCATGTGGCATTTATGCCAGTTGGAAATGGAGTCAACTCATTCTGAAAATGAGATGATGAACCAATACCCAACCTAAACATCGTGACCCGATCATGTCACGAAGTTCAAGTTACGATGATTAGAAATGGATCCTCGTAGACTATTCCTTAGACTGTGAGGCTATATCAATCACTGTCTCCCGAGAGTGCTTTGATAGCATCAAGCGCCACTTGGTAATACACTGGTTATAAAGGTGTGTTTAGGTACTTGGAGGAAACCGTAGAGGCAATATATGTCAAGAGCGGGATTTTTCCGTCCATGTGACGGGAAGATACTCAAGGGCCCACTCAGAGAGGTTATATCCAATAGCTGCACAACGTGTGATTTGATCACGGGGATATCACTTGTCGGAATGAGTCAAGTAGCATTTTTTGGTAACGAGAATGAATACGACATGTTGATGTCATTGATCACATCTCGGCCAATGCAAGTACCGAGAGACAAAGGGAATAAGACACGACTGTCCTGGTTCAAACGATGAAAGATCCTCGTGGAACGCACAGGGGTCACATGGCCATCCAGGTCTCTCTTTCGATCATTGGTGCAGGAGTGTCCCGACCATGTCTGGAGTGTTCCTGAACCGTGGGGTATCATGCTTAAGGGCTTGATGATTCTTAGAGAGTGTTTTTAGGATCGGTAGAATCACCGAAGAATTGTAGGGAGAAAACCAGAAGGGTTTTGGTAAGTCCGGAGGATGTCCGGAGTGGAGGTGGAAGTGTTCCATAACCACGGAGTTGAATAATATGTGAATGAATGTTAAATAATAATTTAATCATTTATTCATAATTATTTAATAAAGGTCAAAAGGCTTAATGGGCCAATTCCCGGAGGGGAGAGGGCCCATAGGGAAAGGAGAGAGGGAGAAGGGGTAAGGGGGTGTTCAGGTGGGCCAAGCCCCCCACGCGGGGCCCACTAGGGCTGAACGACGGCCTCCCCTCCCCCTCCTCTCCTTTAGTCCCACCCCGGGACTTTGAGGGAGGTAGTACCTCCTCTCCCCCTATATATAGTGGGGGTATTTGGCCAGATAAAGACACCAAATAATCACTAAAGGTCTTCTCACTTTTGGGAGGACCTCCAATTGATATTTTCTCTCTCTCCCTCTTTCTCTCGTGACCATGGTTCTAAGTTCGGACTGCGTGAACGAGAGACATCTTCACCGCGGAGCACTGTCGCGCTGCAGGATTCGGATCCAGGAGCTCTACTTCTGCAACTGTTGCTGGATCGGGGAAGCGGAAGTCATCGTCAGGCACCGGACGTGTGTAACTCCCCGCAAGGTGTCGCACTTGAGGCACTCAAGTCGTTGGAGCCATAGGAGCGCGAGGACTTCATCATGACCTTGAGGTCGGCTTCAGCTCATCTACATCAACCACACTCTCCTGAGCGTTGACAACGCTTTTCGGTCTTCAAGGGTAAGTTCACGAAAAGCCCCTCCCGTTACTGTATTAGTAATAGATAGGTCCTGGCAGCATCAGGGTTTTAGGGGCGTAGGGTAAAATTTATTGTTTTCATACACAGAACCCCAACAGTGGTATTAGAGCTAGATCAATGCATAGTAATGCTAATACGGGTAGAACACACGAGATGTAGCGCGTGGGCATCGATCTTTTAGTTGTTACCCTCCCACATTTACTTGTCTATACCACAGTAATGCTTGATGAAGCGCCCCCAACCGACTTTACGCGTTCATTCGCGAGAGTGGTCCACGCTTGACATACGGCTTGTACCGTATAAAGTGGCTTAGGGGGGTGTCTGTCTCCCTCGCATTAGTTGGTATGCCATTTGCAATGGAGGGCCCCGAAAGGGGTGTAGTAGAGACAACTACCTGATCAACGTTGTGCTAAAAGTTCGTAGGTAAGAACGGTTCTTGTGCGAAAGCCCATTCAGCCACGTAAAACATGCAAAGATAAAGTAGAGACGTCTAACTTTGTTTTGCAGGGGGGAATTGCTTTGTTATATGGTTGTGGCAAAGGTAAAGTGATTACCTTATGTTACATAGTAGTAGATAGTCACGGAGGTGACGGACTACCACGTCGGAATGACACCGGTACCCTGGTGTCTATGGCATCGGAACCCTGGCGCCGGAATTCGGTGACGACGGATGGAGATCACGACGTGAAGGACCATATCACATCGCATTTACATTCAATGTTATTGTTTGTATATCTTATTATGTGCTAGTATTAGATACTCGATGGTAGCCTAATAAGATGATCCCTGTTAAAATTACCAACGATTGTGTTCCCCCTTAGTGTGCACCACCAAGAAAGTTCTTCGATATGAGGCGATCCATGGTACAGGCATGGGTGTCATACATATCTATGTTCACATACAGTGGGTGTAAGCCATGTTGCACATCGAATACACTAAGGTTGAGTTGGCGAGCCTAGCGTGTGCAGACATGGCCTCGGAATACGGATGGTCGAAAGATCGAGCACGAGTCGCATGAATGATGTGACTGACGTTTACCCTTGAACCCACATTGATGGCCGTGACGATTGGGGGAGATGTGGCTGATAGGGGTCGTGTTATCACTAGGAACCCTTATGGGGATAGGTGTTTCTAAGTGGAGTTATTATTAACTCATTTGATTATAAACTTAGTCTAAATTTATTTTTTGCAATTATAAATGTAGAAGAAAAGTTCTCCCCACTGCCACCTTTCCTGTTGACGATTGATTAGTTAGAAGGAGAGAAGCTCAGATTAGATGGATCAAACTTCTCTATATGGGTTGCGCGTCTCCACGTTCTCCCTAGCGAGAATGACGTGGTCGACTACATACTCGACGGAATGGATTTGGATTAGCCCATTGACTTAGAGACCCCAGAGCAGCGGGAAGACCGCTATCTCCGTTGGGAGATGGCCTCCTTCATTTTAGTTACAATGCGTTCAGAATGGTGGACGAGCTGTGGCCTTTCATGGGTGATGTCAACCCTCGTATGGTAATGCTACAGCTTAGGACACATTTCGTGGAACAATCACGCATATGGGAGCATGAGCTGATGGGAGACTTCCTCTCCATTAAGATGGAGGAGAACTCATCACTTAACGACCACTTAGAGCGCATGCATGATGTGTACATGAGGCCTGCATACTTCCTGGATAGCTGGATGACGAGCTCTTTTGCAAATGGCGTTGTGCTGCGGTCGCTGCCACCAAGCTACCAAGCACAAGTCAGAACTTGCATTATGAGGGGTGACACGGAATCAATGGAGTTCCACCGGTTCGTAACACATCTTAGGAATGTGTTGGTTGAACCAAATGTCGCTGAGGTCATCAATGACAAAGGTATATATTTGATATACAATTTTATAATTGTTATAATCTTGCAAACACATTTGCAGCTTTAAGTATATTTGATACTTCTTTTGTTTTGCTGAAAACAGGTCCTTCTCCATGAGAGGTGCGTGCTGGAGAAGAGGTGACGTTGCGTGTTGATGGCAAGCATGATGATGATGGCCAACGACGCTCTCCCTCGGCATTTATCATTTAGTTTATGTTTTAGGATAATTATTGTAATCAAAATATTATGAACTTCTTTAGTGTCTCTCACACTTTGTGAGACGGTTATTCATATGAGTTTGTAACAAACAATTGTTCTACTTTTCTAAATGATCTCTATTCACGTTCATATCTTGTTTGATTATATGTGAATTATCCTGGTTGTTTGAAACTAATTGATAATGCATGAACATTTGTAAAATATTGAAATGCCTTAAAATACCCAACTTAAATGATATTTCATTACGGAATGAAAACCATTGTTTAAATTCAAACTTATGTTGATAATATGTGAAAGTCATTCGATTTCTTATCACATATAAATCATGCCTAAGTTCGGCAAAATAACTTGAACACCGTGTATTACTTGAATACAAAGTGTTTAATGAATTGTTGAAGTAAATACATATTCGATGTATTGTGTTTTAACGAAAATGGTAATTATCATTAAATGATTGTTTAAATGTGTAAAGAAGTTTACCAAAGGAAACATGAATATGAAACTATTTGATTTGATCAAAGTGTTTTATCAACGAAGAGTATAAATATAAAAGAGAATCTAATTACTATGATTTGATCAATAGTAATGTAATTCGAATTTATAAGAATGGCATAGAAAAAATTATGGAATGCAAAGCATTTTGAAATGTCAAAATGCAAAGCATCGCAATGTGATATTGGATATCAAAATGCGTAAATAGATGGCACCAAATAAATCGTTGTAGTGTAGATATAGAAACCATTAGTTAGAAATAGTTAGCACTCAATTAGAATATATAGTGAACCATTTGAATTCGTAAAAGCGGCTCCATATCTAGTATGGATCGTCGTAAAAGTTTTGGGGTTATTCGATATAACCAAAACAATAGCGAATAAGTACTTGTAGAGTATTCATTGGAAACTTTGAATACGAAATCCATAGCTGAAACCAAAAGAGAAGCTAAACTTGTATTGCTTGGATTTTGGTGCATTCTTGAGAAAGCTCACTTTTAGTGATATTTCTCAGTTATGGAGCAATTGGAAGATAGTGAAAAACACGATGAGGATTCAAATCCCTGCATCAAAGTGTTGAGAATCACAACGGACAACGTTCCTGAATGATTCTCTTCACAAAGGAAAGAATCAATGATATTGATCATTGTGTTTTCCCCACTAGTGTTTTCACTACATAAAGTAGGATTCAAAATGTAATCCATATCTTGTATGGAGACATTTTCGAATCATTTGTCATGATTACCAGAATATGACATACCTACGAACTACTAAGGAAATAATGGTAAACTATAATTATGAGAAATCCTAGAAGCAAAATTCCCTTGAAATTAGAAAGCAATTCGTTGCTGAATCTCACAAGTAAAAGGAGTTACTTGGAATTTTCCCAAATGACTGCAAAGCCATAGTGGAAAAGGGGTAAATGACAAAAGCACAATTTGTCAAGTATTGGACGAATTCAAATGAATTTGATTCAAGTGTGCTGAATGTCTAGTGGATTTAAAACTAGTAAAAGTACTAGTGTCTCGTAGTAAAACTCCAAGTTTGATATTTGATCAAAGATTTTGAAGTTGTTCAAAATAGTGAGTGGATATGCAATTTTGCATGAAATTGAGTGGGAGCTATGAAAGCCTTCCTAAAACAATATGTGAAAGACATATTTTTGAGTGGGAGCAATATAAGTCTCAAATTCAAATATGTAGGAATATAGTTTGAGTAAGAGTAGTGACTCATCCCCAAATATGTTAGAAACATATTTTGAGTGGGAGCTTATAGGAGTAACTCTTAAGTGTGTATTTGACACATTAAGAATAAAAGCGCAAGTACTTATAAATAATGATTTATAAGGTGTAGAAGTTGATAATAGGTGTATTATGATATTATGTAGTATTCCTTAAAGGATTCTGAAAAGGGTTTCAGAATAGAAGTTAATTAAGGAACTAGTCCTTAACAACTCAAGTTAGGAATAGTATTAAGTTTAACATCAATGGTCGAAAGAAAGAAAAGGATAATCATCATCCACTATATTGAGACATAGGTTCTATCTTAGAAAACCATGATGGTAACTTAACATAATATATGATCCAATAAGGAACGTTTGAAAAGTGATTAAGTTTGAATCATGGAACGTTGAGCTAAGTTTGTCCACAGTGTCTAATACAGAACTTTAGACATGTTTTCCAAATCCATAAAGGATGACACATCTTAAACCATAAAGAGTTATGTTATAAGGAAATATGTTGGAAACTCTTGTAAACACCGATTAAATTCAAGTAGGAAGCGAGGAGGACAAAACATCGAAAGTTGCATAGAGTGTACTTGTGTTTCGATGAATACATTTATAATAATAGATAAGGGTACCATCTAAAGTGTTGTATAATGTTATGTCGGGGCTAGTTCGCTTTTAACGTAGAATGATGTGTCCCAGGGCACAGTGCCCATGAGAAAGCCCTCGAGGTTGATCTAAAGTCACTGTAGGCTCCTGGAATTCGGCCTCGTTCTGCTGC
The DNA here is from genome assembly GCA_910589775.1 of Avena eriantha. Taxonomy (NCBI): domain Eukaryota; kingdom Viridiplantae; phylum Streptophyta; class Magnoliopsida; order Poales; family Poaceae; genus Avena; species Avena eriantha. The sequence continues at coordinate 94,970,016 of OU342744.1, forward strand.
CATAGCGACGATGCATACACACAGATGTTATCATGTGATGATAAAGTATTAATGTCAATCAAGGTGACATTATTAAGTTGCAAAGGATTTGGGCCTGTAAAGTACAGACCCAAGACTCAACCTCTTCCATGAGCAAGCATGTTCAGGGTACCGGATAGATGGTGCCAATGATTAAGAACAAATACATCTAGTGTATTTGTACTCTAGTGCAAGTGGAAGACTGTTGGAAATATGACCTAGAGACAAATAGTAATAAGGACTATTATCATATTTCATATAGTTTATGATTAATTTTTATATCATGATATAACTGTATTGAGTGGAAACATAAATACACGTGTGATATATAAACAACCAGGGGTTCCCAGTGGAACTCTAGTCACAGGTTCATTGGTCAACAGATGATCAAGTTTCCTGATCATGTGGCATTTATGCCAGTTGGAAATGGAGTCAACTCATTCTGAGAATGAGATGATGAACCAATACCCAACCTAAACATCATGACCCGATCATGTCATGAAGTTCAAGTTATGATGATTAGAAATGGATCCTCGTAGACTATTCCTTAGACCGTGAGGCTATATCAATCACTGTCTCCCGAGAGTGCTTTGATAGCATCAAGCGCCACTTGGTAATACAGTGGTTATAAAGGTGTGTTTAGGTACTCGAAGGAAACCGTAGATCCAATATATGTCAAGAGCGGGATTGTTCCATCCATGTGACGGGAAGATAGTCATGGGCCCACTCGGAGAGGTTATATCCAATAGCTGCGCAGCGTGTGATTTGATCACGGGGATATCACTTGTCAGAACGAGACAATTAGCATCTTTCGGTAACGAGATTGAACACGACATGGTGATGTCATTGATCAGATCTCAGGCAATGCAAGTATCAAGAGACAAAGGTAATAAGACACGACTGTCCCGGTTCAAACGATGTAAGATCTTCATGGAACACACAGGGATCACATGGGCATCCAGGTACCTCTGTCGATCATTGGTGCTGGAGTGTCCCGACCATGTCTGGAGTGTTCCCGAACCATGGGGTATCACACTTAAGGGCTTGATGATGCTTAGAGAGTGTTTATAGGATCGGTAGAATCGCCGAAGAATTGTAGGGAGAAAACCGGAAGGGTTTCGGTAAGTCTGGAGGATGTCCGGAGTGGAGGTGGAAGTGTTCCATAACCACGGAGATGAATAATATGTGAATGAATGTTAAATAATGATTTAATCATTTATTCATAATTATTTAATAAAGAGAAAATCAATTTAAAAGGTCAAAAGGCTTAATGGGCCAATTCCCGGAGGGGAGAGGGCCCATTAGGGAAAGGAGATAGGGAGAAGGGGCAAGGGGGTGGCTGGCTGGGCCAAGCCCCCCCCCCCCGCGGGGCCCACTAGGGCTGGCCGGCAGCCTCCCCTCCTCCTCCTCTCCTTTAGTCCCACCCCGGGACTTTGAGGGAGGTAGTACCTCCCCTTCCCCTATATATAGTGGGGGTATTTATCCAGATAAAGACACCGAATAATCAATAAAGGTATTCTCAATTTTGGGAGGACCTCCAATTGATGTTTTATCTCTCTCCCTCTTTCTCTCGTGACCGTGGTCTCAAGTTCGGACTGCACGAACGAGAGACATCTTCACCACGGAGCGCCATCACGCTGCGGGATTCGGATCCAGGAGCTCTACTTCCGCAACTGCTGCTGGATCGGGGAAGCGGGATTCATTGTCAGGCACCGCACGTGTGTAACTCCCCACGAGGTGTCACACTTGAGGCACTCAAGTCGTTGGAGCCACAAGAGCGCGAGGACTTCATCACGACCTTGAGGTTGGCTTTGGCTCGTCTACATCAACCATGCTGTCCTGAGCGTTGACAACGCTTTTCGGTCTTCAAGGGTAAGTTCGTGAAAAGCCCCTCCCGTTACTGTATTACTAATAGATAGGTCCTGGCAGCATCAGGGGTTCAGGGGCGTAGGGTATTTTTGTTTTCATACACGGAACCCCAACAATATAGTGGTTATAAAGGTGTGTTCAGGTATTCGGAGGAAACCGTAGAGGCAATATAAGTCAAGAGCGGGATTTGTCTGTCCACGTGACGGAAAGATACTTAAGGGCCCACTCGGAGAAGTTATATCCAATAGCTGCGCAGTGTGTGATTTGATCGCAGGGATATCACTTGTCGGAACGAGTCAAGTAGCATTGTTCCGTAACGAGATTGAGCACGACATGGGGATGTCATTGATCAGTTCTTGGGCAATGCAAGTATCGAGAGACAAAGGGAATAAGACACGACCATCCCTGTTCAAACGATGAAAGGTCTTCGTGGAACACATAGGGTCACATGGCCATCCACCTCCCTCTATCGATCATTGGTCCAGGAGTGTCCCGACCAGGTTTGGAGTATTCCTGAACCATATGGTATCACGCTTAAGGGTTTTATGATGCTTCGAGAGTGTTTATAGGATCGGTAGAATCGCCGAAGAATAGTAGAGAGAAAACCGTAACGGTTTCGGTAAGTCCGGAGGATGTCCGGCGTGGAGGTGGAAGGTGTTCCATAGCCACAGAGATTGAATAATATATGAATGAATGTTAAATATTGATTTAATCATTTTTTTCATAATTATTTAATAAAATAGAAAATCAATTTAAAGGTCAAAAGGCTTAATGGGCCAATTTTGGAGGGAAGAGGGCCCATTAGGGAAAGGTAAGAGGGGAGAAGGGGCAAGGGGGTGGCTGGGTGGGCTAAGCCCACCCCGCGCCGGGACCCGCTAGGGCTGGCCTGCGCTTGCCCCGCCTCTCCCTCTCCTTTAGTCCCACCCCGGGACTTTGAGGGAGGTAGTACCTCCCCTCCCCCTATATAAAGTGGGGGTATTTGGCCAGCTAAATACACACAATATTCAATAAAGGTTTCTTCTCTTTTGGGGAGACCTCCAATTGATATTCTCTCTCTCTCTCTCTCTCTCTCTCTCTCTCTCTCTCTCTCTCTCTCTCTCTCTCGTGATCGTGGTCCCAAGTTCGGACTGCGCGAACAAGAGACATCTTCACCGCGGAGCGCCGTCGTGCTGCAGGATTCAGATCCAGGAGCTCTACTTCCACAACTGCTGCTGGATCGGGGGAGCGGGAGTCGTCGACAAGCACCAGACGTGTGTAACTCCCGGCGAGGTGTCACACTTGAGGCAATCAAGTCGTTGGACCCACAGGAGCGCAAGGACTTCTTCACGACCTTGAGGTCGGCTTCGGCTCGTCTACATCAACCATGTTCTCCTGAGCGTTGACAACGCATTTCGGTCTTCAAGGGTAAGTTTCTGAAAATCTCCTCCCGTTACTGTACTACTAATAGATAGGTCTTGGCAACATCAGGGGTTCAAGGGCGTAGGGTAAAAGTTTATAGTTTTTATACGCGGAACCCCTACAGTGGTATCAGAGCTAGATCTATGCATAGTAATGCTAGTACGGGTAGAACACACGAGATGTAGCGTGTGGGCGTTGATCTTTTAGTTGTTACCCTCCCACGTGTACTTGTGTATACCGTAGTAATGCTTGCTGAAGTGGCCCCCAACCAACTTTACGCGTTCATTCGCGAGACTGGTCCACGCTTGACATACGGCTTGTACCGTATAAAGTGGCTTAGGGGGGTGTCTGTCTCTCTCGCATTAGTTGGTTTGCCATTTGCAACGGAGGGCCCCGAAAGGGGTGTAGTAGAGACAACTACTTGATCAGCGTTGTGCTGAAAGTTCGTAGGTAAGAACGGTTCTTGTACGAAAGCCCATTCATCCACGTAAAACATGCAAAGATAAAGTAGAGGCATCTAACTTTGTTTTGCAGGGGGCGTTGCTTTGTGATATGGTTGTCGCAAAAGTAAAGTGATTACCTTATGTTACGTAGTAGTAGATAGTCATGGAGGTGACGGACTACCACGCTGGAAACACACCGGTACCCTGGTGTCTACAGCGCCAGAACCCTGGCGCTGGAATCCGGTGACGCCGGATGAAGATCACGATGTGAAGGACCATATCACATCGCATTTACATTCAATGTTATTGTTTGTATATCTTATTGTGTGCTAGTATTAGATACTCGATGATAGCCTAATAAGATGATCCTTGTTAAAATTACCAATGATTGTGTTCCCCCTTAGTGTGCACCACCAAGAAAGTTCTTCGGTATGAGGCGACCCACGGTGAGTGGGTGTCAGACATATCTATGTTCGCATATAGTGGGTGTAAGCCATGTTGCACAGCGAATACACTGAGATTGAGTTGGTGAGCCTAGCACGTTACAGAGACGTGGCCTCGGAACGCGGATGGTCGAAAGATCGAGCACGAGTCACATGAATGATGTGACCGATGTTTAGCGTCCACCCTTGAACCCACGCAGATGGCCGTGATGATCGGGGGAGATGTGGGGAAAAGCGGTCGTGTTATCACTAGGAACCCTTCATGAGATAGGTGTTTCTGATTGGAGTTATTATTAACTCATTTAGTTATAAAATTAGTATAAATTCTTTTTGCGATTATAAATGTTAAAAATGGTTCTCCCCGATGCTACCTTTCCTGTTGACGATTGATTAGAAGGAGAGAAGCTCAGGCTAGACGCATCAAACTTCTCTATGTGGGTTGCGCGTCTCCATGTTCTCCTTAGCAAGAATGACGTGGTCGACTACATACTCGACGAAATGGATTTGGAATAGCCCATTGACCTAGAGACCCTAGAGCTGCGGGAAGACCACTATCACCATCCGGAGATGGCCTCCTTCATTTCAGTTACAATGCATTTCGGAATGGTGGATGAGCTGTGGCTTTTCGTGGGTAATGTCAACCCTCGTACGGTAATGCTACAGCTTAGGACACATTTCGTGGAACAAGCACGCATATGGGAGCATGAGCCGATGGGAGACTTCCTCTCCATTAAGATGGAGGAGAACTCATTGCTTGACGACCACCGTGAGCGCATGCATGATGCGTACATGAGGCCCACATACTTCCTGGATAGCTGGATGACAGGAACTTTTGCAAATGGCGTTGTGTTGCGGTCCAAGCTACCAAGCACAAGTCAGGGCTTGCATTATGAGAGGCGACGTGAAAACACTAGAATTCCACAGGTTCATATCACATCTCAGAAATGTGATGGTTGAACCTATTGTCACTGAGGTCATCAATGACAAAGGTATATATTTGATATACAATTTTATAAATGTTATAATCTTGCAAACACATTTGTCGTGTTACGTATATTTGATACTTGTTCTGTTTTACTGAAAACAGGTCCTTTTGCATGAGAGGTGCTTGCTAGAGAGGAGGTGACATTGCATGTTGATGGCGAGCATGATGATGATGTCCAACGACACTCTCCCTTAACATTTATCATTTAGTTTATGTTTTGGATAGTTATTGAAATCAAAAGATTGTGAACTTCTTTAGTGTGTCTCACATTTTGTGAGACGATTATTCATATCAGTTGTAACAAATAGTTGTTCCACTTTTATGAATGATTTCTATTTGTGTTCATATATTATTTGATTATTTGTGAATTATCCTTGTTGTTTGAAACTAATTGATAATGCACAAACATTTGTAAAATATTGAAATGCCTTAAAATACCCAACTTAATGATATGTTCATTAATGAATGAAACCATTGTTTGAATTCAAAAGTTATGTTGATAATATGTGAAAGTCATTTGATTTCTTATCACATATGAATCATGCCTAAGTTTGGCAAAAATAACTTGAACACCATGTATTACTTGAATACAAAGTGTTTAATGAATTGTTAAAAGTAAATACATATTTGATGTATTATGTTTTGACAGAATGGTAATTATCATTATATGATTGTTTAAATGTGTAAAGAAGTTTACCAAAGGAAATATGAAGATGAAACTATTTGATATGATCAAAGTGTTTCATCAACAAGGGGTATTAAAGATAAATGAGAATCTAACTACTACGATTTGATCAATAGTAATGAAATTAGACTTTATAAGATTGGCATAAAAGAAATTGTGAAATGCAAAGCGTTTTGAAACGTCAAAAATGCAAAGCATCACAATGTGATATTAGATATCAAACTGGGTGAATAGATGGCACCAAATAAATCGTTGTAGTATAGATGTAGAGACCATTAGTTAGAAATAGTTAGCACTCAATTAGAATATATAGTGAACCATTTGAATTCATAGAAGCGGCTCCATATCTGGTATGGATCGTCATGAAAGTTTTGGGGTTATTCGATATAACGAAAACAATTAGAAACTTTGAATACGAAATCCATAGCTGAAACCAAAAGAAAAGCAAAATTCGTATGGCTTGCATTTTGGTACATTTTTTAGAAAGTTCGCATTCAGTGATATTTCTCAATTATGAAGCAAATGAAAGATAGTGAAAAAGACGATGAGGATTCAAATCCCTGCATCAAAGTGTTGAGAAGCGCAACGAACAAAGTTCCTGAACAATTCTCTTCACGAAGGAAAGAATCAATGATAATGATTATTGTGTTTTCCCCACTGGTGTTTTCACTACATGAAGTAGGATTCAAAATTTAGCCCATATCTTGTATGGAGACATTTGTGAATCATTTGTCATAATTCTTGGAATATGACATACCTACGAACTACTAGAAGCAAAATTCCCTTGAAGGAAATAATGGTAAACTAAGAATTATAAGAAATCCTAGAAGAAAAATTCCCTTGAGATTAGAAAGCAATTCATTGCTGAATCTCACAAGTAAAAGGGGTTACTTGAATTTTCCCAAATGACTGCAAAGCCATAGTGGAAAAGGGGGTGAATGACAAAAGCACAATATGTCAAATATTGGACGAATTCAAATGTGCTGAATATCTGCTGAATTTAAAACTAGTAAAAGTACTAGTATCTCATAGTAAATCTCCAAGTTTGATATTTGATCAAAGGATTTTGAAGTTGTTCAAAATAGTGAGTGGATATGCAATTTGCATAAAATTGAGTGGGAGCTATGAAAATCTTCCTAAAACAATATGTGAATGACATATTTTTTGAGTGGGAGCAATATAAGTCTCAAATTCAAATATGTAGGAACATGGTTTGAGTAAGAGTAGTGACTCATACCCAAATATGTTGGGAACATATTTTGAGTGGGAGCTTAAAGGAGTGATTCTTAAATGTTTTAAGAATCTAAGCACAAGTACCGATAAATAATGATTTATAAGGTGTAGAAGTAGATAATAAGTGTATTATGATATTATGTAGTATTCCTTAAGGGATTCTGAAAAGGGTTTCGGAATAGAAGTTAATTAAGGAACTGGTCCTTAATAACTCAAGTTAGGAATAGTGTTAAGTTTAGCATCAATGGTTGAAAGAAAGAAAAGGATGATCATCATCCACTATGTTGAGACATAGGTTCTATCTTAGAAAACCATGATGATAACTTAACATAATATATGATCCAATAAGGAACGTTTAAAAGTGATTAAGTTCAAATCACAGAATGATGAGCTAAGTTTGTCCGCAGTGTCTAATAGAGAACTATAAACATGTTTTCCAAATCCATAAAGGATGACATATCTCAAAACATAAAGGGTTATATTATAAGGGTATATGTTGGAAACTCCCGTAATACCGATTAGAGTCAAGTAGGAAGCGAGGTGAACAAAACATCGAAAGTTGCACAGAGTGCACTCGAGTTTCGATAATTACATTAATAATAATAGATAAGGGTACCATCTAAAGTGTTGAATAATGTTATGGCGGGGCTAGTTCGCTTTTAATGTAGAATGATGTGTCCTAGGGCACAGTGCCCATGAGAAAGCCCTCGAGGTTGATCTAAAGTCACTGTAGGCTCCTGGAATTTCGCTTTGTTCTGCTGCCATAGCAACGATGCATACACACAGATGTTATCATGTGATGATAAAGTATTAATGTCAATTAAGGTGACATTAGTAAGTTGCAAAGGATTTGGGACTGTAAAGTACAGACCCAAGACTCAACCTCTTCCATGAGCAAGCATGTTCAGGGTACCGGATATATGGTGCCAACGATTAAGAACAAATGCAGCTAGTTTATTTGTACTCTAGTGCAAGTGGGAGACTGTTGGAAATATTAAAGGGAATATGCCCGAGAGGCAATAATAAAGTGGTTATTATCTTATTCCATGTTTGTGATAAATGTTTATTTTGCATGCTATAATTGTATTGATCGGAAACGTCAATACATGTGTGTTTAAGAAATAAAAAGGGTTCCTAGTTATGCCTCTCTTATAGACTAGCTGGTTGATTAACAAGATGATCAAGGTTTCCTGATCATGGACATTGGATGTTGTTAATAACAAGGTCACAACATTTGTGAAATGATGTGCTGAACATTCATCCAAAGTATAGCACTACGATCAAGTCATTATGTTTATATTGCTATAACATCATACGAAGTAATCTTAGTCCTTAGACCATGAGATCATGTTAATTGCTAACACCGGAAGAGTATCTTGATAACATCAAACGTCACACCATAACAGGGTGACTATAAAGGTGGGTTCAGTACTACGAAGGTGTTATGTTGAGTCTCATGGATCAAGAGTGGAATTTGTCAATCCCGATGACGGATAGAAATACTCTGGGCCCTCTCGGTGATATCACATTAAGATAGCTTGCAAGAAAGTGATGTGATCACTAGAATGTTATATCACGGGAACGAGAAAAGAGTGCATGTCGACAACAAAATCAAACTAGGTATGGAGATACCGATGATCGAATCTCGGACATGTAATATATCGTGAGACAAAGGGATTTAGTTACTAGCGTTAAAGGTTCTCATGATCACAGAAGTCATCGTTTAATGTGTAGGAGTCAGTATGGATCTCCAGGTCCCGCTTCTGATTATTGATCTGACAGGAGTCTCAATCATGTCTGCATTATTCGCGAACCGTAGGGTGACACACTTCAGAGTTACCAGACACCATTTTGGAGCACATATGTTTCAGACGAAAGAATTGCAAAGCGTAGGAATTGTTTCGATAGAAACCAGAATTGTTTCGGGTGAAATTGCAGAAAGTGGTTCTGCATGTGATATTGAAATATTGCAAGGGGTTATATGTGAATGTTTGTTAATTAAAGTAATTAACCAAATTCTGAATAAATTTAATAAAAGAGTTTTATTAAATGAGAGAGCATTAAACTTAGAGAATTTTAATGCATTTAAAGTGGACTTTAAAAGGGAATGTGAAGAGACATTTTAATGTGGAGGGGTTACCACCAGATGAATGGAGGAGTTTAAGGGGCACCCTTTTTGAGGCGCCGGCCATGGGGAGGGGCACCCCCTCCTCCTATAAAAGGCCACCCTCTTCCTCCTTCTTCCACACACCTCCTTGTGAAGGATCTCTCTCCCCCTCTAGAATTATTCCCCCATGGTCTCGGATTAGCGAGATACATGTTCCCAGGTGGCATTTTGTCGGGAAGGAGTTGCTGCTTCCACTGGATCGCTGGAGCGAGGAGGTGGATGTTTTCCGGTGGCTTGAACGTGTGTGCGAGTACGGATGCGACTGCTGAGTTGTGACGCTCGGGCTTCCACACGATCTTGAGATCGGCAAGTGTACGACTACATCAACCACGAGTTCCTACTCGTTAACAAAACTCGTTGTCTTCGAGGGTAAGTTCTCGATTGATGTAAATCCACCCGTTGCTCTGTACCTAGTAGATAGATCTTGGCGTATAGTTCTCATTGTAGGAATTTTTTGTTTTCTATGCTGCGGACCCAACAGTGGTATCAGAGCCTGATCTATGCATAGGTGCTTTGCACGGGTAGTACACATATGTTTATATGTGGGCGATGATGATCATGTTATTGCATCTCCTATGTATTTTGGATATTGGTGGCATAGTGGGATGAAGCGGCCCGGACCAACCTTACATGTCATCGTACATGAGACCGGTTCCACGACTAACATGCAACTTGTTTTGCATAAGTGGATGGCGGGTGTCTGTCTCTCCTACTATAGTCAATATCTGATTTGCAACGAGTTGCTAATAACTTAGTTATCATCATTGTGGTTCCATGTTCGTAGGTAAGAACAGTTCTATCTCCAAAAGCCCTAAGCCACGTAAAACTTGCAATTGATAAATAAGAGGTGTCTAGTTTAGATCGTTGCTGGGCTAGTGTCTTGATATGGTATTGTTGTAAGTAGATGTATGATAGATACTCTTACAACACACTCAACATGTAAGTTCCATAGACCTTGGCCTTACACACAAAGGAATGATAGAGATCATACCACGATGCAAATGATAGAGATCAAATGCATGGACCATATCATCTCACTTTACACATTAGATGTTAGCATCTTATACTCTTAGTTTGGCGTTTTCTGTAGCATTGTAAGATATCCCTCATTTAGATATCAAGATAAAAATGTGCTCTTCCTTAAGTATGCACCGTTTTGTGGATCGTGTTTTGAGACATCACGTGATGATCGGGTGTACTCGACTCTACGCTTTCATACAAACGGGTGTAAGACAGTTTTACACATGTGAGTACTAAGGTTCTTACTTGGCGAGCCTTGCATGTATAGACATGGCCTCGGAACACAAACCGAAAGGTTAAGCATGAGTCATATAGTTGATATGATGCCCATATAGATGCTCGCCTTTGAAGCTACATACACTCATGTGATGATCGGACTTGGTGTAGTGGATTTGGTTCATGTAATCACCAAAAGGGCACGAGGGATGTCGTTTTTGAGTGGGAGTTCATTTCTAATTTTGATTAGTCGAACTCAATTTGTCATAAACTAAATCGAAGTGAATTTGCATAATTTGTTGTAGTCATTGGCGTCTGTTCACTACCTTATACTTAGTTTTAATTGAGATATTAGAACTATAGAATTTTGGATATTTACTTTACGAACTGGTATCGTATTGTTTTGAATGTCAATTTAAAGTTTAGAAGTCCTATTGCAAACTTTCAGCAAACTCTATTTACACCATGAAGTTTAATAAGTAGTATTAAATCAAGAGTAATATTCCAATGTTAGTATCTAAGTATCATGTTTGCCTCCATGATTTTTGATATTCAAAAGTTGTTTTAATATCAAGATTATCTAGGAGCTGAAAAATTGTTTCAGAAACCATCATGTGTGGAAGATATTGTGATATCTGAAACAATGTTTTTGGTTGCATTATGATAGAGTATAATTTAGCAAAATACATGTTCTCATATTGTATGAGAATTTGTGAAGGATGGAGATGATAGGCATCGGAATCTCCCAAAAAGGTTTCGGGAACTAAAATTATACTCGTCATTCTTCCATATAAGCTATAGTAGCTTGATCATGAAAGTTGTCATGATAAGGATGAATAGAAGATGTAAGTAAAATGTTTACTACACTAAAAGATTACTAAAGAATGGATTTTTGAAAGAATGCCAAACATTTGATGATGGTGATCCACTTCAAAGTGTAAGTCCAAAGGTATTAGTATTTGACTATACACACTTTGTACTATGTGTCATGTGAATGACACCACTATTGATGTTGATAGATTCTTTTAAAAGAAAAGGAATTGTTGAAAGAGAATCTATAAAATATTTGGCAGAAAAGAAAAGATTGGAGATGTCCAACTTAGGTATATAGAATATATACGTGTTATGGATGTATTCCTTGCTTGTTAAACAATGTGGTTCTGAGGTATTGGATACCGGTATTGGATACCGAATTGGTTGGTATGAAGTGTCATACAGGACAACGCAATTCAAGAACTACAATGGCCTAAGTAACTAGCAAGAGAATAAGTGATGATGTTCATCGAAAACAAATAAAGTGTTATTGTGTTTTTCGTTGTCGTCAAACCTAGCCTTCAAGATTTGTTTTAATAATTTTTATTTTGTTCCGATATTATGAGAACAATGGTTGTTCAAATAATTACCGTATTCCATAAAGGATGGATGAACTTTTACAAGTCTGGTGGGAGAAATCACATCCATAAACACTATTGCTAAAATGTTGCAAGACAAATGATTGAAAGATCACTTATGAAGTGACATCGCTGTTTTAAATTATATTGGAAAGAAAACATGAAGAAACTCCATGTTGATGGATTTTTGGAGTCTTTGATTTTGATCAATTGACGCTTGTGAGACTTTCCTCGAGATAATTGAAACTCCGTCCATAGGCCAAAGGGGAACGGATGACTAACTTATTGGATATTATGCATGTTGATGTATATAGTCCATTATGTGTAGCCATATGAGATGGATCCTTTTGCTTCATATGCTTTCTCCAGAAATTTAAGTGAATATATCTGTATATTTACTTAATAAGGAAGAAGTATGAAACATTTGAAAATTGTTGGGGGGATACCTCCGGGTAGGGTCACGCCGGGGTATGAAGGCCGAGTTAGCCGAGGTTCGGCAAGCCCAAAGCGGATGCTGGCCAGGACACCTCAAGGCAGGCCGAATCACGGGGTAACCCGGACCAGAGGCGTCCGCCTAACTAAGTCTCATCCGACTTAAGCAGTAAGTCAGAAATGCCTATCTAACTTGTATGCAGGAACGGGTGTGGCCGGATCAACTATGATCCGGGTCACATCTAGCTTCTAGGAGAAGGAAGGAATCTCGCTGGTCAAAAGAAGCCCCGGTACGCACTGCATGAGCGAAGCAGACAAGGGCAGGACCACCGAAGCGTGGCCGACAAGGGTGACGACGCTCATGTCGGCTAACGCAGGCGCCGCAGAGGCTCACGTAGCCTCTGCATGTGTGACGCGGGGGAAAAGTAACCCGGTCGGTTTACTACTTTGGGAGAAGGCATATTCTCAGGAATATGCCTCCACGCATGCCCTAAGTGGAGACCTAGCCACCCCTATATAAGGAGGGCTAGGGCCTCTGTAGAAGGGGGTTCCGCTATTCTGATTTGGCTGAGGGTTTTAGGGGTGAACTGTGTGCGAGAGTAAGAGAGCTTCTTCTTCTTCCTCTCGCCAATACAGCTCTAGGAGCACTTGTAATTTTGGAAGCAAAGCAAATACAAATTTCTGTGTGAGGAATCACCTCATTATCCCTCCCTGGATTCCCCTAGCGTGTATTAGTCCCCACCTTTAGCCTATCCATGGCATCTGCCGTGACACCACCACGACAGTTGGCGCCCACCATGGGGCTAGCGGCGCTAGCAGGGGTCAAGATCCGGACGGGAAACTTCATCCGCACCGGCGAACGCATCGTCTTCGGGCTTGTTCAGCGCTTTGGAGCGCTAGACTTCGTCAGCGACAACGCTGGCTGCTTCGGCACGCGCCCCCTTCCGCGCAACGGCCTCTTCGTCAAGCTCGGCGCGCACAAGGTCTACGTTGATGTCGATGTGTCATGTGTTCATCCGCGGCACGTCGTCGAGGCAGGGGAGCCACCCTTACCGTGGTTCACGGGGCGCGTATTGCTCGCTTCCCGGACCATGCAGAGGTGATGATGACTGCGCCTGGTGCGGGCGCAAGCAAGGATCCGGCACCAGATCCGGAGGTAACGCCTAAGGCACTGAGGAAAGGTAGAGGTCCTCCACTAGAGAGGCCAAAGAAGGTGTTGAGGGAAGCGATGGATAGCTTGGAAAACCCTGTAGTAGCAGTAGTAGATCCGGCTCAGGCACAGGCCGAGCTAGAGGAAACTAGGCAGAAAATACTAGAGGGTGCGAAAAAGATTGCAGCGGCTTAGCAGTCGTTGAATATGACGCTGCGTGAGTACGCAAAGGCAAACAAAGTTGATGCTGTATAAGTGAAGGGGAGAAATCTCATGAGCAAAATGAACAGAGAAGGTGATACTGGAATTGAGGGGTCAGAGAACTGTTTGTCCGTGGGGCTGCGGAGGTACAGTACCCCGGCAAAGAACCTCAGAGCAGCAGACGCGGCTGCATCCGAGTTAGAGGGTCTAACGGGTGAGGCCCGGCAAAGACAACAAGATAGGTTTAATGAGCTGGTTCGGATCGCGAACAGACAAAATGAGGAACTACTCAGAGCCAAACCGGAGAGGGCTGCGGCCTCCAAGATCATTCATTCGGCGATTGGTAACCCGGAGAAATCCGCTAGAGCCACATCGTCACCTCATGGTGGACAAATGAGAGAAGAGGTAGTAACCTCGGCCAGAAGAAACAAGCAGATCGTCCCGTATGACCCAACACGGGCAGAGAAAGAAAAAGAAGCACAGAAAAATGATGATCGATGAAGTGTGAGCCGAGGTGAAGCTGGCAGAGGTAACCGCGACTAAGGCAATGCCGGTCAAGGGAACGCCGTCAACGGCAATGCCGGACAGTGAAACTCGGCGAGAGCGGGACAACCGCATCAGCGGAATATACCAAGGCAAGAGCAAAGTGCCGGCCGAGGTATGCAACAGAGAGGTGCTCCATGAGAGAAAGACCGATACAACGATAGAGATTCGGAAATGGCAAACGCGGGATACCCAAGGCCGGACTATCATGTGATAGGGTCAAGATTGGGAAGCAGGGATTTGATGCCGGATGTTGCCAGGTTCAAACTGGATCGACTGTATAGGTCGGAACAAATCGAATGTCAAGGTCCTCCGGGTCCAGCGTGTTTTGGGCCCTGGATCATGAAGGAGCCACCGATACCCAATTTCCAGTTACCCAGGGGCACGAAGACGTATGACAGCAGTACCAAGCCGGAAGATTGGTTGATAAACTATGCTACAGCTGTGAAAATTGCCACAGGCAATTTGAGATGGGCTGTACGATACGTACCCCAGATGTTGGAAGGGCCGGCAAGGGTATGGCTGAACAATTTGCCACCCGGAAGCATTAACTGCTGGATAGATTTCGAGGAGATGTTCATCAGCAATTTTTCAAGTACGTATCAGAGGCCAAATAGGCCGCTGACCCTAGCTATGTGCAAGCAAAGGCCGAATGAGACGGACCGGGAGTTCTTAACCCGGTGGTGTATGGTGAGAAACTCATGTGAGGGCGTGATAGAATCACAGGCCATAGCATGGTTTGCGCAAGGATGCAGATATGCAAGCGAACTGTGGCAAAAGTTGCAAAGGAAAATGCCAACCACGTTGGCAGAGATGATCCAGATTGCAGATTTGTATGCTCTGGGTGATCTGACTCAACCTAGGCTCGTGTCGAACGAGTCAAACGATGAGTACTACCAGAGAGATGGAGCCTAGTCATCCCGGAGGAATGACTACAGAGGGAAAAGAAGAGATGACAGACCGGATCATCGATACAGTTCGCAGCAAGTTGCAGCTGTGAATCAGGATCAGCCCGGAGCAGGGGGCAGTCAACGTTAGAAAACTGGAGGGCAATGGACTCCGAGAAACGATGGCAAGAAAACTTGGACGCCAGAGCAAAAGAAACAGTGGCAAGAAAAGAAGGACCGCCCGAGGTATACTTATGAGCCGATGTTGGATCAGCCATGCAAGTTTCACACGCCAAATCCGAGCAACCCAGCGGGTCATACAACGAGGCAATGTGAGTGGATGCGCAAGATTGAACAAGGTGGTTCGGGGAATGCTCAAGCACCCCGGAATGATCAGCCTCGGTAGGAGTTACCCCGGCAGCAATTGCTCTCCGGAGCGAACACGCAACAGCTAATGTTGCCTCCCCCTCTGCCGAGGTATGACACCAATGAGAGAAGGGATGCTGTGCATCAGGTGGAAAATCAGCATCGGCCGGATCAGAGGTACCCCGGAAATGAGGGGAGGAATGAGTATAGAGAGCATCATCAGAGTTACTGCGTATTCACCACTGAGGAAACAGATAGAAAGAGCTTGCAGCGCCGACATATGGAGGTGAATGTAGTAATGCCTGCAGTGACGAGGTATATGCCTTGGTCTAACCAAGAAATCATCTGGAGCATAAAGGATCATCCCAAGCTTATGCCAAGTCCTGGTTCGTATGCATTGGTGCTGGATCCGACATTCATTGGGCCCAGCATTAATGTAAGATTCTCAAAAGTACTGATCAACAATGGCAGTAGCATTAACATCATGTATGCGGACACAATGCGCAAGTTGGTATCTCGGAGAACATGCTACAGGCCATGAGGACAACTTTCCATGGCATTGTGCCTGACATTTCTTGCGAGCCCGTAGGCAAGGTCCGGGTTGATGTATTGTTCGGCACGAGAGATAACTGCCGAACCAAAAATTTGGATTTTGAGGTGGTGGACTTGGAAAGTGCGTACCACACGTTACTCGGAAGGCCAGCGCTGAACAAGTTCATGGCAAGCTGTCACATTAGTTACTTGAAGATGAAATTGCCCAGGCCAAACGGAGTGATTACCATTGCTGGGGATTTCCGACGTTCCATGGAATGTGCGTCGGCCGGGTCTAACTTAGCCGAGTTGCTTGTGATTGCGCAGGAGAAAAGGAAGATTCAAGAGGTGGTGGCATTGGCTCAGTCCGTGCAACAGTATATGCCGGCGCTGAGTAACCCGCATGGAAGTGTCTCTTTCCAAGCCACGAAAGATACCAGGAAGATTCCCGTTGATGATATGTTTCCAGAGCGCACCGTAACAATTGGTGCCGGGTTAAGTGATAAATAGGAAAGTGAGCTCGTCAACTTCCTCCGTGAGAATCGGGACATTTTTGCTTGGTCCACATAGGACTTGCAAGGTGTTCCGAGGGAGTTGGCCAAGCACTCTTTGAATGTGAGACCCAGAGCAAAGCTGGTGAAGCAACCTCTCCGCCGCTTCGCCGAAGATAGGAGGAAAGTCATCGGGGATGAGATAGCTCGGTTGCTAGCTACAGGATTTATCATGGAGGTTCTTTACCCGGATTGGCTGTCTAATCCGGTGCTGGTGGAAAAGAAGAAGGATGACCCGAATGTGGCGGTGGTTTGGCGTATGTGTATCGATTACACGAACCTGAACAAGGCGTGTCCGAAAGATCCATTTCCACTGCCAAGGATAGATCAGGTCATAGACTCAACTGCTGGATGTGAATTGTTGTCATTCATTGATGCATATTCTGGTTTCCACCAGATACCTCTGAATCCGGATGATCAAATAAAGACTGCGTTTATTACCCTGTATGGGGCTTATTGCTATCGCACCATGCCGTTTGGTTTACGTAATGCAGGGGAAACGTACCAAAGATGTATGCAAAAATGTTTGCACGACCAAATTGGTCAAAATGTACAAGTATACGTAGATGATGTGGTTATCAAGACCAAGGAAAGCAAAACGCTCTATATCAGGCAAACGTTTGCGAACCTAAGAAGGTTCCGGATGAAACTTAACCCGGAAAAATGTACCTTCAGTGTCCCGGTTGGGAAATTGCTCGGTTTTCTTGTTTCCAGCCGAGGTATCGAGGTTAATCCAACTAAAATCCGGGCCATCGAACGGATGGAACTGTCGAAGTGTCTTAATGATGTCCAGAAGTTCACGGGTTGCCTGGCATCACTAAGTCGGTTTGTATGTCGGTTGGGAGAAAAGGCATTGCCTCTCTACCAACTCATGAAAAAGACGGATAAGTTCGTTTGGACGCCGCAGGCCAATGAAGCCTTTTCCCACCTGAAGAAGATGTTAGCCACTGCACCAGTGTTAGCCTCACCATTATCAAAGGAGCCAATGTTGCTCTATATAGCCACAACCAACCGAGTTGTAAGTGCAGTGATAGTGGTGGAGTGCGATGAGGAAGGTAAGTCGGTGCAAAGGCCAGTGTATTACCTAAGCGAGGTGTTATCAGCCTCAAAGCAGAACTATCCACACTATCAAAAGGTGGCGTATGGTGTGTACATGGCCGCTAAGAAGCTGAAGCACTACTTTGAGGAACATCCTATCAGGGTCATATGTGAGGCCCCCATATCCGAGATAATGAGTAACAAGGATGCGAGTGGAAGAATTGCAAAATGGGCAATTGAACTAGCTCCTTATGAGCCACAATATGACAGAAGAGAGGCAATCAAGTCTCAAGCTGTGGCGGACTTTATTGTGGACTGGGCCGAGGTGCAATACGAACCACCGTTGCCAGATCCGAACTATTGGTGAATGCACTTTGATGGATCAAAAACAAAAACCGGGCTAGGTGCCGAAGTTGTACTTACCTCGCCAAAGAAGGACCAGCTGAAATACATGCTGCAGATCCATTTCGCGGCATCAAACAATGTCGCTGAGTATGAAGCGCTTGTGCACGGGCTCAAGGTGGCAAAATAGATTGGGATACGTCGGATCATATGCTTTGGCGACTCGGATTTGGTAGTACAACAAGTGTCGGGACTATGGGACGCCCTTGATCCAAACATGGCATTGTACAGATTTCATGTGCAGAAGATATCTGGTTACTTTGAGGGGTGCGAATTTCATCATGTACCCTAGGTGGAAAATGAGGCTGCCAACATGCTGTCAAAGCTCGGGTCAACCCAGCAAGCAGTTCCACTGGGTGTAGCATTAGAGCACCTCAGGAAACCATCCATCAGACCATCCCTAGAAACCGACTCCATTTATGTCCTGGAGGACACGGAATCCGGAGTTGTGCCCATGGACATTGACACAGGAGGTGGCGCGCGAAACCCGGGGACTGCCTCGGCGAACCCAGGGACTGCTTCACAAGACCCGAAGACTGCTCAGCCTGATCTGGTTGAGGTTATGCCAGTGGATATGATGGAAATTGATGAGGATGTGTTCCCTGTGCGAGCGATACCAGCGTGGGCACTACCTATATTTCAATTCCTGAAAGATGGAACGTTACCCACTGAGGAAGTGCTGTCCAGGCAAACACAGAGGAGGGCAAAGGCGTACACGATCATCAATTCCGAACTATACAAAAGGAGTGTGACCAACGTCCTCCAGCGATGCGTTGACCCGGAAGAAGGGCTTGACATCCTCCGAGATATACATCAAGGGGAGTATGGGCATCATGCCTCGTCCTGAGCCTTGGTGGCAAAAGCTTTTCGGCACGGATTCTACTGGCCAAGTGCCTTAGATCAAGCAGAAGATCTGGTGAGAAAATGTAATGGTTGTCAGAGGTATGCTACCAGGACACATATGCCAATGTTGGAACCCAAGACCATACCAATTACATGGCCAATTGCCGTATGGTGCTTGGATATGGTTGGTCCGTTCAAACCATCAAGGGGAAATATGACTCACATTTTGGTCATGGTGGACAAATTTACGAAATGGATTGAAGTGAAGCCTATAAGAAAATGTGATGGAGCTACGGCCGTAACGTTTCTCAAAGGACATCATCTTGAGGTATGGTTATCCTCACAGTATCATAACTGATAATGGCACAAATTTTGTGGAAGGAGCATTTACGCGTTTTTGCCGGGATAAGAAGATCCGGCTGGACGTAGCCTCGGTAGCACACCCTGCATCGAACGGACAAGTGGAAAGATCCAACGGATTAGTATTATCTGGGATAAAACCCTGTCTCATTGAGCCGCTACAAAGATCAGCGGGGTGCTGGATAGAAGAGCTACCAGCGGTACTGTGGAGTTTAAGAACAACTCTGAATCGATCAACAGGCTACACGCCGTTTTTTTTGGTATATGGGGCGGAAGCTGTATTACCAGCCGACATAGAGCATGATTCGCCTAGGGTCACCCAATACATAGAAGTCGAAGTGCAAGAAGCCCGGCAAAATGATGTTGATCTACTGGAAGAAGCGAGAGAACTAGCATTGTCCAGATCCGCCATATATCAGCAAAATCTCCGACGCTATCATAGCCGAAAAGTAAGCCCCCGAGTCTTTCGGGAAGGCGATCTGGTGCTCCGGTTGGTACAACATACTACTGGCATGCATAAATTATCCCCCCCATGGGAAGGGCCGTTCATCGTGAGCAAAGCGTTGCACAATGATTCTTATTATCTTATAGATGCAAAGCCACAGGAAAAGAACAATGCGGACAGGTCCGGCGAGGAATCTAAGCGTCCATGGAATATAGCTCTAGTTCGTCCCTTCTACACTTAGCAAAGAAGTGTATGTATCCGAGTCTTCTCATGTGTCGGTATGTATGCCGGCAATGAGCAAATCAATGAAATGTTGGCACCTCGAACAGTAACTCGGGGACTGCCTTAATAATATTTGTTGTCTTTTGTGCGTTAGCTGGAATAAGTTGTTCTACTTAACTCGGATTAGTAATGTGTGAGCACCAAGAACCCAACTCTTCGACTTGCTGTTGTCCAACAATAATTGGCTTCATGGAAAGCAAGAGAACAAGTTTGGAATTGCGTAGCACACGAAAAACGAATAAAGGAAAAGAACTTAATCGAGCCGACGTTTGTTTTTCGGACTAACCTTGTGTTTACTTTCAAATTGTTATGATGTTTTATTTTTGAGCTAAGCCAAAAAGTTTCCTAGTATTGTTAAGACAATTTTTGAGGCTCGGATTCGTAAGTCGTAAAACCGAATCAAGGTAGACACGAGCCGAGCCAAAAGATTGGACGAACAAGAAAAAGAAACTCGGGGACTATGCCCAAGTTAATCCGGCATAGGAACTTAGTAGCAAAATATCACATGTATATGGGATACAATTCCACCCGGCATACCGGGGATCTGACAAATTTTCAAGTTTTTTTTCGCTCAAGGAGCAACAGGAGGAAGAAGTTCGACGTCATCTTCGTCGTCTTCGATATCCGAAGCATCGTCCTCTTCATCACCGTCCTCGCCATCTTCATCGTTCTCAACCTCTTCGTCCCCAGCCGCTTCCAGGAAGCTCGGTCCCTCAATCCATTCATGAATGGGAGCGTATTCGATGAGGCTATGGGTGCAAGCCTAACGCCGGGCTACCCACTCCGGGTCATTGGTCCATTTGGATCCGGTGCGCAGACGCGTCAGGAGGTTGAGATCGACCTTCTCATACCATGTAAGTATGTGGTGAAGAACAGTATCAGCTACAGCGCGTCTAGCGGACTCCCTCTAGAGGTCGAGCTGGGTCTCGGTTTCCATCAGCTTCTCAACAAGAATTGCGGTGGTCTCCGGAGTATCTTCTCCAGGCCAGAACGTGTTAAAGATGCGAACTGCAACGTCGAGAATGTCCTTGCCATAATTCTTGATGAG
Source organism: Avena eriantha (assembly GCA_910589775.1). Lineage (NCBI taxonomy): Eukaryota > Viridiplantae > Streptophyta > Magnoliopsida > Poales > Poaceae > Avena > Avena eriantha. The sequence goes on from OU342744.1 coordinate 94,990,963, forward strand.
CTCCACGCGAGATGACAAGCTGACCAATAGGTCCTCCATGTCGTAGGGAATCTCTTCACCGTCAGGAGCGGTGGGGGTACCCCTTTCTCAGCGGAAGTCCACAACTGCTATGCTCGCAATAGCAGTGCCCTCTGGAAATTTTCCTGAAAACAAGGCAAAGGAAGAAGATAAAGAAAAGACATATGAAGTAACCCGGAGAAGTATGTCGGATAAGGGAAGGAACTTACATGATCTATGGCTAAGGATCCGAGTCAGCTCCCTGCTACAGTCATCACGCCTTTTGCGAAGCTACGCAAGCTCAGCATTCGCCGACCCAAGCTGGATGTCGGACTCCTTGAGCAGATCCTGGTCCTTGGCGATCAGGAGAGTGAGGCGCTCACGCTCTTCTGTGAAATCGTGGGCAACCTTTTGGAGCTCGGACTGGTGTTGGACTCTCATTTTCTCCATCTCGGCCTTGAGCCTACCGATCTCATCGTCCTTGGTCCGGAGGAGGGCGAGCTCATCATCTTTTTTCTTAAGCTCGGCTTGGTGCTACCCTGCTTGTTCGAGAAAATGTAGCATCATATCAGGCACGGGCACACTATCTTCAAGAGATGCTGAAATAGTGTGTTGACCCGGCAGAGCCGAGGTATGAATGTTTGCCGAGCCAAGGAGAAAAGGAGATGGAAAGCACAGTATGGTCGGACAAAAACAACTTACCCTTGATCTGCTCCAGGTTCTTCCGCATAATCTTGTTCTCAGCCTCCACCCTAGCTGCGGAAACCGAATGATGAGATTAGTTTGGCAGAGGAAGATGAAGAAAAAACGGAGTAGCGCCAAGGGAGAAATTTACCTCTTTTCTCGTATTCCGCGAGAAGTGCAGTTTGCTTTGCGCGTAGCATCTTGTGAGTATCCAGGAGACGCTGGAATTCAGCACTACGGCGATTGGTGGTCACCTGAAAAGAGTGCAAAAACATAAATTAGCTTGGTGCATATTCGAAGTGTACAAGATCCAGGCCAAGTGGAACTTAACCCGGCTCTAGGTGTGTGCATATTCGAAGTGTACAAGATCTGGGCCAAGTGGAACTTAACCCGGCTCTAGGTGTGTGCATATTCGAAGTGTACAAGATCCGGGCCAAGTGGAACTTAACTCGGCTCTAGGTGTGTGCATATTCGAAGTTATCTCGGAGCTACATTGGTTTTCTAAGGAGCATCCGGCCGAGTAACAAGTTACTCCCCCGGAGGCTTGGGGACTAATGGTTATATCATCATTATCTACAGCATGTAAAGGGGAAACGAGTAACATACCTCCATCATCCGACCCACGATGTTGAGCGTCTTAAAGGCTGTGTTCATTTGAGCAGAGAATTCGGCGGGACCGAACTTCTCCGGGAGATCAGCGTCTTGGACTACCTCTGCCTTGTTCCAATTCATGACGAATTCAATCAGGCTCGGAGGGTATCACTCGCCGATGGGCATATGGGGCACCACCAAGCCCTTCGCATTCGCCTCCTTCCTCTCAACCAAGGCAAGGGCTGGGCTGGTGTGCAGAACCATTTGTTGTGCATCGGTTGGCTCGGCAGGGGCGTCCTTCACTGTTGGAGCTTTCTTGGGGAGCATGGATGCGAGGGTACGCTGCCCAGCCTCGACGAATGCTGCCTTAGAAGCGTCAGGAGCCTTTTTGCCCTTTGGCTGCTGGGAAGAGGAAGTGGTTGCAGCGGATCTTCCTTTAGGAACTGCCGGGGTAGTTCCTCGCCGAGACTGAGAAGACTCGGACGAGGCGGAGGAACTCGGCGCTGGAGCTCTGGGTGTTGGACTTGGTGTCGCCGCTGATGCTCTTGCCACCGGAGTTGGTGCTGGTGCCGGGGTTGGTGTTGGTGCTAGTTTGGTTGCTGGTACTGGAGCTGGTGCTGGTGCCGAGGTAGTCTCAGTAGCTGCTGGTTGCGGCGAAGCCGAAGTTGTGGATGCCGCCGCCTCGGCTGGGCCGGTCTCCCCCACTCCGAGGTTACCCCCCTCTTGATGAGGTGGAATAGAACCCGGAGCAGCCGCAGGACCCTCTGGAATAGGGCTCAGCGGGCATGACTCGTCGTCACGAGGAGGAGAAGGGCTAGGTCGAAGCGGCGAAGAGATGCTAGATCTACTCTGAGGGACCTCCACCGCAGCCCTGCCGAATCAAATAGTGTCAGAAAAGAGACTACCACAATGCAATGAAGAACAAGTTGCAGAGGGAAAAGAGACTTACGCATTCGAGGTTTGGGGCTCCTTGGGTTTCCAAGCCCTTCGAGCCGGGGCCTTGCCCACTGATTTGGAGGCAGTCTTGTCTCCGGACTTCTTTCACCTTTTGGCGGGCTGAGAAGGTCCGGAGGAGGAACTTGATGCAGCTCCACGCTTCTTCTTCGGTGCTATCGGAACAGGTTCGCCCATAGAAAGGGGAGGGTCCTCGTGGATATGCCCACCGAGGTTAGCTGATGCCGGAAAAGCATAAGAAAGGGGGACAGCGTCAACAGGTTCCATCACCTCGACATCCGAGTCATCTTCATCATCGGGCCAATCTCTAATAGAAGAGAGTTTACTAGTGGGTCGCTTCGTGGCCTCGGTCATCGGGAGGAACATCTCCTGGTCCGGATCTTCCTCGTCCGGGATCTCCCGGTCAGGCGCCCACTTAAGGGTCGGATCGGTGCCGTCCTCGAGGGTCTGATGAAGGAATAGCTGAGGAAAAGAATGAACAACAGAGTCAAAAATGCAACAATGACCGACATATAATTAAATCCGGAGTAAGTTTGCGCCACGAAGCTTACCGCGGGAGGAAGCTTATCACGGCAAAAATGCTCAATTCCCCACGTCCACTCAGAGGAGAAGTCCTTGTGGGTGGTGAAGAGAGCCTTAACCCAGCGATAGATCTTCGTGTTTCTCAACTCGAAGGATGAGGTCCGGTTGGGGTCGCGGCCGAAGCTCATGTGACACACCTTGTGAGTGCGCTTCTGGAGGGGGGAGATCCGGTTGCGCACGAACGTGATCATAGCGTCCTCGTTGCGCAACCCGAGCTTCTTCAGCTCCACGAACCTCTTGTTGACCTGGTTGGCCAAGGTCGTGGGCTTCTTGGGGACGACATCCCACAAATCCGGGTTAGGTGGACCCAGAGCATAGGGAAGCAGCCGGATCAAGTCTTCGGTGCCCGTATTCCGGACATAAAAGAAAGTACGGGCCCATCCTTTGTAGGAGTCCAGCCCGGTGACTCGGGGGAAAACGGAAAACCTCCGGGGTGAGATGGACGCAGCTCCGAACTGAGTTACCTGCTTGTCCTCTGGATCTAGCTCTACGTTCGGAATGACATTACGACGAAGGCCGAAAAACCGGATCCATAGCTCCTTCGTGGGCCATAGTCCGGCATAGCCTTCGATCGTAGAAGCGAAAGCGGAAAGAGAAGTAATACCGTTGGCAGGAAGGTGGTGCGGCTGGAGTTCATAGGTGTTTAGCCAATCCCGGAAGAAATCGCTGACCGGCAAACCGAACCCCCGCTGGAAGTGGGACAAGAACACAACATACTCACCTGGATTGGGTGAGGGGGCTAATTCGGTGGAGGCGAGACGCGCGGCGACGCCGGCGGGAATGCGTCTGGTGCGGTAGAGCCAGTCCAGGTCGTCTTGGCAGACCCAGGACCCGGCCCACGCACCACGGTCCGCCGTCGCGGCATCCTCCTCCATTTCTTGCTCGGCGACGACGAGCTCCTCCTCCGTCATCTGGGATTCGCTGCCCTCGCTGGCGCTAGCGGCGGCGGGGGGCAAAGGTCTAGATTGGCAGCGACCCGTGGTGAGGGAGGCGTGTAGCGGTGGCGGTGACGCAGAGGTGTGGGGAAGCAGTGTGGCGGCGGCGCTGCTACTCAGAAGCACAGGCGGCGGCGCGGTCGCGGGGAAGACGAAGAAGAGGAAGAGCTAGGGGTAGAGGGGCGCGGAATGGGGAAAATCCTAAGGGGTGCGCCCCTCCCCTATTTAACCACTCCCTCGAGGGGAAAGTGGGATCGCATCCTGCGGATATGCCACATGGTGTGACCGTGTATAGCTCACGATGGCCAATCATCAGGGAGCCACACGGAAGGCCACAGGGTGGGGTTGATCCCATGACATGACGCATTGATGAGGTAAACGAGGAGGCAGGCGTGACACGACCCGTGTAGTGATAACTGACAATTACAGCGGCGGTTGCAGTAGCTGGCCCTTGAAATGAGGAAACCTAATGATTAGCCTCCACGTGGGTTAGCGTACGAGAGAAGGAAAGAAGACCCGGACGAAACCGTGGTAACCCGACCAGCAAGTGAACACTTGGAATGTGCAGAGGGAAAGTAAAAACCATGAGGTCCGAGTTGAAGTGGTAACCCGGCCGGCAAGTGAAAACTTGGAACGTGCGAAGGGAACGTAAATCCATATAATCCGAGATAAGGAGGTAACTCAGAAATAGCGTCCAAAGCACAAATATAATTGAACCTGATGTGGCCTTAGCAGCCAAGGCAGCTAAGACCACACCAGCTTCGGGTACTAATGTTGGGGGGATACCCCCGGGTAGGGTCACGCCGGGGTATAAAGGCCGAGTTAGCCGAGGTTCGGCAAGCCCAAAGCGGATGCTGGCCGGGACACCTCAAGGCAAGCCGAATCACGGGGTAACCCGGACCAGGGGGCGTCCGCCTAACTAAGTCTCATCCGACTTAAGAAGTCGGAAATGCCTATCTAACTTGTATGCAGGAACGGGTGTGGCCGGATCAACTATGATCCGGGTCACATATAGCTTCTAGGAGAAGGAAGGAATCTCGCTGGTCAAAAGAAGCCCCGGTACGCATTGCATGAGCGAAGCGGACAAGGGCAGGACCACCGAAGCGTGGCCGACAAGGGTGATGACGCTCATATCGGCTGACGCAGGCGCCGCAGAGGCTCACGTAGCCTCTGCATGTGTGACGCGGGGGAAAAGTAACCCGGTCGGTTTACTACTTTGGGAGAAGGCATATTCTCAGGAATATGCCTCCACGTATGCCCTAAGTGGAGACCTAGCCACCCCTATATAAGGAGGGCTTGGGCCTCTGTAGAAGGGGGTTCCGCTATTCTGATTTGGCTGAGGGTTTTAGGGGTGAACTGTGTGCGAGAGTAAGAGAGCTTCTTCTTCCTCCTCTCGCCAATACAACTCTAGGAGCACTTGTAATTTTGGAAGCAAAGCAAATACAAATTTCTGTGTGAGGAATCACCTCATTATCCCTCCCTGGATTCCCCTAGCGTGTATTAGTCCCCACCTTTAGCCTATCCATGGCATCTGTCGTGACACCACCACGACAAAAATTGTTCAAAGACTTTCAAGATGAAGTGGAAAATCATTGTAACAAGAAAATAAAAGAGTTTATGATTTGATCATAAAGAAAGATATTTGAGTTACAGGTTTAGCAAAACACCTAAGATTTGAGGAATTGTTCCATGATTTGTGTTTTCCCGATAAACCATAGGAGTATGGCATATTCGAGAGATGAAATCAAACCATGTTTGACAAGGTAAGATCAAAGGTGTCATTTATAAAACTGCCATTATGTTTTAAGGATTGAAGCTTTAGAGACTACCGCTTTTACACTAAAAAGAGCACCATCGTGATCCAATGAAATGACATCATATAAGTTATGGTTTGGGATAAAACCCGAATTGTCTTTTCTTAAATTTTGGTATGCTAGCCATAAGTAAAATGTTTACAACCAAAGTCGGATAAGCACGTCTTTGTAGGTTATCCCAAAGAATTTGTTGGGAATTTCTTCATAACACCAAGGACAAAAGAGTTTGTTACTTGGAACGTCAAGTTTCTTGAGAAAGAATTTTTCGTGAAAAGTTAAGTGGGAGGACAATAGAACTTTGATAAGGTTGTTGAACCTTGGCTATATGTGCTAAGTAGCGCAGCGCCAGAAAGTGTCCCGGTGGCGGCCACAATGCTCATGGCTCCCGTGATTACAAAGGGTGTGATCTCGGAGATTAGAGTTCCTATTGAACCGTGTGGGTCGGTAAGAATCAAATAGTGTGATTTGATAAGCAAGTCGTTATTGTTTTGACAATGATGAACCGACTACATGCAAAGAAGCGATGATGGGCCCTGACTCCATAAAATGACAAGAAGTCATAGAATCCGTGATAGTATCCATACACGAGAAATCAAGTTTCTGAACTTGGAAGACCCTCCGGAAAGGCATGAAGTCTATCGGTCGTGTTTGGATCTATAAAGGAATAATACATGGATGTTTAACATCTATGAAATAGTCAACATGTCGGAAAGAAGTTTACGACAATGTTCAAGGAGTTGACTATGATAAGATTTGATCTTTCATAGCGATATATAGTCTTGACGGATTAATGTAGCAACCACTACATATAATTTGGTATTTGGTAGTTGAATAAACAAAACAAGGTTCTTCTAATAGAATGGTTACCTAGGACGTGTACAAGACACGGTCCGAAGGGTTTGTTAATTCAAAGGGTGCTAAAAGGGCATGCAAACTTCAATAGTCGAAGTAAGCATAGCGGAGTTGGAATCTTCACCATGATGAAACTATTAAAAGAGTTTAAATTCATCGGAGATGATGAAGATGCTTGCATTTGCGAGAAATTAAGTGGGAGCGCTGAGACATATTTCTAATACATTATGTAGAGGACATATTGTTGATTGGAAATGATGTATCTTGTATTGACACAAGTTAAGAATTTCATTAAAATAGGATTTCAATGAAAGACTTGGGCAAAACCGGAATATTTGGCATCAATGTCTATATGGATAGATTGAGGCGGTAATATGGTTATGCCAAACATACATATATGAGATATTGAAAGGGTTCAATATGGAAACAACAAGAAAGGATCTTGCTGCATGGAAATGATTGTATCAAGATTCAAGTGTTTCAACACTTGGTGAGTAAAATCACATGAAGATTTTGATCGATTATACCGTGATATGTATATATCCAGATATGTCTTATACTCTAAATGTTATGAACACATACCAAAATGATTCATAAGATGATCATTGGACGATAGTAAAGATATTCTTATGAGCTTTGAAAGAACTAAGAATATATCATGTATAAGTGACAAATAGTTAAAGGTAGTTCATTGTAAAGTATTACATTGATACTAGTTTTGTCACAAGATACAAATTAAATTTATCTCAATTTAGAATATGGGTGGCACAATGTAATGGAAAGGATGTTCCATGATGGATTTGGATGAGTTCCAACGTTGATACATTGTGACGGATACTACAACAAAAGTCTAAGTATATAACTCCTATAGTAGCAGCAAAGGAGGGCATTTGTGTTAAGTAGTTTGTTATCAAACTAGGTGTGGTTCAAAGTGGGCTAATACTATGAGGACATATTGTGTGACAATAATATCAACATATTTTAACCCGAACGAACTAAAGGTCTCACCAAAGGACCAAATTTGTACAATGCCATCTCATTTGAGAATGAGTGATGTGTAGAGACGCAAAGACATGCAAATACACATGGACCTGAAACTGTCAGATCCAGAGATTATGTTAACCACTAGCAATAGCGTATATGCAACACCAGAAAGCCATAGGTGTTAAATACGCAAAGTTTTTCAAACTAGATTATTGACTCTAGTGCAAGTGGGAGACTGAAGGGAATATGCCCGAGAGGCAATAATAAAGTGGTTATTATCTTATTCCATGTTTATGATAAATGTTTATTTTGCATGCTATAATTTTATTGATCGGAAACGTCAATACATGTGTGTTTAATAAACAAAAAGGGTTCCTAGTTATGCCTCTCTTATAGACTAGCTTGTTGATTAACAAGATGATCAAGGTTTCCTGATCATGGACATTGGATGTTGTTAATAACAAGGTCACAACATTTGTGAAATGATGTGATGAACATTCATCCGAAGTATAGCACTACGATCAAGTCATTATGTTTATATTGCTATAACATCATACGAAGTAATCTTAGTCCTTAGACCATGAGATCATGTTAATTGCTAACACCAGAAGAGTATCTTGATAACATCAAACGTCACACCGTAACTGGGTGACTATAAAGGTGGGTTCAGTACTACGAAGGTGTTATGTTGAGGCTCATGGATCAAGAGTGGAATTTGTCAATCCCCATGACGGATAGATATACTCTGGGCCCTCTCGATGATATCACATTAAGATAGCTTGCAAGCAAGTGATGTGATTGCTAGAATGTTATATCACGGGAACGAGAAAAGAGTGCATGTCGGCAACAAGATCAAACTAGGTATGGAGATACCGATGATCAAATCTCGGACATGTATTATATCATGAGACAAAGGGATTAAGTTACTAGCATTAAAGGTTCTCACGATCACAGAAGTCATCGTTGAATGTGTAGGAGTCAGTATGGATCTCCAGGTCCCGCTTCTGATTATTGATCTGAGAGGAGTCTCAATCATGTCTGCATTATTCGTGAACCATAGGGTGACACACTTAAGAGTTACCAGACACCATTTTGGAGCACATATGTTTCATACGAAAGAATTGCAAAGCGCAGGAATTGTTTCGATAGAAACCGGAATTATTTCGGGTGAAATTGCAGAAAGTGGTTTTGCATGTGATATTGAAATATTGCAAGGGGTTATATGTGAATGTTTGTTAATTAAAGTAATTAAAAAAATTCTGAATAAATTGAATAAAAGAGTTTTATTAAATGAGAGAGCATTAAACTTAGAGAATTTTAATGCATTTAAAATGGGGACTTTAAAAGGGAATGTGAAGAGGCATTTTAATGTGGAGGGGTTACCACCACATGAATGGAGGAGGTGAAGGGGAACCCCCCTTGAGGCGCCGGCCATGGGGAGGGGCACCCCCTCCTCCTATAAAAGGCCACCCTCTTCCTCCTTCTTCCACACACCTCCTTGTGAAGGACCTCTCTCCCCCTCTAGAATTATTCCCCCATGGTCTCGGATTAGCGAGATACATGTTCCCGGTGGCATTTCGTCTATAAGGAGTTGCTTCTTCCGCTGGATTGCTGGAGCAGGGAGGTGGTGGTTGTTCGGTGGCTTGCATGTGTGTGCGAGTATGGATGCGCTGCTGAGTTGCGGCGCTCGGACTTCCACACGATCTTGAGATCGGCAAGTGTACGACTACATCAACCATGAGTTCCTACTCATTAACAAAACTCGTTGTCTTTGAGGGTAAGTTCTCGATGGATGTATGTCCACCCATTGCTCTGTACCTAGTAGATAGATCTTGGCGTATAGTTCTCATCGTAGGAAATTTTTTGTTTTCTATGCCGCGGACCCAACAAATATGCCCTGGAGACAAATAGTAATAAGGACTATTATCATATTTCATAAAGTTTATGATTAAGTTTTATATCATGCTATAACTGTATTGAGTGGAAACATCAATACACGTGTGATATATAAACAACCAGGGTCCTAGTAAAACTCTAGTCACTGGTTCATTCGTCAACAGATGATCAAGTTTCCTGATCATCTGGCATTTATGCCAGTTGGAACTGGAGTCAACTCATTCTGAGAATGAGATGATGAACCAATACCCAACCTAAACATCATGACCCGATCTTGTCATCCTCGTAGACTATTCCTTAGACCGTGAGGCTATATCAATCACTATCTCCCGAGAGTGCTTAGATAGCATCAAGCGCCACTTGGTAATACAGTGGTTATAAAGGTGTGTTCAGGTATTCGGAGGAAATTGTAGAGGCCATATATGTCAAGAGCAGGATTTGTTCGTCCACGTGACAGAAAGATACTTAAGGGCCCACTCGAAGAAGTTATATCCAATAGATGTGCAGCGTGTGATTTGATCACATGGATATCACTTGTCGGAATGAGTCAAGTAGCATTGTTCAGTAACAAGATTCAACACGACATAGGGATGTCATTGATCAGATCTCGGGCAATGCAAGTATCGAGAGACAAAGGGAATAAGACACGACCGTCCCGGTTCAAATGACGAAAGGTCTTCGTGGAACACACAGGGGTCACATGGCCATCCAGGTCCCTCTGTTGATCATTGGTCTGAGAGTGTCCCGACCATGTCTGGAGTGTTCCCGAACTGTAGGGTATCACGCTTAAGGGTTTGATGATGCTTAGAGAGTGTTTATAGGATCGGTATAATCGCCAAAGAATAGTAGAGAGAAAACCAGAAGGGTTTCGGTAAGTCTAGAGGATGTCCGGAATGGAGATGGAAGGTGTTCCATAGCCATAGAGATTGAATAATATATGAATGAATGTTAAATATTGACTCAATCATTTATTCATAATTATTTAATAAAAGAGAAAATCAATTTAAAGGTCAAAAGGCTTAATGGGCCAATTCCAGAGGGAAGAGGGCCCATTAGGGAAAGGTAAGAGGGGAGAAGGGGCAAGGGTGTGGCTTGGTGGGCCAAGCCCCCCTCCCCCCTGCACGGGCCTAGTAGGGCCGGCCGGAGGTTCCCCCTCTCCCTCTCCTTTAGTCCCACTCCGGGACTTTGAGGGAGGTAGTACCTCCCCTCCCCCTATATAAAGTGGGGGTATTTGGCCAGATAAATACACACAATATTCAATAAAAGTTTCCTCTCTTTTGGGGAGACCTCCAATTGATACTCTCTCTCTCTCTCTCTTGACCGTGGTCCCAAGTTCGGACAGCGCGAACGAGAGACATCTTCACCGCAGAGCGTCGTCGTGCTGCGGGATTCGGATCTAGGAGCTCTACTTCCGCAACTGCTGCTGGATCGGGGAAGCGGGAGTCATCGTCAGGCACCGGACATGTGTAACTCCCCGCGAGGTGTCACACTTGAGGCACTCAAGTCGTTGGAGCCGCAGGAGCGCAAGGACTTCATCACGACTTTGACGTCGGCTTCGGCTCGTCTACATCAACCTATTGGGGTTCCGCGTATGAAAACAATAAATTTTATCCTACGCCCCTGAACCCCTAAAGCTGCCAGGACCTATCTATTAGTAATAAAGTAACGGGAGGGGCTTTTCATGAACTTACCCTTGAAGACCGAAAAACATTGTCAACGCTCAGGCGAGCGTGGTTGATGTAGACGAGCCGAAGCTGACCTCAAGGTCGTGATGAAGTCTTTGCGCTCCTTTGGCTCCAACGACTTGAGTGCCTCAAGTGAGACACCTCGCGGGGAGTTACACACGTCTGGTGCCTGACGATGACTCCCACTTCCCCGATCCAGCAGCAGTTGCGGAAGTAGAGCTCCTGGATCCGAATCCCGCAGCGCGGCGGCGCTCCGCGGTGAAGATGCCTCTCGTTCGTGCAGTCCAGACTTGGGACCACGGTCACGAGAGAGAGAGAGGGGAGAGAGAAAATATCAATTAGAGGCCTTCCCAAAATTGAGAAGACCTTTATTGATTATTGGTGTCTTTCATTTGGCCAAATAACCCCACTATATATAGGGGGAGGGGAGGTACTACCTCCCTCAAAGTCCTGGGGTGGGACTAAAGGAGAGGAGGGGAGGGGAGGCTTCTGGCCAGCCCTTAGTGGGCCCTGCGCGGGGATAAGGCCCAGCCGGCCAGCCCCCTTGCCCCTTCTCCCTCTCTCCTTTCCCCAATGTTCCCTCTCCCTCCGAAAACTGGCCCATTAAGCCTTTGACCATTTAAATTGATATTCTCTTTATTAAATAATTATTAATAAATGATTAAATCAACATTTAACATTCATTCACACATTATTCAATCTCCGTGGCTATGGAACACCTTCCACCTCCACTCCGGACAACCTCCGGACTTACCGAAACCCTTCCTGTTTTCTCTCTACTATTCTTTGGCGATTCCACAGATCCTATAAACACCCTCTAAGCATCATCAAGCCCTTAAGCATGATACCCCACGGTTCGGGAACACTCCATACATGGTCGGGACACTCCCACACCAATGATCGACAGAGGGACCTGGATGGCCATGTGACCCCTATGCGTTCCACGAAGATCTTTCGTCGTTTGAACCAGGACAGTCGTGTCTTATTCCCTTTGTCACTCGATACTTGCATTGTCCGAGATCTGATCAATGACATCACCATGTCGTGTTCAATCTTGTTACTGAACAATGCTACTTGACTCGTTCTGACAAGTGATATCCCTGTGATCAAATCACACGTTGCGCAGCTATTGGATATAACTTCTCCGAGTGGGCCCTTGAGTATCTTCCCATCACATGGACGGATAAATCCCGCTCTTGACATATATTGCCTCTACGGTTTACTCCGAGTACCTGAACACACATTTATAACCACTGTATTACCGAGTGACATTTGATGCTATCTATGAAGGGAATATGCCCGAGAGGCAATAATAAAGTGGTTATTATCTTATTCCATGTTTATGATAAATGTTTATTTTGCATGCTATAATTGTATTGATCGGAAACATCAATACATGTGTGTTTAATAAACAAAAAAGGGTTCCTAGTTATGCCTCTCTTATAGACTAGCTTATTGATTAACAAGATGATCAAGGTTTCCTGATCATAGACATTGGATGTTGTTAATAACAAGGTCACAACATTAGTTGAATGATGTGATGAACATTCATCTGAAGTATAGCATTACGATCAAAGTCATTATGTTTATATTGCTATAACACTATACGAAGTAATCTTTATCCTTAGACCATGAGATCATGTTAACTGCTAACACCAAAAGAGTATCTTGATAACAACAAACATCACACCATAACAGGGTGACTATAAAGATGGGTTCAATGCTATTTGTCAATCCCGATGACCGGAAGAGTATGTTGAGGCTCATGGATCAAGAGTGGAATTTCTCAATCCCGATGACGGATAGATATACTCTAGGCCCTCTCGGTGATATCACATTAAGATGGCTTGCAAGCAAGTGATGTGATCACTAGAATGTTATATCACGGGAACAAGAAAAGAGTGCATGTCGGCAATGAGATCAAACTAGGTATGGAGATACCGATGATCGAATCTCAGACATGTAATATATTGCGAGACAAAGGGATTTAGTTACAAGCGTTAAAGGTTCTCACGATCACAGAAGTCATCGTTGAATGTGTAGGAGTCAGTACAGATCTCCAGGTCCTGCTGTTGATTATTGATCGGAGAGGGGTCTCGATCATCTCTGCATTATTTGCGAACCATAGGGTGACACACTTAAGAGTTACCGGACACCATTTTTGGAGCACATATGTTTCAGACGAAAGAATTGCAAAGCGCAGGAATTGTTTCAATAGAAACCGGAAATTGTTTCGGGTGAAATTGCAGAAAGTGGTTCTGCATGTGATATTGAAATATTGCAAGGGGCTATATGTTAATGTTTGTTAATTAAAGTAATTAACAAAATTCTGAATAAATTTAATAAAAGAGTTTTGTTAAATGAGAGAGCATTAAACTTGGAGAATTTTAATGCATTTAAAGTGTAGACTTTAAAAGGGAATGTGAAGAGGCATTTTAATGTGGAGGGGTTACCACCACATGAATGGGGGAGGTGAGGGGTCACCCCCCATGCGCCGACCATGTAGAGAGGGGGTACCCCCCTCCTCCTATAAAAGGCCACCCATTCCCTCCTTCATCCTCACACCTCCTTGTGAAGGATCTCTCTCCCCTTCTAGAATTATTCCCCCATGGTCTCGGATTAGCGAGATACATGTTCCTGGTGGCCTTTCGTCTATAAGGAGTTGTTGCTTCCGCTGGATCGCTGGAGCGAGGAGGTGGAGGTTTTCCGGTGGCTTGAACGTGTGTGCGAGTATGGATGCGCTGCTGAGTTGCGGCGCTCGGACTTCCACTCGATCTTGAGATCGGCAAGTGTACGACTACATCAACCATGAGTTCCTACTCGTTAACAAAACTCGTTGTCTTCGAGGGTAAGTTCTCATTGGATGTATGTCCACCCGTTGCTTTGTACCTAGTAGATAGATCTTGGCGTGTAGTTCTCATCGTAGGAATTTTTTTGTTTTCTATGCTGCGGACCCAACAGTGGTATCAGAGCCTGATCTATGCGTAGGTGCTTTGCACGGGTAGTACACATATGTTTATATGTGGGCAATGATGGTCATGTTATTGCATCTTCTATGTATTTTGGATATTGGTGGCATAATGGGATGAAGCGGCCGGACCAACCTTACATGTCATCGTACATGAGACCAGTTCCACGACTGACATGCAACTTGTTTTGCATAAGTGGCTGGCGGCTGTCTGTCTCTCCTACTGTAGTTAATATCTGATTTACAACGAGTTGCTAATAACTTGGTTATCCTCGTTGTGGTTCCATGTTCGTAGGTAAGAACGGTTATATCTTCGAAAGCCCTAAGCCACGTAAAACTTGCAATTGATAAATTAGAGGCGTCTAGTTTAGATCGTTGCTGGGCTAGTGTCTTGATATGGTATTGTTGTAAGTAGATGTATGATAGATACTCTTACAACACACTCAACATGTAAGTTCCATAGACCTTGGCCTTACACACAAAGGAATGATAGAGATCATACCACGATGCAAATGATAGAGATCAAATGCATGGACCATATCATCTCACTTTACACATTAGATGTTAGCATCTTATACTCTTAGTTTGGCGTTTTCTGTAGCATTGTAAGATATCCCTCATTTAGATATCAAGATAAAAATGTGCTCTTCCTTAAGTATGCACCGTTTTGTGGATCGTGTTTTGAGACATCACGTGATGATCGGGTGTACTCGACTCTACGCTTTCATACAAACGGGTGTAAGACAGTTTTACACATGTGAGTACTAAGGTTCTTACTTGGCGAGCCTTGCATGTATAGACATGGCCTCGGAACACAAACCGAAAGGTTAAGCATGAGTCATATAGTTGATATGATGCCCATATAGATGCTCGCCTTTGAAGCTACATACACTCATGTGATGATCGGACTTGGTGTAGTGGATTTGGTTCATGTAATCACCAAAAGGGCACGAGGGATGTCGTTTTTGAGTGGGAGTTCATTTCTAATTTTGATTAGTCGAACTCAATTTGTCATAAACTAAATCGAAGTGAATTTGCATAAATTGTTGTAGTCATTGGCGTCTGTTCACTACCTTATACTTAGTTTTAATTGAGATAATAGAACTATAGAATTCTGGATATTTACTTTACGAACTGGTATCGTATTGTTTTGAATGTCAATTTAAAGTTTATAAGTCCTATTGCAAACTTTCAGCAATCTCTATTTACTCCATGAAGTTTAATAAGTAGTATTAAATCAAGAGTAAGAATTCCAATGTTAGTATCTAAAGTATCATGTCTGCCTCCATGATTATTGATATTCAAAAGTTGTTTTAATATCA
The DNA here is from genome assembly GCA_910589775.1 of Avena eriantha. Lineage (NCBI taxonomy): Eukaryota > Viridiplantae > Streptophyta > Magnoliopsida > Poales > Poaceae > Avena > Avena eriantha. Next base: position 95,006,227 of record OU342744.1, read on the forward strand.
AGATTATCTAGGAGCTGAAAATTGTTTCAGAAACCATCATATGTGAAAGATATTGTGATATCTGAAACAATGTTTTTGGTTGCATTATGATAGAGTATAATTTAGCAAAATACATGTTCTCATATTGTATGAGAATTTGTGAAGGATGGAGATGCTAAGCATCCGGATCTCCCAAAAGGTTTTGGGAACTAAAATTATACTCGTCATTCTTCCTTATAAGCTATAGTAGCTTGATCATGAAAGTTGTCATGATAAGGATGAATATAAGATGTAAGTAAAATGTTTACTACACTAATAGATTACTAAAGAATGGATTTTTGAAAGAACACCAAACATTTGATGATGGGGATCCACTTCAAAGTGCAAGTCCAAAGGTATTAGTATTTGACTATATACAAGCTTGGTACTATGTGTCATGTGAATGAAACCACTATTGATGTTGATAGATTCTTTTAAAAGAAAAGGTATTGTTGAAAGAGAATCTATAAAATATTTGGCAGAAAAGAAAATGTTGGATATGTCCAACTTAGGTATATAGAAGATATACATGTTATGGTTGTATTCCTTGCTTGTTAAACAATGTGGTTCTTAGTTATTGGATACCGGTATTGGATACCGAATTGGTTGGTATGAAGTGTCATACAAGACAACGCAATTCATGAACTGCAATGGCCTAAGTAACTGGCAAGAGAATAAGTGATGATGTTCATCGAAAACAAATAAAGTGTTATTGTGTTTTTTCATTGTCGTCAAACCTAGCCTTCAAGATTTGTTTTAATAATTGTTATTTTGTTCCGATATTGTGAGAACAATGGTTGTTCAAATAAATTACCGTATTCCATAAAGGATGGATGAACTTTTATAAGTCTAGTGGGAGAAATCACATCCATAAACACTGTTGCTAAAATGTCGCAAGTCAAATGATTAAAAGATCACTTATGAAGTGACATCACTGTTTTAAATTATATTGGAAAGAAAACATGAAGAAACTCCATGTTGATGGAATTTTTGGAGTCTTTGATTTTGATCAATTGATGCTTGTGAGACTTTCCTCGAGATAATTGAAACTCCGTCTATAGGCCAAAGAGGAACGGATGACTAACTTATTAGATATTATGCATGTTGATGTATATAGTCCATTATGTGTAGCCATATGTGATGACCCACAAGTATAGGGGGTGTATCGCAGTATTTTCGAGGGAAGTGAAACCCAATTTATTAATTCGACACAAGGGGAGCCAAAGAATATTTATAAGCCTTAACAATTGAGTTGTCAATTCAGCTGCACCTGGAAACAATCTTGCTCACAACAATTTATTAGTAACAACAGTTTTGTAGTAGGAATAGCAAAGTAATAGTAGTAGTAAAGCAAAGACAGTAGTAACGAAAGCAGTAAACAGTGGGATTCGAGTGCGGTAGGCATAGGGATGGATAGACGGGCGTTGCATGGACAAGACAATTCACATAGCAATCAGAACATAGGGCAATTGCAGATAAATAAGATAAAGCATCCAAGTACTAGACAATCCTAGGCATGTGTTGCATATATAGTCATACATGCTCGCAATGAGAACTTGCACAACATCTTTTGTCTTGCCAGCCCGTTTGCAGCAGGGCCTCTAGGGAACTACTGGCAATTAAGGTGCTCCTTTTAATAGAGCACCGGAGCAAAGCATTAACACTCCGTGAACACATGTGATCCTCACATCAAAGCCATTCCCTTCCGGTTATCCCGATTTCTGTCACTTCGGGGCCATAGGTTCCGGACAACAACGTGTGTATACAACTTGTAGATAAGACCAAGAACAATACTATCATAATGAATCAATAATAAGTTCAGATCTAAAATCATGGCACTCGGGCCCTAGTGACAAGAATTAAGCACAACAAGTCGCAACAAAGTCATAAAGCACTAATAAAAGATACTAGGCACCATGCCCTAACAATCTGATGCCATTACATGAACGATCTCATCCAATCCCTACCATCCCCATAGCCTACAGCGGGGGATTACTCACTCATAGATGGGGGAAACATGGATGGTCGATGGAGAAGCGATGGTGATGATGATGGCGATGATCTCCTCCAATTCCCCGTCCTGGCAGGGTGCCAGAACGGAGTTTCTGGTGGTGTTTCGTGGAATCTGGTGGTGGCGGCGGAGCAGAACACCTTCTGGAAAAACGTCGAACCCCCCGAAGTGTTTAGGTCAGAAGGCTCCTTATAGGCGAAGAGAGAGGCCGAGGGGTGATACATTGCAAATGTATCTATAATTTTTGATGTTCCATGCTTGGTTTTATCTACTTTCTTATGTTTTGTTCCAACTTTGGAGTACTTTTCATAGACTTTCTTTGACTAACCTATTAACAAGATGCCACAGTGCCAATTGCCTGTTTTCTGCTGTTTTTGGTTCCAGGAAAGTCAGATAATCAATATTCTCGGAATTGGACCGGACAAAAGCCAAAGTCGATATTTTACCGGAAGACTCACGGAGCCAGAAGACGAAACGGAGAGGGGCCACAGGGTGGCCACACCATATGGTGGCGCGGGCTAGCCCTGGCCGCGCCACCAGGTGGTGTGGGCCCCCTGGCCACCCATCGACCTTGCCTCTTCGCCTATAAGAAGCCTCCCGAGGCATAAACCCTAGATCATGAAGCCTCCAGCCACGAAAAGTTCCGCAGCACCGGCGCCGCCGAAGGGGAGATTCGAGGGACAAAAAGTCTCTGTTCTGGCACCCTGCCGGGACGGCGAAGTGCCCCCGGAGCCATCTCCATCAATCTCCACCACCATCTCCATCACCATTGCTGATTCCCATGATGAGGAGGGAGTAGTTCTCTCTCGAGGCTAAGGGTTCTACCGGTAGCTATGTGTTCATCTCTCTCTCTATGCATGATCATATTGTGATCATGAGCTTTGTAACATATAGATCTACCTTGCTACTCAAGTGCTTTAATGAATCTCTGCTCTCCCCATGTGTGTGAAAGTGACAGCGTGCTCACCATGGTGGCACTTAGGCTAGAGATTACAAATACTTGTTATGAGTTATATTTGGAGTTGGATGTCTTTATGAAATTGTGGTGTTTGTTGGACTCATCTAGTACTCAAGGTGACAGTGTGGGGTTTTCTAGATGGGAAAGACTTACTTTGAGGAGTGTTGTTATAGCCCTACCAACGATTAGAGTGTCCAACCGGAGAGTAGTTAAGAGTAGTATCATGAAGAGAAGATATTTATATGAGAGTTTTCACTAGTGAAAGTATGATCCCTAGGCCTTCTTCTTTTGCACTGAAACACCGTTTGCAACTAGATCTCTTACATGTTTGCTTGCTTCCTTCTTTATTTCATTTTGCATTTAGTCTTTTCCATGCCATCAAGCTATTTTCTATCACCATACCACTTGTATTTCACTATCTCTTCGCCGAACTAGTGCACCTATACACCTGACAAGTGTATTGGGTGTGTTGGGGACACAAGAGACTTCTTGTATTTTGATTGCAGGGTTGCTTAAGAGGGAATACCTTTGACCACTTCCTCCCTGAGTTCGATAAACCTTGGGTGATCCACTTAAGGGAAAACTTGCTGCTTTTCTACAAACCTCTGCACTTGGAGGCCCAACAACTATCTACAAGAATAGAAGTGCGTAGACATCAAGGGGGTGCCTGGGGGGCCCACACCACCCCCTGGCGCGGCCTGGCTCGCGCCACCAGGTGGTGTGGCCACCCTAGGGCTCTTCTCCGTCTCATATTCTGGCTCCTGGAGTCTTTGGGTGAAATAGGATTTTTGGCATATTTACGGGATTTTTTCTGATAGTAGATTTTCTGCACAAAAAGTAGACACCAAGGCAATTCTGCTGAAAACAGCGTCAGTCCGCATTAGTTGCATCCAAATCACACAAGTTTAGATGAGAAACAATAGCAAAAGTGTTCGGGAAAGTAGATACGTTTTGGACGTATCAATATGCGATGGATCCTTTTGCTTCATATGCTTTCTCCAGAAATTTAAGTGAATATATCTGTATATTTACTTAATAAGGAAGAAGTATGAAACATTTGAAAATTGTTCAAAGACTTCCAAGATGAAGTGGAAAATCATTGTAACAAGAAAATAAAGAGTTTATGATTCGATCATAAAGGAAGAAATTTGAGTTACATGTTTAGCAACACACTTAAGATTTGAGGAATTGTTCCATGATTTGTGTTTCCCGATAAACCATAGGAGTATGGCATATTCGAGAGATGAAATCAAACCATGTTAGACCTAGTAAGATCAAGGGTGTCATTTATAAAACTGCCATTATGTTTTAAGGATTGCAGCTTTAGAGACTACCGCTTTTACACTGAAAAGAGCACCATCATGATCCATTGAAATGACACCATATAAGTTATGGTTTGGGATAAAACCCGAATTGTTTTTCTTTAATTTTGGTATGCTATGCATAAGTAAAATGTTTACAACCAAAGTCGGATAAGCACGTCTTTGTAGGTTATCCCAAAGAATTTGTTGGGAAATTCTCCATAACACTAAGGACAAAAGAGTTTGTTACTTGGTACGTCAAGTTTCTTGAGAAGGATTTTTTCGTGAAAATTTAAGTGGGAGGACAATAGAACTTTGATAAGGTTGTTGAACCTTAGCTATATGTGCTAAGTAGCGCAGCGCCGAAAAGTGTCCCGGTGGCAGCCATAATGCTCATGGCTCCTGTGATTACAAAGGGTGTGATCTCGGAGATTAGAGTTCCTATTGAATCGTGTGGGTCGGTAAGAATCAAATAGTGTGATTTGATAATCAAGTCGTTATTGTTTTGACAATGATGAACCGACTACATGCAAAGAAGCGATGATGGGCCCTGACTCCATAAAATGACTAGAAGTCATAGAATCCGTGATAGTATCCATACACGAGAAATCAAGTTTCCGAACTTGGAAGACCCTCCAGAAAGGCATGAAGTCTATCAGTCGTGTTTGGATCTATAAAGAAATAGACATGGATGTTTAACATCTATGAAATAGTCGACATGTCGGAAAGAAGTTTACGGCAATGTTCAAGGAGTTGACTATGACAAGATTTGATCTTTCATAGTGATATATAGTCTCGACGGATTAATGTAGCAACCACTACATATAATTTGGTATATGGTAGTTGAATAAACAAAACAAGGTTCTTCTAATAGAACGGTTACCTAGGACGTCTACATGACATGGTCCGAAGGGTTTTGTTAATTCAAAGAGTGCTAAAAGGGCATGCAAACTTCAATAGTTTAAGTAAGCATAGCGGAGTTGGAATCTTCACCATGATGAAACTGTTAAAAGAGTTTAAATTCATCGGAGATGATGAAGATGCTTGCATTTGCAAGAAATTAAGTGGGAGCGCTGAGACATATTTCTAATACATTATGTAGAGGACATATTGTTGATTGGAAATGATGTATCTTGTATTGACACAAGTTAAGAATTTCATTAAAATGAGATTTCGATGAAAGACTTGGGCAAACCCAGAATATTAGGCATCAATATCTATATGGATAGATTGAGGCGCTAATATGGTTGTGCCAGACATACATATATGAGATATTGAAAGGGTTCAATATGGAAACAACAAGAAAGGTTCTTGCTGCATGGAAATGATTGTATCAAAAATTCAAGTGTTTCAACTCTTGGTGAGTAAAATCACATGAAGATTTTGATCGATTATACCATGATATGTATATATCTAGAATGTCCTATGCTCTAAATGTTATGAGCACATACCAGAATGATTCATGAGATGATCATTGGACGATAGTAAAGATATTCTTATGAGCTTTGGAAGAACTAAGAATATATCATGTATAAGTGACAAATAGTTAAAGGTAGTTCATTGTAAAGTGTTACATTGATACTAGTTTTGTCACAAGATACAAATTAAATTTATCTGAATTTAGACTATGGGTGGCACAATGTAATGGAAAGGATGTTCCATGATGGATTTGGATGAGTTCCAAAGTTGAGACATTGTGACGGATACTACAACAAAAGGCTAAGCATATAACTGCTATAGTAGCAGCAAAGGAGGGCATTTGTGTTAAGTAGTTTGTTATCAAACTATGTGTGTTTCAAAGTGGGCTAATACTATGAAGATATATTGTGTGACAATAATATCAACATATTTTAACCCGAGCGAACTAAACGTCTCACCAAAGGACCAAATTTATACAATGCCATCTCATTTGAGAATGAGTGATGCGTAGAGACACAAAGACATGCAAATACACACGAACCTGAAACTATCAGATCTGGAGATTATGTTAACCACTAGCAATAGCGTATATGCAACACCAGAAAGCCATAGGTGTTAAATACGCAAAGTTTTTCAAACTAGATTATTGACTCAAGTGCAAGTGGGAGACTGAAGGGAATATGCCCGAGAGGCAATAATAAAGTGGTTATTATCTTATTCCATGTTTATGATAAATGTTTATTTTGCATGCTATAATTGTATTGATCGGAAACATCAATACATGTGTGTTTAATAAACAAAAAAGGGTTCCTAGTTATGCCTCTCTTATAGACTAGCTTGTTGATTAACAAGATGATCAAGGTTTCCTGATCATAGACATTGGATGTTGTTAATAACAAGGTCACAACATTAGTTGAATGATGTGATGAACATTCATCCGAAGTATAGCATTACGATCAAAGTCATTATGTTTATATTGCTATAACACTAAACGAAGTAATCTTTATCCTTAGACCATGAGATCATGTTAATTGCTAACACCATAATAGTCTTGATAACATGAAACGTCACACCGTAACAGGGTGGCTATAAAGATGGGTTCAGTGCTACGAAGGTGTTATGTTGAGGCTCATGGATCAAGAGTGGAATTTGTCAATCCCGATGACGGATAGATATACTCTGGGCCCTCTCGGTGATATCACATTAAGATAGCTTGTAAGCAAGTGATGTGATCACTAGAATGTTATATCACGGGAACGAGAAAAGAGTGCATGTCGGCAACAAGATCAAACTAGGTATGGAGATACCGATGATCGAATCTCGGACATGTAATATATCGCGAGGCAAAGGGATTTAGTTACAAGCTTTAAAGGTTCTCACGATCACAGAAGTCATCGTTGAATGTGTATGAGTCAGTACGGATCTCCAGGTCCCGCTGCTGATTATTGATCGGAGAGGGGTCTGGATCATGTCTGCATTATTCGCGAACCGTAGGGTGACACACTTAAGAGTTACCGGACACCAATTTTGGAGCACATATGTTTCAGACGAAAGAATTGCAAAGCGCATGAATTGTTTCAATAGAAACCGGAAATTGTTTCGGGTGAAATTGCAGAAAGTGGTTCTGCATGTGATATTGAAATATTGCAAGGGGCTATATGTGAATGTTTGTTAATTAAAGTAATTAACAAAATTCTGAATAAATTTAATAAAAGAGTTTTATTAAATGTGAGAGCATTAAACTTGGAGAATTTTAATGCATTTAAAGTGGAGACTTTAAAAGGGAATGTGAAGAGGCATTTTAATGTGGAGGGGTTACCACCACATGAATGGGGGAGGTGAGGGGTCACCCCCCATGCGCCGGCCATGGAGAGAGGGGGTACCCCCCCTCCTCCTATAAAAGGCCACCCATTCCCTCCTTCATCCTCACACCTCCTTGTGAAGGATCTCTCTCCCCCTCTAGAATTATTCCCCCATGGTCTCAGATTGGCGAGATACATGTTCCCGATGGAATTTTGTCTAGAAGGAGTTGCTGCTTCCGCTGGATCGCTGGAGCGAGGAGGTGGAGGTTGTCCGGTGGCTTGAATGTGTGTGCGAGTACGGATGCGCTGCTGAGTTGCGGCGCTTGGACTTCCACTCGATCTTGAGATCGGCAAGTGTACTACTACATCGACCACCAGTTCCTACTCGTTAACAAAACTCGTTGTCTTCGAGGGTAAGTTCTCGTTGTATGTATGTCCACCCATTGCTTTGTACCTAGTAGATAGATCCTAGCGTGTAGTTCTCATCGTAGGAATTTTTTTGTTTTTTATGCTGCGGACCCAACAATCTAAGCACTCTCGGGAGACAGTGATTGATATAGCCTCACGGTCTAAGGAATAGTCTACGAGGATCCATTTCTAATCATCGTAACTTGAACTTCGTGACATGATCGGGTCACGATGTTTAGGTTGGGTATTGGTTCATCATCTCATTCTCGAAATGAGATGACCCCATTTACAACTGGCATAAATGCCACATGATCAGGAAACATGACCATCTATTGACCAATGAACCAGTGACTAGAGTTTCACTGGGAACCCCTGGTTGTTTGTATATCACACGTGTATTGATGTTTCCATTCAATACAGTTATAGCATGATATAAAACTTAATCATAAACTATATGAACCATTATAATAGTTCTTACTACTATTTGTCTCTAGGGCATGTTTCCAACAGTCTCCCACTTGCACTAGAGTATTAATACACTAGCTGCATTTGTTCTCAATCATTGGCACCACATATCCAGTACCCTGAACATGCTTGCTCATGGAAGAACTTGAGTCTTGGGTCTGTACTTTACAATCCCAAATCCTTTGCAACTTACTAATGTCACCTTAATTGACATTAATACTTTATCATCACATGATAGCATCTGTGTGTATGCATCGTTGTTATGGCAGCAGAACGAGGCCTGATTCCAGGAGCCTATAGTGATGTTAGATCAACCTCGAGGGCTTTCTCATGGGAACTGTGCCCTGGGACACATCATTCTACGTTAAAAGCAAACTAGCCCCGCCATAACATTATACAACACTTTAGATGGTACCCTTATCTATTATTATAAATGTATTTATAGAAACACTAGTGCACTCTATGGAGCTTTCGATGTTTTTGTTCACCTCGCTTCCTACTTGACTTTAATCGGTATTTATAGGAGTTTCCAACATATTACCTTATAACATAACCCTTTATGTTTTAAGATATGTTATCCTTTATGTATTTGGAAAACATGTCTGCAGTTCTCTACTAGACACTCGGACAACCCCAGCTCAACGTTCTATGATTCGAACTTAATCACTTTTAAACGTTCCTTATTTGGATCATATGTTATGCTAAGTTATCATCATGGTTTACTAAGACAAAACCTACGTCTCAACATAGTGGATGACGATCATCCTTTTCTTTCTTTCAACCATTGATGTTCAACTTAATACTATTCCTAATTTGAGTTATTAAGGACCAGTTCCTTAATTAACTTCTATTCTGAAACCCCTTTCAGAATCACTTAAGGAATACTACATAATATCATAATACACCTATTATCACCTTCTACATCTTATAAATCATTATTTATAAGTATTTGCGCTTTCATTCTTAACACACTTAAGAATTACTCCTATAAGCTCCCACTCAAAAATATGTCATTCACATATTGTTTTAGGAAGACTTTCATAGCTCCCACTCAATTTTATGCAAATTGCATATCCACTCACTATTTTGAAGAACTTCAAAATCCTTTGATCAAATATCAAACTTGGAGTTTTGCTATGAGATACTAGTACTATTACTAGTTTTAAATCCTCTAGACATGAAGCACACATTAATCAAATTCATTTGAATTTGTCCAATACTAGACAAATTGTGCTTTTGTCATTCACCCTTTTTTTCACTATGGCTTTGCAGTCATTTGGGAAAATTCAAGTAACCCCTTTTACTTGTGAGATTCAGCAATGAATTGCTTTCTAATCTCAAGGGAAGTTTGCTTCTAGGATTTCTCATAATTTAGTTTACCATTATTTCCTTAGTAGTTCGTAGGTATGTCATATTCCAATAATCATGAAAAATGATTCACAAATGTCTCCATACAAGATATGGGTTACATTTTGAATCCTACTTCATGTAGTAAAACACTAGTGGGGAAAACACAATGATAAATATCATTGATTCTTTCCTTCTGTGAAGAGAATCGTTCAGGAACGTTTGTCTGTTGCACTTCTCAACACTCTGATGTAGGGATATAAATACTCATCGTGTTTTACACTATTTTCCATATGCCCCATAATTGAGAAACATCACTAGAAGTGAGCTTTCTCAAGAATGCACCAAAGTCCAAGCAGTACGAATCTTGCTTTCCTTTTGGTTTCAGCTATGGGTTTTGTATTCAAAGTTTCCAATGAATACACTACAAGGACTTATTCGCTATTGTTTTGGTTATATCGAATAACCCCAAAACTTTCACGAATTCAAATGGTTCACTATAAATTCTAATTGAGTGCTAACTATTTCTAACTAATGGTCTCTACATCTACACTACAACGATTTATTTTGTGCCTTCTATTCACCCACTTTGATATCTAATATCACATTGTGACGCTTTGCAGTTTGACGTTTCAAAATGCTTTGCATTCCACAATTTCTTTTATGCCATTCTTATAAAGTTGAATTTCATTACTATTGATCAAATCATAGTAATTAGATTCCCTTTTATATTTATACCCTTTGTTGATGAAACATTTTGATCATATCAAATAATTTCATATTCATGTTTCCTCTGGTAAACTACTTTACACATTTAAACAATCATATCATGATAATTATCATTTTTGTTAAAACACAATACATCGAACATGTATTTACTTTTAACAATTCACTAAACACTTTGTATTCAAGTAATACATGGTGTTCAAGTTATTTTGCCGAACTTAGGCATGATTTATATGTGATAAGAAATCGAATGACTTTCACATATTATCACATAACTTTGAATTTAAACAACGGTTTTCATTCCGTAATGAAATATCATTTAAGTCGGATATTTTAAGGCATTTTTAATGTTTTACAAATGTTCATGCATTATCAATTAGTTTCAAACGAACAAGGATAATTCACACAGAATCAAAAAAGATATGAACACGAATAGAAATCATTCATAAAAGTGGAACAACTGTTTGTTACAAACTCATATGAATAACCGTCTCACAAAGTGTGAGACGCACTAAAGAAGTTCACAATCTCGTGATTACAATAATCATCCTAAAACATAAACTAAGTGATAAATGTCGAGGGAGAGTGTCGTCGGCCATCAACATCATGCTCGCCATCAACACGCAGTGTCACCTCCTCTCCAGCAAGCACCTCTCATGCAGAAGGACCTGTTTTCAGCAAAACAGAACAAGTATCAGATATACTTAACACTACAAATGTGTTTGCAAGATTATAACATTTATAAAACTGTATAACAAATATATACCTTTGTCATTTATGACCTGAGCGACATCTGGTTCAACCAACACATTCCTTAGATGTGTCACGAACCGGTGGAACTCCATTGATTCCGCGTCGCCCCTCATTACGCAAGTCCTGACTTGTGCTTGGTAGCTTGGTGTCAGCGACCGCAGCACAACGCCGTTTGCAAAAGAGCCCGTCATCCAGCTATCCAGGAAGTATGCAGGCCTCATGTACACATCATGCATGCGCTCCAAGTGGTCGTCCGGTCATAAGTTCTCCTCCATCTTAATGGAGAGGAAGTCTCCCATCAGCTCATGCTCCCATATGAGTGCTTGTTCCACGAAATGTGTACTAAGCTGTAGCATCACCGAACAAGGGTTGACATCACCCACGAAGGCCACAACTCATCCACCATTCTGAAACGCATGGTAACTAAAATGAAGGAGGTCATCTCACGACGGAGATAGCGGTCTTTCCGCTGCTCTGGGTCTCAAGGTCAGTGGGCTGATCCAAATCCATCCCGTCGAGTATGTAGTCGACCACGTCATTCTCGCTAAGGAGAACACGGAGACGCGCAACCCATATGGAGAATTTCGATCCATCTAATCTGAGCTTCTCTCCTTCTAACCAATCGTCAATAGGGAAGGTAATCTCGGGGAGAACCATTTTCTATATTTATAATTGCACAAGGAATTTAGACTAAGTTTATAATTAAACGAGTTAATAATAACTCCACTCAGAAATGCGTATCCCCACAAGGGTTCCTAGTGATAACACGACCCCTATTAGCCACATCTCCCCCGATTGACACGGCCATCGATGTGGGTTCAAAGGTGGACGCTAACCGTCGGTCACATCATTCATGCGACTCGTGCTCGATCTTTCGACCATCCGTGTTCCGAGGCCACGCTTCTATGGCGTGCTAGGTTCGCCAACTCAACCTTAGTGTATTCGCTGTGCAACATGGCTTACACCCACTGTATGCGAACGTAGATATGTCTGACACCCAGGCCTGTACCCGAGATCGCCTCATACCGAAGAACTTTCTTGGTGGTGCACACTAAGGGGGAACACAATCGTTGGTAATTTTAACAGGGATCATCTTATTAGGCTACCGTCGAGTATCTAATACTAGCACACAATAAGATATACAAACAAGAACATTGAATGTAAATGCGATGTGATATGGTCCTTCACGTCGTGATCTTCATCCGCCGTCACCGGGTTCCGGCGCCAGGGTTCCGGTGCTGTAGACACCAGGGTACCGGTATCATTCCGGTGTGGTAGTCCGTCACCTCTGTGACTATCTACTACTACGTAACAAAATGTAATCACTTTACCTTTGCCACAACCATATCACAAAGCAACGCCCCCCTGCAAAACAAAGTTAGAAGCCCCTACTTTATCTTTGCATGTTTTACGTGGCTGAATGGGCTTTCACACAAGAACCGTTCTTACCTACGAAATTTCAGCACAATGTTGATCAAGTAGTTGTCTGTACTACACCCCTTTCGGGGCCCTCCGTAGCAAATGGCATACCAACTAATGCGAGAGAGACAGACACCCCCCCTAAGCCACTTTATACGGTACAAGCCGTATGTCAAGCGTGGACCAGTCTCGCGAATGAACGCGTAAAGTCGGTTGGGGGCCGCTTCATCAAGCATTACTGCGGTATACACAAGTACACGTGGAAGGGTAACAACTAAAAGATCAACGCCCACACGCTACATCTCGTGTGTTCTACCCGTACTAGCATTACTACGCATAGATCTAACTCTGATACCACTATTGGGGTTTCGCGTATGAAAACAATAAATTTTATCCTACCCCCCTGAACCCCTGAAGCTACCAGGATCTATCTATTAGTAATACAGTAATGGGAGGGGCTTTTCACGAACTTACCCTTGAAGACCGAAAAGCGTTGTCAATGCTCGGGAGAGCATGGTTGATGTAGACGAGCCGAAGCCGAGCTCAAGATCGTGATGAAGTCCATGCGCTCCTTTGGCTCCAACGACTTGAGTGCCTCAAGTGCGACACCTTGCGGGGATTTACACACGTCCGGTGCCTGACGATGACTCCCGCATCCTCAATCCAGCAGCAGTTGCGGAAGTAGAGCTCCCGGATCCGAATCCCGCAGCGCGACGGCGCTTCGTGGTGAAGATGTCTCTCGTTCGTGCAGTCCAGACTTGGGACCACGGTCACGAGAGAGAGAGAGGGGGAGAGAGAAAATATCAATTAGAGGTCTTCCCAAAAGTGAGAAGACCTTTATTGATTATTGGTGTCTTTCATTTGGCCAAATACCCCCACTATAGATAGGGGGAGGGGAGGTACTACCTCCCTCAAAGTCCCGGGGTGGGACTAAAGGAGAGGAGGGGGAGGCCGCCGGCCAGCCCCTAGTGGGCCCCGCGGGCGGGGGGGAGGGGGGGCAAGGCCCAGCCAGCCAGCCCCCTTGCCCCTTCTCCCTCTCTCCTTTCTCTAATTGGCCCTCTCCCTCCGGAAATTGGCCCATTAAGCCTTTCACCATTTAAATTGATTTTCTCTTTATTAAATAATTATGAATAAATGATTAAATCAACATTTCACATTCATTCACACATTATTCAATCTCTGTGGCTATGGAACACCTTCCACCTCCACTTTGGACAACCTCCGGACTTACCAAAACCCTTCCGGTTTTCTCTCTACTATTCTTCGGCGATTCCACCGATCCTATAAACACTCTCTAAGCATCATCAAGCCCTTAAGCATGATACCCCATGGTTCGGGAACACTCCAGACATGGTCGGGACACTCCCGCACCAATGATCGACAAAGGGACCTGGATGGCCATGTGACCCATGTGCGTTCCACGAAGATCTTTTGTTGTTTGAACTGGGACAGTCGTGTCTTATTCCCTTTGTCACTCGATACTTGCATTGTCCGAGATCTGATCAATGACATCACCATGTCGTGTTCAATCTCGTTACTGAACAATGCTACTTGACTCGTTCCGACAGATATCACACGTTGCGCATCTATTGGATATAACTTCTCCGAGTGGGCCCTTGAGTATCTTCCTGTCACATGGACGGACAAATCCCGCTCTTGACATATATTTCCTCTACGGTTTCCTCCGAGTACCTGAACACACCTTTATAACCACTGTATTACCGAGTGGCGTTTGATGCTATCTAAGCACTCTCGGGAGACAGTGATTGATATAGCCTCACGGTCTAAGAAATAGTCTACGAGGATCCATTTCTAATCATCGTAACTTGAACTTTGTGACATGATCGGGTCACGATGTTTAGGTTGGGTATTGGTTCATCATCTCATTCTCGGAATGAGATGACCCCATTTCGAACTTGCATAAATGCCACATGATCAGGAAACATGATCATCTGTTGACCAATGAACCAGTGACTAGAGTTTCACTGGGAACCCCTGGTTGTTTGTATAACACACGTGTATTGATGTTTCCATTCAATACAGTTATAGCATGATATAAAACTTAATCATAAACTATATGATAATAGTCCTTACTACTATTTGTCTCTAGGGCATATTTCCAACACAACCACGTTCTCCTCAGCGTTGACAACGCTTTTCGGTCTTCAAGGGTAAGTTCACGAAAAGCCCCTCCCGTTACTGTATTACATAGGTCCTGGCAACATCAGGGGTTTAGGGCGTAGGGTAAAAATTTATTGTTTTCATACGCGGAAACCCTACAGTTTTCACCGTTGTTGTCGAGGTTGGGAGGGATGGGGTGCCATTGATGGCGACACCGTTGACAAGGGCGCCATTGTCGGCTGGGGCACCGTTGCAGGTGTTTCCATGGGTGTCGCCGCCATTGCAAGTATTCCCTTGAGTCCCATCGCCACCGTCGGTGTTGATGATGGGACACATGTAATGGCCATGGAAGTCGCTGCTCCCACGACTCTCAGATCCGGAGCCGTAGGTTCAGTCTTCCGATGTCAGATCACACAGATCGGACTCGCAACTGTTGTTGCTATCTGTGTCCTCGACTGATGCCGAGGCATTGAGCTCACTCAGAGTACCGATTGGTGGTGGGGACATGATGCAGGGGCAATCGAAGGAGCCTGTGGCTAATCGGGGAGGCGAAGCATGCCAATCTGGCTGGCCTAAAAGCGTAGGCTTCCGATTGCCAGGACAATCCTATCGCCCACGGACTCGAAATCCGGGCGAGTCGTCGACGCGTCGATGGTGAAGTCAAAAGCACCAAAGAGGAGGCGAGTCTCCGCTGCAGGGGAGTTGTATATCGCGGTTGATGGGGCCAAGGAAGCCGCAACATCAACACTCTTCGATCCTCATAGACAATGCCAATTGGCGAGGGGTTAACTCATCAATGCCCATCATTGATGGACTTAGGGTCGAGGAATTGGGGAGCACTGTAGGCATCGATCGGCTAGCAACCAAGCACATAGGTGATATGAGGGTTTACCCAGGTTCAGGCCTCGAAGAGGACCCTACTCCTGCTTGTCTGCTCTTGATTATCAGGAGTCGAAAGTTACAAGGGGTGCATAGATGCAATCTGGCGAGGTGTATGCGAGGGTTGTGTATTGTCCTTCTCACCGCCCCCTCCTAGCCTTTATATAGGGAGGCTAGGTCTCGGGATAGGAGGCCAAGTCGGTTACAATTAGGGTTTTCCCTTTAAGTTTCTATCTACTCTTTGCCATGTTCTTCAAGAAGTCATGCTCTTGTGGACCATCTGAATCCTTATTGGGCTTCGTTCACACCATTGACTCCTCTTGGGCTAAACCGTATAGGCTAATCTTGAGTACCTGTAAGGTATACCCATGTCACCTGGACTCTAGGACAGAGTCTGGTCCTGAGGGTTTCTTCCTCCATGTTTCTATAGGTAGGATGGTGGGTGCATTTTGGTATGGACAAGTGATTTGAATTCCCACAAGCCTTTCTCTAAGCAACCCCTATTGATAGGCCGGGTTTCTTACCAAACTAGCAAACAAGCTAGGGAAACCTTCTCGATCCTTTTTCGATCTATTCATTTTTAGGGTTCGATCAACGTCTCTTTCTTTTCATCTTAGGATCTAAAACATACTTAGCACACGTTAGTATCACTCGTGTGGTCAACAAATGCACATAACACACTTAGGGAGGAAAATGCACTTTCACCTATCATGGAGACAACAACATAACCAACAAATTATTTGTGCAACTCTCTCATTTGTGTAGCTAGCAACTTAATCTATGTCGAAATACATGTAAGACGCGGTGCATGAAATGTACGATCAAATAGAATTGAGTTTTGCTAATGCATTTGCATGCAATCTTTGAGTTATGGCTTGCTAGGTACAACTGGGTATACATCTGCTACATGGTTTTGATGATACTGCAAGCATAGCTAAAACATGTGTGATGCTTGCAATAAGCATACAACTGGTTAAAACAACCGTGTTCCATATGAGTTGAACACGTATGATGAGTTTAACAGTCTATTTTTTGTGATGTGCCAATCTGCTGAAGATCGAGAATAAAAATAATCATGTGAAGACCCTCCCTTTGCACATGCTTGGTCAAACGTAATCGTGTGCGGATGTTTACCTTTTCACACATGATTTACGAAACCGTTGATGGCTCGTCGCCCACTCTCGCATAAGGATGGTTGGATAAATTGTGTGTGACGGACTATTTCAATCGTGTGAAGGCCTGTTCTGTAACAGTGAGAGATGGAGTGCAGTTTTGGAGATGGGATCATGTGAGTCCATGTTTTAAAAGATCGAAAATGGTATTTAAAAGCTTCATATTGTTTGCAATGTTTTGCACATATGCACAAAGATCATTTCTATGAACCATTAGAATTTTGTTAAAAACACGTTGTATTTTAGGTTACAAAGAATTTAGGAAAAAAATGCCTTTAGATAGTCATGATTTTTTATTTCGATTTCACATTTGTCTTTTTGTGCAGAGAACACTTGAAGATATATATTGACATAAATTTAGGCATGCATATTAGACATTTATATGTGTATGGACTTATATATTTTCTCTATAGATTGAAATGTAAGATTTTTAAAATTTAACAAATCAGTTATCTCGTAGCCTAACCTCCATTCAATTTTTTTTGAGAAAATAGGGAGTCGCCAATGTCAAGTAAAAAAAAGTTGCCAATGCCCATTGATCAAGTGAGACAAAGTACTATTAAATCGGTTTTCCAACAAAGAAAAACAAAGAGAAACTCCAAATATTGGAGTTCGACAATAAAAAAAAGTAACTACTACCTCCGTCCTCGGAATATGTGTATATTCAGCTTGTGTCATAAGTCAACCGAAAACATCAATATTTATGACATCAAATTTAGATAATTATGAAACTATTAAAAATGCATCTAGTGATGTTAATTTTTCATCATAAATATTGTATATTTTTCTGCAAAGTTTGCCAAACTTCAAAGGTTTGACTTAGAATAAAAGATAAACGTACACTTATTCGCCGATCGGATGGATTATACAATTATGTTGGCATTCTGGGCTTATGAGGCCCACTCTGTTTTGTTTTAAGAATGGTAATTTTGTTTCACAAAAACGCCTTCCACTAGGTTAGTTTCTTGTCCTCCCATTTTATGAAATGTACTTTCTATTTCTTCCATGTCATTTTCCACCACATCACTTTCTTTAGCAATGCTCTCCGACACTTCATTTCATTCACGGGTAAAGTACTCCCATTGGATTTTTCCTTATTAATTTCCTGGGATCAATTAACATTACCAGAATCAGATATTTCGAAGTTATTTTCATTTTGTTTTCTCATTAGAATCACATCCATATCTCTTAAACAAGAAAAAATCGATCTGGGACCATTTCTTGCGTTGGTTCGACAAGGACATCGACCGAACCGTCGTTGTTGTTCTTAATTTCCATGCTCTTATCAGCATTATAAAATTATAGTATTGCTGATTTCACCATTAGTATCGATCGATCACTATTCAGGTCAATCATTAGCATTACCACCATTGGTGGGCTTAAGAAGCAACGATCGACCGGCTGCTCTTACATAGCGAGTACTGGTAGCAGCTCTCGGAGTAGGTAGCGAGCGAACGAGCGAGAGCAGAAACCAATTAATGGCGGCCGGCTCCGACAAAGAGGGCAGTGGCAGCGGGAGTGGGCGACGGCGTGGGTCGCCGCTGGTGTTCGACGAGCTCCGGTGGGTGGTCCAGATTCGTGATTCTCTGACGGAGGACGCCGACGACGAGGACGACAACGGCATCCCGGTCTCTGTGTTCAACGTGCCGAAGCAGCTGCAGGTGCACAAGCCGGAGGCGTACGTGCCCCAGTTCATCGCCCTCGGTCCCTATCACCACTGGCGCCCGGAGCTGTACGAGATGGAGCGCTACAAGCTCGCCGCAGCCCGCCGCGCACAGCGCCGCCTCTGCCCCGCCGGCCTTAAGCTTGACGCCCTCGTCACCCAGTTCGCCCGCCTCGAGCGCAAGGTCCGCGCATACTACCACCGCTACCTTGACTTCAGCGGCGAGACGCTCTCCTGGATGATGGTCGTCGACGGCGCCTTCCTCCTCGAGTTCTTGCAGATATACGCTGCCGCCGACGGAGGAGGTGGCGGCAAGCCGGCTCTGCGGAGGGTGTCGTCGAGGATGGCGCATCTCGTGGACTTCGCCGGGAGGAAGTCGGCGCACGGCCTCATCCTCCGGGACATGCTCATGCTCGAGAACCAGATCCCGCTCTTCCTCCTGCGCAAGATCCTCGAGCCTCAGTGCACGTCGGCAGAGGAGGCCGTCCGGCTGCTCGCGAGCATGCTTACCGGGCTCATGAAGGAGCTCTGCCCATTCAAGATGATTGACGGCGACTTCCCGGCGGTAGACGTCACCAAGCACGCGCACCTGCTGGAGCTGCTCTACTACCTCCTCGTGCCCAAGTCAACGGCCGATGACACGACGGCGGAGGCACACGACCGCGACGATAGCTACGACATCGAGGAGCAGCCGTCGGACGGCGGCGGCGAGGAGAAGCCGTCCGGCGGCGGCTGCGAGTACGTGTCACAGTTGTTCGCTTCCATGTGGGGCATGGCGTCCAAGCTCGGGAGTATCCCGCTGCAGAACATGATGAAACCGATTGAATTCGCGGTGAAGGCGCCGTGGAAGATGCTCTCTGTCGTTCCCGGCATCTCCGGGATGAAGCGCCCGGTCGAGTCCTTCTTCATGTCCGGCACCGATCGCCGCGACACGTCGTCCTCTTCCACCGCGGGCCACATCTTGAGCAGGCCGCCGCTGATCGAGGAGATCATGGTCCCGTCGGTGTCCGAGCTTGTCAGCGCCGGCATACAGATCACCGCTACAACCGGCGACCTCTCCACCATCTGCTTCGACTGCAAGACCGCCACGCTCTACCTCCCGTCGGTGACCGTCGACAGCAACACGGAGGTGATGCTCCGAAACCTTGTCGCCTACGAGTCGTCGGCAGCATCCGGCCCGCTGGTGCTCACCAGGTACACAGAGCTGATGAACGGCATAATCGACACCGATGAGGATGTTGCGCTGCTGCGGCAGCGCGGGGTGGTTCTGAACCGGATGAAGAGCGACGGCGAGGTGACAAAGCTGTGGAACGGCATGAGCCGGTCGGTGCGGCTGACGAAGGTGCCTGGCATGGACAAGGCGGTGGAGGAGATGAACCGGTACTACAACGGGCGGTGGCGCGTGAAGACGAAGCGGTTCATGCGGAAGTACGTGTTCAGCTCGTGGCAGCTGCTCACCTTCCTCGCCGCGATCATGATGCTGCTGCTCACCACGCTCCAGGCATTCTGCTCCGTCTACACCTGCTCCCGCTGGTTCGGCGCCGTCACCGTCACGGCGGGCCACCGGAGAATGATTTAATTAATCAACGCGTGATGTGCATGCGTGCGTGCCTTTCTGGATTCGGCTACGCGACATTAATTTGCACCAGTTTGGTTTTTCGACGATTAGATCTCGAGTGGTTGTGTGTAATTCATGTTTTTAATACGTGGAATTAATGGTAACTGTATATGAGTGTGCCATTGGTTTGAGAACATACTTGTGGTTATCGTGAAAAGGAAAAAAAATCTACTATTTTAAAACCCCGAACTCGTATTGGTTTGGCGAACTGAACCCCAACATCGAAATCCGTGTCGACCGTACCCCAAACTCTCTAATCCCGGTCTAAATCGAACTCTGACACCAGTTTAGTAGTAAACACGCTGACATGGCAAGCAGTGGCCAGGATTCGTCCTGTCAGGATGTGGGCCAGCGACGCGCTCTCGTCGTCTTAACCGCTTCACGCGTGGGGAATAAAATTAGGGTTCTTGCTGCGCATCGCGGCGGAGGGGATTTCTCAGCAGAGCGTGGCGGCTGTGGAGT
This sequence comes from Avena eriantha, assembly GCA_910589775.1. Taxonomy (NCBI): domain Eukaryota; kingdom Viridiplantae; phylum Streptophyta; class Magnoliopsida; order Poales; family Poaceae; genus Avena; species Avena eriantha. The sequence continues at coordinate 95,026,769 of OU342744.1, forward strand.
GCGGCGGCGGCAGAGAGAGGAATGTCTTGGTCTTCGGCCACATCGTCCGGTCTTGGTTTCCAAGCAGCAGCCAGAAGGAGAGGAACACAATCAAGTTCGCCGCCGGCGTATCAGGAGAACCCCATGGTGTACAAGCATGTGAGAATGGCAACTGCCAATGGACAAGTTTGTTATTTGTATTTTGCAATGTATTGTAGAAGATTACGCAATGCCAGTTTGATATCAGTTTGCATCAGAATGGCAAGTGGTAGTGACCAATAAGCAAATATCAGATTGCATCATATATAGGTCTAGAACATTATATAACCAAGACAAAATAAGAGTAGCTAGAACATAAACATAATCTAGGTTGCATCATAATGGTCTGCAACATTACATAACCAAGACAAGGACCTAGAACATAAACAAAATAGGAGTAGCTGGGGTCCTTTTGCTACATAGCATCACTAGTAGTTGCCACTATAAGTGAAATAAGAGTAGCTAGGGATTGCTGAAGCTGGGGTTCTTTTGCCCCCTTTTGCTCTGCTATCAGATGGACATAGAAGAACCAGCTATACTTGGTTCATTCCTCTTCCTTGGAGGCTTGAATCTGCTAGCAGATGGTCTGAGTTAAACCATTCCATAAACCATAGAAACCAACAAAAATAAGGCATCGTGAATAACACAAATTAAAGGGAACAAGTAGTAAATTAGTTTTGTACCTATGATGACTTTTTCTTGCTTTTCTTTGTTAGATATGCACTCTTTTTCTTCCCTTTCTCTGGATTAGAACTGTACCCTGATTTGTTCTATCATGGGTTGCCACAAAGAGAACATTTCATAATTGTGCCATGCTTGCTCATCTTCTTCCCTTTAGGCTTCTCTGTTTCTTATCTTTTCTTGTCATTATTTTTAGGCCTCCCTAGCATTCTAGCATATGCAGGACCTTGAGGCCTAGGATTAGCAGAGATTGTCCACATCTCCTCACCTTTAACAAGCTGCAAGCAATGACTATATATTTGCTTGAACACAACAATAAAGTAGCAAGGCTGAATAAAGTCACCAATTTCTTTTTGACACTTGTGGATATCACTTATGGCATGGTGGCATGGGAGCCCTTCTAGTTGGAAATATCCACATGACCATGTATTTTTATCCAAATTAAATTTCTAATGCCTTCCTCTACCATTGATATGCTTCACCTCAAAGCCATCTTCTCTGTTCCGTATCACCTTGAGCCACTGAATCCTGGCAATGCTCTTCTTCAGTTTCTTGAATATGGAGGGACATACCCTTCTTGTCATCCTCTCACCTTTTTGTCTTTGTACTTGAATTCTAACAAATATTTTCTTTCTCATATTCTATAGCATAGAAATGATAGGATAAAACCTAGCATCAACTATGGCATGGTTAAAAGACCCGCATAGATTGTTGTCCACATATTCATAATTTGATCCTTCTACAAAGAAAGCTCTTGCCCAATGCCCAGGTTATGTCCTCATCATGTCCTTCACTCCTTCCGCTGTCTCTAATGCTAGCTTGGCCTTGTAGTAATTGAAACCTAGCCAATCGGAAGCTTTGGAAACTGCCCAAAACTTCTTCTGTTAATCATGGGGTCTATGATTCTTCCTCTAGTTAGCATATATGTGCCTAGCACACATTTTGCACCCTACAGCTGGTAAGTAATCCCTCATTGCACTAATTAATCCTTTCTACAAATCATAAGTAAATACCCATCATTCTCCATTGTTGTTAATATTTAGATCCTTGATTAGGAGACCAATAAACCATTTACAAGTTCTGTTAATTTCTTGCTCAACCACAACCCAAGCTACTAGGTATATCTGGTTGTTGGCATCTCTTTCTATGGCACACAAAAGTTCTCATTTCACTGCTCCTTTAATAAATACCCATCTAGGCCAATAACTTTCTTGCATCCTGCCTTAAAACCTTCCTTCAAAGCATTGAAGCACACATAATAGCTTTGGAAAATGCTCTATTGCATATTAGTTCGATCGAGACACACAACTATACTGCTTCCAGGCTTGCTCCTAAGAAGCTCTAATTGGTAATCAAACACTCTTGTGTACTCACTCTTCATCCCACACAATAGTCTATCCATGACAATCTGCTTTGCGTGTTTGCACTTAGATGTAGAGACATCTGCAAACATATCTTTCAGAACAGTTGCCTTCATACTATCAATCTTCCACATGGGATTAGCTTGGATAAAATGTTCGTATATCTATGCAATAAGCTTGGAAGTAACTAATTTTTTGCATCTATTTGGGTCATATTGATGTTCAACATTAAATGATATGACTTGAAATCTAGATGTTCTTAACCTTTTAGCTACATATATAACCCATGGGCCATTTATCCACCCACACTTAGCCCTCACTCTACCATGCTCTGACTTAACAAATTTGATACTCCTTTTGGTAACCAGTCCATATCTTCTCAAAGCTTTGACCAATTGATTCTTGTTTCTAAATATCATACTAAAAGCAAAGTGTGGGACCTCAGTACAAGTCTTATACCTTAGAAACTTGCTCTTCCTCTTAACTTGTTCACCATCTGAATCTTCTGAATAACTGTAGTCCTCATATGAGGAATCATACTTCTAATCCTCTTCTTCCCCTTCCAATTCCTCTTCCATGTTGGCAATAATATCAACTGGCACTGGACCATTTGCTTCTCTTTCTATCCAACTCTTGGAGTCTCTCATTCTCTTCTTAAACTTTCTTGCATGCCTCCTAAGATCCAATACCTCTGAATCCTCTCCATTGTCCTCACTATGTGGAATGTATTCAACATCATCTTCTGAATAAAAACCTTCTAAACCATCACTGGCAGGAGCAACATCTGTCATTTGGTTCTGATCATTCCCTCCATCTACATCATCAACATGAGATATTAGGAATTGTGTTTGTGTGCAAGCATCTCCATCAAGTTTAACAACTTCTTGCATTGCAATGCTAGCTTTCTCCTTCTTAAGCGGGCTACTAAGAGCCTGAGTCAACACATGTGTCATCAGTTACCATGACATCATTCTCTAATTCAGCAGGTTCAACAGCTATAATGATAGGACCTAGCACATCTTCATCACTCAAATTCACCATTTCTTTCTCATAGTCACTCCCACTCTACTATCCTTGTGATCTTCCTCCCCATGAAGACATCAACCACTCCCCCTAGGCTAATGTAATCTTCCATTCTAACACAAGAACTATTCACATGAACATGAAAATGAAATTTCATTGATTCCTGTACTACAAGATGATCCTTCACAAAACCTTTCACTTCCTACAGAGAGAGTTTGTATCTCTGTATCTCTGACAGAGCATCATCTCTGAATTTTTGCTAGTCCTTTAGATGCAATTTGTAGGTCTTATTTTTGTGTCCTATACACAACATTCGAATTTTTTCGCACTGTATGCGATTCGGGTGGTCAACGAGATGATATCTCTAAACTCGACACATGTATAAGGTGTATAGTAGGCAAAGTTTCCAAATTTTCGAGTATTGTATGTGAGGAGTCCACATTGTGGACACAGTTGACACAACAGACAATACTGTAAATCTTTGTTTTTTATAGAGTGCATGACCAGCGCTCCCTATGGGAGTATTCCCGAGTATCTGTTTGAGTCGTAGACTACCGAGACTTATAGCCATTGGTTGCATAATTGTTAGTTCACATAATGATTCGAAAGTGCTTCAGATGACCATCAATCGACATTGTTCGTTGCAAGTGACCGGGAAGTGCTTCGGGCACGTAATTACTCCTCCGTATGGGAGTAGCCCCGCGTCTTTAGTCAAATCATGGATTCGGGTAAGGACTCTGAGTGTTTTATCTCTCTTCAAAAGGTTACGTCTTTGTTCGAATGAACCCGGAAGTACATCATGTGTGTATCTAGTGCTCCATATTAGAGTAGCCCCCGAGTGTCTGGCCAATTCGTAGACTCGGGCAACAGAGACTTGAATCTTGTACCGTGCAGTTTTAGTCGATAGTCCGAGAGACGTACAATAGGGACCCAGAAGTTCATCATGTGCACGACCAGCGCTCCTTATAGGAGTGGCCCCCCGAGTGTCTAGTCGAGTCGTAGACTGGGTCGAGACTCTATAAGAGAAGACATTGACCTTGAAGTTCATCAGGCCAACGTTTACTTGCAATTTCAGATGATCGTTAGTCGACACCGCGGATGTGATCAATGCATGTGTTTTTTCTTTATCTTCGCGAGCGCGACCAATGCTCCCTATGGGAGTAGCCTCTGAGTGTCTGGACGAGTCATAGCCTCGGGTAGAGACTCAGGTATTTTATCATACGGTCACAATCGACAATCATGTAAGGAGAAACCACTAAGCTGAAAGTTCATCGAGTCAGCGTCTCAAGCATAAGGAGACAAGAGTCGATGTTACATCCGGAGTCGAGGTGGCGGAGTCGTGCGACGTTTAGACGGAAGGAGTCGACATTGCGTATGGAATCGACATGGTGGAGTCATGCAGCGTTCAGCTAGGTGAGTCGAGGATGCGGCCAGTGTCACTTCTGTCGGGTTCAAGGCCAGCGCCGCTTCTGCCGGGTGCGCGACAAGCGCTCCCTACGGGAGTAGCCTCTGAGGCTATGGGTGGAAAGTCATGGCCTTGCATAGGCTTATTCTTGAGTATCAACAAGTAGCGTGGTCATCCGAGAAAAGTATCGACTCGGGTCTTGGTGTCTATTGATGTGACTGACGCTAGTCGACTCCGTTGGAGGACTCGATAGAATAGCTCGATACAGTCAACATCATTGTAAGCTAGTCAACATCATTGTAAGCTGCAGAAAATGTAAAAAATTATGAAGTATTGTATCTTATAAAGAAATATTTGTCTGTCGACTTATAAAGTAAAATTCCGGTGCCAATCAATTGAACATTTTTGTACTGTACGCTAGACCTTTTTATTAGCCTGATTACCCTTAGTCTCAGTACCTTGCCAAGATACTTAAGTTCAAGAATTTGATAATCAGTTACACTCAGCTACTTGGGATGTCGCGTATGAAATGTTTAAGTGCATGGAGTCGAATTCACATTTGGTTACTCGAAGAGGGCACAACCACCGAGTGTGTCGAGTACGAGTCAAAAAAGAATCAACTCTAAGTAGATGGGGAAACTTAGCTCTATTGGTGGTGCGGTCGCGAAATCGACGTCCGGCGAGTAGTCGATGTGGCGGTCGAGAGTTGCGCAGCGAACGTGTAGTCGATGCAGCAGCGGGTCGCTGCAGCTGAAGACTGCAACGGGTTACAGGCGGGAGTCGACGCAGCAGCGGACACGTAGGCGACTGAGTTGATATGGAAGACGTATAATCGACGTGGCAGGTGGATTTGACGTGGCAGCGGGTCGCCCCCGTCGAAGATTGCAGCGGATGACCGCAGTTGAAGACTATAATGGATCATCACAGCCGAAGAGTGTAGCGGGTCGTGCGGCGGAGTCAGCTCAGGCCCTGGGCATAGAGTCAACGTGGTCGATGGATTCATCACGGCGGACGGAGTCGACACAGTGGCGAGTCGTGTAGTGGACACGGAATCAACACAACAGATGTGTGGTCGAGGTCGACAGAGTCGTGCGTGAACGGAGTTGACATGGTGGCAAATCATTTGGTGGATGGAGTCGACGCGACTAGCAGGTTGCGGAGCAGACATAGTCGTCTCCACATCATTTGTACTCATTTGTACTACGTTTGCCTCTCTTGTACTGATTTCTTGCAACGATTTCGATTGACAAATCTGACACGGATAAGCGCAAGAGGCCAAGCTTCTAGTTCCGATTGATCCCTATTTTTTCCCTTTGGCCTTTGCTTGAATCACGTGAACACATGCTTGATCTAATTGCTTGGACATCAATTTCTTCCATGTCTTCATGTGGGATGACAGTAATGTTTGATTCTTTCAATAGGCTGTGACCGATCGAGATTTCCTAGTCTTTGCGTGGCTCCGTAGATTTGAGCAGTTCGTCTCGATGAACCGTGACTTAGATCGCGGGAGACCGTAGACGGACAGTAGAAAACCATCAGCTAAGAGCGGGGTAAGTGTTTACGTTGAACCCCCATACGTTGTGATCGGCGCCGTTGCAGATGATGAAATTGCACATGTCGATGCAGATGAATCAACCAAAACAGATATGTCCCATAGAAGCCGACGAATCGTAGATCGCCGCGACGGAACCGTCAAAACCGCAACATCAGCACACAGGCTTCACACAAACGACACCAATTGGCGCGGGTGATCACGTCAATGCCCATACTTGATGGACCTGGGTTTTTCGGGAAGAGAGGTGCGCTAGAGACTTAGTTGGCTAACTGAAAAATGATAGGGACATGAAGTTTACCCAGGTTCAGACCCCGAGAGGAAAAACCCTAATTTTACTTGTTTTCTCTTGACTGGTTGAGGAATCAAAAGTTATAAGGGCGCCGAGATGGCTATGGTGCGCAGATTAGATCGGTGTGTGTTGAGAATCAAGGTGTCTCCCCGATGGTATGGAGACGCTAGGCCTTTATATGGCGATTCCTTATTAATCTATACCTAATAATGAAGTACGAAGTGTTTCTTACAGGTTCTGTTTTTTATTCGATTTTACTCCTCCAATTAGATACCTAATAATAATAAAGTACGAAGTATTTCTTACGGATTTCGCTTTTTTTAGATGGTTTTACCCCTCCAATTAGATAAAAATAACCCACCGTCGCCACCCGTAAATACCTCCTATCCTATGTACCTAATACTAACTCGATCGGATTATTCCTAGCTGATATACACGTGATAAGTCCATCCCGCGATAAGGCCCACCCGAGAGAAAAACGCGAGGAAACTTTTCTTCCTTCTTTTTTACCCTTGTGCCGCCCCTAAGGCTAGCAAACATCGTTTTTGTTCACCGATATAGAGATAAAGCTAGATGGCCTCCAAGCGCATCTTTTCCACGACGAGACGAGGAACCGATCCCGGAAGAAAACCCGGAATATAAATCAACATGCGATGGAAGTTGATCAGAAACCAATCCATCTGACAAAGGGATTATGGATTCAAACAAGAAGAGGACATCATGCAACGAAAGTTGATCACATGGAGGATTATCGATTCAAACATGAAGAGGACATCGCCAGGGATTCACATCGGCATCGACATGATTGCCGTCGTGCCCGCTCTATGAGGACTGGATGAGGAGACGTTATTGGCGGCGATGGCGGACTCGCCGATGACAATACGGGTGGCGTGGTTAAGGAGGATGCCCTTGGGATTGGAGGCCAGGAGGCCTCACACACGCAGGCGACGGCAACTTGTCTGTTTAATTTGGTGCTGGAAGGATCAGCTTAGGAGAACCTTGCTCCCGATCTCCCACGGACAGTGCTACGGCCTGGTCGGCCCACTATCCCGACAACGACGCTAACGCCAACAACGAGATGCTCGCCAATCTGTATCCGTACGAGGTCGCGGTCGTCCGTGCACAAGATCATGGCAGGAAGCCTAAAAGCCTGAAAGCGGGTACTTCTTCTGGAGCCCAGTCCCTGCTATATTGCATGTGTTGTATCAGCGTGCAGCAGACTAGGTCGAGCAGTGTGCCATATTGAAATTTACATGGAATCAATGGAAAAGAAGAGATAGCCAGGACGACCGACGATGGCCACAATGATGTTGTCGTTAGCTAGGGCCGCACGCATGTAGTTCGACACATGGACAAGGACGATACAGTCGACGTGTAGCACGCGTACGCGGTGTATGTGACATGCTCCGCTGCTTTCCGTTGGCACGACTGAAGCGGGTGAGGCAACACCACTTTGCAGTCTGTCGACGGCATTGGTATCGGGACATGCATGGCGGTTCTTCGCTGTCAAGCAAGGTTAGAATTAGCTTCTTCCATGTTTTCTATTGTTATCTTGTGTCGTAATTTTCCTTATGGAGCAACCAATTTTGGCAAAACCGGTCGGTCAGTGAATAGGTGTAATACACACAGTTGATTTGTCTAAACCCCGCATAATAAATAGAGTTTGAACAAGAAGAACCAAGAGCGGTGGTTAGTTAAAATAATATTCCGTAGCAACGCACAGACAATTTTTCTAGTTATTTATAAATTAATAATAACGCATCGATGGAAACCATCACAACGGGTAAATGATACATACCACGATACCAAAGCATACGCATGCGCCGGTACAAAACTCATTTGACACCGTGATAAACGACAACGGAGAAATACTCAATCTACCATGTCATGGAATTCAAGATAAAATTTGATCCGTGACTTTTATTAGGGAAAAACAAAATTTTATATTAGTACTAGTAAAAACATATCTCAAATAAATAAGCTTGCCTGCTTTTGTTTGATAAAGGATAACTATTTCGACCATTCCATTGCAGATCGAAGCTGAAGAACAATTGCCACTTGATCGACCAATTATTTTTCTAAATCATCGAATGGATCCCGCTGCACAGACATCACATAATATAATACAGCAAGTTGACGCGTACAAGCTGGCAAAACATTGATTAGCTGTTTTTTTTCGTTTTACTGTGCGGTGACAAGTGACAGATCATGGCTTCCAACGTGGGTCATTGATTTACATACAAGAGTGGGGGCATGGAGCTGTAGTACTGGTTTAGCATGAAAGGTTGAAAATAATGATAATCTGGACTTTATAATCACGTCACGTTGTAAATCTTAAAGATCGATGGATGCATGCTAGGTAAGGGGTCCACGTGACAAGACATGCCATAGAGAGGGGCGACTCATCGTCAGCGTCGCACGGATAATGAGTTTATCCGGTGTCATCCGCGATATTAGGGAGTTGCCCTGGTCATGTAAATATTTCTAGTCGTATAATATCTTAAAAAGGTGAGTCGCGTTACCTTTTTAGTGCTCCCGTATGGAAATACTGTTTTTTTACAACTTCAAGTGACTGTTACCGTCTTATACACACATTCTATTTTTCGTACTCGATGTAAAATGTAACCGTCTTATACACACATTCTATTTTTCGTACTCGATGTAAAATGTAACCGTCTTATACACACATTCTATTTTTCGTACTCGATGTAAAATGTAATTGATGAGTTATGCATGCCTGCGTATATAAACATGTGCAGCTTTCACTGAATTCTGTTAATCATTCAAATTACATTGAAAGAGTTGATATCATGGGCTCATTAAATAAAGATCATGATGAATACAAGAGCATGGTTACAATGCTCAACGGGTAATTTCAATCATTAACGTACTATATCCGTCTCTTTCATTCAATTCCTGATATTAAGTAATTAATAACTCTTTTATATTCATTTTCTTTGCCGGACAGTTGTTGAAAACAGTTTATCAAGGAGGTTGTCGGTGAATGGGAAAAGAAGCTGAGTTATTGAAAGATCCTGGTAAGTAGTACTAGATTTTTTCGATAAATGGCGCTTTTATTACTTAAAGTAAGTATTACACCCGGCCTCTACATAGCTAGGATGCACAGCCGATAATAGTCCACAGAATCCATCAAAAAGTTATAACTACGAAAGTGTATTACAAAACGAAAGTGATTGAAAGCAAATAACGCCTAGGGAGCTGCGGGCAGGCCAATCCGGAGATTATGCTGCCATCCATGAGAGGTAAACAGGTCCCGAGCCGTAGCCTCCAACCGCATGCACACCTCCATAAAAAGGTCGTAATACTCCACACGATGTAGTGCCGACCAAACCCGTAGGGTATTTGTGCACCTGTAAATAACCTGCAAAAGAGAACAGTTCATATCATTAACAACCTTATCATTTCTACATAGCCAGAGCGACCATATAAAGGCGAGCGCTCCAACCCGAAGGAGTGTCTTATACTTGTTATCTATACCATGTAACCAATTTCCAAAAATGTTGGCAATACTACGTGGAGGATACAAGCCAGATGCTGTTTGGGTGACTGACCATATAGACCGAGCAAAATTACATTGGAAAAATAGGTGCCTGATTGTCTCATTGTGGTGACAAAACACGCACCCCAGATTTCCATGCCAATTCCGCTTAATAAGGTGGTCTTTTGTAAGGATAATCCCTCGACGAAGATACCAAGTAATTTTTTTGATTTTGAGAGGTATCTTCATCTTCCAGATCATTCTATTATCTAACACTGGAATAACTGGCTGGGTTAAAGCATTGTATAAAGACCTAACAGAGAAAGAATCATTCTCAGTTAGATTCCATCGAAATTTATCTGGTTCCTCCGACAAATATACATGCGCCAGCCGGTGCAGCAGCATGATCCAAGAGTCAAGTTTAGCACCAATCAAATCTCTTCTGAACGTTATGTCTGGTGGAAAAGATCCCAACACGGTGGCAATCGTTTCCTCTTTATAACGGACAATGGAATACAAAGCAGGATATTGTTCTCGGAGGGTAGCATTACCAAGCCATTTATCCTCCCAAAATCTAACCTGAGACCCATTATGAATAGAAAATGTGTCGAAGTGCAGAAAATGTTTCTTTGTCACCATCAGGCCAGCCTAAAAGTGCGAGTCGCCTGGTTTCCAAACCATTTGGGACAATGCTTTTGAATCAACATATTTTCTTTTAATAAGAGTTTGCCATATGCCTTCTTTAGTTAATAATTTGAAGACCCATTTACTAAGGAGGGCTGTATTCTTGATCCTAAGATCATGAATACCTAACCCACCCTGTTCTTTGGGTCGACACAGCACACTCCATTTAGCCAGTCTATATTTCTTTTTCTCATTATCTCCCTGCCAAAAAAATCTTGATCGGAAATAATCTAACCTTTTCAAGACGCCTTTTGGTAGTTGAAAGAAAGATAACATATACAGTACCATGTTACTGAGTACTGAGTTTATGAGTACCAATCTCCCCCTATAGAGAGTAGTTTACCTTTCCAGCTGCTCAAACGCAATTGTAATATTTCTTCGACTATTTTCCATTCAGTATTTGTAAGCCTTCGGTAATGCACCGGAATACCCAAATATTTGATCGGAAAAACACCGTGACTACAACCAAAAAGTTCATTGTACAGATTGGCCGCATCCTGGGGGTCACCGAAACAAAACAGTTCGCTTTTATGGAAGTTAATTTTTAACCCCGAAAGTTGCTCGAAAGCTGAAAGTATAAGTTTCAAATTCTTGGCCTTTTCGAGGTCATGTTCCATAAAGAGAATTGTATCGTCCGCATATTGAAGTATAGATAAACCACCGTCCACAAGGTGGTGGATCACCCCTTCAATATGACCCTCTGACTTGGCACGTTCAATCAGGATATATAACATATCAGCCGCTATATTAAATAGCATTGGTGATAGTGGATCTCCCTGTCTTAGTCCTTTCTTGGTTTAGAAGTAATTACCAACATTGTCATTGACTTTGATGGCAACACTACCTCCGACCACAAAGCTATTGATTAAAGCACGCCAATCAGCAGAAAAACCTTTCATTCTAAGAGCTTACTGTAGGAAAGGCCACTTAAATTTATCATAAGCTTTCTCGAAATTAATTTCAAGTATTACTCCGTTCAATTTCTTCCTATGAATTTCATGAATCGTTTCATGTAAAGTTACTACTCCATCGAGAATGTTACGACCTTGCATGAAAGCAGTTTGCGAAGGTCTGACAACATGATCCGCAACAGAATTTAGTCTGATGGTGGCAACTTTAGTAAAAATCTTAAAACTAACATTAAGAAGACAGATCGGTCTATATTGTTGGATCCGTTCTGCTTTATTAACCTTAGGCAATAAGATAATCTCACCAAAGTTCAAACGAAACAGCTCTAACTGGCCCACGTACAAAGCACTGAACATCTCCATGAGATCAGTTTTGATGACATCTCAAAAAGTTTGATAAAACTCAGCTGGGAATCCATCAGGGCCAGGAGCCTTATTATGTTCCATTTGAAAAACAGCTAGCTTGACCTCTTCCTCAGAGTAAGGAGGCAAAAAAGCGTTTTCTTCATCAGAAACCTGGGGTACATCGGTTGTTTGAGATTCATCCATAGAGAATGAACCATTTTCCGGTTCCCCAAACAAGTCCTTGTAGTAATTCGTAATGTAAGATTTCAGCTGCTCATGTCCTTCGATCGGCTCGTCATTATGCATTAGAGAATGAATACGCTTCTTCTTGTGTCTACCATTGGCGACACTATGGAAGTATCTAGTATTCGAGTCCCCGTGCAAAATGAACTATGTTTTTGAACACTGATACCATTTGAGTTCCTCCTCGTGCAGTAACCGGGCCATCTCTGCATTCGATTGGCTTTTGAGCTCAATTTCCTGCGGAGTTAGCAGCCTTGTTTCTGCTAAAGATTCAAGGTGATCAATGATAGCTGAAAGTCTAAATTTTTATTTTTTAAGAATACTAGTTGTGTGTCGCGCCCAACCCCCAAGGTGTTTACGTGTCCTACGCACTTTATTATTCCACCTCTGGATTGGGGTAGTTCCAACAACCGGTCTTTCCCAAACTGTTTTCACCATATCATGGAAACCATCACGAAGTAGCCATCCAAGTTCAAATTTGAACGGACGCACCGAGCGAGGCGATGGTATCCCAGTGCTAATCAAAATGGGAGCATGATCAGACAGAGCCTCAATACGTTGTAGAGCCCGTACCGAGACTAGAGGGAAGTGGTCTTCCCAATCTGAGTCCATCAGTACACCATCAAGTTTTTCGTATGTAGGTTCCGGCAAAGAATTAGCCCAAGTAAACTGTCTTCCAATCATTGTTACTTCCTTTAAGTCCAAACTGTCAATGATAGCATTAAAAAGAAAAGACCAATGATCATCGAAGCGGCCTTTACTCTTCTCGTATGAAAATCTAAGCAAATTAAAATCCCCTCCTATAAGAATAGGGTAGGGATTATCCTTCGCTAAGTTCACCAATTCCCAAAGAAAATCAGCCTTAAAACACTCCTGGGCAGCACCATAAACTGCGACCAGACTCCATATTATCAGCTTTGTTACGGATATGGAGTTTAATATGAAACTCCCCTTCCGAAAACGCTAATATTTCCATGGTATCCGCCCGCACACCGAGTAAAATGCCTCCAGACCGTCCCCTAGGTGGATGAGAATGCCATACAAAGTCTAGACCACCCGAAAGGCGATCCAGCATACTCTGTGAGAATTCTCGTCTACCAGTTTCAGAGATAGCCATAAAATCTAAATTATGTTCCCTAGAACATAGTGCAATATATAAATGTTTAGCCAAGTCGCGAAGACCTCTGCTATTCAGAAACATACCATTCATTGGGAAACCATAATAGATTTAGGATCCAGATCTCGTTTACGAGATTTATTACATTTTTTCCTAGAACACGATTTACGGCCAGAAGCAGTTAGCTCATAGATTGAGCTTAACCTGTCCTCATCCAAACCAACTTCCAGAACTTCACCTACTAGATGAGATAGGAGCTGACCATCTGTTGTGATGTCTACATCCTCATCATCTGTGTAGCTGGAAATATAAGAGGTCGAAGCTTTTGGAACAACCGTTAACCGGTCAAATTCCATCCGCCTCAAGACCTTGGTAGAAACAGAAATATCACTAGCATTCCAACCGAATTTAGCTTAGAAGAAATGCGATTAGAAGTGAAAGAAATAAAGGACTTGGAAGAAGAGGGATTACGCAAGTATCCAGGTTCTTTTTAGCTTTCATGCGCATGACCTTCTCCAAAGAGTCCACGTCCGTTGCAGAAGCACCATCCATGCCCATCGCGTGCCTTCCACTCCTGCGTAGCGTCGGAACCGATGGGTCCTTCATCTTCGAAGAGCCCACCATAGGGGCCTGCATAGAAGAAACATCACCCACCACAGCAGACTCGACCGCCATGGTAGACAAAGTCGATGAAGCAGTCACCAACGACGCATCCACCTGGCCTTGATCAGCACCAGGCAGACGAGGCAAGCCAAGTGCCCGCTCGGCAGGCTGAAGCACCGCAGCAGTCGCCCGTGGAGCATGAGATGCGTCCTGAGATGGTGACAGTGACGAAGCATCGCAGCTCGTAGCCACCAGCACTGCAGGGGAGGGCGGAGTCATCGCTGCGTCGCTCGCTGCCGCCTGCAGCGTAGCGGAAGCACCGACACGAGATCTGGAGGGCGGTAACGTTGTTGCCACTGGAGTAGTAGGGTGTGACGGCAAAGAAAACACTTGAGAAGGCCGGGGCGATAGCGACTGGGTCATGCCATCCGAACCGGTCAAGGAAGCCGCAATAGAAAATAAAACTCCAGGACGTTGAAAACCTGAACGAGAACACCATGCAGCAGCCACAATAGCCTTACCCCGAGGAGTCTGCGGACTGTTATTGAAAGGTGTGACTGCAAACAAAGGCAAGGAGGAGACATTGTTGACAGGAGGTCCTCCAGCAGTCTTCTGGGCACTCGAAGCATCAATCTCCATCTGATTCCCCTGAGTCTGAGAAATGCTATCATCAACAGATGGATCCTTCTCCTTCTGTCCCATGCCATCGTCATCATCAGAGTCGTCCCCCTTACATCTCCAAAAAAGAGGAGTGAAAGAGGGGTCAGGGGCAAAGTCAGGTGCCTCCTGGCGAAAAGTGAAGTCATAGCCCTTCAGCTTCAAAGTAGCAGAAGTACAAATATAGGGCCCTTTAGCATCCACACACTTGAGCAACGCATTAGGATTCATCATTACCACACAAATGCGCACAATATTGTGACTATATAGAGTCAGCAAATCAACATCCACAGTCGTACCTAACAAAGAGCCAACCGCCCATAAGCCATGGAAGTGACGGATGGTGTGAGGAACCCCCTCCACGTGAACCCATACCTGAGGGAGCACAAACTTAGGCTGAACGTCTTGAACCTCCCAAACAATGATGACGATCCTGGTATTGTGAGCTTGGACCGGCATCTAAATACCATCGACACGCTGCAGATCCTCGAAGGATGGAAAGCACACAAGAAAGGCATCATCTCCATGGGGAAGAGCCTCCCACTTCCACTGAGTGCTGAGCGAGCAAATACACATCATCTGAACCTCAATGACAGCCGCAGTCACCATCGAACCAACCACAGATACCTTAGCAGTCGGTGTACACTTGAGAGCTAAATTGGCCTTGAAAATGTTGTCAGGCAACTGGTTGAACGGTGTATCCTCAGTACCGTTCCCAGCCACAATCATCGTGGGATTAGGCAACTTCAAAGTAGGGCACTTGATGGTGGGATGAGCAGAATTATTACAAACCAAATAGTAATGCTGAACATGACAGTTCTTGGAAGCATGATAATCACCAGAGCACTTCCAGCATTTTAAAGGCTTCTTCCCCTTCCCCTGATCAGTCAGAGCATCCATAGCAGTAACCACGGAGGTCGATGAACCAGGAACCGGCAGCATCGTCGAGGTCAACCCCACTGACGGTGCATAACTCATCTCTGCCGGCTGCGAGAATGGCGGTGGCTGGAACTGAGGCTGAAACTGCGTCTGAGCCGGGGCCACAACATGTTGTGGCGAAGGTACAGGCGCATTCTTCTTCTTCTTCCGTTTATTCCGAGGCATAGTTGGAATGCTAGCATGCGCAGGAGCTTGCGCATATTGCGGGAACATCTGCGCAAACTGTTGCGGCGGAATGATTGGCGGGAATACCGGCCGAGGAAAATTCGGAGGCGGCTGAAGAAATTGCCCAGGTTACTAAGGGATATAGCCCGACGGTGCCGGCGGTCTGAACGGAGGCTGCAGAGGCCTGAATGGGATCGATGACACCGGCAAAACACCCCCTTCCAGGCCAGGCGCAGGCAACGGATTCACCGAGGGAGAAGCGGTCACGGCGGCCGGACCACCCCCTTGCAGCGGGCCAACAGGCGCCCCACCCCCAGTACCACCAGTCGAGGGAGGCGGCGGCCTTCCAGCCATGATGACGTGAGCGAAGGAGGGCGCCCCCAGCGTCCAGGGATGACGGGAGGTTGGAGGCGAGGCGACCAGCTGGGAGGAAGTCGAGGTAGAGGCGGGGCGCTCTGGCGGCAGAGTAGGCGGCGTAGAGGAGGAACCCTCGAACGGAATAGGGCGTAGGAGATGTGGAGTCCGTCTTGACCGAGCCTGGGATGCCGTACAAAAACTGACCCCACCAGACTCGGATGGGCGCGCAGAAGGCTGCAGAGATACCGCCTCGATTGCCGCACCCGTCACCGAACAATTCGCCGCATCCTCAGGCAAGAACATGGCAAGCACCGGTGGCGGGGTGATCCTCTTACCCGGTAGAGGACCACGCCAGGCACCCATCCAAGGAGACCGCTGCAGCCGAAGCCCCGACGGCGACGATGACATGCATCGGCGTCTAGGCACAGCGGCATCCGCGGACAAAGGACAGGCCGATCGCGCCCTAGGTGACGTCTCTCCCGACCTAGGCGACCCATCCCGTAGAGAGGGGACGATCCCCGACGAGCTCCGGGTCCTCCGCCTCTCCGAATACCGGGAGGACTGAGAAGGTAAGCCAGCCGCTGCCCAGAACTCCTGCAACGCACTCCGACGATCCTTTCGACGAGCCACCGTAGACCAGCCGCCCACCTCCGCGATCGCCTCCTTGGCCACACGGATGACGACGTGATCTTCAGCCACCGGATCCTCCAGAGCGGTGAAAGGGTTACCAGAAGGTGCGACAGAGCACACTGGATCGGAGGGCGCGAGAGTTAGACGGCGCCGCCGCGACACCGCGTGGCACGCCCCAAGCATCGGCGGACCAGCTGCTACCCTGTCAACTTGATATGGGGACTAGATAGGTCCACGCATCTCTTTAATTCTAGTTTTAAAGTCATTATCATACTTGATTATTATTTGGTTGAATTCTATTCCCGTAAAGTGCTTGAGATAGGAATAGAAAATTAATTTATGTGCATACTACGTTTGCGAATTCGTTCACATGATGACCAGTGAGGGGCGTAGAGATCATCGGCAACTTCAAGTACGTAAATACTATTTACAATTTTATTTTATTACCATCAATTGTGTTGAGTTTCATTCACCATTTTTTATGATGATTTGATATATACACACAACTCATATATTCATATTGATCTTCTTCTTTAAAGACCGTAGAGATGCGATCGAAGCTCCTACTAAAAAACCGCCTACTAGCAATTTAAGAGGAGTTGGTAGGATTTTTGCTTAGGGAGGTCATATCTGAAACCGAAGAATACCATTACCGCTAATGCCTCCATGTAATTTAATGATCTCCATATAATTAAATAGATATATATACCAAATTGTATATATATGTATGCTTTTGTAAGATAAATTATAGTATATAGCATAGAATATATATACAAAACTTGTTTGAAATGAAAAATAATTAAATAGAAAACATAAAATAAAAAAGGAAAACCCTAACCCCTAATAAACACTAAAACACAAAAATGTTTAGTCCTGATTGGTGTTCCTAGCGCTTGACCACAACCATGTGGAGTCCACTAACCAGGAGTAAAAG
This sequence comes from Avena eriantha, assembly GCA_910589775.1. Lineage (NCBI taxonomy): Eukaryota > Viridiplantae > Streptophyta > Magnoliopsida > Poales > Poaceae > Avena > Avena eriantha. The sequence continues at coordinate 95,044,182 of OU342744.1, forward strand.
TCCTCCAGCCCTAGCGCTCGAACGCGGCCGTGTGGAGGATCTTTAGTCCCGGTACGTGGCCAACCAGGACTAAAGTACGGGGCCCTTTAGTCTTGATTTTGTAGTCCTGATTGGGAAACCGGGACTAGAGCCCGTTCCCTAGACGCCTTTTTTCTACTAGTGGCAACTTCTTCTCGTTCGATCCGGGTAGTCATGCGTGGTAAAAAGTTCTATCGTCGCTCGTCCCTTCAAAGATATGTTGCTCCATGACATATAGTTGTCGGTGTAATACCCCGTGTTGTAGACACTCGGGACATCTTCATGCAAGCGATCTCCCCGTGCTATGCATTGGGAGGCTTGGTTAGGTTGATCGTTGTGGCTAGGCGGGCACATGAGTAGCTTTGGACCTGTGTTTGTTGGTATGCCCCCTATCCTTGTGCATCCCACTACTGATTCTTTGTCCCATCGTTCGTGTGGCTTATGTTATTGTCGCCTTTCAAGTGCTTGCGTGCAGGTACCCGACCTATGGGAAGTGGTGCTTCGTACACGTTTGCCTCGCGACGGACACCTTCGGGTGTCTTGTTGTGGCCCAATGGCGCTTGCAACATTGCCTCGTGTTGTTGGCATGTTTCGTGCTCGGTGCTATAAAAAAAGCTTCGCTCTCAATGTTGGTTTCGGTTGCTGCTCAGGATAAAGGCTCATGGCCCTTTATGGTTGCCTAGACCCGACTCAACAAATGCTTTCTAGATCAGAACGTGTCATAGAACGGGGTATTACCTCTACCTCTCCATAGTTAGTGGTAGGATACACACCATGCTAGACGGATGCTACTAGGAGAAGGAAAGCTTAGCCCCCTCAATTGCAACAACCGTCCCGACCGTTGTATGCCTACAATGGCGGATGACTACCGATGCTAGACGCCAAAGAGTACATGCTACCTGGTTGATCCAAGAAGTAGCCATATGCTTGTCTCAAATATTAAGCTATGCATGTGCAAGTATGAACCAATTTGAATGTGTGAAAATGTGAATGGCTCATTAAATCATTTATAGTTTCAACCCTATGAATGGGCAAGCGAACTGAGAACAACCCAAATTTAGAATTGGGTGGCCCTGACATCCGAATTATAGTCTGGAGATGCATCCTCAGCGATAGACCGAGCCCAAGTCCCCTGGAAATGGGTGCTTGGGAAGGTGAGAGCCCTGTCCGGCCCGGACTCTATCACATCATGAGGCGTCGTCAACTAGTCGGGTTGTTTGGGAATGCAACCCAAATCAGGCGGTAGACTGCGTCCAAGGATAAATACATGTTTCAGAACCCCCATAGCATATGAGGAACGAATTGTGACGCATTTTGCCGATGTCAGCTATGAATTTCCCATCATACTGACTTGTTCTTAAAACCTTCTTGGCCCAAAAAGGTTATAGGGCCAAAAAATACAACGCATCCCGGAAATAACACCGCTCTCGCGACCAACGTCGCCCTCCTGGGCGACCGGGCTACGCTATCGTCTCCTCCCCTCTATCTTCTCCCCTTCTTTGTTTCTCCCTCATCTTCGCCGGCTCCTTGCCATTCCCCTCTCGGTAGAGCTCTACGTAGGGCGAGGCGGCTACGACATCTGTACTTAGGCAGCGACGGCTCTGGCTCGGCAGCGGGGATTCTCGACGCGGACCTGGCTAGCGCGGCTGTGTGGTGGGCGGTCGTTGGCGGCGGAGACTCGGCGCAGGTAGGCAGTGGCGGTACCCGCTCGGCCTAGATATGGGCCCTTTTGGGCCCCATCTAGACCAGGATGGGCTGGTGGCTCTTGTGGAAGCGGCTTGGCTCCCTACAGGTGGGGATGGAGCATCGGGGGAACTGGGAATGGTTGTGTTGCGGTCGTCCTTTTTCAACGAGGGCTTTACGGGACTGATCTGGGCTTGGTCGGGCCCGCTGGGGCCTGGTGTGCCCCTTCTGCCATGTTGGTTGGCTTTTTGTTGCTCTAGGCCCTTGTTGACTAGCATTACACTCATCCGAACCTGCTCTGGAGTTGGATTATTCGCTAGGATCTCTAAAGTTGTAGCAGTGTTTTCTACCGGCGTGTTATACACCTAGTCATTTGTTGTCGATTCGAGGTTGTCCCACGACTATGTCTATGTTCTTCCCCTCTAAAAGGGATTTGTGAACATCTGGATTTTTTGCCAGCTCAGGGCTATTTTGGATCTTCTGATGCTGTAGAGAGTTGTACTATTCTGTGTCTGCAATGCGCTGCTTCTCCTCAATGAGGTGGGTGGCCTCATCCAAGAGTCATTGGTGATGTGCTTCTAGGGCTAAGGCTCTTTCCTCCAGCTCATCTGGTGTAAGTTCCGAGGCGGCTGGGATTAGCGTTGTAAGTGCTTCTCCGAGGATTTGACGGGCATCTGGGGTGACCATGTGTCCATCGACCGGAGAAGTTTTTTGGTTCCTAGGGGATCAGAGCACCATCTGAATCCTTCTCGAATTCCTTGGTGATTTTCTCCTCAGCCAGAAGATCTTTAGCCGGAGTTTTGTTTTTCTTCTTCCTTGCCTTATTGGCCCTTTGGGCACCTATGTCAAAGACGGCTTTTGGTCCATTTCCTGGAGTCAAGATTCTGTCAGTACTTTCGGACATCTGGACATCGGGATTTCCTTCGAGATCCATATCATCTTGCGAATCAGGTGAGTTTTCGTCGTACCTTTCGTCCATGTTGTTGTAGGGACTTGGATCCGACTCTTCTCCTTCCTCTGCAGCCCTGGAGGTGAACTCCTCTTCTAATTCTTCTTCATATGCTCGGAGATTTTCTGATGTCATGGATTCCCCTGAGGAAGCCGGTGTGTTGGTGTTTGTTTGTCTAACACCGAGTCGTTGTCTTCTCTAGCATCGGCGAAGCCGGATCTAGAGCCAACATAGCCAACGAAGTGAGATCCATGTGTTTTGAGGTAGGTGAGGCCTTCTTCCTTGGCTTCCTCGAAACTTTTGATGGTCTTGAGGACAGCTTCCATACTGGTGTTGTCGCGCAGCATCATCCGCCTCACTATGTGCCAGTGATTTTCCTGCTCCATCATCGGCAGATCCAGATTCGGAGTTATTGCAGCTTTGATCTTCCTAATATTCAACCTCCTGAGGGAGATCTTCTTCAGATCCGACCTTCTCCGCGATCTCCGCCTCAGGTGCAGGCTTGGTGGGATTAGGGTTTTCTGAGATCTAGAACCCTGCCGCCTCCGCAGACAAAGCAGATCCAGAAGTTTCTTCTGCCTCTATCATCACCTCTGGGGTGGGTTGGGCAGGTTCAGCGAAACCAAGGTAGACAGCAATCTTGCCAAAAGACATGATTTTGTAGCTAGTCACGGTCTCCCTAGCCGGAATCCAAGTTTCATCGAGAAGTACGAGAGTGACGTCGCTGGCGTAGAGGACCCGATCGACGGCGATTGTTTCACCGATTCCGATTCGTGCAGATTCCACCCGGAACACAGATCCGAAGTTCACCTGCCCACGGTGGGCGCCAACTGTCGTCGGATTGAGGACAAGTACGCCATGAGGGGGTCCTCGGGGCGTGGAAATATGTGGGGTGAAACGTACAGTGTTCCGGGACGGTGAGCACACAAGTTTACCTAGGTTCGAATCTTCCTGCGGTGGACGGATCCTACTCCTGCTAGCAATCCAGTATATCGGCAAAGCCATAAATACAGATTACAAGAGAGGATTCGCCTGTGCGAGTTGAGGTTGATTGGTTGATGCCCTAAATGTTGATCCCTAGGATGACTTATATAGTCATCCGGTCCTATGGTTACATGAGAGTCCTATCTGGCTACAATATAGAGCGGTTACATAGTACATCTTGGACTACAAGTATTCCTACATGCCTAAGTCGGTAAGTCTTCTAGTACTTCCCCTAGCCGGATGGGCTTCCAACTTCTCTCCCTGACTTGGCCGCTAGTGAAGCATAGATCTAACCTAAAGTTGGCCACCTTGGTCAGCGAGTCACAGTGGGTATACCCAGAAAGTATATCCCCAATAGGGAATGCAACCCAAATCAGGCGGTGGATTCCGTCTAAGGATAAATACATGTTTCAGAACCCGGACGTGAGGAAGGAATTCTGCCGATGTTACCTATGAATTTCCCATCATATTAACTTGTTCTTAAAACCTGCTTGGCCGAAAAAAGGTTATAGGGGCAAGAAAATACAACGTGTCCCGGAAATAACACCGCTCTAGTGACCCACGCCGCCCTCCTGGGCGACCGGGCTACGCTGTCGTCTCCTCACCTCTATCTTCTCCCCTTCTTTGTTTCTCCCTCGTCATCGCCGATGTGCATCACCGGCTCCTCGCCATTCCCCTCTCGGTAGAGTTCTGCATAGGGCGGGGCGGCTACGAGATCTGTACTCAGGCGGCTCCGGCTCCGGCTCGGCGGCGGGGATTCTCGACACGAACCTGGGTGGCGCGGCTGTGAGGTGGGGCAACCGTTGCCGGCGGGGACTCGACGCAGGTAGGCAGCGGCGGTACCTGCTTGGCCCAGATTTGGGCCCTTTTTGGCCCCATCTGGGCTGGGACGGTCCGATGGCTCTCCTGGCAGCGGCTTGGCTCCCTAGAGGTGGAGATGGAGTATCGTCGAGAGCTGGAAATGGCGATGATGTGGTCGTCTTGTTGTAGCGGGGGCTTTACGGGTCTGATCTGGGCTTGGCCGGGCCCACTGGGGCCTGGTGTGCCCCTGCTGCCTTGTTGGTCGGCTATCGGTGCGATTGTGGAGGCAGTTCCCTCCCACTCGGCTATGTCATTGCCATCCCCGACTACCGCCGCACCCTCATATCTCGTCTCCACACCTCGTGACAGTGACTGCAGGGAGACGACGAGGATGGCGAAAAGACTGTGGTGGTGCACGATGGTGGGCGGCAAGTTGGATGGAGTGCTTCGCAGCGCCCGAGGTTTTGTTTTTTTTGGGGGGTCGGGCGAAATCCATGTCGGCTCGTCCGGCACCAAAACGGTGATGCTTGCGGGTGTCGTCGTTCCATCCTGAAGGGCATCGGGTGTAACCCTTTCCCCCTCCCCTCCAAGTACCTGGAGAAATCTTAGGACCAGTCTGGCCAACAATGTCGCCGTCGTCACATTCCTTCTTAAAGGTGATTCTCGGTACGCGGCGGTTCGGAGTGCTATGACAGTGGTGGGACAAATCTAGAGGGCGCGGCTGTTGCGGGTCATCTTCGCTTAGTCAATCTATCGTTGTTGGTATTCTTTTCTTTTTTGGTTGGCTCGTTTTGTTTTTTGGCTAAAATATGGTGTGGTTACTGTATTTATATAGCAGAGTGTATTTATATAGCAGAGTGAAAGCCTCTTTGGAGAAAAAAAGAGCAAGTGTAGCAGGAAGTGGTGAACCCAAAGTTTGAATATCGATCAAGCAAATGACGCATGGAAGTTCAGTTTGCTCTTTTGGAGCTGGTTTCATCTTGGGTCTTATTCTGTATCTGATGTGGGAGTCTTAGCTGTGGTGTGTTGTTCATTTGGTACTAGTACCTTTGTGAGACTGGTCCCTGCAACTTCCTTTGCCTGTCAAAATGCTTCGTGTTTTATACTAATATCAAATAGCTACCGGGAACCAGGAGTGTGTGTGCTTCTACTAATTTTTGTACTAGCACAATAATATCGTAGCCCAGACCCAAAGCAGAGTACCTAGCCAGAAAACTGCAGCATTTCCGGCAATGTCTCGGCCATACATGAACCAGCCCACCTGGAGTGCACCAATCCATGTAATGTAATTTATACTTCTTCGAACCAAATGTCGTCAACGAGTTAGTACTACACCAGCTATGTTTCTTCCGCTCTTCAACAGATCGATCAAAAATGAAAATGAAAAAAAATGCAGAATCCCATTCCGGACCGAAGCTATAGCAGCAGTATCCTGCCTCTAAAGAAGAATGAAAAAAAGAATGAAAATGCAGGGAAAGATCTGCTCAGTGGTGCCTGGGATTATGGCCCCTGGGGCCATAGTAATCCACATGAATGTCAGGCATCCCGTGCCTATTTTTCTCCTCGGAGATGTTCTCTCCCACCTCACCCGACGATGCCTCACCATCATCAGCCTTGATCACCACCGCTTCGTCAACAGATCCCTGTAACCGATTGAAGAACGCGCCGAGTTAGCGAACTGATCCAAACAAGACCACCAATGCAACACATCGCCTACAAGAAACACCAGAAATAATAGTAGTCGCGATAATCACTTACATTGACCACCTTGTTGTTGAGTGCTGCCTGGCTCCCTGCATCCATCCTGACGCCCTGGGCTGTTGCCACCATCAGGAGCAGAACCATGGCAGCTGCAGCCAGCGGCAGGCAGTTCTTCGTCATCTGGTATCCGTGTTCGGATCTTGGACGAGTTGAGTTCAGACTTCAGAGACGATGCTGCTTCAAGTCTTGTGCAACTCAGCTCAGACGGAATGGAACAGTGGCTCAGTGAGGAGGAGGAGCTGTGGACTCTGTCGCCTGCCTGAAAACCATTTGACCCTGAGACATATATACACAGACACCTGCACACGGCTATGGTCAAGAAACACCAGCCTGGGCCCACCCAGTGATTGGTGTACTCATGTCTACCTGAAGTGCCAATGCAGGAATAGTGTTGGCCATTGTTTATGCAATCCCTGCCACCACTTTGGACAAGTGTGTCTGCCCCAACCCAACCATGGAACCATGTTCAGGAGGACACTGGACCCTGGATTAGGTGCATAATGCCGTCGGAGTATGGGATTAAGAATTCCTGTCAAGCGCTTCCGGAGTATCATATGCATGGAGACATCTGCTCCTGGAAAGTTGTATGAATGTCTCCCAGGAAATGCACAGGGCTGCGTATGTTTGCTCGTGCGTGTATCTCCAGAAAAAAGTGTCCGAGAAACTAGTTGGATCAGGGTAGTTTAATGGCATGCATAAAAGTTGGGATTAGTTTATGTATGTCTCCCAGGAAATGCACAGGACTGCGTATATTTGCTCGTGCGTTCCGTCCGGTATCTAGTTGAATCGGAGTAGTTCAATCGGAGCAGTTTATGCAAGCAGACCGGAAGAGTCACTCACTGATATCTGTAATTTGGCATTCTTCTTCTGCTTTCTATACACTTGTACTACCAGGCAAGATTTTGATACTAGCATGTGTTCAGCTAGTACTCTTTTTGCATTCTGAGACTTCGGCAACTGAAGATTCACAAGACAAGAACCACATGAAAAATAGTCAACTCGCCACACGCCATAAAGTCTATGTTTAGATAATCAAATGTGAGTTGCACATACAGTCTCCAAAGAATTTTATTTATTCACAGAGAAAATAGGGAAATGTATAACAAAGTGAGCCTGGTAGGCGCACAACTTCTCTCCCAGGACACTGCCACATAGAATTGCTCACAAGCGCGAGCTCATGTTCGTTGGTTTAATTACCAACAAGAATAATAACCACCGTCTCAGCAATGGTTAACAACTACTGTAAAAAACAATGAGGTGCACACATGACTACATACAGTTAAAGCTCAGCAACACGGCATAAGAAAGTTGTTATTGGCTTCCCAGGAGTATCCTGAGGCTGTTGAGCCCGTCGGCAGATATGCTCCTCGCCACCCTACCGGGCCGGTTTACTCTGATCTGAGGCGGCGCCACCAGGTGGAAAGAAACCAGCACCGCGGTCAAGTTGTCCGTGGCGCCCCGCCTTATTGCCTCCTCGACGATCTCCTTGCAGCACAGCTTCACGTCGTTGTGCTCTTGCAGACGCCGCCGTGCAAAATCCACGGCATTTTGGTTCGAGAAGACATCCCAGATCCCGTCGCTCCCGATTACCAAGAACTCGTCATCCTTTGTCAGTGTGGTCATCTTGACCTCTGGTTCAGCACTCAGGGGGCCTCCTCCAGGCCTGCCAGCTTCTTTCATTCCCTCGAGATGCCAGTCACCGAGGGCTCTGGTGACTCCTAACAGACCATTCAGGTAACCGTCATCCACATAGGCACCCAGTGACTCTACCCGTAGTTTTTCACTGACGCTGCAGGGCCTGTGGTCCATCGACATCTCCATTGCAATACCACATCGGGAAAGAACTGCTCTGCAATCACCAGCATTGGCGACTAGAAGGGACCTGCACTAGACATGATTATCATTAATATTTTTTGTTGAGCTGGAATAATAATTAGTACTGGTTACTTGGAATGCCAATTAGTGCAGTGGAGTTTACAGGTATAAGAAACCAGCAAAAGCTTAGCAGCAAAAAATAAGATGACCTTACTTTGGACAAACGTCAGCAATATTATGCTTTTAGAAATGTTTGCTGGGATAAACTAACATGCGTAAATATAAATCATATGCTTGGGACGAAGATTCAAAATATGCAGAATCCTCTAGTATAACATGGTTGCAGAACACACAAGGTGATCTACGCAGCATAAGTATAATATCATGATGCCAGTTTACCATGATGTCCATACATAAATGTCCCTTGTGTTCCAATTCATTTATTAGATGTTGATCAATGAGACTTTCTATGGAAACCAAGTGTATTACAGGCATAGCTTATAGTATGAAAATATTAATGACCACCTAAATCAAAGATGCTATTTAGAATGGAGAAATTATATGTGCCGGAAAAGTACCTTCCAAAAATCATTGCTGTAAGTGCCGTTGTGCCGGACGACAGAGCTCTTTGGTGAGAGCATTTATCAGCAAACTGACTATCTATCTGCACAAAGGATCTGCTCACTACTTTCTCAAGCTCAAGAGGAAAATCAGCATCCTCCACAATGACCCTTGGTAGATTATCACGAACAAAATGGGCGGCATCTTTTCCACCATGCCCATCGAAGACCTAGTAGAAAATGAAAAGTACGAAATTTACTTACAGAAACATAATATGTCGTGATTCGTACAAACTGAGAACTAAAATGATAACATCATGTCATTGCACTTCTTTACTGTTAAATAAAAACTGTAATGTTTAAGTACTACAGTACAACAATTACACTCAGAGCTCTGGCACTTTGTAGAGGAGAAGTGTATTCGATGGTGGAATGACACAGATGGTAGATCAAAGTAAGTAGTCAAGGGTCAAGGATAGGATTGACTCTTGATAGTTCTTCAGGAAACAAATGATCTGTGACATACTATATACAAATTTGCCGCTACACAAATACAACTTAGATTTTCTACAACCGAGTGCAAAATGCAACATGGATCAAATCTGCCATAATTTTCATCTTCACATATGGGAAATTGCAGTCTATCTGTATTGTCGTTATACACTAATTGTAAACTGAATAGAGTTAATTTCACTGTCAAAATACACAAAATTTGAAAAAGAGGAAGCAAGTACATACCCCATAAAAGGAAACAATTTCTTTATCCACTGTTGGACAACCAAAGTTCTTAGCTAGATCAGCAATACACACATGGGTATCTTCCATGTACTGACGACTTCCAATATCTGACCACCCCCCTGATCGAACATTTGGAAGAAAATTGGCAAAGTTACTCTGCTTGAAATCAGCAGTTGTGGTGTTCTCACAAACACTCTCCATCTGTAGGTTCAAAAAAGGATTAGTGCATAGCATACGAAATGCAAAATAAATAACACTCACTCTATAATCAGAGGTAAAATAATAGGATAGAATCCATTCAAAAGATGACGCACCGGTTTGCGAACTAGATTTATTAAAATGATAGTGCTTGATAATTGATTAAGAAATTTTAACTCAATGTGCATCTGATGAACAGGTAACATGACAATAACTGCTATTAGCAAATTTGGGTAGACAATCCAATTATTACTAGCATTGGCCACTACCATGTGTAGTTAGTGCTACCAGATTTGGAGTACTAATTTGTAGTACTATTCTTGGAATAGTAACATGGAAATAACATAAGTTGCATCAATTAGTAAAGCATCTTTTTGCAGGGAATTAGTAAAGCATCAAGTTTAACTAACTAATGTTCAACTTAGTACTAATTGACTCAATTTTGTCTAGATACACTTGTATCTAGACGCATTTTAGTGTCTAGATGCGTAAGTATCTAGACAAAGTTAAGTCAATTAATTTGGATCGGAGGGAGTAACAGCAATTGATTTCTGACTATTTGTACTAAAACAGTGATCCGAGAAATGTTAACACAGGATAACCAGACTAAAAATGACCACTGATTAAAAAAGCAGAGGCGTATATATACTACAAAGATAAATAAAACGAAATTACTACATGGGTCAGCACCATCATTGCACAAATTAATGAAATGATGATAACCAATGACAAGAGTAATAAGTAGCACTCAGGCCTCAAAGTAGGCAAGCAACATGGATCACTGTAAGAATCGTTTGACCTTCACTTAGCATAGCATTATGACCATAGTTTTGTTTCACTTCAACCTAGCGATAAAAAGCTTGCGAGTACCAAGCAAGTACTCATCATTCCTGTTTGCTAGGTACAATAGCCTGAAACTGGTACCTCCCTGACACCCTGTGACAGCAAATCCCATCTCAATTACAAGCAAATGATTGGACACAGCTTCTACACTCGGTGGTCGGTACAGTCCCAGAGTAGTACGGGCGAAGCTAGACAAACAACGACCTGTCACTTCCCACCAGAAATCTCCTACCAAACACTATCACTCACACTCATAATGCAGGAAAATCAAATCCGTCCTCAACAACAACAAAAAAACCCTCCAATGAGTCTCTTGTTCCAGATTCTAAGAAACGGAAGCACCAGACGCGTGCGCACGAAGCAAACGCGATATGGTCTGCTTCCAGCTCAATCCATCCTTGGTACCGTGATGGAACAAAACTCAGATGAAGCATCAAATTCCGCACACGACGAGATTCATCTACTAGGCGAAATCGAATCTTGCTGCAGAGACATAGGTCGGTACTCACATGAGGCTTCTCCACTCCGGCGTCTCCAAAATCGAGCCTCTCCGCGTCGTCCACGCACATGCCGGCCCCGGACAGGCCTGTTTCCGGCGTTTCTTGATGTGCTGGAGTGCTGGTGGGAAGATCGGGAAGAGGAGAGAGAGAGAGAAGGGAAACCGGTTAGGAGGGAGAAGACTAACAGGGGTAGGAGTAGAGTAGAGTAGGAGAGGGCAGAGGAAGAGGAATCCGAGGAGGAGAGCAACAGGGGAGATGCTTTGGGAATATCTGTGGGGAAAGAAAGAAATCCTTTCCGGGAAAGGGCAAGTGTGGGCGAGAGGAAGGGGAAGCTTGAGGTGGTTGTTTGTTGGAGCTCGATTTTTTTATGGAGAGACAGTGGAGGGCGGCGAGGAGAGAGAAAGCGAGGAGGAAGAATGGCACGTGGTGCACAAGCGTCAGATGTGACGTGATTGTGCTTGCATAGTTGCATTTGCGGATGCCCTTAATTAACCAGGGGTGCGGGTACAGATTACAGTTAGGACCTCAACGGAAAAGATAATACAACGAGCCCCTACTTCTTATAGGAAAGACCCTAATCAAATACTGGGAAAAGCAATCGAGTCCTAATCAACCGTCGTGCAACGCAAAGCTCGAAACACGGCCATCCTCGCCAGCGCCAGGGATGAAACCACTTTGAGTCGACAGGAAGTGGAGCACCACCTTGAGCACCGAAGAGGGCCTACACTTGGAGGTTGAAATCTCACCGGCTTGCATCGCCAGCAACGATGGCCACCAGATGGCCAGCAGGGTTGGACACAAGGACGAAGGGCGCCGAGAATCTTTCGCGAGAAAAGGCGGCATCACAATTCTAGAACCGGCAGAGCGCTGGCCGCCGAGCACTGCAACCCTCTTCTCCCCAACGCCTACATGGTGTGCTAAAGAGGAAGATGCAGAACTACCGCCGCTAGAGCTACGCCAACCAGACTGGTGCGAGTTTTATTGTTAAAGATGCTGATGCAACACCTCCCTGTCACAAGTAGCACCACGCCACCATGGCAAGGGAGAGGAGCATCGCAGGTCACCCAACGCCTTATGTCGGCTCCATCGACATGCTCCGAGACGGCACTAGGCCAACTACCCACCCGGGAAACCTAACTTTAAACCTACCACTACCATGTATAGGGGGAGCCTACCACCTAATCAATCCCCTCGTCGGCAGGCAGAGCCACCGGAGAGAAGGAAGAAGAGGGGTGACGATGGAGATCTGGAGGCGACTCTCAACGAGAAGGCGGGGGACCAAAGAGGGGACAAGTTCAAGTAGTTAGTTTTTGCATTTGCGTCATTGATTTTGGTTTGGGCATCTCCAAGGAGGCCTTGGCTACCCCCAAATCAGTGTGGGGCATTTCCACTTCTAAGTTCTAACAGGTCTCTTCTAATATATAATTTGGTCTAAAAATATGGGAAATCTAACTATCGACTGACCTTGATGTATCTTATAGCGAAGTCACCTTCCATGGTCGCGTAATCGATATCCAAGGAGCCACAACAACTAGTCCAGCATGTAGCTTCTCGTGGGGTGGTTTTCTCTCAGTACGCCTAGCAGTGAGTGCTCCGAGCTTTCCCTATTCATCCTTATCATAGGACATCGACCGCTTCCCAAACCCGGTGTGCCACCGATAGCCATGGCTCGTATCATTCACTAGCGCCGTCAGGACAGTTCTGACGCTAGTCACAGTGTGGGAGCTCGTTGGGGGTGGGGAGGGGGCTCGCGGTGCTCCTCACGGGCAATAGCTTCGCGCACACACGTATCTTCTCTGGCATCGTGGTTTTTCCCAATAGGCGGAGTTGATCTCCCAGTGGGTCTTTGTGAAAGGATAGAGATGTCGCCTAGAGGGGGTGAGTAGGCAATTTCAAAACAATTACGGTTTTGGCTTGATAGAATGCGGAATTAAACCAACGTTTATTTTACAAGCACAAAACCTAAATACACTAGGCTCAACTAAGTGCAACAACAAGTTAAGTTAAGCAAGATAGCACAAGATAAACATACCACAAGTGATAAGCAAGCTTCAAGCTCGATGGCTATCACAAGGAAAGTAAGCTCGAGTATAGAGATAACCGAGGAACGTGGAGACGAAGATGTATTCCCGTGTTCCCTTACAAGTAAGGTACGTCGCGTTGGAGAGGTGTGAGATTCCACGAAGGATTTCCCAATGTCACGAAGGCTCACCTTCTTCTCCGAGTCTATCCCACGAAGTAATAGGCCCTTTCCTTTGGCTAGCTTTTCCTCCACTTCGGAGATCGCAAGCTCCATAACCACTTCACAAGCTCCACGAAGGAGAATCCCGGGTCTCTTCACAATCTTCTACGAAGAGGACACCGTGGCACTAACCGCCAAGCCAACTAGGAGGTCACCCTCCAAGAGTAACAAGCTCACAGTCTCTCACTCGAACAAATCGTAATGGAGAGCTCAACACTTATGCAAGAATGCAAAGCAAGAACACCACGGGTGTTCAAATCCCTCACTCTCAAATCCCACCAAAGAAACAAGTGCTAGGGAGGAATTAAAGAGGAAGAACAATAGTGGAAATCAACAAATGACTTCTCATCCAATGGATTACCATCACTTAGAGGAGGAATTGATTGGTGGGGATTGTATATCTAGATCTCCTCCTCCAAAGCCCTAAAAAAGATGCAAGAATTATAGGAGGGAAGGGGAGGAAGCAAGATCAAGAGAGCCAACAATGGAGGTCAATTTCGTGGTCAAGGAACACCCAAAAACATTGGGGAAGAAACCCCTTATATAGGGGAAAACAAATATGGCCGTTGGGAGGATTCTAGCGAAAACCCAGTTTAAAAGTCGGTTGGACCGACCCTGCGATCGGTAAACTTGGTCCCCAGGCCAGTGGCCCGGCCTACAAACCGGAATGGCTCAGTATACCATCTCGGAATAGATTCTATCATGAAAACTAGAAAATACGGTCTCAGATCCGATCTACCAGCATTGGCGCCGGACTGTCCGGTGTGGGAACCGGTTGGACCGGATCCACAAGCGGGATGAAACAGACTTCACAAAAAATGCAATAACTTTTGCATCCGAACTCTGATTTCGATGATATTGGTCTTGTTTTGACGGGGACAACAAGATCTACACGATGGTGTAGAGAAACATCATAGTCCGATAAAGTAGGATAGAACCAAATGAAGAAATGTATGAAGCTTTCCTATAAGAGGAACCGATAAAACCTTCAAGCTCGAAAACGCCATAGAAGATGCATACGAATTCTGTTTTCGATGAACTTGGGCTTGTTGAAGAGCTAGCAACAATCTCAAGAACCTCACATGGAGAAACACCAAGAAGCAACAAAATAGGAAGATGCAGAGTATGCAAAGGATTGAGCTCCCTAAGACGATGTGATCAAGTTACCCAACCGAAAGCCCCTCTTGATAGTGCGGCTATCTATCCTATAACCCGGTCTCCCAACAAACACCTTGAGACCGATAAAAGAAAAATCTAGCAAGGCCATACTTTTTTCCTTGCGCATCCTGCTTGATCTTGATGACAACGCTTCAAGCTCCATCCAAGTCGGAATGCATCACTTGATCATTGTTGCTTTTTGAAGACTCATAATTTGCTCCCCCATACACCACTATGGGATAGATTCATTAAGAAACGTCTTCACGTGGCCATTATCACCAATATGGACGACAAGCTTCAAGTGAATGATCTTCTCGAGATGTTTATATTGAACTTTCCCTTCTCAACCTTGATGACGATCACCACTTGATGTCATCCTCTCATGGGCTATATGAGATCTTTACTTTTGATGCATGCCCATGAAAAGATACCTAACCAACATAGATAAAGCAAAGTCACATATACAATGGGTTAGTTCATGAAGCATAATTTACAAGCTTACCATACCACAAGATCCATGTGGTACATTCTTTATGCTTCACGTGTTGACCAAACTTTAATCTAATCTTCACTCTTTGTATTGGTCAACCATGTATCTTCTCATGCTCCATCTCAATATCTTGAGGTACATAAAGAACTCTTCATTTCATTATATGCTCTAAATATTAGTCAACCATAGCTGAACTATGAGGTTATCATGACACCGACTTAGAGCCATATCTTGAATTCTTCTATTGAGATCACACTCTCAAGATCTTGATCATATCATATTCTTCTCTTCAACTTGATGGTCTTGATGCCAATACTCAAGGTATATCTTTACCTTCATGGTATCCATACTTGAATCCAACACATGGACTACAAGCATGACCTATGAATATTTCTTCATATAAAACTCAACGAAAACATTAGTCCATAGGGATTGTCATTAATCACCAAAACCACACATAGGTGAAATTATACTTTCAATCTCCCCCATTTTGGTAATTGATGACAATCACAACAAGAGGGTTTATATAATGAATATTAGAAACAAGTATGCAGCTTATCCGAGAATAAGTTGTATACAAGAGGTAGCATTTGATATGGTTAAGTAACACAAAGATACTAGCCCATATCAAAAACCGATTCTACTCACACAAACTACAACTAATGCAGGAGATGTGAGTAGAACCAACATATATAGAGCAAACTCCCCCATAATACATGCACGTGTGATGAACTTGAATTTCATTGCATACATTGTCAAGCATAACCTTTGGGAGAGTTTCCACTATATATTCAACCATGCAAAACATAATAAAGATGAAATGCATGAAAGGAAAACACTTAAGAACAAACCAATCTTAAGTACAAAACCATTTGCCTTCAACACTCTAAACTTGTCCCCTATTAACAACAAGTCCAAAAATGGATGACAAGACTAGAAGGACAATATAGTATGAGTTCCTACCCAAGGTGTGCATTACTCGTAATATGAGTGAAATCACATGCACATATCCAGTGCCGAATACTTGGAGGAAATCAAACTATATTGAGGATCAAAGATTGCTAAAAGGATAACAAGGTGAAGAAACTTCAACGGATAAAGCAAGCAATCGAAAGATCTAAAATAATCAAATGGACAAATAGTGCTCTAAATGAAATAAGGAAGCTCCCCAAAGTGTGTGCATAAATTAGTCGTTTCATTTGAATACAATATGCACAAACATGGAATCCTCAATCCCTCTATATCATTTAGAACACAACCAAGATACAAGGAGTATAGATATAAATCACTACACTTGTAAAGACAAGTTTAAGTCCAAAATAAACAAAAATATGAGATATGAGTGCGTGAAGATGCAATAAAAGTAGGTCGAGCACTCATAAATCAAGCCCTTACCAATACCATTAAAAACCAAGAGGATAAGAGAGATGGTCGTCAAAGAGCGAGCATATCAAGGCGAGAGATTAACACTCTCGTGTATATAAGTTTCTAAGTGGACAAAACATGAGAATAATCCACAAAGAAACATCCACACATAAGAGGTTAATAAAAAGAATACATGATATCCAAGAGGAAGTCAAGATATAGCAAAAAGGATATTTTTATTAAGTGCATATATAGCCCATGGCTCTATTTTCTCTCATGGCATATCAATGAACTTCACCAAAAAAACAAAAAACCTCAAAAACATCACAACTAACACTAAGGGAACTAATGCTAGTTGGGATATTTTGAGAAAGGCAACAAGTATCTAAAGGAAGGATTCAATGCAATTTCAACAATATTTCACATGAGAGTACCTTGAGGAATTGATATGAAATAAATTGCTAGAAGGCATATTTGGAATTGGTGAATCATGAACATGATTTTATATACTCCTCATTAGATGCATCATCTCAAATTACTCACATAAACAATAAGGATAGAGAAGTCTTTCAAAGATCCTTGCAAGAACCACAACATTTGTCAACAAATAAATTCATGCCAAGATGCAAACTATAAGAGATTGGATGGAAGAATAGTATGCGTGAATAAGATACTTGTTACCGAGATAGCAATGGTATGATGTAGTAGATAAGAATTATTCAATTATCCTAGCTTGGCGCCAATTATCATGTGGTGACAACACCTTCCTTATAGATGAGACAAGCATCTATTGCATCTCGAATGTACCTAAAACAATATTCAAGTACATCTTGGTCCCCAAATTTATTGGGTCCAAAGTGGTTATAATAACCACAACACATAGGACACACTCCATAAAAATATGTGCATATTTAGAGATGAAATCTGAATTTCATGCACATCTTAGCCATTTAAGGATTTGATGGAGTATACCCTATATATTGGATCAAAGAAAGCAAAACATGATATAAGATATACATTTAGTAAACATTCATGCACGAGACTTTCAAGATCCAACGAAGATATAATTTGGACAAAACACCAAAAAAAATTAAGAAGGCATACGAGGGTGATAATACACATTTGTTGTCCAAACTATATCAAAGAATCAAATCAACACAAGATTTGTTTAACAAAGTTCAACAAATGAACCAAGCAAAAACTATTGAGCATAAAATATTAAATAAAAAATTTCAAAGATTTATCTCATTCAAGCAAATAAAATAGAGAAGAAAGAATGAGATAACAAACTCCCAAAATAGCAAGGTTTCAACAAATAAACCAAATCCTTAACACTTTTCACAATGACACAAGGTTCTGAGAAGAAAAGGTTTGTCTTCCACTAAAACAAATTTGATAATAACCAAAAACATCATCAAAGATGTCCCAAAGCCAAGGAAGGCAATGGGAGCCACAACAAATTTCTTGGAAAGAAGATATGGCAATAAGAGGTGAAATCCAAGGTGAAGATGATCCACAAATGCTAACACACACAAGTATATCAATTGTCAAAGACAATGAGTGTATTGGAATGGATTTCCGGTGGTATATTGTATGGATATTAAAGATAAATCTTCACAATAATAAGCATAGGATATGGAAAAAGATTAAGCACTATGTAAAGATAGAGATTCTTGATAGCTTCAACTAGTCACACAATCATACCGAGAAATGATTCGAATAACTTGAAGGAAATGGTTTACCAAATAATATATAGAGATATGTATTTGAACAAGGCCGCACCAAGAATTTCTTACTCAAACGAAGACCAAAAAGATGAGCAATAAAAGCTTCTAAGAAAAATAGGACCTTGTTTGAGCTAACATGCCACCTAGAAACAAGATAATCAAAAATATGAACTCTAAGTGGCACCACCTCATATGTTCACATTTCCTAGGATTGTGATATCTAAAAGAAGCATATTACTCCCCCATAATGTGATATTTATTTTTTCTTAAAGAGGCAAAACAACCTCAACTAGAGATAATTAATGGACATTTAGAATTTGAATTTATCATGAGTATGACACACCACATAGTGGCTAGATAATCCTGCAATATCAATACTAAGTGATAGTACTCATGTACATACATTTTAAGGTTTGAGAGATGCACGAGGCATATCACTCCCCAAAAATGGGATGTTCCATTAACCACTCGAAAAGAGACAAAAAGATATAATTAAGAGGCATTAGAGGCTCAAAACAAAACACATAAGTAAATTATGTGCCAAACACATAGACATACTTGAATACACAAAATAAGCAAGCATGAGGCACAACAAATACAAACACATACTTGGTACAAAACCAAAACATGTAAAGGGGCAAGTAACTTACAATATCAAAGAGTTGAGTTCGAGTTACCGCAAAGAGGCACATTGGGTATATGGTAGGGAGATGATAATCCTTATAACTTGGCTTGATAAAGTATAATATATGAAGATCCCTTAATTCTTTATGAGTTGGCTAAGTCTCTAATGCCCTCCACAAACACCTATTGATCAAGTTTGGGCTTGTTGGTCCCCAACCAAGTTGGATCCTAAGAGGTTAGTCACAATAGGCTTAGCAACCCAAATGGTTCTTTTCTTGATACCACTTTAAGTTCGAACAATGTGTACCACTAGGAACAAGTTCTCCATCGAGGGGACCTTTCCGACTCAGTCGGCTGACGTTTTATACAAAATGACCTCATTCATGCAGGCGTGGAGGCTAGTGGCTAGGAGACAAGATCAAGAAGCGGTGGAGTTAACGATTGGGAGGATTTTCTAGCTTCATGGTACCGTGCGAAATGTCCCATTCCAGGACGGGGTGGCATCTTATCCTCCATGTATTCGGGTGTTATTCGCTTAGGTGTGCGTTAGGGCACTTGTGCCTTTGATCTACCTGTGTGCCCGATGGCTATTGTATGATAGGAGGCGATGTCTTCCTGTGTCTGTGTATATTTGTAAGAATGTTGTACTCTGCCGTTGTGGCTTCATTAATTTAAAGTCAGGCTCGTCTCGAGCCTACCGTCTAGCCAGGTCGCCTAGGTAGGGCACCAGCTCATTAACACGATCTAAGCAACAACATTTCCATTAGTTGCTACCGTTGTGGAGTCGTGGTAATCTTCCACCTTGATCCTCGTCTACCTATAAGGGATAAGTTGCCTCATCGCAAAATGAAAACTGGCTTTGGCTTCACTCCTCCTATCATAATTGTAGAAAAATAGAGAGAGAGGGATTGGTGGAATATGTTGGATGTATTATTGAGCCTCATGGGTGAGTATATATAGGCGTACATGGATCATCTTGGAGTGCAAGACAAGACACAAGATCTATATCTATCCTAGAGTAACCAAACCGTACACATATACTCTAACATCCCCCCACAGTCATAGTGGTAGCATCGTGAACAACTAGAACATCGCGGACGGTCAGCCTAGAGATAAATCGAAGTAGAACCAGTGGGATGACATCCCCCCGCAGTAGGAGTGGAAACGTCGTGGACAGTGTCGCATCACGGTAGCTTGTACTATAGAGGAAGCTAATGATGCTCATGCGAGGTGGTAGCTGATGTCTGCAAGTGCACAGATCGTTTGTAGCTAGTTTCAAAGTATAAATATCGATCCCACATGGAGCCCAAAGGTAAGTGTTTATGGGTGAAGTCTCTGTCACACCCGAAGTTGTCACAGGTCTTCGAGTGAATTGACTGCAAGTGTTGAAGTGACAATGGAATTTGGATTAAACTGGGTGTATTTAAATAAAACTTAAAATGTAAACTTTAGAAATAAAAGGCATAAAAGTAAAGAACGATTTGATTATTTGTTGTTTCCTACGGATGACAAAGAAGGCGCGGGGAGATACAGTTCATGGTGATAGTGACTGTGCCAGGTGGACGAATGATAAGTGTAACAATTATAATATTATAGGTATATGTATAGGCGAGCAACCCATAATTAGCCGGAACTCCTCTTGGTAGATTTTGCCCCAACTTCAATAATCCTACTAGTCTATTACCAAAACCATGGTCAGACACTATACGATTAAGACCTTTCGGATCGCTTAGTGTTGCAAATGTATCTATAATTTTTGATGTTCCATGCTTGGTTTTATCTACTTTCTTGTGTTTTGTCCACACTTTGGAGTACTTTTCATATGATTTCTTGGACTAACCTATTAACAAAGAGCCACAGTGCCAGTTGCCTATTTTCTGCTGTTTTTGGTTCCAGAAAGTCAGAAAATGAATATTCTCGAATTGGACGGGACAAAAGCCAAAGTTCCTATTTTACCGGAAGACTCACGGAGCCAGAATACGAGACGGAGGAGGGCCAGGGCCTGGCCACACCATATGGTGGCGCGGGCTAGCCCTGGCCGCACCACTAGGTGGTGTGGGCCCCCTGGCACTCCACCGACCTTGCCTCTTCGCCTATAAGAAGCCTCATGATGCATAAACCCTAAGAAATCAAGCCTCTAGCCACGAAAAGTTCTGCAGCACCGCCACCACCGAAGGGGAGATTCGGGGGACAGAAAGTCTCTGTTCCGGCACCCTGCCGGGATGGGGAAGTGCCCCCGGATCCATCTCTATCGATCTTCACCGCCATCTCCATCACCATTGCTGCTTCCCATGATGAGGAGGGAGTAGTTCTCTCTCGAGGCTAAGGGTTCTACCGGTAGCTATGTGTTCATCTCTCTATATATGCATGATCATATTGTGATCATGAGCTTGTAATCTATAGATCTACCTTGCTACTCAAGTGCTTTAATAGATCTCTGCTCTCCCCATGTGTGTGAAAGTGTCAGTGTGCTCACCATGGTGGCACTTAGGCTAGAGATTACAAATACTTGTTATGAGTTATATTTGGAGTTGGATTTCTTTATGAAATTGTGGTGTTTGTTGGACTCATCTAGTACTCAAGGTGACAGTGTGGGGTTTTCTAGATGGGAAAGACTTACTTTGAGGAGTGTTGTTATAGCCCTACCATCGATTAGAGTGTCCAACCGAAGAGTAGTTAAGAGTAGTATCATAAAGAGAGTGTTCACTAGTGAAAGTATGATCCCTAGGCCTTGTTTCTAAGCATTGAAACACCGTTTGCAATTAGATCTGTTACATGTTTGCTTGCTTCCATCTTTATTTCAGTTTGCCTTTAGTCTCTTCCATACCATCAAGCTATTTTCTATCACCGTTACCACTTATAATTATCCATACCACTTGTATTTCACTATCTCTTCGCCGAACTAGTGCACCTATACATCTGACAAGTGTATTGGGTGTGTTGGGGACACAAGAGACTTCTTGTATCTTGATTGCAGGGTTGCTTGAGAGGGAATACCTTTGACCACTTCCTCCCTGAGTTCGATAAACCTTGGGTGATCCACTTAAGGGAAAACTTGCTGCTGTTCTACAAACCTCTGCACTTGGAGGCCCAACAACTGTCTACAAGAATAGAAGTGCGTAGACATCAAGCTATTTTCTGGCGCCATTACCGGGGAGGTAAGGTAAAAGGTATTCGCACCGGAGGATTAAAGAAGAAGAACCTCCCACGGCAAACGCCTATTTTCTGGCACCGTTGCCGGGGAGGTAAGGTAAAAGGTACTCACATCCTTCGGCGTGAGTGCTCGAAGTTATTTCCTTTAGATTCTGCAATTTTGTCTTTTTGTTTCTTGTTTTCACTAGTTAGGCTTAATGGAAAACAACAACAAAATTAGAGAGCTTTATAGTATTTATCTTGAGTTAGGACATGAATTGTTTGAAGAGAAAATTAAAATACCTATGGAACTTTATTTGCATGCTAATAGCAATGTTGTTAGTATGAATTCTTTGGACACCATTATTACTAATGCTATGAAAAAGTCTAACCTTGGGGAAGCTAGTTTTTATGAAAATAATCTTTTTAGTTTCCTAGCTTTGGAAGATAGCTATTCTATTGCTTATGATGATACAAAACCTCCAATATATGATGATTACAATGATGAATATGATATTTTCAGTCCACCTACTATTGAGGAGAAAATTAATTATGATTACAATATGCCTCCTATATTTGATGATTATGGTGATGAGATTAATAATGATAGCTATTTTGTTGAATTTTCTCCCACTACAATTAATAAGAATGACTATGCTTATGTGGAGAGTAATAATTATTATATGCATGTGGCTCATGATAAGAATGTTTTATGTGATAGTTATATTGTTAATTTTATTCATAATGCTACTGAAAGTTATTATGAGAGATGGAAACTTGGTTTTATGTGTCTCAAGCATATTAAGTTTCCCCTCTTTATGTTGAAAGTCTTGAAGTTGCACTTGTTTTGCTTTCCTATGCTTGTTGCTTTGTGCTTTCATGACTTGTTTCTTTAAAATATTCCTATGCATAGGAAGTGGGTTAGACTTAAATGTGTTTTGAATTTGCTTCTCGATGCTCTCTTTTACTTCAAGTCATATTTCTTATGTGAGCATCTTCTCAATCTATCATGCCTAACTTAAAGGCGTTAAAGAAAAGTACTTATTGGGAGATAACCCAAAAGTTTTAGATGAGTCTTGGAAGTTATTACTTCAGTAATAACCGCTTCTTATCCTTTTTATTTGCTTTTTGTGCCAAGAGTAACCTCTAATGAGAGAGAAGTAATGACTGGGAAAGTTGCTGTCCCGAAACAGATTTCTGTGCTTCACCTTAAAAATTCGTGTAAAATCTCTATACGTCCTTTTGAGGCGTGATTTTTTTTGCTTCTGCCCCAGGTTGTTATCTAACTTTCGTTAGTTCAACACTTGTTGATTTGAGCAACAGAAGGTCTTCGAAAAAATTCGTCTTTACCTGATGGTCTGTTTTGACAGATTTCTACCATTTTCTGCATTTGCTTCTTGTTGGTTCCTTTTTGAGTTCTTTTTGGGGAATTGAGCTTTCTGAGGGAAGTGCTACAGTAGCTAGTGCTCTAATGGAAGTTTATTGGTGTTGGAACTGAACCTTAAGACCTTTTATCTTGAGTGCACTAATGTTCCTAATAAAGATTGTGTGAAGTTTTGTATGAAGGAAAAATTTCAGGTGTATGGAAGGAATGAGTAATGAGATGAATGATGGAATAAAGCTCAAGATTGGGGATGCCACGCGTGTCACCCCAAGAAATATCCAAGAAGTACTAGCGTCAAAGCTTGGGGATGCCCAAGGCATCCCCTTCTTCATCAATAAAAATCCCAGGTTTCTTCCAAACGCTTCATTTTTATTGTTTCATGCACAGTTGTGTTTTTCTTGGAGCGTCTTCTTTTTCGTTTTCGTTTTGGTTTTTTGTTTGCTTTGGTTTTCTTAGTTTGTTGAATAAATTGGTTGGACCCCCTCTTTTATACATTGGTTTGCAAATAGTTTGGTTTGGTTTGGAAAAGAGTAGGAAAGTTCATGCTTATGAGGTAAAAAGAGCTCGTTTTTTACTGTGGCCTATGCTCTGTCATGCCATGCTTGATATTGTTTTGGCTTTATGCTTAGTATTCTTTTATGTAGCATGACTTGATATAAACAATTGAGATTGCTTAATGTGCCTTGGATGAATCATGCGTTGTTTTAGCATATTAAAGCATAGTATAGTGGTATTCTCCTTTGATGCTTTATTTGGGTTGACTTGGCACATGCTCACACCATGTTATGACTATCTCAAGTCACCATAGCCTTTATGATCCTTTAGTTTTCAACTTGTAATATCACTTTATGCTTTGATCAATGATGTTTTGTTGCTCTGCATGATTATGACCATTATTGCTCTCTTAGTTTGTCGCTCCCAGTCTTTTGCTAGCCTCCACAACCAAGTATGAGTTCCACTCATGCATCCAACTCCCTAAACCAAGTTATTCCAAAGAGTCCACCATACATACCTACTAGCTTATGCTATTCCAAGTATATTCATGCTTTTGTTTACCTTCCAAATTAAACTTGGTATGAGAAAACTAGTGATTAAAGCTCTCACGAACTTGATGGCACACTTTACTTTTCTTGCCCTTAATAAACTTGAACCATTGTGTCGTCTATGTTGTATATGCTTGCACTTATTTATTGGGAATTAGCAGAACCATGCTTTCATGGGGAACGCTTTCAACATTGCACTTGGTACTTGTACCTAGTTGATATCATGCTCTTTTGTATATGGATGTCGTCGGTGTGAAATGAAAGGGGAGCTTGTAAGTCCATGGAGTTATGTATATGTGTTAGAGAAACGCCTGGGCCGCTGGTCTAATCCATGCTGACATGGTGGAAACCTGCAGCGTAACCATAATGAGCTGTCTATGAAGCATTCTTCTTATAAAAAAAGAGTTAGATATTGAGAAAAAAAGAGAAAAAGAAAGAAAAGAGATTATGAAAAGAGGAAAGAGAGAAAAAAGCACCATATTCCCATGGTAAATAAGAAGATTGCTGAGATGCTCGTTGTATGCTTGCCTTGTCATTTTGATATGGGGATTCTTCCGTATCATCGGGCAAGGGGTACCCCGTTGGCGGTTCTCTATGATACACATGTACTTACGATGACAAGAACTTACCGGTGACTAAACTTGAGTAGCATGAGGAGCGGCCCTCGTATACAAGGGACATGAGATTTCTGACTTATACTTCGTCAAGCATGTACACCATAGTTTGTTCACTTTAACCTTAATCACTTCAAGATGCTTATGATAGGGGCAATGAGAGATGAAAGCTATAAGTACCATAATTTTTGGAAGCTCTTTATGAGACTTGAATCCCTACTTCCTTTTACAAAAGGTTTTTCTTCCACCATTATATTGAGTCTCCACCTTCTATCTTTATGCACCTACTTTGAGAGCATAGTGGCCATTCTTAGTTCTATGTGCATTGTCCCAAGACTAGTTGATTGATGCATAACTTGTTATTGCTTGTTTTAAACTTTTGTATCTAGTCACTCTTATGAACTTTGAAGGTGCCCTATGCATTTATATTTGCTACTCTATGAGGGACAATCTGAATGCCATTATGCTATGTTTTCTTTATGTGAAACAAACAAACGTCTTGCAAAGCATTGCTATTCATGAATCTTTTGTTTGTGCCTTTTCATGTTGCATTATAGTTTCTTTGTCTTATTGCTAGAACTTTGTCTTTCATGTTATGATTGAAGTACTATGATCCCAGCTGTGAATGTTTTACAAATACTTTGATCAAGTCTTTGATGGTGCATGTCACTTCAAAAATTATTCTTTCTTTTTATCACTTACCTACTCGAGGACGATCGGGAATTAAGCTTGGGGATGTTGATACATTGCAAATGTATCTATAATTTTTGATGTTCCATGCTTGGTTTTATCTACTTTCTTGTGTTTTGTCCAAACTTTGGAGTACTTTTCATATGATTTCTTGGACTAACCTATTAACAAGGAGCCACAGTGCCAGTTGCCTGTTTTCTGTTGTTTTTGGTTCCAGAAAGTCAGAAAATGAATATTCTCGGAATTGGACGGGACAAAAGCCAAAGTTCCTATTTTACCGGAAGACTCACGGAGCTAGAATACGAGACGGAGGAGGTCCAGGGCCTGGCCACACCATATGGTGGCATGGGCTAGCCCTGGCCGCACCACTAGGTGGTGTGGGCCCCTGGCACTCCACCGACCTTGCCTCTTCGCCTATAAGAAGCCTCCCGATGCATAAACCCTAAGAAATCAAGCCTCCAGCCACGAAAAGTTCCGCAGCGCCGCCGCCACCGAAGGGGAGATTCGGGGGACAGAAAGTCTCTGTTCCGGCACCCTGCCGGGACAGGGAAGTGCCTCCGGAGCCATCTCCATCGATCTTCACCGCCATCTCCATCACCATTGCTGATTCCCATGATGAGGAGGGAGTAGTTCTCTCTCGAGGCTAAGGGTTCTACCGGTAGCTATGTGTTCATCGCTCTCTATCTGCATGATCATATTTTGATCATGAGCTTGTAATATATAGATCTACCTTGCTACTCAAGTGCTTTAATAGATCTCTGCTCTCCCCATGTGTGTGAAAGTGACAGTGTGCTCACCATGGTGGCACTTAGCCTAGAGATTACAAATACTTGTTATGAGTTATATTTGGAGTTGGATTTCTTTATGAAATTGTGGTGTTTGTTGGACTCATCTAGTACTCAAGGTGACAGTGTGGGGTTTTCTAGATGGGAAAGACTTACTTTGAGGAGTGTTGTTATAGCCCTACCATCGATTAGAGTGTCCAACCGGAGAGTAGTTAAGAGTAGTATCATAAAGAGAAGATATTTATATGAGAGAGTGTTCACTAGTGAAAGTATGATCCCTAGGCCTTGTTTCTAAGCATTGAAACACCGTTTGCAATTAGATCTGTTACATGTTTGCTTGCTTCCATCTTTATTTCAGTTTGCCTTTAGTCTCTTCCATACCATCAAGCTATTTTCTATCACCGTTACCACTTATAATTATCCATACCACTTGTATTTCACTATCTCTTTGCCGAACTAGTGCACCTATACATCTGACATGTGTATTGGGTGTGTTGGGGACACAAGAGACTTCTTGTATCTTGATTGCAGGGTTGCTTGAGAGGGAATACCTTTGACCACTTCCTCCCTGAGTTCGATAAACCTTGGGTGATCCACTTAAGGGAAAACTTGCTGCTATTCTACAAACCTCTGCACTTGGAGGCCCAACAACTGTCTATAAGAATAGAAGTGCATAGACATCACTTAGCGATTAAGCTCCTTGGATCGGACTAATGTAATAAGCTTGGTGGTTCCTCGTTATCCTCGAGTCTACTAGTTTTCCATTGATATCCCCGTGTCACTCGGGGGTCGCTGGTCTGCTAGCGAACAAGATCCTATCCATGTAGAACAAAGTAGCATGTTGTCTGAGCCCTTAATTGGACAACAAGCATTAGGCATCCCACAGATAGTCAAGCACACATAATATAGTAATTAAAATTGATCACAAACTAATGGAAAATATATGAAGGCACATCACATCTCACCAATCCCTTACATCTCCCACGCCCAAGCAACTTACTCACACATGAGAGAAGAAAGTATCATCGATATAATTAAATAAAGGGAGTTCTTCTCGATATTACCATGGAGATCCACAATAAGACTAGAAAATAATCCAACACAATTCAAGATAGGAAGAAACAATCTCAAACCCGAGTCTTGCAAGGTGAAGATCTCTCTCTCTCTCAAGTACAAGTAATGGCTATGGGGGTGTATAGGCTAGGAGGTCAAAGATTGTGGAGCGAGATGAAGAACGCCTTCTCCTTCTTCTCCGAACCTCCTCTTTCTCCTTTCTGGATGGGATGGTGGCTGTTATGTTCTGTTATTACCTCTGGTCTCTTCATGTAAGTTGTCCCTTTTGACAAGAGGTAAGCGGTGACAGCTATACGGCGGGAACTATATGGCCGAAAAAAATGTTCCCCCCGTACAGCTGCTCGTTAAAGCCTCTGTATGCTTTCCTCGATTGCTTCCAAAGAGAGACTTGCTTGTTTTTTGCCTGAATATTATGTTTCTCTAGTTAAAACCTTCTGTTGACGTTCAGAACCTGAAACACACATTAAAAACCAAGTTTTCTTTGCTACCGAAGTATTAGCATTAGGTAAAGCTAGAAAACGATTAAATCCAGAGGAAAACCATCAAAAATGTGTCGAATCTCATAACTACCAACTCCCCCAAGATTGGATGTTGCTCGCCATCGAGTGACAAGGAAATAAGGAAGAATAGCAGAGATTCAAGATTGAAATAAAAGGACTTACAAGCTCGAATTGGTGTCAAATTCTTTTCTTCACAATCCCTGCAATCTTAAACATGATCATACAAGTATTCACAAGATTTCATTGAGTCCACTTCCTAACCATGTATATCTTGCTAGCAAATAAATCATATGCCCGAGCAAGTGTCAAAAGTTTAGCTAGGAAAGTGAAAAAAATTCTTTTGGTGTCTCTCTTTGTTGAGAGATAAAAACTTTTTGCTCTTGTTCCTTTAATCAATTAAGAGTACTCAAGTTGGCACAAAAACATTCAATTTAAGAACATCTCATCTATTCCCATGTCAAAATTTCAAGACACTCAAAGCACCTTTTTCCTTTCCTTGCCTTTTCAAAAACTTCAGCTCTTTCATAGAGAAATCATGCCACTGTTTTTAACATGTTAATTGGGATTGTGTTGTGCACTCGTGACCATGATAATAAATAATTGTTGAGCAATAATGGGTCAGAGGAGTACTACAACTTCACTTGGAACGTGAAACCATGAGGAGACTAAAATTTTACCCATCATAGCATTACTGCTACAGACGTTTACATAACTCCTCTAAGCCGAAATTAAGTGGTTTCCCATATTTAGATCGTTCGTTGGCTAGCGGAGTTAATAGTTCCCCATGGAGCACGACAGTATTGTAATGACACGCATAAAGCAATATCTTACAGTAATTATTAGAAAAAGAAGTGTCATAATCTCTACTACTTTGTAGCATCCGTTTTATCAAACAATTTCATTTAAGGGTACTATCGAGTCTATTTACATTAAGCTCAAATGGGATGGAGTAGTTCTAAAATCAAATTCTTTGGGCTAAACATGGACTCAAGTCATCTTTTGGATGCTTTTTCTTGTTGTAAAAATGTAGGAAATATTTTTAACCAAATTCATTGCTCATTATTTCAAAGCTAAAAAGGAGACACTTGGCAAAGGAATAGAATTTATAGGATAGCAAGCTAAGTGGGGAGTGACTCAAGTGCAAGCGAGTGAATAATTGTAGGGTCAATTTAAAGTTGCAGCAAAGGTGGTGATAGGAATGTGATACCTCCTCTTGCTTGATTCATTCCCGTACTTGAGTCGAATCCCCTCTACATTTCCCTATTGCCAAGTCACCTGAAATTGAGAAATCTCCGAGAGAAACAAAGAAATACATTTGCAAATAAGGCTACAACTAATTTTTTTTGTGTTTTTGGTTTAGGAATGCAAACTGAAAGTAAACATGCATTTTTTAAGAAATAAAATAAATCAAAAGAAGAAAATAAAATATGAATGCAAAGTTTGGAGGTTTTCAAACCTCTCCCAAGCTTAGGCTATTGCCACACTCAGTTGTTGCTGTCATTTGGCGACTAGTGCGGATACTGCTGGTAGTAGTCGGGGAAGTGGGTCATGAAGTGACTGAAGTTGTGAGTTAAGGCATTCACATCTTCATTAACTCCTTGAAGAGTGTGGTCAATCTCCCCAACACGCTGGTTGAGCTACTGAAATTCTTGGTAGGGGACGTAGTTGAACCCCTGCTGTGGCTGATTAGGCCATGGGTCCGAGGCTCCCCCTTGCTGCTGCTACTGTCCCTCCCAGCAGGGTTGTACTCCTGCTCATCCTCATCCTCATCCTGCTGCCCTCCTTCTTCGTCTTCCTCTTGATTAGGCTAGAGTTTAGCCATGATCTCCATCACTTGATCCTTGGTGAGGATCCAAGTTTCCTTCTCCACAATTGAGAAGGCTTCTAGATAGGGCAACGAAACCTGCTCACCCTGTGCATCACCAAGATAACTAAATTGATAGGCTCGGGGCCTCTTGTTAGCTTGGTAAACACCAAGGAAGCCACAAGCAGTCAAAATACTTAACATCCATAAGTTTGGAACCGTCAACATGTTGCATAACAGGCAATGTGATATTTAATGCATGGGCAAGGTGGGTTACCAATCCACCAATGAGAATGTCACATTTCGTCTTGTTGCTCTGGTGACGAAAATGCTGGATGAGTAGAGCCACATGATTGGGGCTTTGCGGTGCAGTGGGAAAGAGTGCCTTGGTGATCATTGCCATGTCCGCATTGGCCATGGAACCGGTGTCTCCTCTTCCCAGCAGTGTGTTGGTGAGGAACATGGCGTAGTAGCAAATGGTTGGGTTCTAAATGGTAGACATCTTCTTCTGGTAGAATTCCCTGGCACCATTACAGAAAATAACCTCCCAAGTCTCTCCACTTGTGATGCTATATAAGTTAGTAATAGTTGACTCCCCAAAATGAGGGAAGCCGAAAGCATCACAAAATTGTTCAAAAGTTATTTCATAGTGTTGCTGGTTCATGGTGAAGCTTACCGTGCACACGTCACCTGTCTCCCTTTGGTCGTCGTAGAACGAGGCAAGGGACTCATAGGTAAGCTCGGCGTAGGTGTTGTGGCTTGCCTAGCCGAGTACCGTTAGCCCAGCCTTATTACACATGAGGTCAAAGTCCACCTTCAACCCCGCCACGGTGAGAAATCTATGGTCAGCCCAACGTGTGGGAAGCACCCTCCTTGATGAAACTATGGCCAACTTGGGGTTGACCTCGGTTCTCTGCCCCGATCTCTCGCCACGTTGGCGCTTGGTCTTGCGAAAGATATTACCAATTTTGTTCATCTTGATGCACTGTAAAATTTCACCATAAAACCTTAGGGATATAGTTTATACATGATATACGAACGATTCTACGTGGAAAAATTCAATCGTAACATGAGAAATCAATAGGAAAAACGAATTAAGCTTGAGTTCATCCACTAGATCAATGTGAGAGTTTCAACCATGGAATTCTGAAAATAAAGCATGGATAGGGAGAGAAACATACCGATCTGTTGATTCCCCCAGTCAAACGAACGAAATATGCGAAGAATCAAGAGTTCTAGGTGGGTTTTGATAGGTTTGGAGAGAGAATATGAGAGAAATAATGAGAAAGGAGAAGAAACCTAGCCGCCTCGGCGCGATTATGAGGTCACGCCGAACTATATGGCCAAAACTATACGGGCGGGATATGTAGTTCCCGCCATATAGTTACGGCGGCACCGCTAACAACTAGGGTTTCTTTATGCAGAACACAACTATACAGATGAAACTATATGGTCGGATCATAATGATTCCGCCGTATAGTTGGTCGTTAAATCGTTTGTCCCCTCGAGATAAATTTTCTAAAATAGGCATCGATATCTATACGATCGGAACTATATGGCCAAAAAATTTATTCCTGCCGTATAGTTGGTCGTTAAACCATCAGTACTTTTGAGAAGAATTGTACGAAGACATCGATATCTATACGACCGGAGCTATACGACCGGAATTTTTATTCCCGCCGTATAGTTGGTCGTTAAATTCTCTGTTCCTTCGAAAGAAAATTTGTTGATGGCAAAGATATCTATACGGCCGGAATTTTTATTCCTGCTGTATAGTTGGTCGTTAAACCATCAGTATTCATCAAAAAAAAAAAATTCTTCGAGAATACCTTCTTACTCTAAAACTTAGCAAAATACCTTATTTTTTGACAGAAAAATGGCAGTGGAAATTGTCGACCAACATCAGCATATAAAGAACATAATTTTTAGTACAACCTAATTTCTTCTCCTCAACTGGAGATTTACTTTTTAGTCTATACTAAATGATGGAGCTAGTCTTTGTAGATAAAACTCAAACTTTATTATACTTATGCTACACTTGTTCAATCGATGTTTCTACTAGTTTTTGACAGCTGCATCTTCATAGGCGCGCTTCCGCAAGAATGTCTATGAAAAAGTTGTAGGAATGCGATGAACTTTTTATTCTTTAACTTATTTTACTAAATTGATGGGTTGACTCCCATTAAGCATTTTATTAAGAATGGTTGAATAATTCAACCCTTTTATGTTCTCGAATTCTTACCTTGGGTTGCTCTTTATCAAAGGCACTTACCACATGAACTCGTTTTGCCGGTGGAATATATCTTTCTCCTGCTTCTAGTTTCTTTGGAAAATACCGGGTGATTTCAGCATCATAAACATTGAAGATTATTTTCCCTTCAGCATAGTCAACTGAAGCTCCTGCAGTACTAAGGAAAGGTCTTCCAAGTATTATGGATAATTTTTCATCCTTAGGCATTTCAAGAATAATAAAATCAGTGGGAATAACATGCTCGTCTATTCTAAGTAGAACATCCTCAATCATACCAATGGGTTGTTTAGTGGATTTTTCAGCCATCTGTAAAGTTAGAGTAGTAGGGGAATACTCTCCTAATCCTAACCTTTTATAGAGGGAGTATGGCATTACACTAACTCCCGCACCTAAATCACACAAGGCATTGTGAATATCAGTTTTGCCTGTTGAGCATGAAATAGTTGGTATTCCGAGATCTCCCAATTTAGACAATAGTTTCCCATTAGCAGGATAACTAGTCACCATGGCAACCACTTCAGTTATTTCTTTCTTTCTACTAAGAAATCACAGAGGAATTTAGAATAGGTAGGAATTTTGATTGCATCTGCAAATGGAATTTCCAGACGAAGGTCACCAAGTGCATTTGTAAAAGAATCATAGGTTACCTAATCTGGTGCTTTCTTTTTTCGATCAGGATAAGGAAGCTTTTGCTCACCTATCTTATTCTTGTCTTTTACCTTTTGTGGGGGGTCAGGCTCTTTTGTTGCTTTCTTTTGTTGTTGCCTATCGATTTTCTTCTTTTCTACCACAATAACTTCATCTTCATTTCTTATCTCTTTTTCTTATCTTGGATCAACCGTATCTGCATCAGAGTCATAACGGTCATCGTGTGCATCATCTTGGCCCTCCTTGGTTTGATCTTGTGTTTCTTGAGCAGTTTCATCTTGAGGATCCACCAGTGTATCATCTTCTTGGCTTGCTTTGAGTAAGGCTTTTTCCCTTTGATCTTTCTCAGCTTCATATTTTGGTGGTCCTAATGGTCCTGTAACAACTACACCTCTTCTTGTAACAACATCAGTAGAAACATGAATATATATATATATATATCATTTCGAAGAAAAATTTGATAACTAGATGCTATTTGTTAACACTAGGTTTCAATCATACTAAGATACTTGTGAAATAATTTTATTTCTTGGCCAATCTCATCATAATTTTCCGTGAGTTCCGCCAAAATCTTTTATGCTTTTGAAAGTGCTTATGCAAGTTATTATGAGATTTTGCTTGTCGATGTTTTAATTCTTGAAAAACTTTCCTAGTTTCATCTTCTTCAGTAAGAACTTGTAACAAGTCTACTTTGTTTTCCTTAACAAGTTTAGAAGGTATACCTTTTTCTTTCATTATTTTGCGTACTTTAGGCATAAGATCAGGAGTTATCCGAAGTATCCCTTTTTCCGGCTTAGTGCCGAAATCAGGATTATATAAAGAATCATTCTTAGCCCTAGTAGACATCAACTCCAAACATTCTTTAACAGTTAAAGTATTTATCGATCCTCCTGCTGAGAATTCAAGCAACTCTCTACATTGAGTATTAAGACCGTGGTAAAATAAATGGCAAATAGTTGATTTAGAATAGCCATGATTAGGAATACTATTGATCATTCCAAAGAATCTATCCCAGGCTTGTGGGTAGTTTTCTCCCACGTTCTGACTAGAGTTGCCTATATTGTTTCTAATTTCAGTTACCTTTCTAAAAGGATTAAACCTGTTTATGAATTTAACAATGCAGTTTTCCCAACATTAATGTAATGGCGAGGGAGAGAATATAACCAGTCTAGAGCCTTACCTTTAAGAGACCAACAAAATAATTTTAGACGAGAGAAGTCTCTTGGCAAACCTTTTGGTCCAAATGATGTTATCACATCGTCGAACTCTCTAAGATGTCTTCGTGGGTATTAATCTTCCCTTCCACTGAAAGCTTTTTACTGCAAAATTTTAATAATCCCACTATCAAATCGATATTCTCTAACTCCAGGATTAGGGAATTATATTGGTTGTTTAAGAAATTTAGAGCTTGGAGCACTGTATTCTCTGAGAGTTTTCTCAGGTCTCTTGGGAGTTGTCCTATAAATAGACATAAGTTCCATCATATCACTCAAGTTTTCAACTTCAACCTTATTTGATCTTAAAAGTTTTTCAATAATTTCCTCGCGCCTTTGAGCAAGCACGCGCTCAATATAATCTGGTAAATATGTCCTACCAGAGTCTGTAGACCCTTTGTCTCCTAAGGAGAATATTTTGTAGTAGTAACACCTGAAATGTCAAGAGACAAACACTTAGCGCTTAGCTCCCCGACAACGACGCCAGAAAATAGCTTGATGTCTGCAAGTGCACGGATCGTTTGTAGCTAGTTTCGAAGTATAGATATCGATCCCACATGGAGCCCAAAGGTAAGTGTTTATGGGTGAAGTCTCTGTCACACCCGAAGTTTTCATAGGTCTTCGAGTGAATTGACTGCAAGTGTTGAAATGAGAATGGGATTTGAATTAAACTCGGTGTATTTAAATAAAACTTAAAATATAAACTTCAGAAATAAAAGACATAAAAGTAAAGAACGATTCGATTGTTTGTTGTTTCCTGCGGATGACAAAGAAGGCGTGGGGAGATACAGTTCATGTTGATAGTGAATATGCCAGGCGGACGAATGATAAGTGTAACAATTATAAACTTATAGGTATATGTGTAGGTGAGGAACCCATAATTAGCCGAAACTCCTCTTGGTAGATTTCGTCCCAACTTCAATAATCCTACTAGTCTGTTACCAAAACAATGGTCAGACACTATACGATTAAGACCCTTCAGGTCGCTTAGCGATTAAGCTACTTGGATCGGACTAATGCAATAAGCTCGGTGGTTGCTTGTTATCCCCGAGTCTACTAGTTTTCCATTGATATCCCCATGTCCCTCGGGGGTCTCCGGTCTGCTAGCGAACAAGATCCTATCCATGTAGAACAAAGTATCATGTTGTCTGGGCTCTTAATTGGACAACAAGCATTAGGCATCTCATAGATAGTCAAGCACACATAATATAGTAATTAAAATCGATCATAAACTAATGGAAAATATATGAAGGCACATCACATCTCACCAATCCCTTACATCTCCCACACCCTAGGAACTTACTCACACATGAGAGAAGAAAGCATCATCGATATAATTAAATAAAGAGAGTTCTTCTCGATATTACCATGGAGATCCACAATAAGAATAGAAAATAATCTAACACAATTCAAGATGGGAAGAAACAATCTCAAACCCTAGTCTTGCAAGGTGAAGATCTCTCTCTCTCTCAAGTACAAGTAATGGCTATGGGGGTGTATTGGCTAGGAGGTCGAAGATCGTGGGCGAGATGAAGAACGTCTTCTCCTTCTTCTCCGGATCTCCTCTTTCTCCCTTCTAGATGGGATGGCGGCTGCTGTGTTCTGTTTTCGCCTCTGGTCTCTTCATGGAACTTGTCCCTTTTGACAAGACGGAGGCAGCGGCAGCTATACGGTGGGAACTATACGGCCGAAAAAATGTTCCCGCCGTATAGGTTCTCGTTAAAGCCTCTGTATGCTTCCCTTGATTGCTTCCAAAGAGATATTTGCTTGTTTTCGCCTGAATATTGTGTTTCTCTAGTTAAAACCTTCTGTTGACATTCATAACCTAAAACACACATTAAAAACCAAGTTTTCTTCGCTACCGAAGTATTAGCGTTAGGTACAACTAGAAAACGATTAAATCCAGAGGAAAACCATAAAAAATGTGTCAAATCTCACAGCTATCAGTAGCCCTTGTGCCGATGTCGAGGGAGCCGAGATCGTGAGGCGGTGCCATGGTCGAGGTAGCCGTGCGAGGGGTCGCCATGGTCGATGTCGTGGTCAGGGATGCCGGTGTCGAGGTAGCCGCACGTTAAGCCGCATGCGCATAGTGCGCGAGGAGGATGGCGGAGACGCGTCGAGGCAGTCATCGAGGGTGTCGATGCCGAAGCCGATACAGTCCAAGGTGTCGAGGATGAGGTGCGGCCATAGTTTTGCCAGAACTAGGCACACGTCGGGGACGAACGCACACTCTGGTTTTGCCAGAACCGAGTATGCAAAGAAGAACTCATCAGTGACGTGGTCGAGGCAGTCGTAGAGGGGTCGATGCCGAATAATACGTTATCAAAGCCAATGAAGACAAGGTGTCGTTTCGAGCTTACCAGACTCGAGAACGCGTCGAGGACGAAGGCACTCGCGGTGCTGCTAGTACCCGGCGTGCGGGGCAGAGACCATGATGAACTTGTCGCCATGTCAGGAAGACTAGCAGAGGAAGCCTCCAGAGTAGTTGCGATGCACAGAGCGGCAAAGGGAGAGATGTTGATGCTGTTTGCGGTTGTCAGAGTAGAGTAGCTGGTGGTGTAGACGGGGATGAGGCGATGACGCTGGCGGCGGAGTTATAGTGGACGAAGACGTAGAAGGCGGTGAAAACAGCGACGACCTGGGGTAGTCATGCTAGATGTCTGGAGTGGCGATGGGGTAGTCATGCTAGATGTCTGGAGTGGCGATGGGGTAGTCGGCGGGACCTATGATAGCGTGAGATCGCCCTGCAGGTTACCTTGTGAAGTGCGGCAGCGGTGCTCGAAGTAGGCGAGGAAGAAACCCGACGACATGACGAAGACCATGTGCAGACGGCGGCGATCCGCACCTATAGGAGATGGCACGGTGAAAGCCGAGGACGTCGATGCATCGGAACAACGAAGTAGACTACGTGCAGCGACGCTATGACCCGAGGGGCGGCATAGCTGCAAGGCGCAAGTTGGTGCAGCAGCTGGGAGACCACCAGCAACGTACGTGCCAAGAAAGGCGCGTTGGAAGCCGGTAGCATGGACCAAAGGCAGCGGCGCTACGACCCGAGGGGGCGACGCAGCGGCAGCCCGTAGCTCGATCGGTGGTAGGCGCGTACTCGGGGACGTGCTTGACGCAGACATGCGCGGGATCGGTTAATCAGACCGACAGTGTGCCGTATGCGCCATGGCGTGGATGACGCGTAGATCAGATTCGATGGCGACGTTGTCGGTGAAGTCCCCGACGATGACGACGAAGAGGATTTGAGGGGGGCGGCCGCGGTAGCCTTCCAAGGAAGGCATAGCAGCCATCCGTGGTGCGCGGCAGCCTGTCGTGAGGCCGCGACAGCCTGCCGAGGCAGGCGCAGCAACGGAGGAGGCAGGCGCACGGGTGCGGTGTAGATCCTCGGGCCGATGGTCAGAGTAGAGGCGCGGTGATGACAACGGCGGTTGGAGACTCAATCCGATCTAAGATCGGCAAACCAAAAAAAGAAAACCGATCAAGAGATCGGGAAAAAAAGACTTACAGAGCAGACGATTACGGATCGGTGGATGAACCCTGTGTACGGGTTGCGCGGCCCCTGGCGGAGATCATGGAGATCGACCTCCCCGGGGGCGGCGAGGCGGAAGCGTGTTGCTCAGCTAGCGCGGCGCTAGGGTTTGGGAAGTGGCAGCGGCGACGCTAGGTTGATGCGGCGGCGGCTAGGATCTTGCCGTTCTGATACCATGTTGAACGATAGTTAGGATAGTTAGGATAGATGATCCCTTGTACGCCTAACCAAAAGTCCGAACTGATGGAAAGGGTTAGACGTGTATTATATTCTTAACACTCTCCCTCACGTCTAGGCTATTTTAGTTCTTAGCGTGGATTCAGTGCATGCCGCAGAATCTTTTTTTAAACTGCGTGAGCAGGGTTTTGAACTTGAGACCACTTGGCTCTAATACCATGTAGAACGATAGAAAGAGAGATTGACGGAATATGTTGGATGTATTATTGCGTCTCATGAGCGAGTATATATATAAGCGTACAAGGATTATCTTAGAGTGCAAGACAAGACATAAGATCTATCTCTATTCTAAACTAACAGAACTATACACGTATACTCTAACAATAATAACTTGAGCAGAAAACTGGTTAGAGCCATAGAGATGAGGTTTTTGTTCCTCCGATCATGTTTTAGCCTATGTACACCCGTGTTCCAAAAAGGAAAATTCCGGAATAAATTTCCATGGCTAGTTCCAAAAAGGAAAATTCCGGAATAATACATCCAAGAGCGCTTGCACCACTAGAAACTGTGCACTCACCACAATGCTGCTCACACAGACTACGGCACCTCTCTCTCGATGGAAGCAAGAACCTGTCAATTAGTTGCTGCCGCCATGGTCATCTGCCACCTTCAGCCTCCTCTGCCCACAAATTACCCCATCTCAAAACTAAAACTAGCTGCAATAATTTTGCTGGGTTTTTTTTTGGTGTAAAATTTTGCTGGATTAATTCACTCCTATAATATTGTTCGTCAGTTGACTCGACTGTATAATGTCAGCAGAGAACTGCTTTGAGACATTGTGTTTTTCCACTGGAAACTGCGGTATAATACCACACCACCAGAATGCAACTGTGCGCTCACAGAATGCAAGCTCAGACATTCACGAATTCTGTGTCTTCGATCGATTTCCAAAGCATTTGCTAGGCACGGGCATGAGAGTCTTACAGTGCATAGCAGGATTGCAGGTAACAGTAAATTAACAAAGTGACTTCGCATTGCCTACTCCAAGATTGGAAAAACATTATCCTAGTTCCAATCAGAGCGACATCATATTAACCAGTGCCAAAGAACTCCACAGCAACATAATTTCATTGATTGATAAGACAGAACAAGATACAAAACGTGGCAAATTTAACAGCACAGCCTTATTGTTCGATGCATTGATAGAAAAGAGAGTTCGTACAAATATGTACACGCTTATTACAAGCTCACACCCCGTACAACTCAACCCACTAGACCTAGGCAGCCGGAATCAGGGCATGTAGCCCCCTCGCTCCAGCATCAGCCCAAGATCGAGCCTCGGATCAAATTGTGTCCAGGAGCCCTCTTAAGTTTGGAGAGGCATTATCGAAGATGACCGCGTTGCGTTGTTTCCAACTCACCACGTCGTCAGCATGACTAGCGACGAGGTTCCCTTGTGCAAGGCACGGGGAGTAGATTGGCACACCTTTAGCCACCATACGACGAAACAGTCAAAATAGTTTAGGAACACAACTTATTGAATTATTCTTCTAGTATCACACAAAAAAAGGCCACTTGATGACTAGCTTACTCAGCCCTCCAGAAAGTCCAGCTGGTGCTACGGGGCTTTCTTCTGAATACAGACAACTTAACCATCACAAAATCACCAAACCTGTCCACGCCAGAAAACCATGACCATCGCCAGCTTTTCTTGAAGTAAAGCAAACCCAATGACGTCTAGAACCCAACCAGGTAGAACATCGCCGAACAACCAAATAGTATGATATCACCGACTTTATCATCGTCTTCTTCTCCATGTTCTTCAAACTGAGGAGTCAACGGCGGCGTAGAGCAACTCTTCAGTAATGGTGGGCCACAGAGATATGCATTGCCTTCGTAGCTGCTCTGATCAAACGTGATGAACTGCCCTTTCGTTCCCGGTGTAGGACCGGAGAGGTTGTTGTATGCCACTGAGAACACCTCAATCGACTGTAATGCTACTAGCTCTGGTGGTATTTGGCCTGTCAAGTTGTTGTACGATAGATCCAAGCTCTCGAGGTCAGTCAATTTTGATAAGGACTTCGGTATTGATCCATGCAAGTAATTGTCAGAAAATTCAGTGCCCGTAACCATTTCATGTTACCTATACTTTCTTGAATGGATCCTGTCAACTGATTTGAGGAGAAATCAAGTCCAGACATGTAGTTGAGTATGTTTCCTTTGTAATTGTCCGTCCTGCTCTTGGTCATGAATTCCTCTTGGTCTGGTAGCCCCATGACATTGAATAATTCAGGAAAAGTTCCAAAACCAGGTTGGAAGTCAAATAAACTACCATTCAATCCCATAATGTGCATGCATAAAGGTAGCTGCCCGGATAGCTTATTATGAGATAGATCCAGCAAACGCAAATACCTCAAATTGCACAGATCATATGGAACTATTCCTTCGAACATATTGCCTTTTAATAAAAGTACTTTCAGATTTGGAAAAGATGTTCCTATCATCTTCGGAAGGATACCCGTGAATTGGTTTTCTCGAAGATCCATTGTGTATATGTTAGTTTTCACAGACAGTGGGACAGGAAAGGTTCCATTGAATCGATTTTTACTCATATGAAGGTAGTATAGGACCGGCAAGCAATGGACCGGACCAGAAAAGTTGTTTTCTGAGACATCAAGAAACACAAGGTTTTGGAGGTCGCATAATTCTGATGGAACGGGTCCTACCAATGAGTTCCCTCTTAAGTTCAATATGGCAAGTTGTGGGAGTTGGTGTATACAAGTAGGCAGAGAGCCGGTCAACTCATTATTGCTAGCATCAAACGTCATAAGGTTCGAACTTCCACATATATTCTGGG
Source organism: Avena eriantha (assembly GCA_910589775.1). Taxonomy (NCBI): domain Eukaryota; kingdom Viridiplantae; phylum Streptophyta; class Magnoliopsida; order Poales; family Poaceae; genus Avena; species Avena eriantha. The sequence continues at coordinate 95,084,346 of OU342744.1, forward strand.
GAAAATTTCCTTTGATTTCATTATCACTTAGCAATAGATGTAAAATGGAAGGTACTACTATGTCTCGAGGGAATGAACCAAAGAAACGATTTCTAGAGAGTTTCAAGGCAGTGATGTTTGACATACTTCCAACAAAAGCAGCCCGAATGTTATCTGAGAAATTATTGTAAGACAGGTCTAAAAATTGTAGACTATCCATGTAGCTAAAGGCAGGAGGAAATATGCCCTTAAAATAGTTCCCTGATAGGGTTAGATACCTCAGATTTGGTAATGTAGTGTTGACGTCAGCAGGTAATTTGCTTAGTATGTTGTAAGATGCATCCAGCCACAGTAAATTGGTGTGTGCTTTGGATGGAAGAAAAGAACCTACAAAGGAGTTACCTCCCAGAACTAGGCGTGATAGGTTAACATTGTTCTCTATCAACCATGAGGGGAAGTAACCACTTAGCCTGTTATTAGACATGTCAAGCTCCTCTAGTGCATGTTGATGTAACAAGAAATTTGGTGTAACGGCCAAATCTCCATTAAGGTTGCAATTTTTCAGTGTTAAAACCTGAAGATGAGCTGACAGGGCTGTTGCTGTATTCTCAGTTTTCACGTGAAAATGGTTACCACTGCTTGCAAGTATCAGGTGAGTCAATTGGCTATGACTTTGCAAGGAACTCAGGCACAGAACTCCTTCAAGAGAGATATTTGAGAGGGAAAGTTTCACCATTGATCTGAGATTTGCTACAATTGGAGAGGGAAACTTCATTATCAATCCAACATTATCTGATAGATCGAGAATTTTCAGAGAAACTAGATTTTGCATGCATGATGGAACCTCTCCGAATAAACCAGTGCTAGTCAGATGTAATTCTTCAAGATCCCCCATATTGCAAATATCTGAAATCAAATGTTCATTAATCTTACTCTTCAATGCACAATGCGACAATCTTGGTAGTTTACACACATCAATGTGTATAGTATACAAATGAAATATCAAAATGCACTATTTACCTGTTGATAACGGGCCATGGAAATTATTATTGCCTAGATCAAGAGTACGCAACTTCATTGTGCTCAGTTCTGTACAATAAACAAGGTAAACAACAAGAACTGATTTGCAAGATGTGGTTAGTAAAAAGAATCGTGATGAGAGAACTCAAAAGCTCACGTTTTATAGTACGCTTAGATCTGAAGGCATTCCCATTGAGGAAAAGGGACCGCAGCGATGAAAGTGCAACTAAGGATGAGATGCTACTCTCATCTAATTCATTGTTGTCAGATAAATCAAGAATTTCTAATTTGTGTAATTTTGACCATACTTCAAATCCTGCAGGCATCAACGTATGAGAAAAAAGATTAATAACTCAAGGAATTCAAGGAAAATAAAATGTGCATGTCAGTTTTACATTAGAACTGTACCTACGCGTAAATCCATCTTGAATCCAAAAATATCATGCATGGTATAACTTGAATTATGAACTTCAAAGCCACCACTATGTCCGAGATGAGAATAAATATGCGATGAAATATTGTATTTGTACCTATATGATGATCTATCTGTATACGACTTGGAGTAAAATTACTCCACCCAGTTTAAGAAAACATTAAAATAATAACTCATCCCAGTGAATATTTTCGTCTATGCGCCTATATATTAGGTTCGATTTCATTGGGTCTCGTCTTGCTGCATGGAATGCCCTATAAGAACGGTTGGACATGGTACAGTAATGATGAATTTCAAAGAAATTCACATGCAAATTGTAAGGGAGGTGCTACGCGTCCCTCGGGATCAAAACTTCCGATCCCCCGGTCCTCCTGCTGACACGTGTCTGTTTTGCTACACTTAATCCCGCTTTTGGTACACAGTAGCAAAAAACGGTTCGCACAAAAACAGAACAAAACAGACTATCCTCGTCGGAGGACTCACCAGAGACACCGTAGCAAAACAAAAGTACTAATATAGCAAAACTGACTTCGTCAGAAAATGTTACCGGAGTCTCGTCGGGAAAAACCTCGCCGAAGACCTTTTAGCAAAAAAATATACTACAATAGCAAAAACATAAAACGGTTGTAGGAAAATGTTTTTCGCAATGTAGCAAAAAGGGACATCGTCGGAGACTCTCGCCGGAGACCTCGTAGCAAAACCATAGAGGTTTGTTGTAGCAAAACAATTATACGAAAGTAGCAAAAAATATATGAATACAAAGCAAAAAAAAAGTACTAAGGTAGCAAAGCTCTCGTAGCAAAAGACAAACACAAAAGTAGCGACTTCGGCCAACTAGAGTAGCAATCGCTCTAAACTACGAGAACAACACCGGATACCGTATGTAGCAAGGCCGTCCGCCATCGATAGCATCTCCGGCGCAACACTCAGATCGGCAACCTCATATCGGTAGCGACGCGCTGCAATAGGGGAGGAGGTCGGAGGCGGAGCAAGGTGGCGACTCTGACAACGTCTTCCCCGACAGAGGACAGAAGATGAGGAGCTCGTGCTGATGTGGAAAGGAGCTCGAGCTCGTGCATATGCGGAGGACGGCGGTGGTTTGCTGAACGAGTACACCGTCATTCTCGACGCCGATGGGGAGCCGCTGGGAAGCACGAGCTGCAGGCGGCTGGTGGCGCAGGAGCTGTAGCAGCTGTAGGGGCGCACGGTGCAGGGGCAGCGGCGCGCAATGCAGGGACGGAGGTACTAGAAGATAAGAATTGAGAGGATGAGGAGCCCATGGGTGGTGGGGCCATGGGAGGAAATGTGTTCGGTGTATCCGGGGGATAGGAAGGATCGATCCTCCGGGAGAGTCGTATCATTTACCAAATTGTAAATTCTCGGTTTATTTTGTTTACGTAACGTTAGTTCATGCAAACGTGATAGTTAATAATAAAAAAATTGGTAAATAAAAATACATCTGAAAATTAGAATCACTACAAGGTACATAGTAGAGTGTCATCCTAACTAAGCATAACCTTACAAAGCTCAAGAGGCCTGGGAACATAAATTTCATTTTAGTTTCCATTATGATGAGGTAGATAAAAAAATTAATGAAATTTGTCCATTCTATATGATCAATCTTCTTCTACGTGGCTTCCACCTTGCATCTTTCTTGCAATGTGGCAAATATTTTTGGTGATTAGTCATAGGGCATGGATGGAAAATTTAGAATCCTCGGTCAGATGGGACTGGTATTCTTTATTTGGCTATGACTATGCACACATTGCATGGTATTGGAAATCTCTATATATGCTTGTACTGTGTTAGACTGTATATTTTCTGTATATGTACCCCGTAACATGTACGTATCTCTTGGTACCCCTATATAATAAGATAGGCCACGCCCTAGAGCGTTGAGCCTGTCCACCCAAACATCATGTGTCTATTGTTTAACATGGTATCAGATTAGGTTAAAAATTCCTATCCTAGCCACCATCCCACCCCACCCCTGGGCGCCGCCGCACCCCTCTCTGGCCGCCGCCATGACTGTGCCGGGTGCCGCCTCGGCCTCCTCCACTGCCCTACCCGCCACCACGGCCGCTGCGCTAGTCCCCGGTTACGACGACCCCCTTCATCCCGCCGTCCCTGGCAGCGCTGCTTGCCTCGACCACCACAAGCACCATGAGCCAGATGGCTTCGTCCTCCTCGTCGCGCCCCTTCACCTCGGTATGGCGGGCTTTTCCGCTGGGTTTTCCCGCCCCCGCCGCCCACGCGCGCGCCCTCAGCGCCCTGGTGCCGTCCGCCCGTGTGCCGCCGGCCAACCTCTCTAGCCCGCCGATCTCCTCGCTGGCCGAGTTCACTGTGGCGCCTTACGAGGCCCCGGTGCTACCCTTCTCCCACGCCATCTCCAATGTTCCGGTCCCCACCGTATCCGATGGTGCTGCTGCCCTGGGCCCGTACCAGCTGGCGAACCTCATCACCGTGCGCCTCACACAGGACAACTACCTGTACTAGCGCGCCTAGATCCTGCCGCTCCCCCGCAGCCGCCACCTCGATGGCTTCGTGGATGGGAGCTTCCCCTACCCGTCGCGCTCGGTCGCGGCGTACACTGGTGATGGTACAAGGGTGGCTGCGCTGAACCCCCTCTACCGCGCCTGGGTCGCCCAGGACCAGGCCATCATCTCCGCGTTGCAGTCCTCTCTAACAGAGAGTGTTGCCGGCCTAGTGTTGTTCGCCGCGTCCTCCTTCGATATCTGGAGCACGTTCGAGCACTTCTACTCCCAGCAGTCTGAAGCCTGTGATACGGCCCTTCGTCGTCAACTCAGTGACTACAAGAAGCTCAACTCATCGGCGCACGACTTCTTCCACAAGGTCAAGACGCTCTCGGACACACTGACGTCCACAGGGCAGCCCCTCCGTGATGCGGAGTTCACGGATGTCGTCCTCCACAGCCTCGACGGCGACTATGATAACCTGGTGGAGCACGTGAACGGTCGTGAGACACCGATCGCGCCTCGCGACCTCTACTCCCGCCTCGTGTACACCGAGGCACGTGTCGAGGAGCGCCGCGCGACTCACCATGTCCACGAACCCGCTCCCAACTCGGCCTACCACGACGCCCTTGGCGGCGGCCGTGCGTCCGTGCCCCGCCCGCCCTCTGGCCCGGCCCCTGGCCCGCCTGCTGGAGGCGGCGGTCAGTGGCAGCCGCGGCAGCAGCCCCCGCCAGCCACCGACGACCGTCAGCGTCCCACCTGCCAGTTGTGCGGCATCCTCGGCCACCTCGCGTCCAAGTGCCACTGTCGCTTCAAACGTGACTTCCACAGCATCGACAACAACGGGCGTGGCAACGAGAAGCAGGCCGCCATCGCTGAAAGCTACTCCGGCCACACCCCCTCCTACTCCGTTGATCCCACCTGGTACTTCGACACTGGTGCGACAGATCACACGACTAGCGAGATGGGCAAGCTAAACTCGCCGGAGCCCTACTGTGGGCATGACAAGGTTCGCATAGTTGATGGTTCAGGTATTCCCTTCACTCACGTTGGCCAGACATCTCTCCTTTCTAGATCCTCCCGTAGACTCCACCTTCGTAACGTCCTCTGTGTCCTACTAGTTACTCGCAATTTGCTATCTGTTCGTAAGTTTACTTATGACAATGATGTTTTTTGTGAGTTTCATCCATCTTATCTTCTCATTAAGGACCGAGTTACATGGGAGGTTTGAAGGAGTTATGCCCTAGAGGCAAATAATAAAGTGTATTATTTGATATATCTCCTATATGTTCATAATATGTTTCATGCTGTGCTATAACTGTGTTAATGCGAAACGTTAATACACGTGTGGTATGTAAACAAACCGTGTCTCTAGTTACCTCTAGCGAACTAGTTCATTGGTCATGAGGATGGTCTAGGTTTCTAGATCATGGGCATTTATGCCAATTGACAATGAGGTCATGTTATTAGTTGAATAACATGATAGACAAACATCCAACCGTTATATCTTGAATGAGATCTAGTTACAAAGTTCACCATTGATGATAATACACAGAGAACCTCATAACCTGATCCTTTGACTGTGAGGTAATGCAAATCACCATTCCGGAAGAAGCTTAGATGGTTATCAAGAATCATCTCGTAACAGGGTGATCAAAAAGGTGCCACTTAGGTTTTCCGAAGGTTTGCGTACATGAGTACATATCAAGACCAGGATTTGTCTAGTCCATGTAACTGACAGATACATGTGGCCATCTCGGTGATGTTGCATTAATGAAGCTTGCAAGCATGTGACTTGGTCACGGAATGCAACAACATGAGAACGAGTAAACAAGTTCATTGGTAACGAGACCGAACTAAGGTATGGGGATACTGAAGGTCAAGTCTCGAATGAATTAGGTATCATATGACAAAGGGAACGGGAAACGACTATCTCACAGTTCGAGCGATTATATTCGTGAAACGCAAGGGGGTTCACATGGCCATCCAGGTCACTCTGTTGATCATTGATGTGAGAGTAGTCTCGATCATGTCCGGAGTGTTTCCGAACCGAAGGATGTCACGCTTAAGGGTAGGGACGCTTAGGGTAGATGAGGTATCGTAGGATAAATAGAGAAAGAGAAACCGGAATAGTTCCGGGTTACATCCGATGGAGATCGGAAGGGGTCCGGAAGACGTACCGAAGTGAAAGAATAATACAATATGTGTATTTGAATATTAATTGGAGAATTAATATTAAATATGTGTTTTATTTTATAAAGGCATCAGAATGCTAATGGGACTCACACGAAGGGAGGCCCAATAGGGCATGGCGCCTAGGGAACGGGGGGCAGCCGGCCGAGGCTTAGTGGGCCGCCCCAATGGGGCCCACCTAGGGTCGGCGGCTACCCCTAGGTGGCCGGCGGGTGTGGGGATTAGTCTCACACCACCTGGCCCTAGGGTGGTGCGCCCCCTCCCACTATATATAGGGGTCTCCCCTCCCCCTTTGGAATCACCCATTCCCTCTCATTCTCTCAGTCTCATCCATTGAGGACTTCTCTGTAATATTAGGGAGGACCTCGTGGGTGAGTTCTCCACCTTCACACCACCGTCGTGTGATCTACGATCCGACATCTACTTCTTCCGCTACTCGGCTGGATCAGAGTCCGGTTGATGTCTCCTACACCGGACGTGTGACGAACTTCGGAGGCACCACACTTGGGGTGCTGCTCATCTTCATCAATATACGCCTTCCTGCGTAAGGCGTGCCTCGGTATTCAAAGGTATGAATACCTTATCCCTTCTCCGTTACTTATGTCTACATAGTATAGATACTGGTATTAGTGTTCGAGTAGATAGATTTTTTTGTTTTCTACTATGGAGCCCAACAGTGGTATCAGAGCGGGTCTACGGGTAGACATGTCGTACAGATAGAACACATAGCGATATGTGGGCATTGATTCTCTAGTTGCTACCCTCTTTAATGTTACTGTTTATATCACGACACTGTTTGATGAAGCGGCCCCCAAACCAACCTCACGTGGTGATTCACGAGACTGGTCCACGAATCAAAGTGGCTTAGGGGGTGTCTATCTCTCTACAGTAGTTGATATGGCATTGACATTGGAGGGCCCTGAAAAGGGAAGAAGAATGGCAATCATTGAATCCATGTTGTGGCTTCACGTTCGTAGGCGGGAAGGGGTTCTACTGCGAAAGCCCTAAAGTTGCGTAAAACTTGCAACAGATAATATAGAAGCGTCTATCTTTATTATTGCATAGGGGCAAGTATTATAACGTGGCGATGACAAGCTTATGAAACTTTCATTGAAGCTATTGATAATGATCAAGATGCTATAACCACGTCATAATGATACATTGCAAATGTATCTATAATTTTTGATGTTCCATGCTTGGTTTTATCCACTTTCTTGTGTTTTGTTCCAACTTTGGAGTACTTTTCATATGATTTCTTGGACTAACCTATTAACAAGAGCCACAGTACGAGCTGCCTGTTTTCTGCTGTTTTTGGTTCCAGGAAAGTCAGAAAATGAATATTCTCGGAATTGGACGGGACAAAAGCCAAAGTGCCTATTTTTTCGGAAGGGATCGAGTGCCAGAATACGAGACGGAGAAGGGCCAGGGAGCCACCACACCACCTGGCCGCGAGGCCAGGCCTGGCCCACGCCAGGGGGTGGTGTGGCCGCTCCCGGCACCCCCTCGGCCTCTCCTTCCGCCTATATATTGCCCTCGGGACGAAAACCCTAAGTACTCGATCAAAAATCCATGAAAGAGTCTGTAGCCACCGTCATCTCCATCCCTAGACCGGGAGGGATCTGAAGCTCTTCCCGGCACCCTGCCAGAGAGGGGAATTCACCCTGGAGGCCTTCTTCATCACCATGCAAGCCTCCGGTGTGATGCGTGAGTAGTTCATCCTTGGACTACGGATCCATGTAGTAGCTAGATGGCTGGTTCTCCTCCTTTGTGCTTTCATGTTTAGATCTTGTGAGCTCCGTTCATGATCAAGATCATCTATTTGTAATTCATACATGTTGTGTTTACGGGGATCCGATGGATATTGAGATGCTATTTCAGATTATTGATTCTATCATGTCTTTGTTATTTGAGATCTTGCATGCTTTCCGTCGTTAGTAGCTATCTTGGCCAAGTAGATGCTAGCAACTCCAAGAGTTAGTATTTATGCTCGATAGTGGGTTCAAGCCTCTGGTAATCTAGGGAAGTGACAGAAATCTCTAAGGTACTAGATGTGCTGTTGCTACTAGGGAGAAGACAACAATCCTTTCTTCATAGAACAATCATATTGTTTACTTTACACGTAGTTCGTAAAGCAATAATCTGTTGCTTGCAACTTAATACTGAAGGGGGTTCAGATGATAACCTGAAGGTGGATTATTAGTCATAGATGCAGTTGGATGGCGGTTTATGTATTATGTTGTAATGCCCAATCAAGTCTCAATGGAGTCAAGATGATTAGTATATGCATGTATTGCTTTCTCGGTGTTTGTCAATTGCCCCGCTGTAATTTGTTCACCCAACATGTTATCTATCTAAGGAGAGCCACCTCTAGTGAACTATGGATCCCGGTCCTTTTTCTTTACATACAATCTATAAACTGTTTACTGCTTTGTGTTTACTTTCTGCAAACTTTTACTTCCTTCCATTCGATACGTTTAATCCTTTGTTTTCCGCAAAACACGGTGAGATTGACAACCTCATCGCAAGTTGGGGACAAAGTTCTGTGGTTGTGTTGTGCAGGTCACCACGTTTCTACTAGCACCGGTAGTGCGCCCTGCCAAAGCTCAGCTAATAACACCTCTGGGGTGTTTCCTTGCTCCTACTGGTTCGATTAAACCTTGGTTTCATAACTGAGGGAAAACTTACTGCCGTGCTCATCATACCTTCCTCTTGGGGTTCCCAACGAGCTCTACGTCGAAAGTCGAGCGCATCACATAACACTTTACTTTTGAAGTGTTACTTATTATGCTAGTAATTTTGTATATATTCGACGATAGCATAATAAGATAATCCCTCACAGTATTCCAGTTATCGTATTCCCCTTGTGTGTGCACCACCAAGAAAGTTCTTTGTTATGAGGCCGGTCGTGATGATCGGGGGTCAGACATATCTATGTTCGCATACAGTGGGTGCAAGCCATGTTGCACTGCGAATACAAACAAGTTAGAACTAGCAAGCCTAGCATGTATATGCATGGCCTGGAATACAGGAGACTGAAAGGTCGAGCATGAATCACATAGTTGATGTGATCGACATTAGGGAATGTCCACCTTTGATACTGCACTGATGGCTGTGATGATCGGGGGAGGTGTAGGGGATAGGGATCATGTGATCACTAAACGAGTAGAGGGATGTTCGTTTAAGTGGGAGTTCTTTTGTTTTAAATTCAAAAACATGATTAAAACTTGAACTCATTATTATGAACATGGTCTAAACACTTTGCAAATCCATTGTAGATGTCTCGCCCATCCACCTTCAACCTTAGCACTTTCCTCGAGAAGGACAAGCTGAAAACTGATGGAACCAACTTCACCGCATGGTTCCACAATGTTAGGATCCTCCTAGTCCCCTACAAGTTGACTTATGTCATCGAGGCTGAGCTTCCAGCTAAGCTTGCTGAATCCGCCTCCTAGGACGAAAAGAATGTCTAGCAGTCCAAGGCGGATGATTTCTCCCTCATCCAGAGTGGAATGCAATATGCCATGGAGCCAGAGCTTCAAAAGCGTCTTGAGAAGATGAATGCTTTTGAGATCATTGAGGATCTCAAGGCCGTATTTTCTCCATAGGCCCGTGTAGAGAGGTATGATGCTTCCGAGCTCTTCTTCTCTACCAAAATGGAAGAGCACAGCAGTATAAGTGAGCACGTGGTCAAAATGTCTGGCGACGTTAAGCGTTTGAACACCCTGGATTGCAAAATCCCAGAGGAGCTCGCAATTGATAGGGTGCTGCACTCGCTGCCCCTAGCTATAAGAGCTTTGTGATGAACTACAACATGCAAAGGATGACTAAGACCCTTGCTGAGGTGTTCGCCATGCTCAAAACTGCTGAGGTTGAAATCAAGAAGGAGCACACAATGTTGATGGTAAATAAGACCACCAACTTCAAGAAGCCAGGGTAAAAGGGGAAATGCAAGGGTAAGAAGTCCAAGAGGGATGGCAAGATTGTTGCCAGTGCCTCAAAGACTGCCAAACCTGGCCCTAAGCCCGGCACAACGTGCTACTACTGGAAAGGGGATGGGCACTGGAAACGCAACTGCCCCAAGTACCTTGAAGACAAGCGAGTCGGCAAGATAGCCGCCAAGGACAAAGGTATATATGATATACATGTTATTGATGTATTCCTTACAAGCGCCAGGAGTAACACTTGGGTATTTGATACCGGATCTGTTGCTCACATTTGTAACTCTCAGCAGGATCTGTAGAGTAGAAGGCGCCTGAGGAAGGACGAGGTGACGATGCACGTCGGCAATGGTTCGAGAGTCGAAGTGATGGCCGTCGGCACCCTCCATCTCCGTCTACTATCAGGATTATTGTTGGTTTTGAATAAATGCTACTATGTACCCGCATTGAGTATGAATATTGTGAGTGGGTCTTGCTTGTTGCAAGACCGTTATTCATTTAAATTAGGAACAAATGGTTATTCAATTTATATGAATAATGTTTTCTATGTTCATGCTCCTGTGTGTGATGGTTTATTCTTACTTGATCTAGATTGTAATACACACATCCATAGTGTTGATGCTAAACGTTGCAAGCATAGTGATGATAATTCCATGTTTATGTGGCATGGCCGTCTTGGTCACATTGGCGTAAAATGCATGAAGAAGCTTCATTCAGAAGGGCTTCTTGGATCATTGGATTTTGAATCCCTTGATACATGTGAGCCGTGCCTCATGGGAAAGATGACTAGGACACCATTCTCCAGGATAGTGGAGAGAGCTGTAGACCTACTGGGAATCATACATACGGATATATGTGGACCAATGAGCATCTCAACACGCAATGGTTATCGTTACTTTGTTACCTTTACTGACGACTTAAGAAGATATGGATAGATCTACTTAATGAAGCACAAGTCTGAAACCTTTGAAAAGTTCAAGGAATTTCAGAGAGAAGTAGAGAATCAACTTAACAAGAGAATCAAGCATCTTCTATCGGATCGAGGAGGCGAGTATTTGAGTTATGAGTTTAACATGCACTTGAAGGACTGTGGGATTATCCCACAGCTTACGCCAGCCGGAACACCACAGCATAATGGTGTGTCGGAGCGTCGTAACCGAACCATATTAGATAGTGTGCGGTCCATGATGTCTTTAACTAATTTGTCTGTGTCTTTTTGGGGAAACGCGTTAGAAACCGCCACTTTTATTTTGAACCGAGCACCATCCAAATCCGTGGAGACAACCCCATATGAGATATGGTATGGGCAGAAGCCGAAGTTCTCATTTCTAAAAGTATGGGGTTGTGAGGCGTACGTTAAGAAACTGCAACCTGACAAACTCGAACCCAAATCAGAAAAATGTATCTTTGTGGGATATCCAAGGGAAACCATCGGGTACACTTTCTACAATCAAGCCGAAGGCAAGACGTTTGTCGCAAAAACCGTCACCTTCCTCGAGAAAGAGTTTCTTGTAAAAGGACTGAGTGGAAGGAAAATTGAGTTAGATGAAATTGTTGACCCTTCTCTCCAAATTCCGAGTAGCGCAATGGAAGTTGTTCCGAAACCGCTCTCCAACATGGAGGAAGAGCCCATTGATGATGATCAAAACAACGACATCGAGACTCCTGAGGTTCATAGGTCTACAAGAGTTCGTGCCACTCCTGATTGGTACAGTAGCCTTGTAATGTCTATCATCCTGGATGAACAGGAAGAACCTGCAAACTACAAAGAGGTTATGGATAGTGCCGACTCCGAGAAATGGCTAAAAGCCATGAAATCCAAAATAGGATCCATGCATGAGAACCAAGTTTGGACCTTGGTGGATCTTCCAAAAGGCCGCAAGGACGTGGAAAATAAATGGATCTTTAAGAAAAAGACATATGCGAATGGTAATGTGACCATTCACAAAGCTTGACTTGTCGCAAAGGGTTTTTGACAAATTCAAGGAGTTGACTACGACGAGACTTACTCTCCCGTAGTGATGCTTAAGGCTATCCGGATTTTAATAGCAATTGCTGCACATTTCAACTATGAAATTTGGCAGATGGATGTCAAGACCACATTCCTCAATGGTCACATTGATGAAGAGTTGTATATGATGCAACCAGAAGGTTTTGTTGATCCTAAGGATGCTGGAAAGGTATGAAAGCTTCAATGGTCCATTTATGGATTGAAGCAAGCATCTTGGAGCTGGAACCAACGTTTTGATCAAGTGATCAAGAGTTTTGGATTTGTCCAAAATCAACAAGAGTTCTGTGTTTACAAGAAAGCGAGCGGGAGCTCAGTTGTTTTCTTAGTAGTATATGTGGATGACATATTACTCATGGGAAATGATGTGGATCTTATGAAAAGCGTGAAAACATATTTGAGTAACCAATTTTCCATGAAGGATCTAGGTGAAGCTGCATACATATTGGGAATCAAGATCTATAGAGATAGATCAAGGAACCTAATTGCATTAAGTCAGAGTACTTACATCGAAAAGATTTTGAAGAGGTTCAAAATGGAAAACACCAAAAGGGGTTTTACACCCATGATGAAGAATTGCAAAATGAGTATGACTCAATGTCCTGTAACGGATGATGTAGAGAAAAGATGTCTTACATCCCCTATGCCTCAGCCATATGATCTATCATGTATGCAATGTTAAGTACACGACCTGATGTGGCATTGACTCTTAGTTGACGAGCCGATACCAAAGTAATCCAGGACCGGATCACTGGACAGCTGTAAAGAATATCCTAAAGTATCCGAGAAGAACAAAGGATATGTTCCTAATCTATGGAGGAAGTGATGAAGCTCTAAACGTAACGGGTTACGTGGATGCGAGCTAGAACTCAGATCATGATGACTCGAAGTGTCAAATAGGATTTGTGTTCCTAGTTAATGGTAGGGCGGTAAGCTAGAAGAGTAGGAAGCAGTCGCTGGTGGCGCAATCTTCGATGGAGTCTGAATACATTGATGCGGCCATGCAGCAAACGAGGCTGTTTGGCTAAGGAATTTCGTCATCAAACTGGGAGTTTTTCCAAATGCGCAAGACCCCATGATGATCTATTGTGATAATATGGGAGCTATTGCAAACGCAAGGGAACCAAGAACTCATTCCATAGCTAAACACATCAAGCTTAGATTTCACGTCATCCGACATAACGTTGACAAAGGTGAAGTCAAGATTTCTAAAGTAGATACAGAACTAAATATGGCAGATCCTTTGAATAAAGCTCTCCATTAGGAAAAGCACGAACAACACCGAGATTCCATTGGTGTTAGGTTCCTGCCTATTGTAAGCTAGTTTTTTTATACTCTAGTGCAAGTGGGAGACTGAAGGAGTTATGTCCTAGAGGCAAATAATAAAGTGTATTATTTGATATATCTCCTATATGTTCATAATACGTTTCATGCTGTGCTATAACTGTGTTAATGCGAAACGTTAATACACGTGTGGTATGTAAACAAACCGTGTCTCTAGTTACCTCTAGAGAACTAGTTCATTGGTCATGAGGATGGTCTGGGTTTCAAGATCATGGGCATTTATGCCAATTGACAATGAGGTCATGTTATTAGTTGAATAACATGATAGACAAACATCCGACCATTATATCTTGAATGAGATCTAGTTACAAAGTTCAGCATTGATGATAAAACACAGAGAACCTCGCAACATGATCCTTTGATTGTGAGGTAATGCAAATCACCATTCCAGAAGAAGCTTAGATGGTTATCAAGAATCATCTCGTAACAGGATGATCAAAAAGGTGCCACTCAGGTTTTCCGAAGGGATGCATAGAGGAGAACATATCAAGACCATGATTTGTCTAGTCTATGTAACGAACAGATACATGTGGCCATCTCGGTGACATTGCATTAATGAAGCTTGCAAGCATGTGACTTGGTCACGGAATGCAACGACATGAGAACGAGTAAACAAGTTCATTGGTAATGAGACCGAACTAAGGTATGGGGATACTGGAGATCAAGTCTCGAATGAATTAGGTATCATATGACAAAGGGAACGAGAAACAACTATCTCACGATTCGAGCGATTATATTCGTGAAACGCACGGGGGGTCACATGGCCATCCAGGTCCCTCTGTTGATCATTGATGTGAGAGTAGTCTCGATCATGTCCGGAGTGTTTTCGAACCGAAGGATGTCACGCTTAAGGGTAGGGACGCTTAGGGTAGATGAGGTATCGGAGGATAAATAGAGAAAGAGAAACCGGAATAGTTCCGAGTTACATCCGATGGAGATCGAAAGGGGTCCAGAAGACGTACCGAAGTGAAAGAATAATACAATATGTGTATTTGAATATTAATTGGAGAATTAATATTAAATATGTGTTTTATTTTATAAAGGCATCAGAATGCTAATGGGACTCACACGAAGGGAGGCCCAATAGGGCATGGCTCCTAGGGAACGGGGGGCAGCCGGCCTAGGCTTAGTGGGCCGCCCCAATGGGGCCCACCTAGGGTCGGCGGCTACCCCTAGGTGGCCGGCGGGTGTGGGGGTTAGTCCCACACCGCCTGGCCCTAGGGTGGTGCGCCCCCTCCCACTATATATAGGGGTCTCCCCCCCCCTTTGGAATCACCCATTCCCTCTCATTCTCTCTCTCTCATCCATTGAGAACTTCTCCGTAATATTAGGAAGGACCTCGTGGGTGAGTTCTCCACCTTCACACCACCGTCGTGTGATCTACGATCCGGCATCTACTTCTTCCGCTGCTCGGCTGGATCAGAGTCCGGTTGGCATCTCCTACACCGGATGTGTGACGAACTTCGGAGGCACCACACTTGGGGTGTTGCTCGTCTTCATCAATATACGCCTTCCTGCGTAAGGCGTGCCTCGATCTTCAAAGGTATGAATAACGTATCCCTTCTCCGTTACTTATGTCTACATAGTATAGATCCTGGTATTAGTGTTCGAGTAGATAGAGAATTTTTGTTTTCTGCTATGGAACCCAACAAGGTTCTACTTAGAGGTCGGGTCCACCAGACCATGTATGCATTAGAGGCGCCACTGCCCCGGAGGTCTTC
Source organism: Avena eriantha (assembly GCA_910589775.1). Lineage (NCBI taxonomy): Eukaryota > Viridiplantae > Streptophyta > Magnoliopsida > Poales > Poaceae > Avena > Avena eriantha. Next base: position 95,099,456 of record OU342744.1, read on the forward strand.
AGTGGTGTGCGCATGTCATCTTCTCATTGGCATGCACGCCTTGGTCATCCTGCGTCTTCTATAGTGAGCCATGTTCTTCGTCGCCATGAGCTCCCTACATCGTCTTGTAATGAAAGTATAGCAGCGGTGATGCTTGTCAGTAGGGAAAAAGTCACCAGCAACCTTTTGTTTCATCTACTCATAAAGTCAATAATCCACTTGAACTTGTTTATTCGGATGTATGGGGCCCTGCTCAAACCTCTGTCAGTGGTCATAATTATTATGTCAGTTTCATCGATGCTTATAGTCGCTTCATGTGGCTCTATTTACTTAAGAGTAAAGCTAATGCGTTTAATGTTTTCTTGCAATTTCAATTGCATGTCGAGTGTATTCTCAAGCATAAGATTATTCATGTTTAGTCAGATTGAAGGGGGCGAATATCACAATCTCAACACCTTGTTTAATAAACTTGGGATCTCGCATCGTGTCTCCTGTCCACATACACATCAACAAAACAGTGATGTTGAGCGCAAACACCGCCATATCGTTGAAACTGGCCTTACTTTACTTGCTCATGTCGCTGTGCCTTTCCGCTTTTGGAGTGATGCTTTTTCCACTGTCTGTTTCTTGATTAATAGAACTCCACTAAAGTACTAAACATGAAAACACCTCTTGAACTTTTGTTTAAGAAACTTCCTGACTACACGTTCTTCAAAGTTTTTGGTTGTGCTTATTGGCCTCATCTAAGGCCCTACAATAACCCGTAAACTTGAGTTTCATTCTAAAAAGTGTGTCTTCCTTGGGTATAGTGCTCTCCACAAAGGTTACAAGTGCTTACACGTTCGTAGTAATCGTGTTTATATCTCTCGTGACATTGTCTTCGATGAGAATCTGTTTTATTTTTCGAATATTCCATTGTCTCCTTCTATGGCACCCACAAATTCTACTCATGTTAGTCCCGGCCAATTTGATGATGCTGCATATTCGCCTGTGTTATTGCCTAACCACGGTGCAGGTACTGGTCGTGGAGCCCGTCTGGAGCTCCTGGATGCCCATGTCGATGCTGACGTCGATCGGTGCATGGCGCATGCACCTGCGCCGTGCCCCGAGGCGCCTCCGCCACCTCCGGCCACCAGGCCGCCCACGCCACCGCCTGCTGGGCCGACCGGCACGTCTCTCACGCAGTCGCCCTCACCTCTGCCCACGGGTGGGCCGCCCGAGCCTAGGCCGCCGCCCATCTCCACGCCTCCTACTGGGCCGGAGCTGCCCCGTGTGTCGCCTTGCACGTCGCCCGCGCGCTCCGCCCCAGCTGGTCCGTCATTGCTTAGGCCGACGTACGCGTCGCCTGCACGCTCTGCCACGCCGCCAGATTATGGGATGCCGTCTCTGGCTGCGCCGTCGCCACTGTCTGCTTCGAGCGATGCTTCTGCACCGCCACCTCCTGCCACAGTTGCGCTGCGTCCTCACACTCGTAGTCGCAGCGGTATTCACCGGCTTAAGGAACACACCGATAGCACTGTTTCCTGGATCGCTGCCTGCTTAGCTCAAGCGCAATCCGATCCCTCTGCTGAGCCTCGTCACTACCAGGCTGCGATGAGCATTCCGCACTGGCACGCTGCTATGGACCTTGAGTTTCATGCTCTCCGTCAGAATGGTACCTAGCAGCTGGTTCCTCCCTGTCCTAGTGTCAACGTCATTGACTCCAACTGGATCTTTAAAGTTAAGAAGCACGCTGATGGTTCTATTGAGCGGTACAGGGCTCGACTGGTTGCTAAAGGCTTCAAGCAAAGACATGGGATCGACTATGAGGATACTTTTAGTCCCGTGGTCAAACCCACAACTATTCAGCTGCTTCTTTCACTGGCTGTTACACGGGGTTGGAATCTTCGTCAGTTGGATGTTCAGAATGCCTTTCTCCATGGTGTTTTGGAGGAAGAGGTTTACATGTGCCAGCCTCTTGGCTTTGTTGAACCTGCTCGTCCTCAACATCTCTGTCGCTTGGTGAAAGCGCTCGATGGTCTGAAACAGGCCCCCCGTGCCTGGCATGCATGGCTTGGCGTTACACTCCGCACTCATGGTTTTGTGCCCTCTACAGCTGCCACTTCATTGTTCCTTCTTCAACGCTCAGAGGTCACTATGTATCTTCTGGTTTATGTTGATGATATTATTCTGGTCAGCTCCTCTGCTGTAGCTACGGACCGTCTCATTGTGGCTTTGGGTTCTGATTTTGCTATCAAGGATCTGGGCAAGCTACACTATTTCCTTGGGCTGGAGGTTACGTATCCTGGTGATGGCATTGCTCTCTCTCAGCAGAAGTACTGTCAGGATCTATTGCGGCGTGCCGGTATGCTTGAGTGCAAAGCTGCCACTATGCCTATGTCTTCCACTGAGACTCTGTCTACTACTGATGGTACTCTGATGTCTGCTGATGATGCTACTGAGTACAAGAGTGTTGTTGGGAGTCTCCAGTATCTCACCATCACTCGGCCTGATGTTTCCTATGTAGTTAACTGTGTCTACCAGTATCTTCATGCACCACGGGATACTCATTGGTCTAATATTAAGCACATCCTGCGCTATGTTCGTTCCACTCTCACATATGGTCTTCACCTTCGGCCGGCGCCCTCTGGCGCGCTCTCGGCCTTCAGTGATGCGGATTGGGTTGGTAACCCAGATGACCGGCGATCAACGGGGGGCTATGCAGTCTTCTTCTGTCCTAATTTGATTGCCTGGAGTGTACGGAAGCAAGCTACAGTTTCTCGTAGTAGTACCGAAACTGAATAAAAGGTCGTTGCCAATTCCACCGCGGAGCTCGTTTGGGTCCAATCTTTGGTGCGTGAGTTGAAGATTGCCCAAGACCAGCCACCCATCATTTGGTGTGACAAAATCGGTGCTACATACCTGTCCTCAAACCCGGTATTTCATGGCCGAACGAAACACATCGAAGTTGACTATCATTTTGTGAGACAACGAGTTGCACAAAAGCTCCCGCAGATCAAGTTCATCTCCTCCAAAGACAAACTTGCTGATATCTTCACCAAATCGTTGTCGCTTCCGCTATTCACAGGATGTAGACGCAATCTTAACTTACTGAATACTTCAGGCCACAATTAAGATTGTGGGAGGGTGTTAGACTGTATATTTTCTGTATATGTACTTTGTAACCTGTACGTACCTCTTGGTACCCTATATAATGAGATTGGCCACGCCCCAGAACGTTGAGCCAGTTCCACCCAAACATCCTGTGTCTATTGTTTAACATACTGCCATGATTCGATGTTCTGAGTTTAATTAAAGTGTCATTTAATCATCGGAAAAGCATAAAGGAGGTTGTCCAATCACTTAGATTAAGAAGTTGTTCTCTAGCAACTTAACGGAGTCCACAACCAAGTCTAGTTGCTCTAGAATGAGGATAATCAGATCGGGTGGCGAGGCACAACCACTGCCTTGATGTTCATGGCATGATGGTTGTGGTGGATCAGAATAGTATAGGAGCTGTTCTTAGGGGTTTGCTAGAGTTGACCTAAGATAGGAAGGAAAGAATAGTATAGGAGTTGACATCTCCGGACATGGTGCCATATGGTGTTCTTAGGGGTTTGCTAGAGTTGAGTTCTCCTTTTTTTTTTGAGGTGCAAAGCATAACAGAGATAGAATGAAATACCTGCACCTGGTACGCATCCTTGTAAGCCAACGTTTCTGAGGGAGAGATTCCTGAGGTGTTGCAAGGGAAGGAATATAGTAGCGTTGAGTAGATCGGAGCCGGAGTAGTCAAGACCATACAGTATATTGAGGTCGAGGCCCGTGACATGGCCTGTGCTGGAGTTGCAGGTCACCCCGTCCCAACCGCAGCAATCTCTGCTGGCCGGGGATGCGTTGTCGTACTCGAACTTGTCGAAAATGTGCAAAACCGCCGTCCTCTCGACCTTCTCACACCCCTCGCACGCCGCCGGCATCAGAAACAGCGCACCGCATATCGCCGCCACCAACTCCAAGCATAGCACCGCCACCGCCACCGCCATCGCCGGCGACCTTTGCTGCGTGCGCACGCCCTTGAGGCTATGTTTCGTTGGGTAATTCTTCTTGGTAGAGTAGTGGCTCGAGACTTGAGGGAACTAATCCTGACCACGCAGAGGCTAATAAACTGTCTGCAGCCAGCTGCAACTTGGATGCATGGGAGTGGAGTGGACGGACCGGCAAGGACAAGGACGCTGCATAAGCAAGTCAACGCCTGGCCGCACATTTGTCTATGAATCGTGGCTACAGGGTGCGTGTAATTAGTTTTCAGTCCACCGAGAATTAGCTTAATCTGCGGTCGGGTAGAGGATGCCCCGCACTTCCATAAATACACTAAGTTGACCTACATGATCTTCTTGCGGATGACCAAAAGCGCCACTCTATCGTCGTTCGCGTGACCCTCGCACCGCGGCAGGAACAGCGCCGCGCAGCACCACGGGGGACGAGATCAGGTAAGTCGCCCCGGTCCGCCGCCACCGCACCGCCGTGCTAGATAGGGCCCAGCTGCCCAGTGCCACCTCAAACCACCACCGATGGCCGAAGACCGCCGCGGGAGGAGTGCCTGTCTTTGTACCGACGGTAATGGAGGCCTGCCTGACCAGGATAGTGGGGAAATCATCATATTCATAGGGACTGAGTGTCTCACTGTCTCGATCTAAGTAACAAGGATTCCATTAGTTGCTGCCGTTGTGGAGTAGTCGTGGTCATGTTCCACCTTCAGCCTCCTTCTACCTACTACCTACTACCTACTAGATGACTCGGTGCGCCACCAGCGAGCCAAACATTGTAGCCATTGATTTAATCATTTGTAATTCAACCGCGTTGAGTAACTTGTATGTAACTCGTGCATATATTATAGTCGAAGGAATATTTGTTTTGATTTTTTTTTTGAGACCATGGGCAGCGCCCTATTCATTCATTAATAATCTGTTCAGTACAAATGGTGGACCTGATGAGAGCAGGTACCTCATTAAACCAACAGGCCCCAACCTCATGTTCTGCAGATTTTGCAAGAGCATGGGCTACCACATTACAACAGCGATTGACATGTAAGAAACTACAGGATACAAACATTGTAGCTCTATTTTTGATATCCTTTACAATGGCTCCTATTGGGGATCTATCGAACCCATAGTCTTGCACTTTATTTATCAGAGATAGACAATCTGTAGCAACATGTATCTTCTGAAAACCAGCCTTTCCAGCAAAGACTAGGGCCTGGCGCATGGCAAGGGCTTCCACTACTTCTGGATCATGAACATGTTCAAAAGCACCTCGATTTGCTGCCAGCAATTTCCCCCGATGATCCCGGGCAACGACGCCATATCCAGATTGTCCTGATTGGGCAAAAATCGCAGCATCAACATCTATTAGCACAACGCCGGTGGCGGAGACCATTTTTAGCTCAAGGCTGGGTCTCACGCCTGTTGGAGACAGATGAGTTGACAGTATGCAGAGTAATAATCTCAATATAGGCTTTTATTTTTCCCACGACACGGAGAGGGCGAAGAATTACCTCACCATTGCGGGTGTTGTTTCTGTTCTCCCAGATATGCCAAATGGCTGCTGCTAGGATGGTGGAATGGAAGTCTGAAGCATTAGTAATCCAGTCCAGCAGCCATTGCCTAATATTAATAAAGTTCTTTAGAGTTAGGCAAATTTCAAATTCCTTTTTTAGTTCCTTCCATATCTCTTTCACATACTGGCATTGTAAAAAACAATGTTGGGCATGTTCACGGTTACAAAAGTAGCAATCATGCCTTGTGGGGATCGACCGCACTTGGAGTTGGGCTCCTGTAGGGAGACAATTGTGTGCCATCCTCCAAAGAACGACCTTCATTTTATTTGGGCATTGTATTGCCCATAGCTTCTTCCATGCTTTTTCCATAATCTTCTGATTTGATGAAGAGCCTTTGCCTGAGCAGCTACGTTCAGACCAGAATGTAAATGTTCTTGCCAAGTTGTATGCTGACCTAACAGTATACACCCTAGTCTAGTCTTGGAGTGAGGCCAGGAGGGAAAATCATGGCAGCCTTCAGAGCTGAGAGAAATGCCTAAGATCTTTTCGGCAATCTCATCCGAAAAAGAGTTTCTGACTGCGGCTTCGTTCCATTGTCCCTCGTTCGCCCTCAACAGAGTGCTAACAGTTTGATTGTCCACTATGGAAGGAGAAGTAGGGACTGTACCAGGTACTACCTCTGGGATCCACCGGTCTCTCAAAATATTAATGTATTTTCCATCTCCTACTCTCCAAAGGATGCCCTTGTCAAGCAGCTTTTTCCCATACATTATGCTTCTCCATGTATATGAAGATGATCTTGGGCATTGAGCCATCCAGAAATCTCAATTGGGAAAGTAGTGTCCCTTTAGTACCCGAGCACATAACGAGTTTGGTTCAGTCATTAAACGCCATCTTTGCCTTTCGAGCATCGCCTGATTAAAAGTGGCCAAGTCACGAAACCCCATCCCACCCAAATACTTTGGAGTTGATAACCAGCTCCATGACCTCCAATGTAATTTCTTCTTCCCATCCTCAACTCCCCACCAGAAATTTGATATTGGTCGCCTCATTTTGTAACAAATAGATAAGGGTATTTGAAAGCAGCTCATTACATATGTGGGGATTGGTTGAGCCACTGACTTTAGAAAAACTTCTTTACCTGCCCTTGACAATGGACAATCACTACACCCATTAAGGCGTTTCCATAGCCGGCCAGTGAGAAAATTGCAGTTACTCGTTGGAGAATGTCCCACCCATGTCGGCATGCCAAGGTATGTTGCTTGTAGTGTCTCATCATACACCCCCAGTTTTTCCTTGACATTTTCCTTGATCTGTTCATCATAGTGCGCCCCAAAGAAGAGCGAGGATTTTTGCAAGTTAATTTTTTGACCCGAGCCTTCACAATAGCTTCGCAAGCAGTAGTTGAGAGAATTAATGCTTTTCTCATCACCTTTTGTGAAGAATACACTGTCATCTGCAAAAATAAGGTGAAAAACTGAAGGCCCATTTCTGCCATTTCGTATTCCTTTTAATTCACCAGATGCTTCTTTTCGCTGCAGCAGACAAGGCAAACCTTCAACGCACAATAAGAATAAATATGGGCTAATAGGATAGCCTTGCCTTATGCCTCTTGATGGAAGGAAAGAGTCAGTTAATTCCTCATTTACTTTAACTGCATTTTTAACATAAGTTACACATCTCATAGCCACCTCCACCCATCTAGAGTCAAAACCCAACTTCAGTAGAACACCCTCGAGGTAATTCCACTCTACCCTATCATAGGCCTTCATCATGTCAATTTTAAGGGCAAAGAATGCTTGTTTAGCTTTTTGTTTCCGAATTGTGTGGAGGCATTCATATGCTACCAGCACATTGTTAGTAATTAGCCTTCCACGAAAGCACTCTGTTGTCCAGAGATAATATCCGGCAAGAAAAGCTTATGGCGATTAGCAATAACTTTTGATGCTATTTTGTAAGTAACATTGCATGAGCTTATTGGCCGGAAATTAGAGAGCATATCTAGATTATCTGTTTTCAAGATTAAGACAATTACTGAGTCGCAAAAACCCTCGGGGATGTCCGCGCCCATCAGAAAACCTTTGACCGTAGCACAAATATCCTCCCCAAGCATATCCCAGTGCTTTTGGTAAAACAAAGCTGGAAAACCGTCAGGTCCAGGTGCCGTAGTAGGACCCATCTGAAAAAGTGCTTTCCTTATCTCTTCACAGGTATATTGCTTGCACAACGCCTCATTAATCCCAGCATTTACTTTTCGTGGGATGGCATTTAGAAATGTCTCTAGGGAATCACATGGTTCAGACGTGAATAATCTGGAATAGAAATCATGAACCATGCTTTTTATACCTTTAGGATCCTCACACTATGATCCATCAGCTCTTCTTAGGAATTTTATTTTGTTTGTTCTTCTCCTTGCTGATACTCGGGGATGAAAAAATGAGGTATTTTGATCACCTTCACGCAGCCAATCAACTCTTGAGCGTTGTTTACCCATGATTTCTTCTCTTTCGAACATCTGACATAGTCGATGCTCAAGTTCCTTCTCTTCCTTTAAGTATTTGCTTATTTCATTGCTTTTGCGAATTGTGGCTAGTCTTCTCTCCAACTTTTTAATTTCTCTTTTAACGGATCCGAAAGGCTCCTTGCTCCATTTCTGCAGAATACTAGCCATTTTATTCAGAGTTGACCACGTGTTTTCTAGAGATGGAGTAATTTCTCTGCAAATTCTAGTTTTCTTCAACTGTTTGCATATAGTCGGACGCTTTCAACCAAGCAGCTTCGAATTTGAATGAGTCCCGAACCGGATTGGTAGGACAATGATCTCGACCCTTTGCTACTTTAACTAAGATAGCGAGGTGATCATATGAGGTAGTAATGATGTTCTCCACACTGCAGTCATCAAAAGTCTGTAGGAAATCCCCATTCGCAACTGCCCTATCGAGCCTTACTCTCACATTGCGCCCATTATACTGTCTGTTTGACCATGTTTACTTAGGGCCAGTATACCCCATGTCTGTGAGTCCGCATTCATCAAGACAGACTCGAAACTGGGCCATTTGGTTATCATCTCTTTCTCTGACCCCCATGTGCTCGTCCACAGTTAAGGCTTCATTAAAATCCCCAACACACATCCAGGGCCCTTTCCATTGGGACTTCAGAAAACGAAATCTATCCTAGAATAAATGCCTGAACTCTCGTCTTGGTTCCCTATAAACAAAGGTTGTGCGTCATTCTGTATTATCTTCAGTTTTAACAAGGATATCAATTAACTGAGTGGAATAGGCCTTCAAAGTAACTGAGACCGACGAAGACCAGAACAAAGCCAAACCCCCACTAAAACCATCACTGCTTACAGCAAAAGAACCATTGTATCAGAGTGACCATATAAGGTTCCGAGCTCTAGTGTCCCTCATCTTCGTCTCGCATAGGAAGAGGAGGGAGGGACGAAATCTCTTCACGGGCCATTTCAGCTCGCCAACTGTCGCGTCCGTCCCGAGGCCGCGACAGTTCCACGTTAGGAGAGTCATGGCGTATGGTGGGGCTGCCTGACCGCAGCCTCCGCCTGATCCTCCGATCCTGAGCTAAAAGTATTTGTCTCCTTTTTTTGCTTCTTGCATGAGTCAATCTGATTATCTTCAGCACATAGTACTAGAGACAGAGTGGGGTAGATAGCTTTAGTTTTCTGTCTACTAGTTGTCAAGGCAAGGCTAGGTGTAAGTTGTAGCTCCTTCTCCCCTATATTTTGGCCTTGCCCTTTTGGCCTGTATACTTTAATTTGCTTTCTTTTCTGTCCAGCTATCTTTGCAGCATCCTTCTGCACTAGGAAGAGTTCCTTACTCACGCTGCCGACACTCATAGTACCTTTTTGATTTGAGTTATCACTATAGGAATAGGAAGCTTCGCCGAGGGCTGGGAGCTACGCCGACGGCCAAACGTCGGGGCCGTCGGCGTAGCCATCGTCCAGGCCAGCTCCCCTCCGTGGCCGTCGGCGTACACCTGCCCTCGGCGTATCCTATGCTACGTCGAGGGATGCTCTCGGCGTAGCTATTTTTCCTTTTACGTCATGAAACTTTGAAAAATCATAACTAAATTATTGTAATTCAGAAAAATACAAATAATATATCAAAATTTACAGAAAAATAAGATTTACATATCTGCACTCAAATATTACATATTTATAAAAAATATTAAGTCAACATAAAACATTATATATAGTTTAAAACGCGCATAAAAATTCAAAAACGATCCAAACAATATGAAACCTTCGCGTGGTGTCATATTATGTGACATAGTTACAAGTAAAAACATAAAACTTGATATATTGATTATGTCTAAAAAACATCACAAAATGACCTATCTCATTCGAGGTTTCTCGGCTTTCGGGTCAAATGACCAATATTATGGCTAGAATAAAGACATAATTTGTGATAATATGTCCATATTGTGCATACATGTGCATCATGGGATGGCGAATAATGTTGCAGGAGGAAGTTTTCCTTTTCGTCGCACCAAAAGGCTATTTTTCATTTTCCGAGCACAAAAAACTAATGGTTTTATGAAGCAACCACCAAATGGCTAATTCGAAATGCTACCACCACATTTTACAAAAATACTAGACGACCTTATATGGACAATGTCCTAACAGGGGGATCCGAAACCTTTCCGTCCACCCCTGGTGAAAAAGATAAATTCCTACCGAATCGGTAGGAAGTGAGTCAGATATGAACTGCAGGTACATGATCCGATGCTCATGTTTTTTTACAAAAATCATTTTTAGGTTCATACTATGCTATTTTATCAAAGATCCAATGCAAGTTTAGTGAGGCTCGACCCCGAGCTAAGAATCTTTATGTCCGTCGTTCGACAAAGTTTGACGATAGTTTAAAACGGGCATAAAAATTTCAAAAACGATCGAAACAATGCGTTATGTGACATAGTTATAAGGAAAAATATCAAACCTGGTATATTGATTATGTCTGAAAACACCTTCACAAAATGACCTATCTTATTCGAGGTTTCTTGGCTTTCGAGTCAAATGCCCAATGTTATGGCTAGAATTAAGGCATAGTTTGTGATAATGTGTCCATATTATTCATACATGCGCATCATGGGATGGCGAACAATGTTGCAGGAGGAAGTTTTCCTTTTCGTCGCACCAAAAACTATTTTTATTTTCCGAGCACAAAAAACGGACGGTTTTATGAAGCAACCACCAAATGGCTAATTCAAAATGCTACCACCACATTTTACAAAAATAGTATATGACCTTATATGGATAATGTCCCAACAGGGGAATCTAAAACCTTTCCGTCCACCCCTGGTGAAAAAGATAAATTCCTGCTGAATCGGTAGGAAGTGGGTCAGATATGAACTGCAGGTACATGATCTGATGCTCATATTTTTTTACAAAAATTATTTTTAGGTTCACAATATGCTATTTTATCAAAGATCCAATGCAAGTTTAGTGAGGCTCAGCACCGAGCTAAGAATCTTCATGCTAGCCATTCGACAAAGTTTTAAACGGGCAAATAAAATTATGGCTAGAATCACGTCATAGTTTGTTATAAGTTGATATGGATATCATATTTGGATTCCTATCATTTTTCTGATCAATTTAGACATATTATTTGTCAAATTCCGATTTACGGATTTAAAGATATTAAATATTTCATATTAAAAAGAAAATTACAAAATAAATAAAATCATTATATATTTATTTGAATTTAATAATATTTTTACTTATTCATTGTTGTTTACTTAAATAATTGTTGGTAATTTCAAAAAATACAAACATGTGACATGATGATATAAGAGTTAATAGGACTGATATCATAGTATTGACAACAAGGTATAAACTGCATCGCGGGAACAGATTCTGAAGGAACAAAAAAGTTAAGCGTGCTGGGGGTGGAGTAGTGCTAGGTTGGGTGACCGACTGTGAAATTTTACCAGGACTGCAATTTGACCTAAGATTAAGTGTAATTAGTGTTAAAATTGTTTCAAATGGGTGATTAACGAGTCAAACAATTTAAAAAATAGAGAAAAAATTGATTTTTTTTAAAAAATTATTTTTACAACCGGCCGTTAGGCTATGTTGAGGGCAGCCGACGGCGTTTTTATACGCCGACAGTTTTTATGCGCTACGCCGAGAGAGACCTTTGCAAGGAGCTACGCCGAGGGCAGCCCTCGGCGTAGCATACGACGATGGGGATCAGGGCTACGCCGACGGTTTTTGGCCCTCGGCGTAGCACGCCGTTCCTGTAGTGTATGCTCCATATGCTTAATTGGTGAGAAGACGTCCCCATGGGCTTCCATAAAATATGGTCTCTTCTCTCCTGGCATACTTCTCTGATAGAGTGGTGATTCCCATGTCTTTCTTCACAATGAGTGGTTTTGCCACTTGAGTAAGAGCTCTGCCCAGAATTTGAAGAAGGGAAGGTCTTCCCTTTCTCCTCTTTAAAACACAGTTTGTCAGCATTGTATGGTAACTTACCATCTGCATCCCTCTCACCTGGAGTTGGGCATTCAAGAGATGAATGTCCAATTATGCCGCAAGAGAAGCAGTAGTGAGGCATCCTCTCAAATTTGACTTCATATGTTTCATACGCCTTGTGCTTCTTTGAGTAAGCTGATACATATCTCATGAGTGGTTTCTTAACTTGAACAGAGACCCTCACTCGTAGTGAATTCCCCAATGTCCTGCCTTGGCTGTCTACATCCACTTTCTCGACTTTTGCCAATTTTTGCTCCGAGTAATTCACCCCAAATCCTATTCATGAGCTCAAAACGCGGATTCATTATTCTTGCCCAAAGCGAAATTCTTTCAAAAGATACTTCTGAAGGTCTCTGCTTCGGGTCAAAATCATTGAATAACACTGCATGTTTTCCTACAGTCCACGTAGCACCCTCTTAACTCTATCTGTCGGCAGAGGATGCAAATTCCACAATAAAAACATTATCTGCAACAGATTTTGCAATCACTCCTTTCGGGTTCGCCCAAGCTGGTTTCATTGCTGACATGATTGTTTGAATGTGAAGAATATTTGGAGACAGTACCTTGCCAATTAAAGCCCACTCTAGGCTCACTAGATCCGCTTCATTATCATCCTCCAGCACTACTTGATCGGCCTCCTCCGAGGTGAGATTGAGGCGCTGCAACATCTCCGTCACTCTGACATCTGCATCGCCTGGTTCGTCGACCAGCTTCTCCGCATTCTCTATCCTCGATTCCACCACAGACTTTGCCAAATCAGTGTTGGCTCCGGATTTCTTCACCGCCTCCATGCTTTCACTCCTCGATCACGTCCTATACACGCCCCAATTTCAGCAATTCAACACACAGCCAAGGGTGGGCAGCAAACCAATTTTGCCCCTAAGTCACCCCAAAGTTAAAATGTGATTTCGTGCCTTCCATTTTTTATTGATTATTGATTGGAATCCCATGTTTCGGGAAATTAACGGGTGGTATTTGTATGTGAGAAAGTCTTTTTTATCCGAGCTGATGGGCTATGTTACACCACACATGTTAAGTAAAAGGATGAGTATAATATTGTTTAAACCAAATAATGTTAACTTTGATTGGAAAAACTGTCGAGAACGATAATAGCATTTCTATCTACTGAACTTTATTTGTCAGGGTTTTAGCATATGGGAAAAAATATTGTCTCGGCCGACGGGTACGTGTCAATGTAGGTATGTGAATACGCCTCACACCCATCCAGCCTCAAGCGTCAGCTCTTTCTTCACCATACCCTAATAAAGTAGATTTCTCCTCCGCTCCTCATTCCTGACACCATCCCTCTAGATGTCTTCCCTGGACCAATGTAACCATTTTCCTATATGCACAACAAATCAGTTAGTCCCATGTGTGCCGAGTGAAAAATGTACTCCCTCCGTCCTAAAAGGATGTCACATATTTGTATAAATTTGAATGAATCTAGATGTGTTTTAGTGTATAGATAGATCCAATTTTTTAAAACGATTTCGGGGTGTTCTCGTCGGATATTCTGGTGCTTTTTGACCGGACACTCCAGGTTGGGGGTCGAAAAACTGTTCGTGTCTTTTATGGAAATCAGGTCCTCCAAGCCTCAAATCCGAGGAAATTGGCCAAATTGGGTACGGAAAACGTAGGCAAAAGGTAGACAAAGTCCAAAGACAAATTTGCATGGACCAAAACCACAATCAACTCACCAAAATGAGAGATCGATTAAAAAGCAATTTGGGCTATATTCTTGGTTGAATTTATGGTGCAAATCAATCAAAGTCAAATCCGTGGAAGCCAAAGGCTTTTGATACCATTTTGTTGTAGGTTAACCATGAGGTATGGCCTACTTTGATAAAGAAAATATGAAATTTGGATTCATAGGCCTACCCTAGCAAACGTGATCAATGGTGGGGGCGGCTAAGAGACCGAACAAGTGACCCAATAAGATGGGATCTCTATCAATTAATAGCCATTGTTCGAAGATGAGCTTACACGACAAACAAAAAAAGGGGAAAGCAAAAGGACTGATGCCTACACGGACCCTGAGGATGTGATGCTATGCGAGGCTTGGATGGAAATTAGCTAATATTCATATATGTGTGTCGAGCAAAAGGGAGAGGCATTTTGGAAGAGAGTTTGGGAGTATTTCCATGCGCATAAACACTTGGGCAAGTACTTGTTTGAGAATGATCGGAATAAGAAATCTCTTACGAAAAGGTGGGCATTCATCCAAGAACAATGCAAGAAGTTTTGTGCTTCATATGACCATGTCAAGAAGAGGCCCATGAGTATTATTTCCATCCAGGACTGTGTGTGCCATATTGTCTCTATATGGACATTCATTTATATATGTACATGTAATTCTATCTTACTAACATAAGTTTTAATGTATAGGTGTGGTAAGCTTTGAAACACTTCAAGACGTTCTATGAAAAAAGGGCCTTCACAATGTCAAATTGTTGTAAGCGGATATTAAAGATTGTCAAAAATGGAAAGACCTTTACGTGGGAAGTTAAAAGAAATGGAGGCACAAACCTAACTCAAGTGAACCGAGGTAGCGAAGTCATCAATCTTGATGCGGCCACCCAAAACGGGGTACTAATCTGGCTCGGCCGAGGAGAAGGACCAACTCCAAGCTAGATGCAAAGCACGAGGCTTCATTACATGCATGGCAAGAGACGTTGAAGGAGATGATAGTCAAGGAGGTGCCGGGTGAGAAGAGGGAAGATAGCAAACGTTGGGAAAGGGAGGACGCCACCAAGAGATTTTGTGAGATGTAAAACAAGAAGCTCGAAATAGAAGAGATCAATGCCCGCTCAAGAGCAAAGGAAATAGATCTCAAGCAAAAGGAAGTTGAGTTTTCCATGCTCCGAAGAGAAGCGGATCATGACCGTCGACTTGACCGATATGGGCTCAATCCAATGGGCATAGTTCGAGAAGAAGACGAACATTATCCATGATCGAGATGTATAATTACTCGGCCTTTATATCAATTTGTGTGTTTGTATGAACATCTATGTGTGTCCTTTCGGTGAAGGATGCCAGCGATACTTGGTTGGCCATACATAATAGGGAGAGGTGTCGTTGAGTGTCATGGCCTGCCCTGCGCGGACAAGGGCTGGATGCCTGTCCAGCCCACTAGCAAGCGGACCAAATCGGATATTATTGTGTCTTAAATGCAGACCACCATTGGAGATGACCTAATACAAGGAGGCAATGAATTACCTGCGCGAGGTATGCATCCTGTTATGTTGAGCCCAGTGAGGGACAGACTCCGCAACTCTTGTAAGGGGAGGAACATAGAACCGTTGATTAGCCCTATGTAAGTGCAATCATCTTCAAACCCAGTCACCTCCAGGCCTGTGACACGGCCTAGGCGGGAGTTGCAGGCCACACCCTGCCACTGGCAGCAATTTCTCCCACTCTAGTACAGCAGTTCGTAAGAGATCTTATTGCGGAAGTCCATAAGCGTCGTCCGGTCCTGGTGCGTACAACCCTCGCACCGCATATCATAATCGCCAGGAAGAGCATGATCAGTGCCGGCGACAGGGTGCAGGGGTGCGACATGGTCACGCTTCCCCCGCAGGTTCTCGCCGAGAGCGCCGCCCTACCCACCAGGCTAGCTGTGCATGCTTATACAACCGTTTGATATGGCTACCATATGATCCCGCAATATCCACATCGTCGGTTGCTGGTATTGTTCGGCTAACGGCATCCTCTTTTCATCCGTCAAAATCTGCTAAGCGCCGGCTGTAGGAGATAATTTTTATCCTTTCACTTGTGTCGTATATCCATCGTCACATCATTGTGGTTTTTCATTTACGTCTTAGACACCACCGTCACATTGTTGTGGTTTTCACATGTGTCGTAGACCGCAGTCAATTGTTTTGTTATTTCTAGAAGTGCCCTGGATACCATGTATAAATGATTGTGGCTTGTCCTGCCAAGTGGCCTTGTGCTTTTCCCCGTGCTTCCTATCATCCGTTCCCGCGGAAACTACATGGCACTATATATAGGCGTAAAGTGAACATGGGTATCACAAAAAACAGCTCACGAACACCATGCTTGCACATTTGCTCGTCAAAGGCATCTAGACAGAAAAAAATGAAATAATGCATGTGGGTGAAAATTAAACAGATGAAACATCAAAAAAAAGATACCTTCTTGACACCTTAGTGGACATGTGATGGCTGAGTGAGAGGGCGCTCTATTTCGGTTTTGAGAAAAGACGTATGTTCTTGGTTCATGGAAAGACGCGTCTTCTTGGTTCATGGAAAGACGCGTGTTCTTGGTTCTGTGTCCTATCATGCGTGACATGCAAAAATGCATGTTGTCATGGTCCATGCCATACCGTGGAGAGGACTCTTGTATGTGGATGAGTCACACACGAAGTGGAAGAACTCATGTGTGTGGATGACATGCGTCATATATTTTCTAAAATCAACATCATGTTGTGGATACAACGTCCGTTAGTTTCTCCAAATGGATTTATATCATATCCGTCATTCAGATTGTGCTCTCATCTTTTAATCCTACGGCCTTGCGTGTATGCACAGCTAGCCGAGTGAGTAGCCCACTATTTCCGATCGTACTACCACTAAGGTGCAGCAATGTCTGGTGAGGAGAGGACAGAGCAACGTTCATATATATTAAGGTAGTTAGCTAACGATCAAATACACTCGGCACTAGTAGGAAAGTTTCTTTACTCCCTTTTAGTAGTCCAGCTCACTTGACACTAGGGTAATATCAAATTCATATCCGGGGAGACGGGAGTGATGCCAGTCTTTTTACTGGTCGGGCCGTCGGGGACTCCTGGGGCTATAGCCTATAGCTTAATTTGTGTTTTAGTGCGACGGTAATGTTTCCCTGCAATCCTACCTCGATCAAGAGAGAGAATTCAGAGAGGATCAAGACACACGCAAGAGAGATTTTTGTGCTGCGCTGTATCTGCAGCGTTTTTGGTACTCTTCTATTTATTCAGAGAGCCTTACATGCCGAGCGACGTGCTCAGGGTTAACGATCGTGCCATCCCACGATCCGAGCTTCGTGCCCAGCTACCTAGGACTAAGCCAGAGTGGCGTACAAGTAGGAACAACCTGATTGACAGATAAAAAACAGAAAACAGCTAACTAACTTATTCTTTGACGAAACTAAACAACGAACAGACACCACCGGTTCAGAGAGAGACAGGGTTTAAGCCCAACAGGTAATGGAGGCGTACCTGACAAAGATAGTGGGAGAATCAGCACTCTCGATGGAAGCAAGATCCTGTCCATTAGTTGCTGACTTGCTGCTGTCATGGTCATATTCCATCTTCAGCCTTCGCTGCCGACAAGTTACCTCATCCCCAAAAGTAACACCAGCTACCAGCTCAAAAAAAAAACACTATACAATGACTTCACTGGATCAAATCCCTCCACTGTAACGTTGCCTGTCCGTCGACTCCAGTGTAATGTCAGCAGAAAATATCTTTGAGCCATTGTGATTTCCACGTCAAGTGCTTGCACGCCCAGAAATCCCACTGCGTACTCACGAGAATGCTGCTCAACCAATCTCGCATTCAGTGTCTTTAAACAATTTCCAGAGAACTTGCAGGGTACATACAGGCATGAGAGTCTACATTTCATGCAGCATTGCAGACAACAGTAATTAACAAGGTGACTTAACATTGCTCAGTACATACAGGATTTAAAAATACATTGCCCTAGGCCTAGTTCCAATCAGAGTACCATCACATTGACCAGTGCCAGAGAACTTCACAACATTAACCGATATGACCAGCTAACAGCACACAGCCTTATTACGTACACAACTAAAGTCGATCGGAAATATCTTTACATACTCAACTTGTTGAGAAGTTCTACTTGCATTACACAAAAGCGGCCAGCTGATGACATATTTGGACCTCTAGAAAGGTCAATTGGTGCTACGGATCTTTCTTGTGAATAAAGACAACTTGAACAATACAAAATCGCCAAACCTGTCCACGCCAGAAAACCATGACCATAGCCAGCTTTTCTTGAAGTAGAGCACACCCAAGGACGTCCAGAAACCAACCAGGTAGAACATTGCTGAACAGCCAAATAGTATGATATCACCGACTCGATCATCGTCTTCTTCTCCATGTTCTTCAGACGGAGGTATTGACGGTGTCCTCCAGCAACTCTTCAGCAATGGTGGCCCACAGAGATATGGATTCCCTTCGTAGCTTCTCTGATCAAATGTGATGAACTGCCCCTTTGTCCCGAGTGTAGGACCAGATAGGTTGTTGTATGCCACCGAGAACACCTCAAGGGACTGTAATGCTACTAGCTCTGATGGTATTTGGCCTGCCAAGTTGTTGTGCGAGAGATCCAAGCTCTCGAGCTTACTTAAATTTGATAAGGACCATGGTATTGATCCACCCAAGTAATTGTCAGAGAAATTCAATGCTCGCAACCATTTCATGTTGCCTATACTTTCAGGAATGGTTCCATTCAATTGGTTGGAAGAGAAGTCAAGTCCATACATGTAGTTGAGGGCTTCTCCCTTGTAAAAGTCCTTCCTGCTCTTGGTCATAAATTCCTCTTGGTCCGGTTGCCAAATAAAATTATTATATTGGGCTAAGAGATCTTGATAAGAACCCGACGGTATAATATAAACTGTATCAGCATTTCTATCACTGTATTGGAAATTAAATAACTCATCTTCTGATCCAACATTGCTTAAGCACGAGGGTAGCTTCCCAGATAGCTTATTATGAGATAGATCTAGTAGAGACAAATATGTCAAATGGCATATCTCATTTGGAATCATTCCTACAAAACAATTCCTTTCGAGCAGTAGTACTCTTAGCTTTGGAAAGGCTTTGGGTATAATCCTTGGAAGGACACCACTGAATTGGTTTCCTCCAAGATCCAATGTATACATATCAGTTCCCATGGACACTGGCAATGGAAATGTTCCATTGAAACGGTTTTCACTTAGGTGAAGATATTGCAAATTGGGTAAGCAGTGAATTGGACCGGAAAGATTGTTTTTTGAAAGATCGAGAAACTCAAGGATTGAAGAGTTGCAGAATCCCGATGGAAACGATCCAACCAACGAGTTCCCTCTTAAATTTAAGATGGAAAGGGATGGGAGTGTGTATAAGCAATCAGGGAGAGGGCCAGTCAACTCATTATTGCTGAAATCAATTACAGTAAGAAAATCGCTATCACATATTGCCTCTGAAATTTCCCCAGTGATTCTATTATCATTTAGCATTAGATGGAAATATGATGTTGATAGGTCTTGGGGTAGTGACCCATAGAAATTGTTTGAGGAGAGGAATAAGTTAGAAATACCAGTAGCAAAAGCAGCCCTTATATTATCATGGAAATAATTGTACGACAAGTCCACGGTAGATAGAATAGCTATGTAGCCAAAGGCTGAAGGAAAGGGGCCCTCAAAAAAATTGCCTGATAAGTTTAGGTATTCCAGATTTGGCAATGTGATGTTGATGTCAATAGGTAACTTGATTAGCCTATTGCGAGAAGCATCTAATAATTTAAAATTGTTGTGTACTTTGGATGGAAGAGAAAGAGGTCCGCTAAAGGAATTACCTCGCAGAATTAGGTATGATAGGTTTATGTTGTTCTGTATCAACCATGATGGAAAGTAACCACTAAGGTTATTATTCGACATATCAATGACTTCTAGTGCGTGTTGATGCAACAAGAAACTTGGTATAACGGCAGAAGTTACATTAAGGTTGCAATTACGCAGAACTAGAACTTCAAGCTGATTAGGAAAAAATGTTGTTGGATTCCCCGTTTGTAGCTGAAAATGATTACCGCTGCTTGCAAATTCCAGATATCTCAATTGGCTATGATTTGACAAGGAACTCAGCGAGAGATTTCCTTCTAGATTATTATTTGCAAGGGAGAGTTTCACGAGTGATTTTAAATTTGTAAAGCTAAATGATGGGAACTTCACTGTTAATAGATTATTTGATAGATCAAGAACCCTGAGAGAAGTTAGATTTCCAATGCACGATGGAAGCTCCCCAAATAACATATTGTCACGGAGATGCAACTCTTGAAGATTTTTCATATTGCAAATATCTGAAACATCAAATTAGTAAATTTGATATTTAGTTGTTGACATAAAAAATAGATATTGACATCAAGATAAATTACTAACCTGTTGATAGGGCATCGTTAATTGCATTGCCGTTTATATCAAGAGTCTCAAGCTGCATTATGCTCAGTTCTGTACGACAACAGCAAGGTAAACAATCAGAGTTGTTGACCACGTAGAAATGTTTGCCACAAAATAAATAAAGAAAATAACTAATAATAATTTGCCAGGATTATATTTAGATTGTTCGAGCAGAACTCAAGGCATTATTATCGAGGAATAGTGATCGGATTGATGAAACTTCAACTAAGGATGAGATGCTATTGTCACTTAATTCATTTCCGGATAGATCAAGGATTTCTAATTTGTGTAAATTTGACCAAACTTCAAAGCCTACAAAATACAAATACAAATACAAAGAATCATAAGTTACTAAAAAGGATAGTTATTTGTGTTATCAAAATACAAAGGATGGAAGAGCAAAAAATCCTTCAATACACAAAAATTAAAGATGAAAGCCACATATATTAGAGTTTCTCAATGATACTAATAATACTCTTTAAAGAAAACTAGGTCTATGTTACATAGCTCCATAGACTCGCAAGTTGGTGTTTCTCTTGTGCACCTGAGAGCATCTCTAGCATATACTGCATCCCTCCATACTGCAAAACGTGTATGCGGTAAACCGCAACTTGACTTTGCGTTGCAAAAAAGGGCGGAGCAGATCATATGCCACATAGTTGTATCACAAAATTAAATATCCCTTTTACGGTTCAGTTATGCGACATCTGTTCTACCCCGTCGCGTGTACTGCAAAAAAGCGTATACCGCAAAACAGATTCGACCCCCAACAACTCAAACCAATTCAGAATTTTCAAAGTTTACAACAGCACAAACAAACTGAAAATAAACATACTAGGCTTCATTATGACCATGATGATCACCTCCACCATTCGCAACATCACTTGCAGCAGCTCTGCAAGCTTTCCTTGCCTCGATGATCTCCAATCTTCTATCGTCCCACCAATTTTTTATGATCGGATCTATCTTGTTAGGATCCATAGTCATCACTCGTGTTTCATCGGCAATCACTAATGCCCTGGATATTTCCTCTTCGAGATGAATCCTCCGCTCCTCAAACTCAGCTTTGCACTTCTCATATTCATGAGTTGCAAGCCACATTTTCATCTTGGTCTCTTCCCTCTTGTCAGCCAACTTGAGCTTGGTTTCTATTTGTTGTTGCGCTACTAGCGCCTTATGCTTCATCATGACGTCCATATTGTCCCTCAACTTTTCATGCTCAACCTTTCTCTTCAACTCTTCCTTCACCTTCTTTGTACCAGCTGGCCATTTTCTTTTGGCTTTCGGTTCATCGTCTTCCTCTTCATCTTCTTCCTCCAAGTTTATTGCCGAGTCATTTCTCGGAGGTGGTGCATCTCGATCTCGTACGCTCTACTTCTCACTATCCATGAGAAATTCCTAGCAATGATGGAGAGCAAATGGTTATTCCTCGATGCGGCCATGTCCTTGTACCTGAATTGTGCAATCTTGTCATATTCATCAATGTTGATGCTCCTTGGGGGATGATTCTTCACTTGCTCGTAGGCGGTACTCCAATGACTACAAGATTGTTGTATCCCACCGGCCTTGGAGAGATCTCAATGTGCGAGTGCTTCCTTTCGGCACAAGATTGAAAAAATTCTCCTCAATCCGCTGCCAATACTTCTTTCGAGATCGGTCACTCCCGGTGACAGCATCCATGGACACACCCTCCCAAGCCCGGATCAATGCCATGTCTTTGTCCACTATGTAGTTGGCAGATCTCTATGATTTCACCTTCTCTTGGGCAGCATCGAACACCTCCGCGTCCACCTCTTCTAGTTCATCATCTTCGCAGTCATCGGTCTCTCTCACTCCTTCCTCATCGCCACAGTTGCCGGAAGCAGGAGTACCAGTCTCGTCAGGTAGGGGAGGACCACCGTTGACGTTCACCCTAGCGTCGTTCAGCATGTCAACGAGCGAACACGGAACCGAGAGAAGGTCCTCCCTAAGAATACAAAAAATGTGGCGATTTTGAGGAAATTAATTTCTACACGGTATCCGTAACAAATCTAGGGGAATTTGACGGAAATCAAATCTACACGGAAACATCCAGGAACAGGGGTGAATTGGGTGGCCGGTCGGGGGGGAGGCGTCGTCACCGGCGTGCATGCGAAGAGGGACTTTCGTCTCACTAGTTTCTTCGACTTCAGGCCAAAGGGATCCTTGGATCAGCTGATTTTCTTTCGATCGTCGACGGCCGTATGTGGCTCTCCGAACCACTGGCAGCGCGGGCTGTGCGCCTACTCGCTTCCTCGCCGGTTTCACCACCGGCGCAAGCGGAAGGCTGTCGTCGACGACATCCATGGTGGGAAGGGTTGTCGGCTGGGCTTCCATGGTGGAATCGGCTGGCAGACGCTGGGGAGGGTTCATGACAGAGGCGGTGGGCGGTGTTGCGGTGGGGAATGGCTAGAGGCGCGACAAAGAGGAGATCGAAAAATGGCGGTAGTGGGGACGGGGGAAGAAATGTCCCTAGCACCAAGAGAAAGGCAGGATGCGGTTCACCGCATCTGCAGCCTTGATATGGGAAATATGCGGCACGGAAGCGGCCTTTTGCGGTGAACCGCAAAAATATTTTGGATGCATTATGATTTAGGGTATCTAGAATGACCACTTTTTCGTCTTGTACCGCAAACTAGCGGTTATTTTGTGGGACGGGGCCAAATAAAATATCTTCTAGATGCTTTGATGGAACCCATTCTGTGCCCTTTGCTACAGTAACATGCATGAGTCATCGTGGGTGGGCTACCCTATGGTCCCACAACCATTGAGACTGGCATGCGGGCCTCTTGGGCGGTACTTATGCTCTAGTTACATGTGGTGATGTGTGAGTGCCATGCTACTCCCATGTGCAGGGCGAGATGATGGACGAGCAATGATGTGGAGGGAAACATGTCATGTCTCATGTCCTCGAGCTTTCCCTGGATGTTTCATAGGTCTATTTGTACGTTTCTTACTGCCTCTCAGTTTACTCCATGCCATATCCCCACCTTACCTATTTAATGGTTTATCATGCAACCAGGTTTATCCGGTCTTACATCGTAGTAACTACTCAAGGATGGTTCCAAGTTGTTATCGTATCATCAGTCGTGGACCCCCATGATATGAGCCACCCATAGGGGTGTTGTGCCAAATATTGCAGCTTTCATCGATGTTGGTGGTTTTATTGTATGGCTTGGTGTATTGATGTGCATTCATTTGACTCGTTATTGTGTGCATGTCTAACCCGGAAAAAACTGCCTCTGAGTCGCTCGCGTGGGAGATCCCAGGGTGATCCCATCTAGGCTAAAGAAACCCATCTCGGGCTGACCAGCTGGCCGCCGCCATTGTCGGCACTGGTGGTGGTGCAGCTCCCTGGCCGTCATAGGTAGTAGGGGGAGGATGGTGTGCCCCTTTTCTTCCTATTCGCGCGGAGAGGAAGTCTCGGTGGGTTGCGTGCTGATCGGCGTAGCGGCTGCCATGGTGCAGCAAGAGGGGCATGGTGGTGGAGAGGCGATGCATCGGCGATGTCGTCCAGGCAGTTGGCTTGCAGTGGCCATGTAGGTCCATTTGGAATAGTCGCCTATGGCAACTGTGGCCATATCTGGCTACCCTTCAGCTTGGTCGCTGCCCATATCTCCACCGTAGTTCTTCCCCTCGTGGTGCTCGCGGGCGTCGCGGCCGGGGTCTTCCTCCATCTGCCGGCCTAGTTCTGGTGGCTGATGAAGGTCGGTCGTGTGGGGGCTACCGGTCTGGCTTCGAATAAAGCGGGTGGTCCTAGGACCCCTCTCATGCCAAGATGAAGATCTACATGTTTCCTGTCTTCCTCGATCTGGCCGGAGTGTTGTGTTCCGGAAGGCTCCGCTGGTGAACTCCAATGGACTACATGCCAGAGTTTGTCGGATTGGACGGAATTCGGTCACGGGAAAACATGTTTTTATCTGACCAGTTTGTTTCAGAGAGAGCGATGTGAAACTTTGTAGTTTATTGCCATCAAGGACATTCCTTTAGTCCCATGGTGAAGTCAGTCATGGAGAATGACATGGAAACCGAGGTTTGGAGACTGTAATGGTGGATTGAATCCTGGTGCTAGTGAGGTTTTTGCTTGGTGATCTGGGTCTTGGAGCAGTGGCATCAGAAAGTGGGGGCAACAGTATCGGAGAATTCCAGAGTTCAAACTTGCAGGGTAAAAACCCAAGGTCTGGCCTTAATTGGTTGTGCCTGGCAATGGCCTTGTTGAAAACATTGTTTTGTGAGCGCGAACTTTCTCCGGGGTGAAAATCTATGATCGATTATCATGGCGGCGACGGTGATTGTTCAATGTTCCCTTCTTGGAGGCGTCCCTTTTGGAGAGGATGAATTTCTGGTGCCGTGTTGGTGGTGTTTGGTCCGCTGTTGTAACGCATAGATCGTTGTAGCGAAACTTCTCTTTTTTTGTAATTCTTCTTTCTTTTTTTTGGCTGTGTGCATCCGTATTGCCATTAGGGTACATCGTTGATATAGAGGCTGGGTGTAATTGGTATCTTCACGATATTAATATATGCTCCTTTCCAAAAAAAACAATGTATGTCCTGATGGTAGTCCATTCACGGAGGAGGGAAGGGTGTCGATGACATATCCTGCCAACCCATATACCTATGTCTACCGTACCTACACCACATACATCCTTCTAGGATTAAGGCCTAAGGGGAAATGTCATGGTATCATCGCAACAGTATCCATTGAGGGTAGCTAACAAAGGGTCGAGCTAGATGACTCGGATAATACTAAGTATGGAATTGTCACAAGACGATGTACCCGGGTTTGGCCCATTGCTATAGAGGTAAAGACCTACTTCCTGGTTGTTCTTTATTGCTCTCGAGTATCAATTACAAGATTGCAGTATTGCGTTCCCTCTAGGGATAAGCCTTGTCAACCTTATATAGGTGGGAAGCTAAGGATTATATGGTATACCATGTGTTGCTCTGAGTCAAGTTCTAATAAAATCGAGGTATGCTTCTTTCTTTGTATAACATGTTCGTTGCATGTACTTGGATACTAACTTTCCTTGGATCTGGCTTGGTCTCAAGCCGACCCATCATCTCTTGTGTAAGACCATCAGGGAGGGGCGACCATAAACGTCCACGATACTCCCTAGTCTTGTGGGATGTCTCCACCTTATGGGTCTAGCCGTTTGGGCATTCCCAAATCAAGCCATCACTTGACTCCATCGACTTACTAGTGTGCGACATGTAGACTCTAGGAAAATCCAAGACTTACTCGACGAATGATATGGGGATCTGCTACCAAGACCGGGATACAAGACAGGGAAACCTACACATACGAAATGAGGGCACTCAATACATAAGCCCATATAAGTGTAAGTATGACTACAAAAGACGACAAGGATCAATCTCACATTACAATCATGCTATCGACAATCAAAGTGCATTTCATGCCCTCTAGTGGGTTTTGAATTATTGATGACAACACGGTTTAAGGGGCCAAAATTTTAGCGTGTGTACCCATGTACATACACAATCCCAGAATGGTTGGTGTACCACAAAAAACAACACCTCATAAAGGATTCAAGCATCACATGCCAACTACATCAACAAATCAGTGATGCTGAGGACCTTCCAATGCCAACACTATAGCGACACCACATGAAGAATTCAAGGAGTAAATCACTTGCTTAAAGCCAAATTAAATTGATGTTCTTTGAGTTCTATTTGCTAAAACAAGGTCATTGGTATAAGAAAACACTCAATGAAACTCAATGTGCATATACCTCCTCAAGACAAGAAACCAAATGGGAACCCTTGGGTACCGTCTGTAGTAGCGATGTCATTGTTAAAGACATATCCACGTGAAGTATTCAAGGCTAGAGGATCTACTTGATGCAATAAATCAAACTAGCATCCTTGAATACTATCTGATGTAACAATGATAGGATAAACACAACACTCATCAAGGGACTCACAAGCGCAACCATCTCTTGATGCAAGAAATTCAGCCGGTGTTTGTGAGGTCCATATGTTGTATCATCGGCAACATTGAGGACCACACTCAATGAAGAACTCAAAAGCACAACCATATGCTTGATTCAATAAACTCAACTAGCGATTGTGAGGTCTATCTGATGTAGCAGCAACAAGACAAAGACATCAATAACCTAAGTACTCAAGGCATATACTCTTGCCAATGCAAGAAACCAACATAATGCCCTTGAGTACTATCTTTTGTGGTGATGACGAGATGATAAACCATCCGCATACACTGCCTATATAATGAGTGACTAAGCGTAGTTGAAGAATCATCATGGATGAAGAAACGTTGCAAGACAACATGAAGAATTGTACCTTTTGAAGAACAAAAGGCGCAAATACCTACCTAAGGATATGGCATGCTAGAAGACTCAGAGCAGAGCGGCATGAAGAGTAGTTCTTATTTTATAGCTTCGATATTCATCGAATTGGGTGATCTAGCAAGTCGATCTAGTGACTAGCATTATAAGCACAGAAACTCAACCCTTATTGGGTCGTGTCACTTCAGGGTATCAGAATAGTGTGTTGATTGTAGTTTGTGACCTACATGGCGCTCCAACTATCAGGATTTTGGCTCCCGATGAGTAGATTTGTGTGTAGGTATGGTGTGTCAATGATCCAATGAGCCAACTAGCTCAAAGAGACATAGATTATAAAGGTTTAGGTCCTTTAGAATACCCCCGGTAACAACCTTACGTCCTAGTGTGTATGTATATTCCAAGCCTACGAGGTGCTCAATATTACTATGGATGCAGACGGACGTCCGTGTGGACATAAAAACCTGTCCGCCAATTCAATTTTCTATGCCAGCTCTTAATAAATTTGACCCCGTCATGTCCGCCGGACTGACGACCTGCATGCCTAAATATTACATTGAATTGGTAGCTGGCTTTCTAAATCTCATCTACCCGCCGAGGAAAAAGATAACAAAGTATAGACTACAAAAATACTCCCCGTCCCCGACAATGTTTTGGGGCCGCACAAACAAAATGTACCTACGAAAGTTGGTTAGCCGACGGATGACCATTTGGTGGCAGCGGTGCAAGCAAATATTTGTTTCTCTGCGGTAGATCCGATACCGGTAGAAAATTACGTCGTGGTAGTTAGGAGGATGCAACGGTAGAAAATTATGCCATGGTAGGTGAAAAATAATTGACTATGCCGCGGATTTGACTGGACATTTACATTTAGTCCCATAGCGGAGACTAGTCAAACATGCAACACTGACATGGCAAGCATGTAACACTGACTTGTGTGACTGACAACCACCTAGGCTCGTGTATACTTCCCCCAACTTCCCCCAAATGCACTCTCTATTCTACTCCCATTACTCTTCCCAAATCCCTCTCAGAGAATCTTCATCGGTTGGTGGAGGTAGAGGAGTAGACGCTCAATGCGGTGACGCGCGGTACCGACTTGAAGATGGCGGAGCAACTGCGAAGCATCATTCCTCTCCACAGCAGTAGTTCCCCTGATGTAAATGCTTCTCTCTTTGACTGGGTTTTCTTGTGCTTGGTTTTTCCGATTGGTTCATGTTTATCTGATTGGGGTTGTCTTGTTCTTTTGTTGTTTCGATCAATAAATTTTATCTCATCGATCGACTGGGTTTTCTCTTATCTTGGTTGTTTCGATTGATTGATCGATCTTTATCTAATCAATGTGGTTTTTTATTATCTCATTTGGGGATTTTTTTTGCAGGGTAAACTGCCATGGTGGATCAAATGCACTGATGTCCAAGATTGGAACAACTTCGCAACCAATAAGCAATTAGGTTGCAAATGTGGCGACCATCTGAAGCCGTGTTGCCTCATCGCATACACCAGCAAGAACACCGGCTACAAGATCTTGGGCAGCCACTTCAAAACTCCAAAGTGCAAGATCCACGTCTGGGTTGACAAAAAGAACGACACATTCATGCAAGATCTGTTAAAGCATATGTGGAAAAAGGCCAACAAGCTCACATACCAAATGGCTGAAGAGGAATTCGATGCTAGATTCAAATTTGCGAGGATTCAAGCTAGATACTCGGTTCAGGGTGACATCAACAAGATTCAACGGGAGTTGGTTCGCCTCATGGAGGATATGACGAACCTTAGGGTTAGTTTAGATTTAGGTAGTTATAATTGAGTTGTGTATAAGAACTATTGTGCTGAAGTTACATAAATATATGTTTGAGAACAATATATGTTCTTATGGTATATAATTGGTGTTGCTATTAATTTTGTCAGTTACGATATTCCGACAAACTTTTTCAATGCTTAAGACGATAGTTTTATTTGTCGTGGAAACTTGTACCATGGCACAAATATTTTACTGCGAAAAGTCAATAGGGCCCACATGTCATGGACCGGACCTTAAGTTCTCCCACACGCCATCCAAAATTTGGGGGAAACACTTACCCCGCAGCACTCGCTCGATCCCGAATCTTTCCCCAAACCAAACTCTAGCTCCCCATGCAACCGCGTCCGCTCCACCATCGCCGCCTTACATCCCACCTCTGACGCCCCCGACCAAGGGCCACCACCTCGTTCGCCAACTCCATGTTGACACCCATGGACAACATTGTTTCCCACTGGCTATCGTCTCGGTCGCCACCTCTGTGTCGACACCTAGGGTTGGATACCTCCCCATCGAGAACGTTGTTCCCGACGAGCCACTGCCTCGTTTCCCACCATCGCATCAACATCCAGATTTTGTTTGTTTCTGTACTTCGGTTTGGCCTCGATCTTTAGAAGAACACAAATGGAAAAGAGATGGATGTGTGCATTTAGGCAGACATCAGAATACGTAGCTACATTGGAAAGGTTTTTGAACTTCACATTCTCCCAGTCAGCAAATGGAGGAAAACTCTGTTGTCCTTGCTATGATTGTGCGAATCTATATTGGTTTGACATTTATGCTATTGCTGACCACTTGGTACACAAGGTTTTATGCCATGACATACATGTCGGTGATGGTAGACCTAGTCTTGTACCCTACATGGGCCTGAACCCATGCTTCCTGCCCATGATGACCTCTAACGATCAAGGACCTAGAGGCATGCATATAGAATGTCTCAAACCGACCTAACCTCAATCGAACTGACCTATGGGGCTACAAGATGGCTCTCTGGAGATCCTAAAGACCATACATATGTGCAAGGAAGATTTAAGATCACGATTACATGCAAGACAAGATAAAGACCTAACAGAAGACATTCACCCCAGAAGGACATGCCATAATCGCCTAAGTCTTCACCATTAGCCTTAGTCATAGCTCTAGATTTATATCTCTCGTCGGGTATCATTATAAAACCACCGAGATCATCTTGTAGAAACATTGTATGATCACTCGATCACCTTATAAATAAATTCTGAGGGATCCCTCCCATTACCCACATATCTTCGTCTTTGATATCTAAACATACTGACCTGAGTCATCCGTCGAATAAATAAACTCTCTTTCGTTCCTCAGAAGTGAGACTGCGGAGGGATCATGAAAATTATCTATCGTCAGTATGCACTAGATTTTCCATGGTGATTCTGTTGATGGGAGTTTTAGTTTTTTAGAATGTAGCACATGTCCTTCTATTAATCCTGCTATTGATTCTCTCACTTATGACATGGATGATCTGCTAAGGGCTAGTACAGGGCATTTTATGCATACTGGTCAGACTTCTGCTCCTAGTGATGTTGTTACCTATACCAAGTTGGCATATGAAGCTTCCCTAGATCTGTACCCAGGTTGCAACCATTTCTCAAAGCTGCAATTCATTGTTAGGCTATTAAACATAAAAAATTGTGGGGAACAGCCAATGGAATGTTTGCTGAAATTCTTCAGTTATTAGGTGAATCATTCCCCTAAGGAAATCACATACCCAGGAACTATTATGAGTCTAATAAGTTCGTGAAAGATGTAGGCCTTGGGTATAACAACGATGCTTGCGTAAATGACCGTGTTTTATACAAAAATGATCTTGCACTCCATGTGAGTTGCAACATATGTGGTGCTTTAAGGTGGAAGGCCATAATTGACCGTACATATGGAAAGCGGCCTCACAAAGTTGTTGCTAAGGTTATCAACTATTTCCTCTGAAAATAAGGGTGTGGAGGATATTTATGTCTCAAAAGACAACTGCTGATGCAACATGGCATGCAAGTAAGCGTACAAATGATGGTCTGTTCTGGCATCCTGCTGATGCTGATAACTTTAAATTTCTGCAAGATACTATTGTGTTACGCAATGTTCTAACTCTGATGTACAATTTTATTACTGTGCATAGGTCTCCAACATTCCAACCGAAGATGATAATGATGTTCTTTGTGAACAAAGAGTCCTGGCTAATAAACCTAATAGAACAGTGAACAAATACACTTCTTATTTGGTTAATGGATACAATTTTGTTTAAAGACTTATGGACTACAGAAGACCACCATGAATTATGGTGTAGATGTTTGTGGCAAGGATGGAAACAAAGAGACTGGTTACTATGGTACGATCATAAATATCATTAAACTTAATTACGCTGACAAGGGTTCTATTGTATTGTTCATGTGTGATTGGGTTAGTAATGCCTAGAGAGGTTCCAAGAAGGATAAATTGTGAATAAATCTTATGAATTTTAATCACCTGACACACACAAGGAAACAACTGACCGACAAGCCATTCATCCATGCATGGCAAGCTAAACAAGTGTACTTCATCCATGTGAGTGATGATACAGAAGGATGACACACTGTGAGGTCTTCTCCACTGCGGGGTGATTTTAAGTTAGAATGCCCTAATGAGGATATGGAGGATGGTGACATAGCCAAGATATCAGCTGTTTATGGTCTTAATACTGATTTTTATCAACCTCCTGATGAGTCATGTCCACCTATAAGGGATGATAGCATCTTCTAAATACGTTGTTGAAATAGGCAATAGATTTTTTAAGGTAAATGTTTTCATCTTCAAAACAAAATCACAATATTCAGTTTGTATAATAGTTACAGTTTATAATATTACATTACCTTTGTGTATGCAGCGAGCGCAAGCAAAAGAAAGCAATGGCTAATTGATTGAAGGTATCAAAACAACGTAGCTACCAAAAATGGAAGATACTTGTCTGGTTATGTATGAAGCCCTTTCTTAGGTAGTAGTTGTGTCATCGATTTGTGTGTGTGGAACTGATAGCTACCTATTTGTATTGATGTACTGGTATGCCATATTAGTACGTGCTATGAACTTTTGATAATATTTGAAAGCATCGTGTGTGATTTATATTATGATTTTATATGAATTCTGATAAATTAGGGGAACCATAGCAAAATATAAAAAAATCAGGCTAAATTGCTACACCTAAAAAGACCATTGGGGCGGTCATATTGTGGCGGCCATGCACAACTGTAACAACACCTAGGAAATGTCGGACTACAATATGCCGCGACGTTATGCCTTGCTGACGTGATAGCGCTTCCTCGGCGGTGATGTGCTGAGCCAAAAAAGCGTCGCGTAAAAACTTTTCTCGACGCAGTTACCCTTGGCAGCTTTTTTTTGCCATGCTAGGGCGAGTACGGTGACTAGGCGTGTGCCTCAGTGGTTATAAGCGTTAGAACACACGATATGTGATGTAGTGATAGTGGTGAAATGTCGAAGAATGAATGCCCCTCCTTCACATAGAGGAATTTGATATTTATAGCGGCGATGAGATGCCCTAAGGCTACGAAAAGACCTCCTTGCCCTCGGGAGGTCGGTTTTGGTGTTGTATGCCTCTTCTTCCCTTTGTGGTGTGTCCTGGTACGCCTTCCACTGTCAGACACATTATGAATGTTGACGCAGACCTTGGCAAGTGTCGAGGGAGGATGGAACCTCTTGTCGTTTGGCCGCCTGGCAACCTATGATGTTTATCGAAACCGAAAATCAATATGGTCTTGGCGGAAACTTGTCAGGTCGGATTGGCGACTGGTAAGATGGTTGTTGCCTTCACAGTAGCCGCGACGCCAACTCGTAAAGCTTTGGCTCCTTCTTGACTCTATTAGTTTGTCGTTCCATGGGTAATGTGTATCCCATACCCCCCGTCATTCATCGAGAGCACGACTCTTCGTACCTTAAGAGCTCATTGTGCTTTCTCTAGAATCAGAGTTAAAGCTAACATAGAAAAAAACTTCCAAGAGAAAGTCCACTTCCACAATGAAATCGACGACGACAGATGTCACGATGAGGCAAGCCAATTTCTCTGTCATAGGAGGAACGATTGTCAAAAGCTCTCCATGCAGATGACTTATATGTTATTAGTAAATTAAGAAGTATAGCTTTTGTAATGTCGAGAAATGGCGAGACTAGGATGATGACTCTGATGAGTCATATTATGACGAGGAGAAAAGCTGGATGATGACTAGTACTAGTGTTTGAAAATGCATTTCAATTATTATATGAATTATTTTATTATGTTCCGGTCTATGTACCTTTAATTCCTTCAGAATTATTTAAAGGCCTAGAGAGATCAAGCCCACCTAGGTTTACATCTTAACCTTATTCAAAAGAAATATCCCACCTCTAGATCTTTACTTCCACACTCGACCTGTCCACAGCGGAGCGTACCTGTCCGTGCCCTTGACCGTGGATGCGGGCACCTCTTTGGCTCCCTGGACCATGGTTAGCACCTTCGACTGCTTCATGCACAGCACCAACTTTACTGATCGAACCAATCTCCCATTTATAAAAAACGAGGTTTATATATGATGGCCGAAATTTCCTTTATTTGAACAAAATTTGTATGATAGAAATTTATATTGTTAGATCATAAGGAAACTTTTGTACTTCTTTCGATGTTGTATGTTAGAATTTTATATTGTGGAATGTTCTAACTGGTATATATGTGACATAATTGCTTCAGTGGGCCGATTACTATGCTAGCTTCTTATTCTTAAAATATCATTAAACTAGCTACGAGAAATGCGAAGAAAAGGCAAGACAATGTTCGTATTGTTCTGGTGTGCTTGTGCCATCTACCATGTGAGGTAACTGGTGAGGCTTGATCAGGGATTTAATAACATGTATGCAAGTATTTATGTCAAATAGTGTAAATTCATCTCTTGTCTAGATGCCTAATCTGTAGACAAGTACGGTCTTCGATATAGGTTTGGTAATGGTGTCAACATAATTAGATTAAGGAGAAGAAATCGAAGACGGATGTTAGAAGATGCAAGCCAAATAGGGATGGAAATGGGTACCATTAACCGCGTCAATGATAAGGAAATTGGTAATTATTAACTGCTCGGTCGGCTTGGAAGTAGCGACTAATCGAAATCCGGACGATTAACTAATTTAACCGATCACAACCTACATAAATTAGCACCCAAAAAAGTGTATATAAGAAAGAAATAGTATATGAGCATCTATATATCCGGCCCTACTTATCTAGAGCCCAAGGCCATTAAAACATGTATGCTTCTCCTCCCTGACCTAATCTTCAAGGTCGCGAGCGACTTAGGATCCAACAGCTAGCACGATGTGCCCTCCTTCCACGTACCTCCTCTGACCTCTAAAGTTGTTCTTCTCCCACCACCTACCCAGGACACGTCTCCTCTTGCACCTCAACCACCTACCTTATTAAAGGCAGCCTCAAGCTCCCGGACGAGGTCCTTAAGGCGCTCGAGCTTTTGTATCTGAGGTATAGTTGGCAACTGCGAGGAACTGGTCAACAATGAAAAGGAATGGTGGGTGACAGCGGGAATCGAACTCCTGGAGGCGGTAATAGAGCGGGACCTTCGCAAATACTACTTAATTGGGGCGGGCTAGCAGTTGGACGAGCGATATGCGTTGAAAATTTTGCAACTTTTCTGACCAAGTGTAGTAGTTAATCGGAAACATACCTAGTAATCAGACTATCAGAGCTATTAGTCGGGCTAAACGATTAACACAGCCGATTAGTGATAATCGACACGGTCAAGTCCAGAGTAGCGATTGATCGGACTATTAATCGCTGATTTGGCCGATTGTTTGAATAGTGACCCGTGTAACCGTTGGGTAAAAACCCATTAGGAGTACATGTACGGGATAAAATGTTACCTATGAATATGTAAATTGGAAAATATCATACTCATCGGGTAGAGAGGGTACAAGTATGGGATCGTAGAATCCATACACGCATATCCATCTGCCCATTCAAAATTTAACAAGTGGGGCTAACGTACTTAATTTTCTCATAATCATACATTGATGCTAGCTAGGCGCTCTCCGTATCTTTCGTGTTACAACTAGATCGACGGATGACTATGTGTTGTGCTAAAAAAAATATGTGTGGGCCATCGGTTACCACTGCCGGCTTTTAATTTTAACCATAGTGCTAGCCGTGGCATTTAGGCACCTACCTCGGCTTTTAAAGCAGCCAGCGTCCTCCTTCGTTGTTGTAGTGATTGTTCGTGGTGGGAGGACGACGAGGAGTCAGAGGTAGCTGACAATGACTCAGGACGATGGATCCATTAATTGTCTTGGAGGGAAAAGCAACTCTGGTTTGGCTCCTAACTCGATGTAAGACTGGTTATAGTGGAGAGTAATTTAGAGCATATGTTATTAGTCTAAGTTACTGTCTTCATAGTGAAAAATAACTTAGTTGTGGTAACATATAATGTCACATTAATTAGATTGTAGACACACTTTGCCTTGATATGTACGATGTTACAGTAACATAGCTAGTTACTCAATCTATCTCTCTCTTCATTAAATCATTGCCACATAAGCAAAAATACTGACTTGGACTCTTAGTTACTAGTGAAATTACCCCCACTATGACCAACATAAGAGGAAAAAAGCAACTCCTAGTCTAAGGGCTCCGCGTTACCAATACACCTCCGACTGGAACATGTTACATAGCGACATAGGCCAATATAAATAGCCATTTAAAAGAGATTGTCAAAGCATGACGTCAAATTAAACTAAAATATTTTTTGATATAAAAATAAAATAAAACAAAATAAATGAAGAACAAAGAAGAAGGCCCATCAATCCCATGGATTATCAGCCCTCATGAAATCAGGTCACCTCTTTCACGAACCAAGTGCATGAACTTCTTTCTACAAGTACTTTGGGCTTCTTTCCTCTCGGCCAAGGGTATGTGTGGTCTTTTTTACACGGCCTTTGGCCAAGGCACCTATTGGTCATTTGTAAACATTTCATTCCTATAACTGGAGGTCTCATGTCAAGTGTGTTGTTCAAAGCTACTATCTCTGTTCTACAATGTAAGCTTTTAAAAAAGCTAAAATAGCTTGCTTAAAAGTCTTATATTCTGAAACAGAGTGAGTAAGAAATATCAACACCTCTTCATATTTTTTTCATCTTGGTAGAATTCTCGTTCACACTTCCTGACGGTTACCTCCTCATTCTCCTAGCAAGAAGAGAAGGGTTCTGTGTTTTGGCAGAACCAAGCCTATATAAAACTCTTGTCTCTTTTCGGTTGAAATTACGACGACCTGTCTCTTATATTGTTTCTACTTATAGACGTTTCTACTTTACATTGGTCGATATTAAATTGTAGAAACAACATTGTTTTTAACATGAAAGATTTTAGTAATGTTTTGTAGATTACCCATATGACTGTTCAATGGATCCAAGTGTGATGTTTTCTTATACTGAAGAATCATCGATAGTGAATAGTTCATAGATGCAACCAGCTGCTGATGATTACACAAGGTATCTACCGGGGCTCTTGTTGGTAGCTTATTAGTAGAATTCAAGATGTTTAGCCTTTTCAGTGCTTAGTTTAATTTTAGATGGTTGATATTTGTATCAACCCTCTCTGATCCTTTAATTATAAACTCTATTTTCCGTAATGTTGCAATAAAAGACTGTGTGCATCTATTCAGAGACACAAGTTTCCATGCCTTTAAAAAAACTCTTGTCTCTTTTCAGTTGAAATTACGACATGTCTCTTATGTTGTTTTCACTACAATAACATAACTGATAAAGAGAGCAGAGAAGTTGGTGTGCCCGAATAGATGGGGAGGAGAAGAACGAAAAAAAATTAGCTAGTTCAGCTAGACCCCATATAGCTGGTTGTTGGTGCTAGTTCAACACACTAACAGGAAAGCACTGTCATACTGAACCGGTACTTTACATCGTGGATTCGAATGCTAGTGATTTCAACACCGGAGGCGTCCTAAGTAATGCAAGAAGAGAGGCAAATGAATGAATGAATTACCGGCGCCAGGTATGCATCCTTTTATGTTGAGGACAGATTCCGTAGCTCTCGTAAGGGGAGGAACATGGTAGCGTTGAGTAGCCCTATGTTGCAATCGTCTCGATATCCAGTCCGGTCCAGGCCCGTGACACGGCCTGTGCGGGAGTTGCAGGTCACTCCTGTTAGGGTAATAGATCTTGTATTATCAGAGGGCCAAAGGCTAGAATATATAGTACATGTACAGGCCTTGGACCGGTGGAGTAGAGAGTAGCGGCGATGCGAGAGACCGCGACGAAGCCGGCGGCACGGGGGATCATGAGCAGCAAGAACAGACGGAACCCCAAGAAGACCAGCACCACGAAGACGAGTCTCCTCAGCACGAAGCTCAGCCAGTACCTCAGAGAGCGGAACACGACCACGGGCAAGCAGCTGGGCACGGCGCGGCTCAAACTCCTTGCGGAGCCGTGACAAGAACTCAAAGACGCGCTGAAACTCCAGATCTGTGCGCACAATCAGACAGCAGGGACATGTGTTACACACCGCTGTGCGAAGAGAGTCAAGCTGACGCCAAATAGCAGCACTCTGAGTGTAGAAATCATCAATACTAGAATCACCCTGCTTAAGATCATGCTCCCGACGAACCACGGACAGATAAAGAGCATCTCCAGATGGCTGATAGCGCTGACGAATAAAGGCCCACTGAGCAGCAGCAGTGGGAAAACCCATGAACTCAGCAGCATACTGAGGCAGAACACTGGAAGTGAGAATAGCAGCAGCACGAGCATCCTCATCTATCCACTGAGTGTAGTCAGCCAGATCCAGCCGGTAGGCCGTAGTAGCAGCAGAATGCGTCTGAACCTGGCGCTCATAATCAGCCCGAGCAGAATCATCAGCACTCTGGGCTGCATCCTTGACCGCCTGAGTAGCATCGGGGGCAAGGACAACGGGCGTCGGTGCACGAGGCACTGGAGGCACAACGGGGCGCGGTGGACAGGAGACCTCACCGGAAAGCACACCCCAAAGGCGAAGACCGCGCATATGAACGCGCATAAAGGCAGCGAAATCAGGATAATTCGCGCCATCAAAAATCACCGGGCTGCGAGGAATCGCAACATAGCCCGAGGAGGAAGACATTTTTTTCAACTCAAACCAGATCGAACGGATCTGGATCTAGCGAGACTTCGGCGCCGGCGGGCCGACGGGCGACGGGGGAGGCGGGGCAGCAGCCAGCGGAGGGAGAGGCAACGGCGGCGGCCAATGACGGGCGGCGACCGGACGGAGAGGAGGCGGCGGCCGGGGCGGCGGGGACGGGGCGACGGGGTCGGGCCGGCGGCGACGGATCCGGGGCGACGGGGTCGGGCCGGCGGCGACGGATCCGGGGCGGCGGGGCGGGCGGCCGGTGGCTGGCGGCGGCGGCGTCAGTGGCGGTGACGGGCGGCGGCGGCAGCGGTCGGCGACGGCGGCGGAAGGGCCGGGGCCGACGGCGGCGGCGGCGGGAGGGCCGGGGCCGACGGCGGCGGCGGCGGGAGGGCCGGGGCCGACGGCGGCGGCGGCGGGAGGGCCGGGGCCGGCGGCGGCGGGAGGAGAGAGAAAAAAAAGCCTTACGGCGCTGATACCATGTTAGGGTAATAGATCTTGTATTACCAGAGGGCCAAGGCCAGAATATATAGTACATGTACAGGTGCAAATATACAGAAAGCCCCTAACATATGGGAAAAATACAATACACAAATATACTCCAACAACCCCATCCCACCGGCAGCAATCTCTGCCACTTCAGTACAGCGATTGGTTCCAGACCTCATGGCGGAAGTCCATAAGCGCCGTCCATTCTTCGTGCGTACACCCCTCGCGCCGCGGCAGGAATATCATCGTCACCAGGCAAATCACGGCCAGCGCCCGGCCATGGGGTGCAAGGGCGCCTCATGGTCACGCTCTCGTCGCGAGCGCACGCTCCTTCCTTGGGGTGCAAGGGTGCAAGGGTTTCTCCTCGAGGACTACCACTCAGGTGCAGCAATGTCGCATGGGAGAGGAAGAGGACACAGCGACGTACATACGAACATATCTTAAGGTAGGTAACAATCAAATTCACTTGGCACTAGGAAGCTCTTTTTACTCTGCTTTAGCAGTCTTTACTCTGCGTCTAGATCACTTGACACTAGGGTATATCAAATTCATATTCAGGAGTGGCAGTCTTTGTACTGGCGACTAAATTGCATATATTTAACACACAAGTCTTTGATTTTCTTTGGTTAGATCAGTGAGCACGCGCACGCGGTCGGAGACTCCCGAGGCTCCAGCCTATAGCTTTGTGTTTTGAGTTGGACGGTAATGGAGGCGTACCTGACAAAGATAGTGGGAGCATCGTCTCGTCCTAGGGAGACTGAGACTGAGAGTGTCAAGCCGGGTCGCCTACGGCTCCTCTTTCTCCATGTGGAAGCTAAGAGCCTGTCCATTTGTTGCTGCCGTCGTGGCCATCTTCCACCTTCAGCCTCCTCTGCCCACAAATTACCCCATCCCAAAACTATAACCAGCTAAGTACAATGATTTTTCTGGACTAAGTCACTCCTATAGTATTGTTTGTCAGATGACTCGGCTGTAATAATGTCAGCATAAAACTGCTTTCAGACATTGTGTTTTTCTCCACAGGAAACTGCGGTGTAATACCACACCACCAGAAATGCAACTGTGCACTCACAGAATGCAAGCTCAAACAATCACGAGTTCTGTGTCTTTAATCCATTTCCAAAGCATTTGCTGGGCACGGGCACGAGATCGAGTCTTATAGTGCATAGCAGCAGTGCAGGGTAACAATAATTTGTGAAAAGTTATAATCCCAAAATATTGTGTTGTATTATTCATCTGACCCTCGAGGGTATATATAGAGGTACACGAGGTAGGCAGAGACTTGGACTACAAGAAGATCATTACATTTAAAATAATCCTATCTCTATCTCTTATCCCAACCGTATATTTGTCTAACATTCCCCCTCAGTCGTAGCAGGAGAGAAGCAGACGTTTGCGACTAGAGAAGTCATGAGCATTCGTCACCTTCTCCACCTTGTGATCATCATCGTCCTCTTATGGTTCCTTCTCTTTCCTCCCACGGTCACAGCGGGAGTGGCGTGGATGCAAGTGACGCTGCTGACTGAAGTTCTTGAGTTGCTGTAGACGTTGATCTTGATGTCGATGCCAAGGTAGTTGATCATGATGTAGCCGTGGTCGAGGTTGTCGTGGTCGGTGTAGCCGATAGCACCGAAGGCGCAAAAAATTGCGTGGTTCTTGTCGTAGGGTTGTAGGTTTTTTGTGCGGCGGCGGGTTTCTTGGTTATAGTGCGGCGGCGGCAGTAATCTCGGCGGCGACGGGTTTTTGTGCGGCGGCGGGTTTTTGGTTAGGGTTTTGGAGGCGGCGGCCGAGGCACAAGGCAAGCGGCAGCGACAAGATTTTTATGACGACGGCAGCGGATCGCGGGATCGGCGGCAACGGCGGGGTTTTAACCAGGCGGGCGAGGCGATCGTGTGATCTCCCTAGCAGAGCGCCTAGCTACGGCGGCGACGGTTTTGACCACGTGATGTAGAACTTGGCGATGATTTTTGTTGGTGATGTAGAACTCGACGAAGATCTTGGTGTAGTCGTACAGGTTGATGTAGATGTTAGGGTCGATGTAGTTCAGCTCGGTGCATTGTAGATATTGTTGTCGGTGTAGTCGTGTCGATGTAGTGTAGATCTGGTGATGTCGGTATAGTCATGCCTCGAAGCAGTGTAGATCTTGGTGTAGACGTGTACAATGTTGATGAAGGGCTTGATTTCTCTTGATGTAGAAGTTGCAGCCGCGATCCGTTCATCCGTTCGGGAGTTGAACTCACTCGATCTGATCAGCAGATGCTCCTTGGTACCGAGGACGTACATGGAGTTGTTCCATATGTATTCCGTGCAATGCATGTGGTGCGCCTGGACAAGGCGCGTACACGCGCGGCCGGCCATGTCCCTCACGGCCAGGGATGCTTGTGCTTCACCGGCCGATTTCTACTGGCTAAGGATCATGGATTTAGCGATTTATTTTGTGGCTAAGCTTAAGATCTAATATATGAATTGGAAATGTGAAATTTGTCTAAACTAATCTATGGAATCGATCCGATCTTTGATTGAGACCGGGTGTTGCGCCCCCGAGAAGTAATCTCCCTAGAGGCGACGCGTTGCGGAATTGGTGGATGAACCTAGGATCAACGTCGTGAGGCTAACCGCCATGATACCATGTGGAAAGTTATAATCCCAAAATATTGTGTTGTATTATTCATCTGACCCTCGAGGGTATATGTAGAGATACATGAGGTAGGTAGAGACTTGGACTACAAGAAGATCATTACATTTAAAATAATCATATCTCTATTTCTTATTCCAACCCTATATTTGTCTAACATAATTAACAAAGTGACTTCACATTATACCAACATAACTGTGCCGCTTCACAGCAAAATAATTCATTGATTGACAAGGCAAAACAAGATACAAAACGTGGCCACGGAACAACACAACCTTATTGTACAACT
The DNA here is from genome assembly GCA_910589775.1 of Avena eriantha. Classification (NCBI taxonomy): domain Eukaryota; kingdom Viridiplantae; phylum Streptophyta; class Magnoliopsida; order Poales; family Poaceae; genus Avena; species Avena eriantha. The sequence continues at coordinate 95,140,344 of OU342744.1, forward strand.
AACAGTCAAAATAGTTTAGGTACACACCCCCCTCGATGTAAGTACTCATGAGAATGCTGCTCAACCAATCTCCCATTCAGTGTCTTTTACCAACTTCCAGAGAATTTGCAGGATACAGGCATGAGAGTTTACATTGCATATAACAGTAATTAACAAGGTGACTTAACATTGCTCAGGACAATATCTAAAAATGCAATGCCCTTGTTCCAATCAGAGTGGCATCACATTAACCAGTGACGAAGAACTTTACAGCATTAACCGATAAGACCAGCTAACAGCACACAACGTTATTAGGTACACAATTAAAGTAGGAAATATCTTTACATACACAACTTGTTGAAAAGTTCTACTTGCATTACACAAAAGTGGCCAGCTGATGAAATATCTGGAACTCTAGAAAGATCAATTGGCGCCGCGGGTCTTTCTTATGAATGAAGACAACTTGAACATTACAAAATCACCAAACCTGTCTACACCAAAAAACCATGACCATCGCAAGCTTGTTTTGAAGTAAAGCACACCCAAGGACGTCCAGAAACCAACCAGGTAGAACATTGTTGAACAGCCAAATAGTATGATTCCACCGACTTTATCATTGTCTTCTTCTCCATATTCTTCAAACTGAGGAGCTGATGGTGGCGTGGAGTGATGTACTCGACGATCGACGTAGAGCTCGTTGGGAACCCCAATAGTAAGGTATGATGAGCACAGCAGCAAGTTTTCCCTCAGTTATGAAACCAAGGTTTAATCGAACTAGTAGGAGTAAGGAAACACCCCAAAGGTGTTACTAGCTGAACTTTGGCAGGGCGCACTACCGGTGCTAGTAGCAACGTGGAGACCTGCACAACACAACCACAAAACTTTGTCCCCAACTTGCGATGAGGTTGTCAATCTCACCGTGTTTTGCGGAAAACAAAGGATTAAACGTATCGAATGGAAAGAAGTAAAAGTTTGCAGAAAGTAAACACAAATCAGTAAAAGATTGTAGATTGTATGTAAAGACAAAGGACCGGGATCCATAGTTCACTAGAGGTGGCTCTCCTTAGGATAGATAACATGCTGGGTGAACAAATTACAGCGGAGCAATTGACAAACACCGAGAAAGCAATACATGCATATACTAATCATCTTGACTCCTCTGAGACTTGATTGGGCATTACAACATAATACATAGACCGCATCCAACTGCATCTATGACTAATAATCCACCTTCAGGTTATCATCCGAACCCCCTCCAGTATTAAGTTGCAAGCAACAGATTATTGCTTTACGAACTGCGTGTAAAGTAAACAATACGATTGTTTTAAAAACAAAGGATTGTTGTTTTCTCCCTAGTAGCAACAGCACATCTAGTACCTTAGAGATTTCTGTCACTTCCCTAGATTACCAGAGGCATGAACCCACTATCGAGCATAAATACTAACTCTTGGAGTTGCTAGCATCTACTTGGCCAAGATAGCTACTAACAACGGAAAGCATGCAAGATCTCAAATAACAAAGACATGATAGAATCAATAATCAATCTGAAATAGCATCTCAATATCCATCGGATCCCTGCAAACACAACATGCAGAATTACAAATAGATGATCTTGATCATGAACGGAGCTCACAAGATCTAAACATGAAAACACAAAGGAGGAGAACCAGCCATCTAGCTACTACAAGGATCCGTAGTCCAAGGATGAACTACTCACGCATCACACCGGAGGCTTGCATGGTGATGAAGAAGGCCTCCAGGGTGAATTCCCCTCTCCGGCAGGGTGCCGGGAAGAGCTTCAGATCCCTCCCGATCTAGGGATGGAGATGATGGTGGCTACAAAATCTTTCGTGGATTTTTGATCGGGTACTTAGGGTTTTCGTCCCGACAGCAATATATAGGCGGAAGGAGAGGCCGAGAGGGTGCCGGGAGCAGCCACACCACCCCCTGGTGCGGGCCAGGCCTGGCCGCGTGGCCAGGTGGTGTGGCCGGCCCCTGGCCCTTCTCCGTCTCGTATTCTAGCACTTGATCACTTCCGGAAAAGCACTTTGGCTTTTGTCCCGTCCAATTCCGAGAATATTCATTTTCTGACTTTCCTGAAACCAAAAACAGCAGAAAACAGGCAGCTGGCACTGTGGCTCTTGTTAATAGGTTAGTCCAAGAAATCATATGAAAAGTATTCCAAAGTTGGAACAAAACACAAGAAAGTGGATAAAACCAAGCATGGAACATCAAAAATTATAGATACATTTGCAATGTATCAACATCCCCAAGCTTAACTCCTGCTCGTCCTCGAGTAGGTAAGTGATAAAAAGAAAGAATAATTTTTGAGGTGGCATGCACCATCAAAGACTTGATCAAAGTATTTACAAAATATTCAAAGCTGGGATCATATTTCTTCAATCATAACATGAAAGACAAAGTTCTAGCAATGAGCAAAGAAACTATGATGCAACATGAAAATGCACAAACAAAAGATTCATGAATAACAATGCTTTGCAAGACGTTTGTTTGTTTCACATAAAAAAAACATAGCATAATAGTATTCAGCTTGTCCCTCAATAGAGTAGCAAATATAAATGCATAGGACAACCTTCAAAGTTCATAAGAGTGACTAGATACAATAGTTTAAAACAAGCAATAACAAGTTATGCATCAGTCAACTAGTCTTGGGACAATGCACATAGAACTAAGAATGGCCACTATGCTCTCAAAGTAGGTGCATAAAGATAGAAGGTGGAGACTCAATATAATGGTGGAAGAAAATCCTTTTGTAAAAGAAAGTAGGGATTCAAGTCTCATAAAGAGCTTCCAAAAATTATGGTACTTATAGCTTTCAGCTCTCATTGCCCCTATCATAAGCATCTTGAAGTGATTAAGGTTAAAGTGAACAAACTATGGTGTACATGCTTGACAAAGTATAAGTCAAAAATATCATGTCCCTTGTATACGAGGGCCGCTCCTCATGCTACTCAAGTTTAGTCACCGGTAAGTTCTTGTCATCGTAAGTACATGTGTATCATAGAGAACCGCCAACGGGGTACCCCTTGCCCGATGATACGGAAGAATCCCCATATCAAAATGACAAGGCAAGCAGACAACGAGCATCTCAGCATTCTTCTTATTTACCATGGGAATATGGTGCTTTTTTCTCTCTTTCCTCTTTTCATAGTATCTTTTTTTTCTTTTCTCTTTTTTCTTAATATAGGACTCTTTTTTTATAAGAAGAATGCTTCATAGACAGCTCATTATGGTTACGCTGCAGGTTTCCACCATGTCAGCATGGATTAGACCAGCGGCCCAGGCGTTTCTCTAACACATATACATAACTCCATGGACTTACAATGTCTCCTTTCATTTCACACCGACGACATCCATATATAAAAGAGCATGATATCAACTAGGTACAAGTACCAAGTGCAATGTTGAAAGCGTTCCCCATGAAAGCATGGTTCTGCTAATTCCCAACAAATAAGTGCAAGCATATACAACATAGAAGGCATAATGGTTCAAGTTTATTAAGGGCAAATAAAGTAAAGTGTGCCATCAAGTTCGTGAGAGCTTTAATCACTAGTTTTCTCATACCAAGTGGAAGGTAAACAAAAGAATGAATGTACTTGGAATAGCATAAGCTAGTAGGTAGGTATGGTGGACTCTTTGGAATAAATTGGTTTAGGGAGTTGGATGCATGAGTGGAACTCATACTTTGTTGTGGAGGCTAGCAAAAGACTGGGAGCGACAAACTAAGAGAGCAATAATGGTCATAATCATGCAGAGCGACAAAACATCATTGATCAAAGCATAAAGTGATACTACAAGTTGAAAACTAAAGGATCATAGAGGCTATGGTGACTTTGGATAGTCATAACATGGTGTGAGCATGCGCCAAGTCAAGCCAAATAAAGCATCAAAGGTGAATACCACTATGCTATGCTTTAATATGTTAAAACAACGCATGATTCATCCAAGGCACATTAAAAAATCTCAATTGTTTATAACAAGTCATGCTACAGCAAAGAATACTAAGCATAAAGCCAAAACAATATCAATCATGGCATGACAAAGCATAGGCCACGGTAAAAAACGAGCTCTTTTTACCACATAAGTATGAACTTTCCTATTCTTTTCCAAACCAAACCAAATGTATGAAAGAGGGGGTCCAACCAATTTATTAAACAAACTAAGCAAAGAAAAGTAAACGAAAGCCAAAACAAAAACGAAAAAGAAGACGCTCCAAGAAAAACATAATTGTGCATGAAACAATAAAAATGAAGCGTTTGGAAGAAACCTGGGATTTTTATTGATGAAGAAGGGGATGCCTTGGGCATCCCCAAGCTTTGACGCTTGTACTTCTTGGATATTTCTTGGGGTGACACGCGTGACTTCCCCAAGCTTGAGCTTTAGTCCATCCTTCATCTCATTACTCATTCCTTCCATACACCTGAAATTTTTCCTTCATACAAAACTTCACACAATCTCATTAGCAACATTAGTGCACTTAAGATAAATAAGTCTCAAGGTTCAGTTCTAACACCAAATAAACTTCCATTAGAACACTAGCTACTGTAGCAATTCCCTCAAAAAGCTCAATTCCCCAAAAGAACTCAAGAAGGAACCCACAAGAAGCAAATGCAGAAAGTGGCAGAAATCTGTCAAAACAGAGCAGCAGGTAAAGACGAATTTTTTCGAAGACCTTCTGTTGCTCAAATCAAAAAGTGTTGAACTAACTAAAGTTAGATAACAACCTGGGGCAGAATCACAAAAAACTACAGCTCCATCCGACGTACAGAGCTCTCTTATAAATTTTTACGGTGAAGCACAAAAATCTGTTTCGGAACAGCAACTTTCCCAATCATTACTTCACTCTCATTAGAGGATACTCTTGGCACAAAAAGCAAATAAAAAGGATAAGGAGCGGTTATTACAGAGGTAATAACTTCCAAGACTTATCTAAAACTTTAGGGTTATCTCCCAATAAGTACTTTTCTTTAATGCCTTTAAGTTAGGCATAAGAAGCAAAGAAAGAATCAAGTGTTCTCAAATAAAGAAGCATTAAGATACCAGAAATATTTTCAACAAAGCAAGGTATATCATCCAAATAAGTTCTAGAGGATCCTCTCTCAATTCTCTAGGTTTACTACTCTCATCAAAAGGGTTTGCAGGAACAATCCAATCAAGATTCTTTTCTATGGCATCATGTATTGCTACTAGTTTAAAGGGTATTGGTATCTTAGGTTCCTTCCCATTAGGTTCGGTTTTGTTCATATTTTCTCGTGTACCAACAACATATACACATGATCCTAGCATATTGAAACGTTCAAAAACTTTTCTAGCTTCCTTGGCAATATCATAGAACTCCTTAAACAAAGTTTTTAGAATAAAATCCCTCTTTTCAGGATCCTCAATTTCTTTAAGCTTAAGAAACATTACTTGCATTACGGGGTTGAGGTTAACAAACCTAGCTTTTAACATGTGAATTAAAAAAGCTGCAGCAATCTCATAATTTGGACCAAGTTCTACAAGGGACCTATCCTCAGTATCTTCATGTTTGCTAACATGATTAAAGAATTCTTCAATATTATCTTTCCCTATTATAGAACCACTACCAATTGAAAGGTCTTTCAAGGTGAATGTAGGGATCAACATGGTGAGCTAAGGAAGAGGTGACAACTAAAGGAGACTTTATTTTTTTGTGTTTTTGAAATAAGAAAGCAAACTTGTAAAACTATTTTTTTTTGGATTTTTGAATAACAAAACAAGCAAACAAAGCAAAAGAAACTAAGCAAAACAAAAACAACAAAGTAAAGATATTGGTTATGAGGGACTCCCCTTGTGAAGATGTCCTTGACTCCCCGGCAACGGCGCCAGAAAAATCTTTGCTAGCTCGTGGTTGATGTAGAGCCCATTGGGAACCCCAAGAGGAAGGTATGATGAGCACAGCAGCGAGTTTTCCCTCAGTTATGAGACCAAGGTTTAATCGAACCAGTAGGAGCAAGGAAACACCCCAAAGGTGCTACTGGCTGAGCTTTGGCAGGGCGCACTATCGGTGCTAGTAACAACGTGGAGACCTGCACAACACAACCACAGAACTTTGTCCCCAACTTCCGATGAGGTTGTCAATCTCACCGTGTTTTGCAGAAAACAAAGGATTATATGTATTGAATGGAAAGAAGTAAAAGTTTGCAGAAAGTAAACACAAAGCGGTAAAAGATTATAGATTGTATGTAAAGACAAAGGACCGGGATCCATAGTTCACTAGAGGTGGCTCTCCTTAGGATAGATAACATGTTGGGTGAACAAATTACAGCGGGGCAATTAACAAACACCGAGAAAGCAATACATGCATATACTAATCATCTTGACTCCTCTGAGACTTGATTGGGCATTACAACATAATACATAGACCGCCATCCAACTGCATCTATGACTAATAATCCACCTTTAGGTTATCATCCGAACCCCTCCAGTATTAAGTTGCAAGCAACAGATTATTGCTTTACGAACTGCGTGTAAAGTAAACAATACGATTGTTCTATGAACAAAGGATTGTTGTTTTCTCCCTAGTAGCAACAGCACATCTAGTACCTTAGAGATTTCTGTCACTTCCCCAGATTACCAGAGGCATGAACCCACTATCGAGCATAAATACTAACTCTTGAAGTCGCTAGCATCTACTTGGCCAAGATAGCTACTAACAACGGAAAGCATGCAAGATCTTAAATAACAAAGACATGATAGAATCAATAATCAATCTGAAATAACATCTCAATATCTATCGGATCCCCGCAAACACAACATGCAGAGTTACAAATAGATGATCTTGATCATGAACGGAGCTCACAAGATCTAAACATGAAAGCACAAAGGACGAGAACCAGTCATCTAGCTACTACATGGATCCGTAGTCCAAGGATGAACTACTCACGCATCACACTGGAGGCTTGCATGGTGATGAAGAAGGCCTCCAGGGTGAATTCTCCTCTCCGGCAGGGTGACGGGAAGAGCTTCAGATCCCTCCCGATCTAGGGATGGAGATGATGGCGACTACAGACTCTTTCGTGGATTTTTGATCGGGTACTTAGGGTTTTCGTCCCGAGGGCAATATATAGGCGGAAGGAGAGGCCGAGAGGGTGCCGGGAGCGGCCACACCACCCCCTGGCGCGGGCCAGGCCTGGACGTGCGGCCAGGTGGTGTGGCTAGCCCCTGGCCCTTCTTCGTCTCGTATTCTGGCACTTGATCACTTCCGGAAAAATAGGAACTTTGGCTTTTGTCCCGTCCAATTCCGAGAATATTCATTTTCTGACTTTCCTGGAACCAAAAACAGCAGAAAACAGGCAGCTGGCACTGTGGCTCTTGTTAATAGGTTAGTCCAAGAAATCATATGAAAATTACTCCAAAGTTGGAACAAAACACAAGAAACTGGATAAAACCAAGTATGGAACATCAAAAATTATAGATACATTTGCAATGTATCATGGAGCAACTCTTCAGTAATGGCGGGCGATAGAGATATGCATTGCCTTCGTAGATGCTCTGTAATTCCCGGTGTAGGAACGGAAAGGTCATTGTAATTAACAAAGTGACTTCACATTGCCTAGTCCAACATTGGGAAAAACATTATCCTAATTCCAATCAGAGTGACATCATATTAACCAGTGCCAAATAACTTCACAGCAACATAATTCATTGATTAATAAGACAAAACAAGATACAAAACGTGGCCACATAACAGCATAGCCTTATTATACAATCTAACGGTCAAAATAGTTTAGGTACACAACTTATTAAATTATTCTTCTAGTATCACACAAAAAAGGCAACTTGATGACTAGCTTACTCAGCCCTCCAGAAAGTCTAGTTGGTGCTACAGACCTTTCTTCTGAATACAGACAACTTCACCATCACAAAATCACCAAACCTGTCCACGCTAGAAAACCATGACCATCGCCAGCTTTTCTTGAAGTAAAGCAAACCCAATGACGTCTAGAACCCAACCAGGTAGAACATCGCCGAACAACCAAATAGTATGATATCGCCGACTTTATCATCGTCTTCTTCTCCATGTTCTTCAAACTGAGGAGTTGACGGTGGCGTGGAGCAACTCTTCAGCAATGGCGGGCCACAGAGATATGCATTGTCTTCGTAGCTGCTCTGATCAAACGTGATGAACTGCCTTGTCGTTCCTGGTGTAGGACTGGAGAGGTTGTTGTATGCCAGTGAGAAAACCTCAAGCGACTACAATGCTACTAGCTCTGGTGGTATTTGGCCTGTCAATTTGTTGTACGATAGATCCAAGCTCTCGAGGTCACTTAGATTAGATAAGGAATTTGGTATTGATCCATCCAAGTGATTGTCAGAGAAATTCAGTGCCCGTAACCACTTCATATCACCCACACTTTCTTGAATGGATCCTGTTAACCGAAGAGAAATCAAGTCCAGACATGTAGTTGAGTACGTTTCCCTTGTAATTGTCTGGCCTGCTCTTGGTCATGAATTCCTCTTGGTCTGGTAGTCCCATGACATTGAATAATACATGAAAGGTTCCAAAACCAGGTTCGAAGTCAAATAAGCTGTCATCCAATCCCATAATGTACAAGCATAAAGGTAGCTTCCCGGATAGCTGATTATGAGACAGATCGACGCGAATACCTCAAATTGCATATATCATTTGGAACCGTCCCTTCGAACATATTGCCTTTTAATAACAGTACTTTCAGATTTGGAAAGGACTTGCCTATCATCTTTGGAAGGATGCCAGTGAATTGGTTTTCTCGGAGATCCATTGTATATATATTTGTTTTCACTGACAGTGGAATTGGAAACGTTCCATTCAATCGATTTTTACTCATATGAAGGTGTAACAGGTCCGGTAAGCAATGCACCGGTTTATTTTTTTCCTTTTGAGTGCATATCATTTTTGAAACTGATTTTGGTTAGGGAAAGAAAAATACAGTGCGCTAGAGGAGGTGATGTACTTGCATAAAAATGTGGCACTAAAGTAATTACATTATGAACTCAATACCAATACTCATGTATATACAAGAAAAATAAGTTCATGCAGTACATTCTACTTAGATACTATCATTCCTTTCACTCTTGTGATGCATGATTAAGAAGACATTCATTTTCATGTCTGATCCATTTATCTTGAACCAATATGTTTTCAGGTCAACACTAGATGATCAGAACACCCAGTGCTCGAACCTAATGTGAATTATGTGCTGTATTCGGGGTCTCTGCTCCAGCCAAGTGAGTCGATCTTATTTTTGTGTCGCGGAGTGTCAAACAATGCATTTCATGCTTGTGTTCAGTAAGTGGCTGCTGAAACGAATGCAATTTTGGGTGTGCAGAGTATCTCTTTTCCTTTTGACTTAAGATGTATTCGTTCAGAATGTGACAGGTAATATAAAGAGCACTTGTATTAGAGTTAAGAAAACAGGTAATTGTCGGTTCATGTTCAAAAGGGCTACATTATGGTGTTACCAACTCTATTTACTTCATGAATCTTGGCAATTAAGATTACAAACTAACGAATACTATTATGTTACACGATGGATTAGCTCAACCCCTTCAACCTGCAGGTTGAACTGTTAATGCTCAGTTTTGTTGCATAGTGATGATTATTCAGTTTTGCAGCCGGTAGTCATCTTCATGGCTAGAGGGGAAGTGCAGCTCGGCCTGATACCCTGCACAAAAGTCTAGGCGGACGCCATCATGGTCTTCGTGGCTATCCAAGCCTGTGTGGTGTGCGGAATGTGGAGCCACTGTCGATGGCGGTTAGTAGCTGCTAAAGTCTGCATTTCTAGCGAGTGGTTTAATTGTACAGATAAAGTACTTGCATGTGAGTAAGAAAATGTTTTCCGATTATTTAGGTATCTCTCCTTACTGTTATGATCACAAAATAGCATAAGATATCATTATATACTCTCCCCTTCTATCAAGCGGCTTAATCCTTTAGTTAAAATCATGCATGTGAGTAAACAACTGTTCTAGGAGTATTCAGATAAGACAACTTTCTCTGAAGAACTCACTACAAGGGTAAATAACACTCCCTTCGTCCACTACTTTTGTAGAGTTCATACTTAACTTAATGCACTGTGAGTCTGTGACATACTCTGTCAATGCAGCTTGCTTCCGCAGACCAGAACCATTCCTCAAACTATGTGTGCTTACATTGTCTTTAGAACTGTTGCAGTGCACTCGATCAAATGAAGATGGTATTTTTAAACAAATGAAGATGATATTTTTAAAAATTCTAGAGACAATATTATATTTCATGCAACCTTAGAATACAGAAAGAATGGCTTATTAAGTGTACAATATATATTGGGAAAATTTGTTAGAGGACACTGGCGTTTGCTAAAACATATTGTTGGAATGTGGTTTTGCCCAGTACCATTATTATTTCCTGACAATTTGCTGGGACACATTGTATTGCCCAAAACGGAAATTTTGACGTTTCAGATTACCTTTTTACCTTTTTGCAAATATGTCTAGAATTTCAATTGAAATACAAGATGTTTCAGATCGAAAAATGTCTAGATTTTTTCCAATTCCCTCGTTGAACTACGCTGCATCCGGCCATGGACGGCGACTTAGCCTAGGTGCGCGACAATCATTTTTCACCCAAAATCCTTTCCAACTTGATGTGAACTCAGCGTATAGTCTCTAATTCATGTCCGGTGTGTGCATATGCTGAATTTAGTGAACTTAAATTGAGAAAAAAGTGTTCAAACCAGAGTATGATGGTCATCCTATTAAAATTAGTCAAACTTTCCATTTGGGGCATGCAGTGTGCTTTGGTAAATGTGGCACAAAAATTATAATGGTACTCAGCAAAGACCCATTCCAGCGGTGTGTTTTGGCAGATGCCGGAAAATAATGTTGTCTTCTAGCAAATTTTCTCATATATATTTGGATTAATTTATACGTGTGCTGCACGTGCGAGCTTACTAGTAGCTAGGTTTAGACGCAGCTATAATGTAAAGAGACATTTTGAAAGCCCATCAAGAGAGAGTCCTAATGAATGGATTACCTAATATATATTTGGATTAATTCGAAATTCGAAAATGCTATTCAAGGCGCATTTCTAAAGCTATTAGAAGCGCATCTTTCATACATACTTGAGTCGCATCCCATATGCGATGCGACTCTAATGCCTTTCAAGATGCGACTCCAGTAGCCTTTTCTCTAGTAGTGAAAAGAGGGAGAGTCCTAATAACCTCCTAATGAATGAATTACCTGCACCTGGTACGCAGCCTTGTATTGTATGCCATTGTTTCTAAGGGTCAGATTCCTCAGCTCCTGTAACGGAAGGAACATAGAAGCATTGAGCAGACTGGTATACCAAAATAAACTGAGGTCGAGGCCTGTGACAAGGCATGTGCTGGAGTTGCAGGTCACCCCGGCCCAACCGCAGCAATCTCTGCTGGCCGGGGGTGCGTAGTAGAACTCATCGAAAATGTGCAAGAGCGCCTTCTTCTCGACGTGCACACACCCCTCGCACGGCGGCAGAAACAGCCCACCGCATATCGCCACCAAGCATACTACCACCGCCGGCGATAGGCGCGACATGGTAGATCCTTTGCTGCTGCGTGCGCACGCCCTTAGTTTCTTCTACCCCACTTCGTCTCAATTCTTCTTGGTACGTACACAACACAGTGGCTCGAGACTTGACGGAATTAATCCTGGCCACTGCGTTATTATTCTGATGGGAGAGATACAGCAAGTCAACAAGTGCTGCGCGGGTCGCGCACGGTACCAGACTAGTGAAAGAGTGACAATACACAGTACACCTCCTTGCTCGTGTGGTGAGCTTAGCCATGACAACAACACAATACAACTCAAAGTTTAGAAAATTGCAATTCAGAGAACATCTAGCCTAAAACTAAATCCACATAATCAGCCAGGATGTGTGTGTTGCACCACGAGTTCACAAACAACTGCCTATGATGCAGCACAAGTTCGTATCAAACTGAGGGGTTATAACTGAATACCTCCTCCCAAAATATACAGAGCAGAGTTCAGGGATCACCGCAACCAAAGTTCATCAGCCTACCTACTCCAAAATATACATCACGGTCATCACCATCAACACCTCCTCAAACAGCACAGTCGCCTACTCAGAGGTAGTGCTTGTTTAGGAAGGCCATGAACCAGTTCATCCTGCGATCAGGGGTCATGGCAAGATACCTAGTCGCATGTCCGATGTGCTCCATCAGGTTGCTAAGAGCACGGTGTACAACAGTCGGAGAGATGGGCACAACAGGAATACGAGCACCATAGATCATCTTTATCTGAGCATAGTTCTCAATGGGCTTGTTGATCAACTCGGTGTCCTTTGGATGAGCCTATATGAGAATCATAGTTAGTTCAAAACGTTTAGTTCATATGTGAGCTTTACAACTACTCAATGTACTGCTACAAGTCTAAATATATCTAACCTTGATGTGCGCATAGTAATGGTCATCGTCCATCATGATAGCAGAGGTCACCTCAACCCAGCGCACGTTCTCAAGCCTTTTGATCCTCAACACTTGAATCCACCTAACTCTCCAACGCCTCATGTGGTTGTACACCTGGTCCGAAGTGATTGTCTGGCCACATAACTTGAAGAAATCGTCTGCAATCAAGCGCATGTCCGCCTCTCTGAATTCTCGAACAACGGAACCCCCTTTTCGGATCAACTGGCAGACCCTATTCGGCGAAGGTGGACAAAGAAGCTGGCCATGACATGGACAACTTCTTCTTGCACACCTTATCAGGCATCGGCGCATAACATAGACAAAACACGGAGGTTGCTGACAGATTAGGGGGCGCAACCTTCTCCTACGGCACAAGAGATACTCATTGTGTTCAGTTCAAGGGGGAGAACTATACTTGTAACACTAATCCTACCTACACCACATGACAATCCTCATAGTACAACATGAATAATGACTGCCAAAATCTACCACAAAAGGTCCAGATCTACTAGGAGCAAGCACACGGGAACAAATAAACTATGAACGGTAACATGCTAACAGATCTAAGCTCCGAGAGCTAGGGTTAGGTGTCTCTCACAGCGATCTCAACATCAGATGACGAGGACGACATGTTGGAGATAGCCGAGGAAGAAGAATTGCCGGAGATGAGCTCGATCCACCGGAATAGGAGGCGCCGCTTACCTGCTCGTCGGTGAAGAAGAGGATTTGGAGGGAGAGCTCAAAATGGGTGAGAAATGGTGGCGCGGAAATTGGAGGCGAGACTGAGCGGTCTAAATAGGCGGTGCGAATCGGCGGACGATGACCCCAATTTCTCCTGCCGGAATTTCCCGCACGCAGGCGAGCTCCCTTGCACGCGCGCATGCATCTTCTTCTCCCGCGAGCGCGAGAAGAAGTTGGCTCCGTGGAAACGGATTTCGGCGCTCCTCTAAGGCCAGGCTGAGGGCTACTTTAAAACTCGTGCGATGCAAGGATTCTCTTCCGTGTGTGCAAGCAAGCGCCCTTATTTCTTCCAGCCCATACGAGAAACTGGGATCCGGCCTAGCAAACAGACCCTTAGAGTGCTTCTGTTGCGATGGTTGTACAGCATGACAGGTTCTTTGTTTTTCTTTTCTCTATTGTTTATTTTTTGTTTTTCTTTTCTCTATTGTGTATTTTGTTCTTGGCTATGTGCATCCCTGATGTCTTGGACATCTTTTTGGTGCAGAGACTAGGTGTAATTGTTATCTTTGCGATATTAATATATTCCCATAAAAAATGCAAGTAGGAAGAGAGCTAATCAAACCATTGTTGCACTACAATCAAGCACAGTGAGGCCAAAGCTAAGATATATATTGTCAGGAATTTTCATCGGTGATGTTATTGTCATTTAGCATTAGATGAGAAAAGGATGCCGATAGGTCTTCACGAAGTGAACCATACAAATTGTTCCATGAGGATCAGAACAGGGATACCGGTCATTGCTGCAAGAAATGTGGCCCTATGTTACCCACAAAATTGTTGTAAGATAAGTCTACCGTTATTACTACGCAGCCTTTTCCTGCATAACACCACAACCAGCAACCAGCCGCAGCCCAGCCCAAATAAAAAGACCCTTAGACTACCCACGTAGCTAAAGGAAGAGGGAAAGACACCTTGAAAAGAATTGCCTGATAACTGGGATGTAAATGGCACCTAAATGGCATCCGCAAGTCCCGTTTATTCAACTTGTTAGTTCTTTTTTGGGAAAAAGCAAACTTTATTGAACTAGAGTACTAATAAACAGTATAACAGGGGATTAAGTGGTGCGCCGCTTACATCCCTACTGATATGTTTAGGTACTAGAGATTTGGTAAAGTGATGTTTATGCCCATAGGTAACTTGCTTAGCCTGTTGCAAGATGCATCCAACCATTGCAAATTGGTGTGTGCTTTGAGTGGAAGAAAAAGGAGTCCACTGAACGAGTTACCTCGCAGAATTAGGTACGATAGGGTTCACGTTATTCTCTGTCAACCATGATGGGAAGTATTCCCTCCGTTTCAAAATATAAGATGCTTTAACTTTGTGAATGAAATGTATCTATCTTTTTTAGTGTGTAGATTCACTCCAAATCTAAATGAAAAAAGGAGTCTAGATACACTTTCTTCATAAATCTAGAACATCTTATATTTTGAAACGGAGGGAGTAATCACTTAAGTCACTATTGGACATATCAATGAAGCCAACAAGAAGCTTAGTATAACGGCAGAATTACCATTGAGGTTGCAATGGCACAGTACTAGAACTTGAAGGCTGAGCTGACATGTCCGATGCTGGATTCTCAGTTCGCAGCTGAAAATCATTCCCGCTGCTCGCGAGGTCCAGGAGTGTAACCTGGCTATTACTTGAAAAGGAACTCAAGATGAGAACTGCTTCAAGATTGTTATTGGAGAATGACAGTTTCACAAGTGATCTGAAATTTGCAAAGCTAAGAGATCAAAACTTTACTGTTAATAGATTATCTGACAGATCAAGAATCCTGAGATAAGTCAGATTTCCTATGCATGATGGAAGCTCCCCAAATAACATATTACCAATAAGATGTAACTCTCGAAGAACATTCATGTTGCAAATACCTGAAAAAGGAAAAGAATAATGGGGATTACTTATATTAAAAGGTTGAGAAAAGGCGCTTGTGCAGACTAGTAGGAATAAGTGTGAAGATACAACTTACAACTCAACATATGGTCTTATTCTTTCATAGAGGGATGGAGGCAAACTTAGAAAACATTCTTGTTCTTAAACACACTGGTCACCCTGTTAATGTAGCCACAATTTGGCAAAAAGCATTCTTGTTCTTTAAAACACTATGCGGTCATCCTGTGGATATACATAAATGCAAATAATCATGAATAAATATTTTCATTTGTGCTCTGCAAAATAAAACAAATATATGGATCTAGAATAGCAAATAGTCCATCCAGTATAGATCCACGCGGAACATTTGTATTCAGCCATTGATATCTATGCGTGTACATATGTGCAACCAACCAACCAATTACATGAACCAAGTCAGCAAGGGTCTCCTACAGACTTACAACTCTTGCTGTAACCTAACTCCTAAAGACTTACAACTCTTGCTAATCAAGTCTCTCACAACCCGCAAAAATAAATCAAGTCGCTCGCAATTCCGAAGCACCAACGAAGCAAACAGAGCCTAATGCCTGGCGCCAATCTTAGCAACTATCTCGTCTCTCACCATGCGTATCAAAAACACGAGGGCGAGAGATATGGACACGATCAGCATGAAGAACACGCTGTTCCATCCTCTGGTCGAGATGTACCCCGTCAGCAAGGGTCCCAGCGCAGCACCGACAGAGCCGGTTCCGTCGATTATCGCCGACACCGTAGCCAGCGCTCGCGAGTTCCCCTTGATCGCATCCTGGGTGCCAAGATCCGTTGCCACAGCTGTGGTGATAAGAGAGTAGGGGCCATTCACAAAGTAGCCAGAGAGGAACATGAGGGCGATGTTGTGGCGCATGGATATGCTTCCGAATGCCCGGTATAATATAAGAGCAGGGATTGAGAGGAGAAGGAACAGGGCTGATGTTATGGCACGGGCACCGATTGCGTCTGAGAGGAAACCAGCCGAAATCCCTCCCAGAACTCCTCCGATGTCGAAAACAATCGACAAAATTCCTGAAGCCTTGTGTGACAAGAATTGGCCTGCTACAGCTGCAATATAGTGACATGCCATATAAGTGTATGCATGATGCGTACTAACATTAGAAATGATATTTTCGAGAAGTTCTTTATTGAAAGAAATGTTGGCAAAAAATTAGAAGTAACCTCGTAATAGGCAATAGCACTTGTCACTTTTATTTTTCGCCTTTCCATTAGAACTTCAGAAGCGAAACAAAGGAAGTGTGGGTATTTTACACTAAAATTACTATAAGCTGGATTTAGTCACGTGCGACTTGCTATCATAACTACTGGAAAACTGTACAGATAAATGATGCATGGATCAATGGATGTTGATAGGATTAATCTCGATCAACAAAAGAGTGTTCTTCAATATGCAATGGTTTAGCCTCTTACAACAAGCCGCTCAACAAACTAACACAGCAGCAGCCTAAAGTACTAATTACATGTGCAGAAATGCTGACAAACAAAACCCAAACATATGATGTGATCCCTGGCAATTACTAGAGATCAATATGTCCCTCTTATCACTGAACTGTGAGGATTATGTTGTCCAACAAGAAGCAACCAGCTAACCAAAACATTAAAACGAACAACTGCTGTATCGAGAGCTAAGGTAGGAGAGATGATTTAACAGTTCAGTTTGAGACTTTTGAGATACAAATCTACAATGGAAAATGATAGAAGTTCAAATTAATCCTGACCTATTTCTTCATTTTATTTTGACCAATTTCACCAAGTATATCTAATACTCCCTAGCAAACAGCAAGCAGCAGATAACAAGGTGATATTTTTCCTATTGTGATGTGACTTCAGGATTAACTATCAGAATATAAGCACATACCATTGTTCCGTATGTAGAATGGCAACCAGTAGAGGAAGGTATAAGCAACAAGCTTGGAGAAGAAGAGGCAGAATGCATACGGCGCGACGCCGGGCAATCTCCATGCCTCCAAGAATCCAATGGCTCTAGGTAACTGAGAGCCCATCTCCACTTCAAACTCGTCATCAACTTCAGCCTCTTTCTTGTCCTCTACAAGAAGCTCCACCTCCTCCCCACCATCCCCATTCATCTCAACCTCCATTGCATCAAGCTCCAGGCCAACATCACTCGGGTGAGCGACTAGGAACAGTAGCACCACAACTCCGAGAGCGGCAATGACAAACGCTGGCACCAAGAAGGACCACCCCCACCCGAACTCGAGCACGGCGGCGGCGAGGAAGGAGCCGGCGATGTTGCCGACGGAGGTGTGCGAGGTCCACACCCCCATGATGGTCCCGCGGCGGGAGGTGTGTCCGAACCAGTTCCCCACGACGGCGACGACGCAGGGCCATCCGGCGGACTGGACGACGCCGCTGGCGACCTGCGCGGCGAGGAAGAAGGCGAGGCTGTGGACGTCGAGGAAGTACGCCGCGCCGAGCGCCGCCGAGGCGGCGCCCGAGGCGAGCATGGCGGCGGCGAGGAGGACGCGGAGGTCGACGCGGTCGGCGAGGTGACCCGCGGCGAACATGGCGGCGGCGTAGGTCGAGAGGAAGGCGACGTCAAGCTCCCCCAGGCGCTGGGTCCCGCGTGGCCCGGAGAATGGTGCCCAGTCCGCGGAGAGGACGGCCTTGACGATGCTGGGCGGCTTGCGGGAGGCGTGGAACGCGGCGTAAGCGGCGAAGGTGAGCGCCAGCACCGCGTACTGGCGCCGCCGGAGCCCCCGCGCGGTGCCGCCGCCGGCAGCGGCATGGCCGCCCTGAGGGCTCACGAAAGGGACCGGCGGCGGCGCCGCCGGTTCCATTGGAGGAGACGGGAGCTAGGGAGGAGGTGAGGGGTTCGGGGGCATCGGAGGCAGTCGGCAAGTGGAGGCGGGATCTGAGAAAAAGGTTAGAGACGACTGGGAAGGAGAAGTAAGAGCGAAGGAATTGACTCTTCTTGGCCAGAAGCAGAATTTTCTTCATTGTTAAATTGGAATGCCAAGAATAATTTGCCTTCATGGTTACTGATTTATCTTCAGTAATTAAAAACAAAAAATACAGTAGCTAGCATTCTCCTGGGAAAAAAAATTGCTCAAGGTGTGAATTATGTTGTTGATTTTGGACTTTTAACAACTGTAATCTGATTAGCCTTGGCAGAAACACATTTGGGCTCTGTATAGGTGAAGTGATCAAGCATAACTAACCAAATAGCCAGCAGACAACAATCACTTGGGTAAGCTAAGTAGAATGGGGGGAATTACCAGAAATGTGATTCTAGCATAGATGCTATATCACGTGCAATGTTTTACTCTGTCTCATTGCAATTCATTTTAACACAGATTTAATGAAATCTTATGCATGAATCTTAAAACAACAAAATAACACATATCAACGGCAGAGAGGTGCATGGATTCATGCTAGAATCGCCGCTCTCGGGAAATTACTTCTTGAAGTGGAACTCATTTTGAGGCAACCAGTTATATTAATCAACAAACATTTCAGCTTCACTTCAAATAGAAAAGAGAGAGAGAGAGAGAGAGAGAGAGAGAGAGAGAGAGTAAAACAGAAGATCGGCGTGGCTTGCCGGGAGGACAGTCTATGCCCGACTTTTCTGAGGCAGAAAAGAATCAGGTTAAAGCAACCAGAAGAGATCAACACACCCCTCACTCATCTACATTGCACTTTTCACCTAAAAACCCATATGATGCCATAGTGTATGTGTGATTGCATATAAAGGGATGCTGCTTTGCACCAATTCAGCTTCCAGCTAGGCGCTTCGCCGATCAAGCAGGAACTTATATATGGAACACATATCCAAGCTTGGCCAGTGATCCAGCGAACAAAATTGACTTATCACACTGTACTGTACAAGGTCACTCAGCTGCATAAGCTTCCCAGTTGGGTATGTTGGCCGTTGCTTCGTTTACCATTTTCACAAGTGTCACCTGTGGAAAACACAAAATACACCATATGTGTTAATGAATAGTCCAAGAAAAAGTAGCAAAAGGTATAGAAAAA
The DNA here is from genome assembly GCA_910589775.1 of Avena eriantha. Lineage (NCBI taxonomy): Eukaryota > Viridiplantae > Streptophyta > Magnoliopsida > Poales > Poaceae > Avena > Avena eriantha. The sequence goes on from OU342744.1 coordinate 95,159,444, forward strand.
TAAGGACACTGTAGAAAGCGTGAATCTTTCATCCCTAAGGATTCCATCACTTCTATAATTTCTTACGGTTCTCCACGCTATTTTTTGAGATACGATTAACTGTATGTGTGTCTGTGATTAAAATGAAGATAGAAGGTATTTCTAGCATGGTGATCATTGTTTTGAATGATAAATCTGAAGGATTAATATCCTCCAACGATAAGAAAAAATTATATTATTTTTCCATGAAACCGATAAAATGGTATTGAATATTAATAGAAGTCTTCCTTGAAGGTTAAAAGACTATCATGAGTACTAGTTTAGATCAATGATAATCAAGAGTACAGGTTCGCTGCAGCAGGAAAAGGAGAACAGCACAAAAAAAACAGAATAATGCTCATTAGAAAGACACAACCTTGAGCGGGAAAGCTAGAGTATTAGATATCTGCAGGCAGAGCTAGACCATACCACACTTTGAGGTATCCCATTCGGAGGTAATGACAAATTTCTAGGAGGAGGTCTATTCTCGTAGGATCTTTTGTCAAACCTCCACGCTCCAATTTTGCCATAAGTTAATTTACCCTATTTCACAGAAGAACATGGTTAAAGCGTGAACTTATAGATGAATCGTGAAATTTTGCATTAAAGAGAAACTATATACCTTTGTATCATAATCACACCCATAAGTATAATGTATAATAAATGAATCACCAATTTCCAAGTCCCACGGTGGCTATAACAACAGAATGAAATTATCAGCACAGAACAGAATTGCATAAGTTCCCCAATATGCATGGTCACATCCTACTGAACCAGACAGTCAAACACTAAACCTGAATCATAAAATCCTTGTGTAAGATGTTCCCCACTCCATGGAGAGCAGATGCTACAGCATACGCATACCTGCTTTCCCGAAGAACAACATAGAAACATTAGTATACAGGATAGTTAGATATGGAGTGTATTGCACAGTAACTAGAATAAACATCAAGAAAAATCATTGATATAAGAGAATGATTGCCAGGACTTTACATTTCAAGAACCCATCCAAAAGCTTTATCTGCTTCAGGATCTTTCTTCATTGCGATCGAAATATTCATCCATGTCGGTGCAATCCTAGAAAGAGATTCCTAGCAAATTAGGGAGAAAATAATTGATTAATTACTTCAGCATGAGTACATGCTCTGAATATATTCCATATGGAAAAACTACCTTCTCAATGATGACAGGAGAATTTCCTATGGGATCAATGTTAGTGATTGCCCCTGCATTTTCGGGGAAGTATTTACGCAACACTTTTTCATATTTTTTGGGCTCGATATAGAAGAAAGGGAAAGCTGCTGCACGCCCATCTCTTGATAAGTTTGGGATAGGCTTGACAATAAGATGATCTGGCTCTGCCATCAAGATATATCTACAAAACATGTAGAAATCAACTAAAATATTGAATCTGAAGGTTGGTGTATGCTTCTTATATGAACGTACTGAACTCACTCTTCCTGTATGTCTGCCTTCTGGAGCCATTGAACAAATGACCAGGGCCTATTAAGAACAATGTATCCCTGAGATTTAGGATGGACTCTGTTAAGAGAAAAATCCAAAGAGCAGCATTCTGGGAACAATTTTCCACAAAAAAGCAAAGAAATATTTGCTAAGATAATATGCATGGTTTTAGTACAAAACATTCTGATCTTGAATTGTTACTTCATCAGTATACTAGGTATTGCTGCACCAAAACTGCACAATGGATAGGAATAGGATGTAGCCAAACAGTGACTTCCGGTTCACCATAGGGTTCAATTATGATGGAGACATACTAACCACATAATTATTAGCATCTGGCATCCTAAATCGATAGTTCTTGCCTTGGACGCGACATGATGTAAAGTAGGTAGCAGCAGGGCCCAATCCTTTTTACTCATTGTAGAAGCCAGTAAGTCTTTTTCCACCAGCTTGCTCTTATCCACATGTAGTTGATCCCCACATCTTAGTACAAGGTAAAGTAGGACAGCTGTTGTTTTGTCCAGAAGTTAAATGATAATGAATCTCTGGAACTATAATTTATGTATCAGCCTTTCCAGTGAAGCAGGAGTGCAGGCCCTAGTACATCAAATTTATTTTCTGTTGGTACTGTGTTAGTGTTATGGAGCTCAATTAAGCATGAAAGTGAATACAAAACAGTGTCTACATAGTTCCAAGAACTGTTATGATGTTCTTATCTTAGAGCTAGCTGTTCCGATTACTCCATAATAACCCATTCATATGATCCCGCATTAACAATGTAGCTCATTTCTCGATTTCACCCAATTTTCAGCCACATTTCTTCAGAACTTCTATGGTGTTCTTGTGTTATAGCTAGTTGTACCTATTACTCCCTACCAACACGCATTAGCAATCTCGGTAATTTCACTATTTGACCTAATTTTTAGCCATATTTCTCCAGAACTGTACCCGACAAGTAACAACAAACCAGAGAAGCAACAGGAGAAGAACCGGACAACCAGGCAAAATTGCCGTTTCACCCAACCAAGTAACAAAGTGCAGATCAGTATTACCTGATCCGCGCCATCGGGAAGCGGGTCGGCTACGAATGTGGGGATCTCGTCGACGAACTGGTCGGGCTTCCCGGAGTGCAGGATCCTGGTGAACCCGCCCATCTCGGCGCCGCGCGCCTGCCGCCGCGCCTCCTTGAACCAGTGGTACATGACGCGGCACTGCCACGTGTTGTACACGGACCCCGAGGCGGTCACCGCGGTGTGGAAGAGCCTCGGCCCGCCGCCGCCGCCGCCGCCGGTGGCGAGGCGGCGGGAGGAGGAAAATAAGGCGGTGGTGGTGGCGGTGGGAAAGGAGGCGGAGGGGAGGGGCGGGAAGGAGCGGGAGGAGAGGAGCGCGTTGTAGGTGAGGAAAGCCGTGGAGAGGGCGATGAGCGCGAGCGGCAGGGCGCCGCGGCCGCACGGCGCGGCCATGGCGAAGTCCGGAGTGGAGGTCAGGACTCGTATGCGGAAGTGCAGAACTGAACACTACGCCAAGCAACCTCCATCTAACGGACACCTGATCCGGTTACCATATACCCAACTAAAACACAGAATGATTTTATTGACATTACCATTTAAGTAAAATCCATCAACATCATCAGTCATCGTACTTGGGGCATACATTAGAGAATGCGATAAAAATAAGTTGAATGAGTCATCTCTTATTGAAATTGTGTTGATAAGAGAATGCACGAGGTACAATGAAGAAAATAGTCTTCTCTTATTTTTAAGCGATCATCTTTTATCTAAGAAAAGGCAACCTGTTTTTTCTTAATTTTCTCTCCTCCAGCTAAGCGAAAATCCGACGTGGCAACTATAAGGGAAGACTGGCGTCACTGCATTGTAAATGCCCTTAGCAGCGGGATCAATTCAGTCACTTTTTGCTCTAAAAAATTCAGTCACTTTCCATACGACCCCTAAAAGCATGGCCGTTCCACTATCATTGTGTTTTGACTTGGCGGTATGGTTATATTTTGCATTCATGGTTGCAGCAGGGTTTGGGGGTATGGTTCCAGTTAATGAAATTGTGTTTTGACTGCAATTGTCCATGGTTTTAGTAGCACATAGCAGTTATTTTACACTGTAAAGTAATCATGGGGATTTTTTTATAGGCACACTAGTACAGAAGGACAATACGGTTATGCGTCAAAAACCCATTTGGCAGCAAAAAAAATTGTGTGAAGGCCTCATTGATAACAGAGGTAATAACAGTCACTTGATTAGTCCCGTTGTCTGCGTCAATCTTTCCCTATTCTCCGATTCCTTAATTTCGGACTCATCGGTTACAGTTTTTTGGTTAAACTCCTACCATCAAGACTTTTTGTGTGTCTACCTAGAATATATAGTATGTGATACATTAAAATCTCACACTGCACAAGAAATAAACCGATAAGAAATTTCCTCCATACCATAGACCAATCTCGTTGTTACATTTCCATCACGTTACGACCAGTACGCATTGTCATGTCGACAACAATAATATCTCACTAAACCTGCCATGCCAGCAACAATATCTTACTAAACCTAGTGTGACGGAAATGTCGCATTGTCTTGGGAAAAGACGTCCCATGGAAATGTGTCATTGCCTTGGAAAAAGTTTGGAGACCATCTGGACCCTATGGATAAATAAAAAATCATGCAAACAAGTAAATATGCTTAAATATAAGAAAACATTAATTTAGATGGATTGAAATAATAACTTTCCTATCCTTAAAAGCAAGGTCTTGACCCATGTCTTCACACCAAAATATGTTGGCATGGGGGTAAACATTCCCTTCAGCATTTATATGCAGTGTCGTTAAAATTGTATTCTCCGTTTAAATGTAAATGACTACTAGACCATGATAGTGTGTGGTCATGCCCGTCTATATTAATGATAGGATGATTTTTTTAAAAAATTATAGAAACCAGAAATATAAAACTTAAATTTGTATCAACTGACTCGTATATTAACCAGTAATTGACAACTAGCCCACATCGAAGAGGCCACTTGAAGAAATAACGGTAGAAATGCATGAGAGTTTGGAGAGTCCAAATATCTAATAAAATATGGACATTAGCCTCCATGTAGCAACATATGTCTAAAGTCTGAAGTATAGAATCGTAAATATCGAATATCAGCGCGATGAAACGATAACATCTAAATTATGGCCATTGCACATAAGAATCAAGAGATGTATTGCAAGACATGTATAACAATGATAAGAAATGCAACAAAAGACAACACACTACAACACGGAGCCCAGGCGGTGGCGCTTATAGACGCCGAGATACAGCCTTAGTTGTCGCGCTCGCGCTGGCGCGAAAAAAACCGTCAGGGATAACTGCGTCGAGGATTCTGAAACTGCGGTGGATTTTTTTGGCTCGACACAATATGATCCGCCGAGCTAGCATTTCAGTAGAAGCAAGACATTTACGCCACGGCCCATGTTGGGTAGCACAGTGTACATGCCGTGACAGCTCTGAGATTACGACACAATTTTGTTCCTTCATACGTAAACTGTGCATGGCATAATTTTTAGCGCCCCCAATGATGCTCCTAACCACATCAATTTAGCCAGCAGTTTCGATATTTAGGGTTCCTCTAATTTACACTAAATCACACATGACGCTTCCAAATATCATAGCACAAATTCAAATATATAGCATAACAGAGTATCCAACACATACATCATAGCACTACAAGGCATCATAATTAGTTTTGACACATCCATCGCACAAGTTTTGAAAATAAGTTTAAATGTAATTGACTACACACGAATTAACTCAATCTTTGACCAGCAGGGAACCCATCTCGTCCAAGATAACAAGTGCTACGATGAAGTGTTGGTTGCTTGGTCTTCAGTTGAGTCTGCCGCAAAGTCCTGATGAACAATGAATAAAAATAACTATAAATCATTTTGTCGCAAACAGGGAAATAAGTATAGCAGCATATATACTAGCTAAAAGACTAGACATACTTTTGTTCGATCCAAAAATAGAAATAGGTCTATTCTAGCCAACTAGGTCCTTGCCCTGCTATGCAAGATTGGTTAGCAGAAATTTCTTAACTATTCATCTTCTTCTATATTGCATTTATTCTTTCATCTTGGGCATTCGACCTGACGATAAGGACAACATTCATCGACCTAAGCTCACAGTTCTCCTCTGATATTCATATATACCTCGCGAATGTTCTTGCAATCTCAACTGCCTTGCAGGCATGAGGTAACAACCTCTATCCACAAACTTTGCCTCTTGTATCTTTTGGAAAGGCATGGGCATAAATTTCATCTTCTTCAATATATCTGTACTCAGTGCCTTGGGTCAAGTAGAAGCTATCTTTGCATATTGGCCTAGCATATTGTTTGTACTAGCATTAGCACTAGCATTAACCATCACGTATATACATCATATGTTAGAAGATGGTTAATAATAACTTACAATATTTCTCTCACCAATTCATCAACACATACATTGTCTTTGGTCCACTATTAGAGAAAAGGGCTTCGATTCGGTCCCGATTCGGGCTCTAGTCTCGGTTTGTTACGGTTCGGGACTAGTGTGAGCACTAGTCCCGGTTCATGTCGGCTCCAACAGCTACAAAACCGGGGAAGACCCTAGTCCCGGGTCGTGTTGGACCTCTAGTCCCGGTTCGTGATACGACTAGGGACTAGTGTGCTAGCGCCAGCCAACCCCACGAGCAGGAGCATGCAGTCCCGGTTCGTATTACGAATCGGTACTAGAGATATATCATTAGTCCCGGTTCGTATTACGAACTAGGGCTGTTTATTTTCCTATATATAAATCGGCTTCGTCCATGCTCGAGCCATGATCATTTTTTACTCCAAGAGCAAGCCAAGTTCATGCCCATTTGTTTCTCCAAGATTTGGTGGCAACCCCTAAATCCAAGGTTTTATTAAAATGTTAGCAACTTTACTCTTTTATCTCTTATTGTTATAGTTTAGCTCAATGCTCTAAAAATAGAGAGGGATTTCATGCTCTAGAAGTAGAGAGAATTTTGATTTTAGCAAATTTTGATTGTAGTAAAAAAGTTACTAAAATTGAAATGTATAATTTTAAAGTTTCAGAGCTCAGAATGGAATGATGTTTTCACTGCTAGATCAATAATTAAAAACTCCACATTTTCATGTTAACTGTTTTATCCAATTCAAAAATACGTGCATGTAAAATTTTCAAACTTCAAATTTAAAGCTCTAGAATCTGACATTATAACTTGTATTAATGAAGATGGTCCGGGAATGGATGTACGGTACTGACCGACGCTCTCGCAAGTTCATTAATGGCGTGCATGAATTTCTCAGTGTGGCTGATGCGAACAAGTGAAATGGTTTTGTGTTCTGTCCATATAGTGTCTGTAAGAATCAGAAGGATTAGTCTGACTAAAAAATCTTCACAGCCACCTGTTGAAATCGGGTTTCATGCCTAGCTATAATTGTTGGGCCAAGCACGAAGAAAAAGGGGTTATAATAGAAGAAAATGATGAAGAAGAGGACGATGACAACTATCATGGGTTCCCTGAATACAGTGATACTTCCATGGGGGAAGCTGAAGGGGAGGCTGAAGAAGAGGCACATGATGAGCCCGCTGATGATCTTGGTCGGACCATTGTTGATGCACGGAGAGACCGCGAAAATGAAAAGGAGAGGGAGAAGTTTAATCACATGTTAGAGGATCACAAAAAGTTGTTGTACCCAAATTGCGAAAATGGTCTGAAAAAGTTGGGTAGTACACTTGAATTGCTGCGATGGAAGGCAGAGTATCGTCTATCTGACTCTGAATTTAAAAAGTTGCTGAAAATGATGAAGAATATGCTTTCAAAAATAACATATTGCCTGCCAGTACGTACAAAGCAAAGAAGGTTGTCTGCCCTCTAGGTTTAGAGGTTCAGAAGATACATGCATACATTAATGACTGCATCCTCTACTGTAGTGAGGAGTACGAGAATTTGGATGCATGCCCGGTATACACTGCATTGCGGTATAAGACAGACGAGATGACCCTGGTGATGTTGAGGGCGAGCCCCCCGGAAGAGGGTTCCTACCAAGGTGGTTTGGTATGCTCCTATAATACCATGGTTGAAACGTTTTTTCAGAAACAAAGAGCATGCCAAGTTGTTGTGATGGCATAAAGAAGAATGTAAGTCAGACGGGATGTTGAGACACCCCGCTAATGGGTCGCAGTAGAGAAAAATCGATAGAGACTACCCAGACTTTGCAGATGACGCAATGAACTTATGGTTTAGTCTAAGTACAGATGACATGAATCTTTTTGAGAAGCGTAGCTCTAGTCATAGCACCTTGCCCGTGACTCTATGTATCTATAACATTCCTCATTGGTTGTGCAAGAAGCGGAAGTTCATTATGATGCACGTGCTGATCCAAGGCCCGAAGCAACCCGGCAAAGACATTAATGTGTACCTAAGGCCATGAGTTGAAGAACTTTTACAGTTATGGCACGAACCCAGTGTACGTGTGTGGGATGAGCACAAGCAGGGGGAATTTGACCCCCGAGCATTGCTTTTTGTAACAATCAATGATTGACATGTTCTTAGTAACCTTTCAGGACAGATAAACAAGAGATATAATGCATGAACGCACTGTTTAGATGAGACTGAAAGTATATATTCGGAGCATTGTAAGAAGAATGTGTACCCGGAGCATCGTTGGTTTCTTTTGGCCAAGCATCCCTTAAGAAATAGAGGCAAGCATTTCAACGGTCAGGAATGTGGCTAGCCGAAGCCTAAGGTACGTACTTGTGCTGATGTATTTGATATAGTCAAGGATTTGGATCAAATAGTAACCTTTGAAAAGGGTCCTGGCAAATAATCTGTTCTGAAGGACGCTGGCAGACACACCCATGTGGAAGAAGAAACCTATATTTTGGAAGCTACTGATGGCTCTGAAATATATCCATCTACGTCCATATTTAAACTGGATATTATTCATATTTTTGATGAAATATATCTCTAAACCCTGCCACTAATGCCTAATAATTAAAGGGGTATGCAATCCTTTCCTTCTATTTTTTCCTGCGTAGATAATGACGTTTTATGATGGGAATCACTACATTAAAATCAAAGATACAAAATTTCCAACAACCAGAAGAAACTAGGAGTCGTGGGTCAGAGGTAGACGCTTTAACGACCAACTATACGACCGGAATAAAATTCTGGTTGTATAGTTGCCAATGACACCGCTAGATCAAATAGAACAACTTTCGTGAAGGAACTTCTATATAAATAAGCCTCGGGCGACGAGAAAAGAGCCTCGAGAGTCCCTGCCCTAGATCATCAGCCGCCTCCAGATCTCCATCCACCACACCGAAGATCCACCGGAAGAATATACTTAGATCTAATCTCCAAAGCCCTTCTCCACCAGCATAGCTATATTCCACCACTTGTAATTGTAGATCTCATCTTTGATTGGCGATATTATAAGACTATTTGCTATCAATCTTATGATTTTCATTATAATGTTTGTGATTATTGATCTCGTCTCTATGTGTGAGTAATTCTCCTTAGGCTAAGGGCTTCGGACTAGCCATGTAGCTTTTGTGCATGTTATTTATCATAGATGGGATCATGTATTAGTTTGTATGACATGATGATTATTATATCCTCTTTTGCCTCAATCTAAGGACTTGTCAGGTACCCCAAGACCCTGAGGATTGAGCCAGGTATAGGGAGTATGAGTAATGACTAATCTACAGGTTGGGAACCCCAGTGACAGAAGAGGTAGTACGGCTGTATGTGAGGGATTTACTTGGGATTAACGTGATGTCACTATGCATATCATTAGTTCTCTTTCTCCAATGGATGAGACTAGTAGGTTATTACTATAAGCGGTTGCGGAGGCAATAGCAATTATGGATGCACTGCCCACATATAATTTATCTTGCTCTAACAATTACATGCATACTTTATTTCTATCTTTTATTCCCATCAGATGTTTTGCATAGCTACAGGTGAAACCGAACGCCCTAGACCCTCTCTCTCCATCATCGAAAACAACAAAAAGACGCAAACTCTTGTCCGGTAAAAACACAAAAGGAATTCTAAAACTCCTGAAGGTAAGTAACTTCACTACGCATCTGCTTCCTAAGGATTCAATAAACCTAAGTCTACTAGGGGAAAAGAAGATATACTACATCCATAATCCGAATTGTAGGTATCAACCCTTTTCCTGACGCCGTTTCTGGGGAAGCAATAGCTACCCTGGTGAGGTTAGTAGGAACCTTGCTAGTTTTAATTCTTGTTTTTAATTTTGTTAGTTTGCTTTCGGTCTTTATTTGAAAAACCAAAAAAAATAGTTAGTCTTTAAATTATTGCTTTTACTATTATAAGTCCCTGTTTAAGAAAATCCAAAAACATAGGAAATATGGCTGAAAAGAAGCTTGGGACGTTTGCTACTCCCAACAATGATTATTTGCGTACTCCTATTACTCAGCCAGTAATTGTTGCTGATGACTATGAAATTAGGCCCCATTATTTAAGTTTGGTTCAACAGAATCAATTTGGAGGCTATGATGTTGAGGATGCAAGTATTCACTTGAATACTTTCACTGAGATATGTGATATGATGCGTATAAAAGATGTTGACCCCGATGTGGTTAAATTGTGTTTATTTCCTTTCTCTCTTAGAGGAAGAGCAAAAGAATGGTTGCTATCTTTGTATAGAAATACCATTACATATTGGGTGGAATGCACTTATTTATGACTAATTTTTCCACCCACAAAGATTATGCAACTAAGATCTAATATTACTGGTTTTAGACAGGAAGAGCGTGAGCCACTAGCGCTTGCATGGGAGAGGATGAAAGAATGCATGAGAAACTGTCCTAGTCATGGGATGGAAGACTGGTTAGTTCTCCATCTATTTAATAATGCTCTTAATCTTGTGTCTAAGTCTATGCTTGATACTGCAGGTGGATGAACGTTTATGGGTAAACATATTACCGAAGCAAATCAGCTGCTAGACAATATGCAAGACAACCATGCCCAATGGCATGTGCATAGATCAAACACGAAGAAGGTGAACTCCGTCTCACCACAGGAAAATGAAGAACTCAATGCTAAGTTGGATGATCTCATACTAGCCGTAAAAGGTAAGGAAACCTAGGTAAGAGATATCCTAGAAACAAATATTGAAGAAATGGACTTCATAGCTTGTAATGATTATAACCCTGCTTGGAAGAAGAATTATATTCCTAATTTTCATAAACACTATTCTAATCCTGCAGGTAACTCTAATAATAATATGGGAACTAATAATGGTAGTCTCCAAGAAACACTTAAGTCTTTTATAGACTCACGAAATGAATAAAAAAATATTCTTGTTAAAATAACGGAGAACCATGATGCTATGCTTAGTAAATTATCTAACCAAGTTGTAAGTTTGAGAAATGATTTGTAGGCCCTTCAAGAAAGAACGAGGATTGTTGAGACACAGCTAGGTAAGATAACCGAGAGTCAAACTCTCATTCTATCTAAATTTGCAGGTAAATGTGAGCCTAATCCTGTTGAAGACCTCAAGATGATGAGAATCCAAAGGGAGGATCCTGAAGAACTTGATTATAGTAATGATCCTTCACCAAGCTACACTGTTGAAGATCTCGTAAAAAGGATCAACATTAAGATTCCGGGAAGTGAAGGAAATGAGGAAGCTATGTACCAACACTTCGTTAATCAGGTAGCAATAAAGGTACGCGAGCTCGAGGAAGAATATAAGAAAATGCTGAAAAATTACCTGTGAAGCTTGATGATATATTTGAGCCTACTATTAAGATTAAAATTGGGGAAAATGAGATAGCTGCACTTTGTGATCTAGGTGCAAGCATTTCAACAATTCCAAAGAGTCTTTTTAACAAGTTAAATCTTGGCTCTTTTGAAATCACCGAGTTAGAATTACATCTTGCGGATTCTACCTACAAACAAGTTGTAGGAATTAAGAAGAATACTTTAGTATACATTAAAGGCTATCTTGCTCTTATTGACTTTGTTATTGGTGACATGCCTGAAGATGCTACTGCTCCTATTATATTAGGTCGTCCTTTTTTAAGAACTATTAAGGCTTTGATTAATCTACATGAAGGAAACGTGAAGCTTCAATTTCCTTAGCGGGATCCTTTTGTTATTCATTTCCCCAGGAAGAAGAAAGTGAAGCATTATGAAAAGGAGGCCATCACTTTAAAGGCCAACTATTTTAGAGTGGGTGTTCCACTCATCTGGCCTAAGTGAGCAATATTGAGGGTCAAACTATTGACCATAAAAGCGCGCTTCATGGGAGGCAACCCATGTTAGATAAAGGTTTGAGCAAAGTTTTTTAGTTTTAGTTTAAGTTTTAATTTTAATAAAGAGTGCTAGAAAACTCCAATTGAGGAGAAAAAGTTCGGTAGTACTAAAAATCCTGCTTTATTCATGATGTTATTGGTCGACAATATTTACTGTCAATTTTCTGTCAAAAACAAGGTATTTCACTAAGTTACAGGATAAGAAATGATTTTTGAAAAAACAATTTTTTTATGCATACGGAGGGTTTAATGACCAACTATACGGCGGGAATAAAAATTCCGGCTGTATAGTTCTAGTCGTATATATATCTTTGCTCTCGATAATTTTTCTTTTATATGTACTGACGATTTAATGACCAACTATACGGCGGGAATAAAAATTCCGACCGTATACCTCCGAACGTATAGATATCGGTGCTTTCGTATAATTTCTTTTCTATATACTAACGGTTTAACGACCAACTATACGGCGGGAATAAAAATTCCGGCCGTACAGTTCCAGTCGTATAGATATCAATGACTTTGTACAATTTCTTTTCCTAGGTACATACGGTTTGATGACCAACTATACGGTGGGAACATATTGTTCCAGCCGTATAGCCGCGCAGCCGGGTGGAAACCCTAAAATTTTGACAACAGGCCAACTATACGGCGGGAACACATTGTTTTGGCCATATTGTTCCGCTCGTATAGTTGTGTCCGACCGTAAAAACACCTCGGGAGATACCTCCAACCCCAAAACTTCAATCCTTTTTCTCTCTTCTACCTCCAAATCCTCTCAAAACCCCAAGAGATCTTCATCTCTACTCAATTTCGTTCGATTTCCTCGCACACAAGTGATCTACGGTATGTTTTCCTCCGATCCTCCAATTACTTTTTGTAAATTCATCTTCAATCTATTGTCATTATCAATCTAGGGTGAGACCTACTATGAACTAATTGCCATGATTCTCTTGCCTAGATTATTATTTAGAGGAGATTCTTTAGTGTGCCATGATGAGGAATATGTTATACTTACTGTTGTTGGATCAAAAAGTTTTATTTTTGTCTTTCTTCATTGTTTTCGATGATGAACACAAGGAGCCAAACTCGTGCTCGTACTGCGCCGCTGAGCGCCACTGGGCCGTCCCATTTCCTTTCCCGCGCTAGCCCACGAATTCAAATATAGGTTTTCTATTTTGGTTTAAGCTCAATTATGTCCCTTAGTTCAAAAATCAATTCAGAAAGATTTACTAAACCAAATTGAGTGATGCCAATTTTGTTGGAAAGCTTCTGAAAAGATCTATCCAAGCCCGTTGGATTTAATTGAATTAGAGTTAGAGATCTCTCCTAGTAAAAATAACTAGACAGAAGCATTTGCACATTCAAACATTTTTGTAAAATCAACCCTAATAGCTTTTGAGTTGATTCCAACTCTCAAAATCACATTTAACCATACCTATCTGAATATGTAATAATATTAAGGTTTGCATGCAGTGACTTTGGACTAGTACCAAAATAATGCTATATAGGCATTTCTAGTCACTTTAAATTATTAAATATCAAACTTAAACTTATTAAAATGTGATCCAACCTTTAAATCACATTCCCATATGTTAGAATATGTGGTGATGACATGTGTCCACATGATTCCATATTTTAAATGGAGAATATTAAATCTTAGTTATTTTCAGTGAGTAGAAATTACTTTTCTTAAATAAAAAGAATGAAGCTAGTTAATAAAACCTTGTGATGCTTGTGATGATAATAGATCATCAAATGTATGCCTTAGTGTACTAAGTAGGCTAGTTAAGCATTGTTTGGTGATTGTGTATCCCGTATGTATTATAGACGATAGTACCACCCAAGCTTTCGAGGAGGAGGAGTTCTACCAAGAGGAGGAGGAAGAAAACCTTTCAAAACAATACGATACCAGTTCGTAAAGTAAATATCCAGAATTCTATAGTTCTATTATCTCAATTAAAACTAAGCATAAGGTAGTGAACAGATGCCAATGACTACAACAAATTCTGCAAATTCACTTCGATTTAGTTTATGATAAATTGAGTTTGACTAATCCAAATTAGAAATGAACTCCCACTCAAAAACGACATCCCTCGTGCCCTTTTGGTGATTACATGAACCAAATCACCAAGTCCGATCATCACGTGAGTCGGTGTAGCTTCAAAGGCGAGCATCTATATGGGCATCATATCAACTATATGACTCATGCTTAACCTTTTGGTCCGTGTTCCGAGGCCATGTCTGTACATGCTAGGCTCGTCAAGTAAGAACCTTAGTATTTCGCGTGTGTAAAACTATCTTACACCCGTTGTATGAAAGCGTGTAGTCGAGTACACCCGATCATCACGTGATGTCTCGAAACACGATCCATAGAACGGTGCATACTGAAGGAAGAACACATTTTATCTTGATATCTAAATGAGGGATCATCTTACAATGCTATCAAAAGCACCAGACTAGTAGTAAGATGCAAACATCTAATGTGTAAAGTGAGATGATATGGTCCATGCATTTGATCTCTATCATTTGCATCGTGGTATGATCTCTATCATTCCTTTGTGTGTAAGGCCAAGGTCTATGGAACTTACACGTTAAGTGTGTTGTAAGAGTATCTATCATACATATACTTACAACAATACCATATCAAGACACAAGCCCAGCAACGATCTAACTAGATGCCTCTAATTTATCAATTGCAAGTTTTACGTGGCTTAGGGCTTTCGAAGATAGAACCGGTCTTACCTACGAACATGAACCACAACGAGGATAACCAAGTTATTAGCAACTCGTTGTAAATCAGATATTGACTATAGTAGGAGAGACAGACACCCGCCAGCCACTTATGCAAAACTAGTTGCATGCCAATCGTGGAACCGGTCTCATGTACGATGACATGTAAGGTTGGTCCGGGCCGCTTCATCCCACTATGCCACCAATATCCAAAATACATAGAAGATGCAATAACATGATCATCATCGCCCACATATAAACATATGTGTACTACCCGTGCAATGCACCTACGCATAGATCAGGCTCTGATACCAGTGTTGGGGTTCACAACATAGAAAACAAAAAATTTCCTACGATGGGAACTATACGCCAAGATCTATCTACTAGATACAAGCAACGGATGGATATACATCCATAGAGAACTTACCCTTGAAGACAACAAAGCATTGTTAACGAGTTGGAACTCGTGGATGATGTAGTTGTACACTTGCCGATCTCAAGATCGTGATGAAGTCCAGCGGGTCCGCCTCAAGCACGTCCATCAGATCCAGCTCCAGCATGTCCAACACCACCAAGTCCAGCACCACAAAGCAGCGGTGCATCCGTGATTGCACACACGTCCGGTACCCCGACAACCTCCGTCCCTCGCTCCAGCAAAGCAGCGGAAGCAGCAACTCCTTTCCAGATAAAGCCACTGAGAACATGTATCTCGCTAATCCGAGACCATGGGGAAATAATACTAGAGGGGAAGAGAGATCCTTCACGAGGAGGTGTGAGTGAGAAGTGAGGAGAGGGGGCCTTTAATAGGAGGAGGGGAGGGTACCCCTCCCATGGCCGACGCCCCATGGAGGTGACCCTTCACCTCCCCCATTCATGTGGTGGTAACTCCCTCCACATAAATTTGCCTCTTCACATTCTCCATTAAAGTCTCCCCTTTAAATGCATTAAATTTCTCCAAATTTAATGCTCTCTCATTTAATAAAACTCTTTTATTAGTTTTATTCAGAATTTTTTAATTACTTTAATTAACAAACATTCACATAAAACCCCCGCAACATTTCAATATTACATGCAGAACCAATTTCAACAATTTCACCCAAAACAGTTTTGATGTCTATTGAAATAATTCCAGCGCTTTCTTAAATCTTTATCTCAAACATATTTGCTCCAAATGGTGTCAGTATCCCTTAAGTGTTTCACCCTACGGTTCGCGAATAATGCAGACATAATCGAGACCCTCTCAGATCAATAATCAGAAGCGGGATCTGGAGATCCATACTGACTCCTACACATTCAACGATGACTTCTATGATCGTGAGAAGCTTTAACGCTAGTAACTAAATGCCTTTGTCTCATAATATAATACATGTCTGAGATTCGATCATCGGTATCCAAATACCTAGTTTGATCTCGTTACCGACATGCACTCTTTTCTCGTTCCCGTGATATAACATTCTAGTGATCACATCACTTGCTTGCAAGCTATCTTAATGTGATATCACCGAGAGGGCCCAGAGTATATCTATCCATCATCGGGATTGACAAATTCCACTCTTGATCCATGAGCCTCAACATAACACCTTCGTAGTACTGAACCTACCTTTATAGTCACCCTGTTACGGTGTGACGTTTGGTGTTATCAAGATACTCTTCTGGTGTTAGCAATTAACATGATCTCATGGTCTAAGGACTAAGATTACTTCGTATGATGTTATAGCAATATAAACATAATGACTTTGATCGTAATGCTATACTTCGGATGAATGTTCATCACATCATTCCACCAATGTTGTGACCGTGTTATTAACAACATCCAGTGACCATGATCAGGAAACCTTGATCATCTTGTTAATCAACGAGCTAGTTTATATGAGAGGCATTACTAGGAAATTTGTATTTTGTTTATTAAACACACATCTATTAACATTTCCAATTAATACAATTATAGCATGCAAATAAACATTTATCATAAACATGGAATAAGATAATAACCATTTTGTTATTGCCTCTCGGGCATATTCCCTTTAGCTAGGTCAAGAGTGTTGACTCCTGTGGTTGGAGTTATTGTCGCCAGAGAGATTTGTGATTTTCTCGCCACTTTGGCTGCGACCTATCCTGGATCCAACAATAAGTCCATGAGAGTTGGTGCTAGGCCAAGATCGGCCTTTGGGAAGGAGAAATCAAGCAAGAAGAGGGGTGCTACAGGAAATGCATCTGAAGTTGCTTGATGGATGCCCGTCGATGCGGCGTAGGAGGGTCGTGTTTGGTGTGTTTGTTTGCGTGGCTCTGTGAGTCTTCTCTTAGGTTTGGCTGTCGGTGTGTGTGGGGGTTGCCCCTATGGTGTTGGTGTTTGGGTGGGCTTAGCCCTGCTGTTGGTGTGTTGTTACTGTAGGTTTTTGCCTGATTTTCTCCTTAAAAAACTGGGCACTTTTCTTCTTAATTAATCGTCGAGGCAAAGGCCTCGATTTCAAAAAAAATCTCCAGAGTTTGAACTTGTTGGACTCTGTCAACACCGTGGCATGTTCAATGGTCCTTCTTGAAGGCATTGTCTAAGAATGTTGTATGTCATGCATGTTTACTTTTGTTTTGTGGTAGTTTTGTAGTTGTTGAAGAAACTAAGGTGACCCTAGTCGTTTTGTTCGGCATCGCTCTGCATTTTATATGGATGACTAATTAATAGTACTGTAACTGTGACACTGTGTGCATCAACCTATGCATTCAGGTTGACACTATCTGATCAACGTCGGGTCTATCACATATACTTCCTCCGTTTCATATTACACTGCGCGGTTAGATTCTGTCAAGGTCAAACTTTATATTTTTTTTGACCCATTATATAAAATATATATTAATTATTACAATATCAAATCAATACTACTAATAGAAACATGGTGAAATATATTACCATATCATATACATTTAGTATTATAAATGTTAATAATTTATCATATACATATATATTATAAAGTTTGACTTTTGCTATTCATAGTCTGCGGAGTAATTTAAAATGGAGGGAGTATATGTTTGGAAGTTGGATATAGGAATAAAAATGCGCACGGCAACAACTTTATTTTTTGGGCGCTTAGGTTCTATATAGGAAAAGTAGCATTTCTACGACAGACGGACCAAATGAGATTGCCGCACACAACTACACAAGAGTTCAATCGTTTGGTTTTGACCCTACTTGGCATAGGACAGGAGAAGTAAAATCATCCAAATTAGATGGTACTCCTCCAATTCATGATTCAAAGAAAAATAAAAACAAACCAGGACTAGCCCTATTGAAAATGATATAGTAGAAGTCGGACTTGGCGTAAGAATTTCGAA
The DNA here is from genome assembly GCA_910589775.1 of Avena eriantha. Classification (NCBI taxonomy): domain Eukaryota; kingdom Viridiplantae; phylum Streptophyta; class Magnoliopsida; order Poales; family Poaceae; genus Avena; species Avena eriantha. The sequence goes on from OU342744.1 coordinate 95,177,308, forward strand.
AATTTGTCTCTGACAGGAATCGAACTGGTAGCTGGGTTAGGCCACTGCAACCCAACTAGTGGGCTTCTCAGTTCACAATTCATCAATCCAAACTTCTCGGACTGAGGAGAAGCCATTCACTTGGAAGCTGCGGCAGCAGCCCGGTACGCCTGGATCTTCCAGGCGTACTCCGCCGCGACATCCGCGTCCGGCAAGACCTCCTTCCCTATGTCGCTCTCCCTGAACCGGTCTGCCCAGGCGGCGAGGCCCGGAGTCCTGGCCGCGTCGATGACCACCACGCCGACCATCTTGCGCATGGCGTCGAGCCAAAACCAGTTGCATCCGACGGCGAGGTCGAGGTAGCCGACGGAGTCGCCGGTGAAGAAAGCCTTCCCGTTTGAGCACTGGGCCAGCGCGGCCTCCAGCTGCTCGGTCACCTCGGCCGCCTCGCCCACCTTCTTGGCCCTCTCCTCCTTCGTCTCCGCCCTCATAATGCCGATCCACGCCGGGAAGAACTGCGAGAAAGGGAACACCGCCGGGGTAGTTGAAACATCAAAATAATAGGGAGAGGAGAACTGCCGAGGAATCATCATGTGAGCGAACCAACCTTGTCATCGACGTAGGCGGCCCAGAAGCGAGCGGCGGCGCGCTGGTGGGTGTCGACAGGGAGGAGGGAGGGGCACGAGGAAGCCCAGACCTCGTCGATGTACTGCACGATGGCCAGCGACTCGCAGATGGGCTTACCGTCATGGAGGAGCACGGGCACCTTCTTGTGCACTGTGAGATTTAACCGTGCTGCATCTTATCTTAATTCTGTCCATTAGTTTGTTTTTGTTATGGAGTCCACATAAAGCGTCTTTGCACGCATCTGTACTGGCCAGAAATGTGCTAGTTCACGTTGTGGCTGTTCTCTGTATTTGTGCAGAGTCCTAGAGTCAGACTAAGTCATAGTGTTTATCGAGTCCTGTAATCATGCGACATAGAGGCCACGATTTCGTCCGTGGGGTGGCACGGCTAAATCGGATAGGGACCGCGATGTATGCGTGAGTTAGTTACGCACTGAATAAAAGGAAGGAAAACGAAAAAGACGCTGATTCATTGCGTCGCAAAACTCTGTTTCTCTGTTCTGTACTGTGCTCGTGCCTTGCAGAAGAAAGTTCAGGCGACGAACTCACACATATGGATCCAGTATCATTGCATGTGTGTTCTTTTTATTAACCACAGCTAGAGTTATTGCATGTCTGTTATTTTCACAAACCACATGGATCCACCAGTGTCATCGCATGTATGTTCTTTTCACAAACCACAGCTAGAGTCATTGCATGTCTGTTCTTTTCACAAACCACATGGATCCACCAGTGTTATTGCATGTATGTTCTTTTCATTAACCATAGCTACAGTCACTGGATGTCTGTTCTTTTCACAAATCACATATGGATCCACCAGTGTCATTGAAATGTGTCTTATTTTCCACAGACAACATATGGATCCACCAGTGTCATTGCATATGGATCCACCAGTGCCAGACCCGATGGCAGCCTTCTTCTTCGACATCTTATTCATCATGCTTTTGAAAGCACGTGTAACACCCCTAGTTTTAGTAATCCTTATTTAGGGTTTGTTTGTGCATCATGAGAATTACATGCATCCATTTGGAGTAAAAGAAAATGTGCATTGACAAATAGGTAGGGGAAATAAAACCATAAACCCTAATTTCCTCCTCCTCTGAAATTCATTCAAATGCCTTTGATATTTTAAAAAATACAAAATGTTATGGAGCCCAAATGGATTATAAGGGCCCTGCAGTATTTTAATATAATGAAAAATCTTTGGTATTTTGGAAATATTCAAAAACATATTTGAAATTGAAAATACAAAGATAAGTTGAGAAAACAGAAAAAGGGGTTTATTTGAAAAAAATGGAGCCAACACCATTCCAGGCCGTAGCCCACCCTGACCCCCTCTTCTCTGCCGCCCAGCGCAACACCTCGCAGGCCAGCCGAAAGCCCACCTCGGCCCAGCCCACATACCTCTTCGATTCGTCGTCTTCGTCACCGACGAGAAGTAGCTCGCTGTCCCGTGCGCCGCCGTTGATCCTCTATGTGTTGCAATGCCCGCCGTCGCCTCCAGACACCGGGATAAGATCGCCCTCGCTCTATCCCCATCCCCATTTCTCCTTGTCTCGCCCCCTCCGCCGTTTTTCCTCTCTCGCGGAAACCCTAGCCGCTCGGGCACCGTCGAGCCCCGCCGTTCTAGACCGCCCCGAGCTCCGTGGAGTAGCGTAGGAGAAGCGTCGTGTCTCCTCTGTCGTCCTTGTCAAGCCACGCAAGCCCGGAAGCCCACAGTCAACCACAATCAAAGTTGTCGTCCCGGCCTCCGACGAGCTCCGCCGTGACATAGCCGTTACCACCGACCTCCTCCGCTCAAATTGACCTGCCCACGAGAACCACAGTGAGCCGCTGATCAAGCCAGAACCCTCCCCTGTTTCTCCCGCTTCCTATTTGGGCCTCCCGTCGTATGCTACCGAGCTCCTCCGCTGGCCGCCGTTATAGCTCCTGCTCCGGCGACCCAAAAGGGGTGGCACCGCCCTCTTCTGGCTCGCCATGCCCTCCTGCGTCGACCGCGCCCAACCCCACAGTCCCGCGCGCACCGCTCCGCCATCCCGCCGTCCACCTAGGAGGCCACCGCCGGCCAGCGTCACGCTGACGCCCCCGTGACGTCAGCAAGGCCTAGTCAGCACCGGTCAAACCCAGCTAGGTCCCACCCTCTCCAGCGTGGTTGCCTACGTGGATCCTGGCCCACGGTGAGCCACAGAGGCTAGCTCCAGTGGTGGTGTAAAAAGGTTAAACACCCCCGTTGACATCAGCCTGGCGCAATAAAAGTTTTATTCAATTAGTTTAATAATTTCAGAAAAGAGCTTAATCTTGTAAATTCAATATCTTTTATTCTATAACTCAGAAGAATACAAATAATATATCAAAATGTTTAGAAAAATGAGACCTATCTCATAGCATCAAAGTCATGCATCATTGTAACAACTAAAATGATCTCCTTAGTGAAACCCTAATAAACCCCTCTCATATGCCTCCGGAGTTTATCGGAAGTGCTATCTAGGGCATTCCAACTCCGCTTAAAATGGTTCATATATCTCCAGGGTTTGATGTAACACCTTTAAATATGTCATATCATCATTCTTGATTGCGCATTGCATTGATGCCATGTGTTGATTGTTTTTCCCCCTTTCTTTCCGGTGTTTCTGCTTCTTATCGGTAGACCTCGGAGTTGATGTGAGCAACAAGATCGAGTCCAATATTGAAGATTGAGATCAACACCATCGGAGGTTATTGATGAACGATGCCAAGGAGATGAACCTGAAGTTCTATATCAAAGTATCAACTTGCAAAGGCAAGCAAAGCCCCACACATGATATAATCCTATGATTTCAAAGTATTTCATTCTTGGCATGTGCATACGATTCCAAAGTCTTTTATCAATAGATACAGTAATCCTATCAGATGCATGTTACCTTTGTAGCCTATACTCCCAGATCCACTGCTCCTAGCATAACTAGGGTTTGGTTTATGAGCTTCGCTAGGGATATTTATATTCGTTGTGCTTAGCCATGCTTAGCTGTTACCGCTGATCCATCCGGTTGATGAATCAGAGCTGTGAATGAACCTAGTTGGACAAGATGACGTGGTATGATCAGAGATGAAAGTTAAACATGCTAAGGCTTGTATGGGAGGCCACGCCGGGTTGTGGTTTTTGCAGTCCCATACTTGCCACTACTAGGACCTGAGTTCTTGCCTCTTGAACCAAGACGAGCGTACAGCCACACAAGGGCCTGGAAACCCCCTCGACCAACTAACTTGACTAGTAGATTCCATGAGTCACATAGTTCGGGTGTTCCATTCGACAAATGCATTTTGGTCGTTCTTGAAGGAGGTGAAGGAGGTGCATTCATATAGATTGGTAAGCGTGGCAGGGAATGGGAGAGGCACGGCCTCCGTAATCTCAAACCCTATTCACATCTCTAGGGACCGACTTCGGGACTGGACCCATTACGACGGCATCTCCTTAGGGCATGACTCATGGTCTCGGCGAAAGCAAGGTAAAGGTCGTGGTCAACCACTCTCTGCCGGCCTTCCAAGGAAGAGGGCTAATGTTAACTGGCACTAAGAATCGGTTGGTACGTGTGGGTAAAGTTGTGCACCCCTGCAGGGTAATAATCTTTTTGAAAAGTCGTGTCCACGGTTATGGACGACTTGGAAACGAACGTGATGATTATAGAGAACTATAACCTAATTGTAAAACTTGACAAGAGATGTGAGGTGTGCTTAAGGATGCTTCCTCAGGGATCGAGGGGTGATCCTAGTTAGTAGGTTTGGCTGATGATGATTCGGTGGATATCAAAGATGATCGAAGCTAGTGATATCGTTTTCTTATCCCCTTTTAAAAGGTTATATTTAGTCGAGCTTCTTGTTCCTCTTTTACAAAGAAAGTTAGCTTTATGCAAAATAACCCCACCAGCCATAAGTCTTGCGGAGTACACCATGTACTCAACCTTGCTTTGTTGATACTTTTGCAGCAGGTAAGTTTTCCCATAGAAGATGAGTTCGTTACGACATCGACATCGACGAGTAGTTTGGGGTTCCCGGTCGGCAGCCTGGAATCTATGGAATGGGATGTCATCATTATGCTTCAGGCCTCTTAGGCCATTTGTTAAGTTTGCTATACTTAATAGCATAATTTGCCTTCCGTTGTTTGATGTTTGTGGTCAGTGACCTCTGTTTGTAATATTTTGGTTCTTCGCTCAGATATGAGCTTGCTGTAATCATTTTTGTGTCATAGGGTCACTGTAATGTTACCGATTCTTTCTCTGTATGCTTCCGAGATTTAGGGTAGGCTTATATTAGACAAAGGTCTGGGATTTGTCTAGCCCTAATCCCAGAGGTGTCACATCACGTCTATTCCTCTCTGAAGATTCACCCTATGCATCCCATGGTTATTGATGCACTCGACGATCGACGTAGAGCTCGTTGGGAACCCCAAGAGGAAGGTATGATGAGCACAACAGAAAGTTTTCCCTCAATTATGAAACCAAGGTTTAATCGAACCAGTAGGAGCAAGGAAACACCCCAAAGGTGTTACTAACTGAGCTTTGGCAGGGCGCACTACCGGTGCTAGTAGCAACATGGAGACCTGCACAACACAACCACAGAACTTTGTCCCCAACTTGCGATGAGGTTGTCAATCTCACCGTGTTTTGCGGAAAACAAAGGATTAAATGTATCGAATGGAAAGAAGTAAAAGTTTGTAGAAAGTAAACACAAAGAAGTAAAAGATTGTAGATTGTATGTAAAGTAAAAGGACCGGGATCCGTAGTTCACTAGAGGTGGCTCTCCTTAGATAGATAACATGCTGGGTGAACAAATTACAGCGGGGCAATTGACAAACACCGAGAAAGCAATATATGCATATACTAATCATCTTGACTCCTTTGAGACTTGATTGGGCATTACAACATAATACATAGACCGCCATCCAACTGCATCTATGACTAATAATCCACCTTCAGGTTATCATCTGAACCCCCTCAAGTATTAAGTTGCAAGCACCAGATTATTGCTTTACGAACTGCGTGTAAAGTAAAAGTAGGGACTCAAGTCTCATAAAGAGCTTCGAAAAATTATGGTACCTATAGCTTTCAACTCTCAATGCCCCTATCATAAGCATCTTTAAGGTGATTAAGGTTAAAGTGACACAACTAAGAGGATATGCTTGACAAGTTATAAACCGAAATTTCATGCCCCTTACTTACGAAGACCGATCCTCATGCTACTCAACTTTAGTCACGAGTAAGCTCTTGTCATTGTATGTATATGTGTATCATTAAGAACCGCCAATGGGGTACCACTTGCACATGATACGGAGCTTTCCCATAATCAAAATGACAAGGCAAGCAGACAATGAGCATCTCAGCGATCTTTTTATTTGCTATTTGCATAGGTTTTTATTGAGGATGCTTCATAGAGTGCTCATTATGGTGATGCTGCAAGTTTCCACCATGATTAGGCATGGCTTAGGCTAGCGGCCCAGGCGTTTCTATAACACACATACAAACTCCATGATCTTACAAGTTCCACTTTTATTTCACACCGCCGTGATCCGTAAGCAAAAGATCATAATATCAACGGGGTACAAAGTACAAGTGCAATGTTGAAAGCGTTCCCCATGAAACATGGTTCTGCTAATTTCAAATTATAAAGCGCAAGCATATACGCAACAAAGAAGGACCCAATGGTTCAAGTTTATTAGAGGCAATAAAGTAAAGTGTGCCATCAAGTTCGTGAGAGCTTTAATCACTAGTTTTCTCATAACAAGTGGAAGGTAAACAAAAGCATGAATATACTTGGAATATCATAAGCTAGTAGGTAGGTATGGTGGACTCTTTGGAAAAACTTGGTTTAGGGATTTGGATGCATGAGTGGAACTCATACTTGGTTGTGGAGGCTAGCAAAAGACTGGGAGCGACAAACTAAGAGAGCAATAATGGCCATAATCATGCAGAGCGACAAAACATCATTGATCAAAGCATAAAGTGATACTACAAGTTGAAAACTAAAGGATCATAAAGGCTATGTTGACTTTGGATAGTCATAACATGGTGTGAGCATGCGCCAAGTCAACCCAAATAAAGCATCAAAGGAGAATACCACTATACTATGCTTTAATATGCTAAAACAACGCATGATTCATCCAAGGCACATTAAGCAATCTCAATTGTTTATAACAAGTCATGCTACAGCAAAGAATACTAAGCATAAAGTCAAAACAATATCAAGCATGGCATGACAAAGCATGGCCACAGTCAAAAACGAGCTCTTTTTACCACATAAGCATGAACTTTCCTACTCTTTTCCAAACCAAACCAAACTATTTGCAAACCAAAGTGTGAAAGAGGGGGTACAACCAATTTATTCAGAAAACTAAGCCAACCAAGGCAAACAAAAACCAAAACAAAAACGAAAAAGAAGACGCTCCAAGAAAAACACAACTGTGCATGAAATAATAAAAATGAAGCATTTGGGAGAAACCTGGATTTTTATTGATGAAGAAGGGGATGCCTTGGGCATCTCCAAGCTTTGACGCTTGTACTTCTTGGATGTTTCTTGGGGTGACATGCGTGGCATCCCCAAGCTTGAGCTTTAGTCCATCCTTCATCTCATTACTCATTCCTTTCATACACCTGAAATTTTTCCTTCATACAAAACTTCACACAATCTCATTAGCAACATTAGTGCAATTAAGATAAATAAGTCTCAAGGTTTAGTTCTAACACCAAATAAACTTCTATTAGAACACTAGATACTGTAGCACTTCCCTCAAAAATCTCAATTCCCCAAAGGAACTGAAGACGGAACTAACAAGAAGCAAATGCAGAAAATGGCAGAAATCTGTCAAAACAGACCAGCAGGTAAAGACGAATTTTTTCGAAGATGTTCTGTTGCTCAAATCAAAAAGTGTTGCAATAACGAAAGTTATATAACAACCTGGGGCAGAAGCACAAAACATTACAGCTCAATACGACGTACCGAGCTCTCTCAGGAAATTTTACGGTGAAGCACAGAAATCTGTTTCGAGACAGCAACTTCTCCAATCATTACTTCACTCTCATTAGAGGTTACTCTTGGCACAAAAAGCAAATAAAAAGGATAAGGAGAGGTTATTAAAGAGGTAATAATTTCCAAGACTCATCTAAAACTCTTGGGTTATCTCCCAACAAGTACTTTTCTTTAACGCCTTTAAGTTAGGCATAAGAACCAAAGAAAGAATCAAGTGTTCTCAAATGAAGAAGCATTAAGACCAAATTTCTTGCCCTTACCTCTCTTATTTTTATTCTTAACCTTTGGGAAAATGTGATTGTTTGGTGGAGAAGAAAGGTGCATGGTCCCCTTTCCCACATCTATTATTGCTCCAAGGAGTTCTAATAGGGATCTTCCAAGTGTAATTTGTCCTTTTCCTGCACATTCAATAACAAGATAATCAGTACAAATCATTTTCTCAAGGATCTTTGTAAACACTCCTTCAGCTATTCCAATAGGAAATAAGGTAGCATTATTAGCAAGAGATATTTCTTTTCCTCCTTCAGTAATCCCCAAAGATTCAAAGATTCATAAATATCTCTGGGCATAAGACAAAATTCAGACATGATATCGCAGCGGACTTGAAAAATTTCAGTGTTTATCTCAATCTTTACTGTAGGGAGCCACTTTGATTGTTCAGAATTTATTGGAACATAATTGTGATGCTCCCTAAGCGTATTATAGCGACTTTCTACGCTAGTAGTGCTAGCCTCAAGAGTGTTCAACCTAGCAAATATTTTTGCGAAAGAAATATCAGTTTGGCTAGGCATAGTGTAAGTGAGGATCAATTTCTTTATAGCATTAATGGCATCATCCTCATTACATTGGAGGAAATCTCCTCCCACAATAGCATATAATGCATATCTATAGCAAAGAGCAATCCCAAGGTAAAAACTGCTAAGGAACAAGCCTTGAATCATTTTAGGCTCAGTCTTTTCATGTAGATTAGAGATTCTAGACCAAGCTTCCTTAAAACTTTCCTCAATTCCTTGTTTAAAAGTGAGAATCATTTCCTCGGGTGACATAGTGATTGGAGCAAGGCTAGACATAGTGCCAACTCAAGATAGGAACTAATTTTTGTGTGTTTTCAAATAAGAAAGCAAAACAAGTAAAACTAATTTTTTTGTGTTTTTGAAGAACAAAACGAGCAAACAAAGGAAAAAGAAAACTAAGCAAAACAAAAACAACAAAGTAAAGAGATTGGTTATGAGGGACTCCCCTTATGAAGATGTCCTTGACTCCCCGGCAACGACGCCAAAAAAGATCTTGATGCACTCGATGATCGACGTAGAGCTCGTTGGGAACCCCAAGAGGAAGGTATGATGAGCACAGCAGAAAGTTTTTCCTCAATTATGAAACCAAGGTTTAATCGAACCAGTAGGAGCAAGGAAACACCCCAAAGGTGTTACTAACTGAGCTTTGGAAGGGCGCACTACCGGTGCTAGTAGCAACGTGGAGAGATCCACAACACAACCACAGAACTTTATCCCCAACTTGAGATGAGGTTGTCAATCTCACCGTGTTTTGCGGAAAACAAAGGATTAAACGTATCGAATGGAAAGAAGTAAAAGTTTGCAGAAAGTAAACACAAAGAAGTAAAAGATTGTAGATTGTATGTAAAGTAAAAGGACCGGGATCCATAGTTTACTAGAGGTGGCTCTCCTTGGATAGATAACATGCTAGGTGAACAAATTATAGCGGGGCAATTGACAAACACCGAGAAAGCAATATATGCATATACTAATCATCTTGACTCCTCTGAGACTTGATTGGGCATTACAACATAATACATAGACCGCCATCCAACTGCATCTATGACTAATAATCCACCTTCAGGTTATCATCCGAACCCCCTCCAGTATTAAGTTGCAAGCAACAGATTATTGCTTTACGAACTGCGTGCAAAGTAAACAATACAATTGTTCTATGAACAAAGGATCGTTGTTTTCTCCCTAGTAGCAACAGCACATCTAGTACCTTAGAGATTTCTATCACTTCCCCAGATTACCAGAGGCATGAACCCACTATCGAGCATAAATACTAACTCTTGGAGTTGCTACCATCTACTTGGCCAAGATAGCTACTAACAACAGAAAGCATGCAAGATCTCAAATAACAAAGACATGATAGAATCAATAATCAATCTGAAATAGCATCTCAATATCCATTGGATCCCGCAAACACAACATGTATGAATTACAAATAGATTATCTTTATTATGAACGGAGCTCACAAGATCTAAACATGAAAGCACAAAGGAGGAGAAACCGGCCATCTAGCTACTACATGGATCCGTAGTCCAAGGATGAACTACTCACGCATCACACCGGAGGCTTGCATGGTGATGAAGAAGGCCTCCAGGGTGAATTCCCCTCTCCGGCAGGGTGCCGGGAAGAGCTTCAGATCCCCCCGATCTAGGGACAGAGACGACGGCGGCTACAGACTCTTTCGTGGATTTTTGATCGGGTCCTTAGGGTTTTCGTCCCGAGGGCAACTTATAGGCGGAAGGAGAGGCCGAGGGGGTGCTGGGGTCGGCTAGACCACCCCCTGGCGCGGGCCAAGCCTGGCCGCACGGCCAGGTGGTGTGGCCGGCCCCTAGCCCCTCTCCGTCTCGTATTCTGGCACTTGATCCCTTCCGGAAAAATAGGCACTTTGGCTTTTGTCCCGTCCAACTACGAGAATATTCATTTTCTGACTTTCCTGGAACCAAAAACAGCAGAAAATAGGCAGCTAGACTGCGGCTCTTGTTAATAGGTTAGTCCAAGAAATCATATGAAAAGTACTCCAAACTTTGAACAAAACACAAGAAAGTGGATAAAACTAAGCATGGAACATCAAAAATTATAGATACATTTGCAATGTATCAGTTATTACTGAGGCCAAGGAGAAGCCACATATGGTTGATGCGTTTGTTGTGGCTGAACGGATGGGGATGCACTATCTCATGTCTCTATAGTGCTCCTATGACTCCGCTATGGTGAAGCAATTCTTCTCCACTCTTGTGATTTGTGGTGATGAACGCCGAACTATGAAGTGGATGACTAGTGACACCCTTATTCAGGCTGATTTCAGGGTATTCTCTCAGGTGCTTGGCTATCCCTTCAATGACTGTGACCATGCTTGTGGACATGACATCATTACTCCCATCAAGCCAAGTAAGGACACATTGCTCTCTCCCTACTGTGGTTCCAATGGTGTTGTGGGCATGGTGTCTAGTCTTCTACTCCTCTATGCTCGGCTGGTCAGTGTCTTTCGTGACTCCATCACGCCTAGTGGGGGCAACAATGACAGCATTTGTGGCCACCTTGTTCAGCTGCTTGCTTTTGCTCATGAATGTGCCAATGCTGAAGATCCGAATGTGAATTACCGGCTGGATGTGATGGACTTTATTTATCATGAGATGATTGATTCCATGTTCAAGAGGCTTTCCATTCCTTATGCTCCTTACATCATGATGCTAATCAAGCATATGCTTCCTCTTGAGAACTTCAACAATGGTTGTGAGCATAAAGTGAAGAAGATTTACAACAAGTCAAGGAAGACCACCCATCCTTCTTCTACTCTAGAGGGCCTCATGAGAGATGCTCGTTCTAGTGGGCAGAGGCCCCCAGTACCGTTTGTTGCCCGTGAGGTGAAGCAACTCAATTGGTTCCAACGGAACATTCTGTGCATGGGTATCGACACTCTATGGGACCTACAGGCAGAACCCTGATATGGCTACACTCAGCAGGTCATTCTCCACCATGTCTCAGGGGCATCAGACCATCCTCCTACCCCTGCAGCTCCCACACTGTATGCTCAGTGGAACACTTCTGACACCAACTATGGAGAGCATGAGCATCACTTGTTCCCCACCTTTGAGAGGGAGCCTACTCCACCAGTTGCTGATGATGAGGAAGATGAAGAGGAGTATGATGATGAGGACGAGGACGAGGAGTGATTCCTTCGGGCGTTAGCATCACTCTTCTTCCTTTTTGGCGTTTCGATGCCAAAGGGGGAGAAGTAGTTCTATTAGGATATCATGGATTTGCATGGGTCGGGCGCAAGCATTTGCACTTTATCATTTCGTTTTATTGTCGCTTGTGCCATTTTGGTGTTGAACTTTAAATTTGCTATTTGGTTTGTATGAGACTATGTGGTTTGTGTGGTACTTTGGATTTATCCTGGTCATCACTGGAATTATTATTATAGATTTATCTATTGGGGAGTATGGATTCATCTAGATGATATGGAATTATGGTTTTATCTCTATGGATACATCCAAATGGTATTATGCTTCAAAGTCCTAAAGGGTGATGATTATATTGGCTATCTATATGCTATTTGAGAACTTCATCCTCTCGGTGGTATGATTTATTTTTGTAACTCATCATTTGTCTGTAGCTTTGAAGTCAATGAAAAGCCTTGTACCTACTTGTGTGCATTTGTATTCAAATGCAAACTTCTAATCTGCATACATTTAGGGGGAGTCTTTTCCATCCTTGAAATGATTATGTTAGAAGGTCCTTTATGCAAATCCTAGTATTATCATCTAACACCAAAAAGAGGGAGATTGAAAGAACATTTCTTAATCCCTATAGTTTTGTTTGTTAGATAACAATAGCAAGGAAGATTTGATGTGTGTTAAGTGCTGCAGATAAGTGCTCCAAAGCAGCCAAAACAGGTTTTGGAGGGGGGCGGATAATCCGGCCCTTGACAGTGTTCAAACGGGAAAGCCTTCTTTGGCGGTGACTCCGTCGGGTACCTCGACCTCGCTCTCGGTTGCAATTTGTTCTGGTTCAAGGCGCTATGAGAGTTGTTCGGTGTAGCGTTCATTGACGAGGGTAGGACTCCGCTCTTAGCCTCGTGGGCTGAGAGGTTCGGTGAAGCGGCCGCTATGAAGGAGATGGTGCCGAGCGTGGACAAGGCGATGGCGCACGCCAAAAAGTTTCGAGCTTTTTTTGCTGCTGCCAAGTGAGGGGCTTCACAGTTATGTAGTATCACACTTGAGTCATGCTAGCCAACTTTTGCGCGTCGACATTCGTTGCGTGTTCATCCATTGACAGTGTCACTTTTGGATTGCTTCATACAGTAAACAGGTAATGTGCGTGTGCATACAATGTGCATGGTAGAAAAATGAATCTAAGGATCGATCAATACCAAATAAGAATAATTGAGAGCATGTGGCAAATCAAGTTTACCTTTCATCAGACCCAAAACTGTCCAGTAAATTCAAAAAAAACTATCTAGTAAATTACGAATACGACCATATTTTACTACCCTGTAACTCTGTTCCATTATTTTTGTGATGGTTTTAGTAAATTGAGCTAAAACCATGACAAGAATTATAAACGAAGGGAGTAGTCTTCAAAGGTTAGATGACCAAACACAATATTTTTGAAATATGCGCTTTATTACTCAAAGTAACGATTACATCCGGTCTTTGCATAACCAAGATACACAAAGCTGGAAAATACCCATAGGAAAACAAAATAAAAACAACTAGGCGAAAGGTATACAATCATGTGATTAACAAGACGCCTAGGTAGATGGAAGATCAATCAGCAGATCACACTGCCATCCATGTCGGGAAAAAATATTCCTCATCGTATCCTTCTTGAAGACATTGTCTAAGAATGGTGTATGTCTTGCATGTTTCCTTTCGGTTTGTGATAGTTTTGTTGTTGTTGAAGAAACTAACGTGACGCGAGTCGTTTTGTTCGGCATCGGCTCTGCATTTTATATTGTTGACTAATTAATAGTAATGTAACCGTGACACTGTGTGCATCAACCGATGCATTCATGTTAACACTATCTGATCAACGTCAGGCGCGCGGTTAGATTCGGTCTCCAACTTTATAAAGTTTGATCCATTATATAAAAAATATATTAATTATTACAATATCAATTCAATACTAATAGAAACATGGTGAAATATATTAGCATATTATATACATATAGTATCATAAATGTTAATAATTTATCATATATATACTTGGTCAAACATTATGAAGTTTGACTGTTGCTATTAATAGCGTGCAGAGTAAATAAAATGGAAGGAGTACATGTTTGGAAGTTGGCTATAGGGATAAAAGATGCGCACGACAACAACTTCATTTTTTGGGCGCTTAGGTTGTCTATATAGGAAAAGTAGCATTTCTACAACAGACGGACCAAATGAGATTGCAGCCCACCAGGACTAGCCCTTATTGAAAATGATATAGTAGCTAGAAGCGAGACTTAGGCGTGAGAATTCCAAAAATGTGTCCCCCATAGGAATGGAACTCCGGTGGCTGGGTTACGTCACTGCAACCCAACCAGTGGCAGTGGGCTTCTCAATTCACGTTTCATCAATCCTAACTTGTCTGACTGAGCTGAAGCCATTCACTTGGAAGCTGCGGCAGCAGCCTGGTGGTAAGCCTGGATCTTCTTGGCGTACTCGGCCGCGATGTCCGCGTCCGGCAAGACCTCCTTGCCCACGTCGCTTTCCCTGAACCGATCGGCCCATGCGGCGAGGCCCGGAGTCCTGGCCGCGTCGATGACCAACACGCCGACCATCTTGCGCATGGCGTAGAGCCAAAACAAGTTGCATCCGACGACAAGGTTGAGATAGCTCCGACGGCGAGGTCGAGGTAGCCGACGGAGTCGCCGGAGAAGAAAGGCTTCCCGTTTGCGCACTGGGCCAGCGCAGCCTCCAGCTGATCTATCACCTCGGCCGCCTCGCCCACCTTCTTGGCCCTCTCCTCCTCCGTCTCCGCCCTCATAATGCCGATCCACACCGGGAAGAACTGCAAGAAAGGGAACACCGCCGGGTAGTTGAAACATCAAAGAGGTTCTCAACATCGACTCTAGCCTTGAAACTATCAAGACAGAAGTAGGTTGCATGTGTAATCTCTTCCTATCACAGAGCTTCTCAATATCGACTCTAGCCTTGACATTATCCTTTGACTTCCCAGGAATGTTTAGGACTGTGTGAAAAAGGGACTCTCCGACATTCTTTTCGGTGTGCATCACATCGATGTTATGGGGAAATTCGAGGTCCTTGTAATACACGAGATTCGTTAAGGCTGCCACGTGAGTCAAGTTGTGCGTTACACCATATCCCGCAAATTGATGGCCATTTCCCAGATTGTGCGTTACAGGGACCATCATGAGCCATGCATGCCAGAATCTAGATTGAGGAGCAAAGAATTTTTTTCCGTAAATGGTCGATGTAGAAGTTGTCCGCCGTGTGGAGTAGACGAAGTGGCTGCAAGAAGAAAAATTGAGCACAGACTTGTACAAATAAAAATTAGACTGCGTCTCTGGCGGCAAGGTCGTGGTGGACGAAGACGATGGTGGTAGTTTTCGATGGCGATTGAATTGTAGCGGTAGTCGATTTCGGGGATTAGATCCTCCGTCTCCGCCCTCATAATGCCGATCCACGCCGGGAAGAACTGCAAGAAAGGGTGGGTAGTTGAAACATCAAAAACAGGGAGAGAACTTCCGGGAATCATGTCAGCGAACCAACCTTATCATCGACGTAGGTGGCCCAGAAGCAAGCGACGGCGCGCTGGTGGGGGTCGACGGGGAGGAGGGAGGGGCCCGAGGCAGCCCAGACCTCGTCGATGTACTGCACAATTGCCAGCGACTCGCAGATGGGCTTGCCGTCGTGGAGGAGCACGGGCACCTTCTTGTGCACCGGGTTGTGCTTGAGGAGGAGCTCGCCCTTGGTGAAGAGGTCCTGCTCACGGTACTCGTAGCTGACGCCCTTGAGATGCAACGCCATGCGCACACGGACCACGAATGGGCTCATCACCATGCCCAGCAGCTTCACATCTCCTTCACTACCTGCTGCCATGGTTTTCGCTCTTTTCTTTCTTTCTTTCTCTTGGTACTCCTACAGTCCTACTGCGGTTCTTTTAGTTTCTTTCGGCAATGTAGTGTTGCCAAAACTTAGCAATTGAGAAGGGGAAAACCTGATAATGTTTGCCTTATGCTCTTCTTCACGCTTCTTGTTTTATGCCTCATAAGCTTGTATTGTAGCAAGATCATGGAGCCTCTCTTCTAGTCCTCGGTGAAGATAAGTAAGCTTCATGAACTCAGCTACACGTTCTTGTTTCCAATCATTTGTTCCTGCATAATAATACCCTCCCAATGCTTTTTGTATCTTTCGACAATGAGTTGTCACCGAAATTTTGCAATTGTGCGGCGTACGTACCATACACTACAGTACTAGATGAATGCACACTAGCTCCTTGAATTTCCACTTATTCGAGTAGAAATATTGTAAAGATGTGGAGCCGAATATCACTAGGTGCATATGGTGCTGAAACATTACTAACATAAGGTGGTACATATGATGATTGAGAGTAATTGGGAAAATAACTAGTGGTAACATGTCCAATTTCCCTATCCATCGGCATCTTTGAAGGTGAACCTAGAGATTGCATGTTATTTGCCGATGAATATAAAGATGAAACACTTAGTTGCATGCTATTAAAATTTCTAACGTTGGATGTCTCATATGGATTAACAGAATTCGTCATGTTGTTCATCGGCATGTCAATTTCTGGGATTGCCGATGCATGAGAATTTAAATATACATGTTTCAAGTTGCTAAAACTATTTGACGCATGGAGATTATTTTGCATCAGATTTTGCTAGTAAGAACTAGGGCTAGCCGATACAGTACATATATCAAAGGATCTAGCAACATGAAGATAAGAGTTACTTGCATCTACATAAGGTGATTGAGGATACATTATACCGTCGTAGATTGCAGCTTAGTGATGACGCTCTCTTCATAGCAGACCGTTCAAAGCTTCATCCGTATCGGAGTTGCCAAAAAGTGTGTTCGCACACAAACACGTCACCGTGTACCCTCAACGCCAAGCACGATACGGCACAACACATGTTGAGGGAGGCTCGTCGGAAGCACGGTACGCAAGACAGTTCAGCGGGCACTTTTGTAGACCCAAAACCCCGCTCTCCCAGAGGGACCCCGTCAGGGCATCGCGACGACTATGGACTTCCCTAGGTCAGCCTAACCACCCCTAGAGCCTCGTGGATTCAGTTGGAAATATGCCCTAGAGACAAATAGTAATAAGGACTATTATCATATTTTGTATAGTTTATGATTAAGTTTTATATCATGCTATAACTGTATTGAGTGAAAACATCAATACACGTGTGATATACAAACAACCAGGGGTTCCAGTGAAACTCTAGTCACTGGTTCATTGGTCAACACATGATCATATTTCCTGATCATGTGGCATTTATGCCAGTTGGAAATGGAGTCAACTCATTCTGTGAATGAGATGATGAACCAATACCCAACCTAAACATCATGAACCGATCATGTCACAAAGTTCAAGTTATGATGATTAGAAATGGATCCTCGTAGACTATTCCTTAGACCGTGAGGCTATATCAATCACTGTCTTCCGAGAGTGCTTTGATAGCATCAAGCGCCACTTGGTAATACAGTGGTTATAAAGGTGTGTTCAGGTACTCGGAGGAAACCGTTGAGGCAATATATGTCAAGAGCGGGATTTGTCCGTCCACGTGATGGAAAGATACTCAAGGGCCCAAGAGGAGAAGTTATATCCAATAGTTGCGCAGCGTGTGATTTGATCACATGGATATAACTTGTCGGAACGAGTCAAGTGGCGTTGTTCGGTAACGAGATTGAACACGACATGGTGATGTCATTGATTAGATCTCAGACAATTCAAGTATTGAGAGACAAAGGGAATAAGACACGACTGTCCCGGTTCAAACGACGAAAGATCTTCGTGGAACGGGGGTCACATGGCCATCCATGTCCCTCTGTCGATCATTGGTGCGGGAGTGTCCCGACCATGTCTGGAGTGTTCCCGAACCATGGGGTATCATGCTTAAGGGTTGGTGATGCTTAGAGAGTGTTTATAGGATCAGAAGAATCGCCGAAGAATAATAGAGAGAAAATCGGAAGGGTTTCGGTAAGTCCGGAGGATGTCCGGAGTGGAGGTGGAAGGTGTTCCATAGCCACAGAGGTTGAATAATATGTAAATGAATGTTAAATATTGATTTAATCATTTATTCATAGTTATTTAATAAATAGAAAATCAATTTAAATGGTCAAAGGCTTAATGGGCCAATTCCCGGAGGGGAGAGGGCCCATTAGGGAAAGGAGAGAGGGAGAAGGTGCCAAGGGGGTGGCTGATGACCCACAAGTATAAGGGGTGTATCGCACTATTTTCGAGGGAAGTGAAACCCAATTTATTAATTCGACACAAGGGGAGCCAAAGAATATTTATAAGCCTTAACAACTGAGTTGTCAATTTAGCTGCACCTGGAAACAATCTTGCTCACAGCAGTTTATCAGTAGCAACAGTTTTATAGTAGCAATAGTAAAGCAATAGCAGTAGTAAAGTAAAGACAGTAGTAAGAGTTGCAGTAAACAGTAGGATTAAAGCACGGTAGGCATAGGGATGGATGGATGGGCGTTGCATGGACAAGACAATTCACATGGCGATCAAGACATAGGGCAATTGTAGATAAATAACATAAAGCATCCAAGTACTAAATAATCATAGGCATGTGTTCCATATATAGTCATACGTGCTCGCAATGAGAACTTACACAACATCTTTTGTCCTACCAGCCTGTTTGCAGCGGGGCCTCAAGGGAACTATTGGCAATTAAGGTGCTCCTTTTAATAGAGCACCGGAGCAAAGCATTAACACTCCGTGAACACATGTGATCCTCAAGTGAAAGCCATTCCCTCCGGTTATCCCGATTGTTGTCACTTCGGGGCCATTGGTTCCGGACAACAACCTGTGTATACAACTTGTAGGTAAGACCATAAACAATACTATCATAATGAATCAATAACAGGTTCAGATCTGAAATCATGGCACTCAGGCCCTAGTGACAAGAATTAACCATAACAAGTCGCAACAAAGTCCAAAAGCACTAATAGAAGATACTACGCACCATGCCCTAACAATCTGATGCCATTACATGAACGATCTCATCCAATCCCTACCATCCCCATAGCCTACAACGGGGGATTACTCACTCATAGATGGGGGAAACATGGATGGTCGATGGAGAAGCGATGGTGATGTTGATGGCGATGATCTCCTCCAATTTCCCATCCGGCAGGGTGCCAGAACAGAGTTTCTGGTTCCGAATCGCGGAATCTGGTGGTGTCAGCGGAGCGGAACTCTTTCTGGAAAAACGTCGAACTCCCCTGAGTTTTTAGGCCAGAAGGCAACTTATAGGCGAAGAGGGAGACCGAGGGGGTGCCTGGGGCGGCCAGAACACCCCCTGGCGCGGTCAAGCCTAGCCCGCGCGGTTAGGTGGTGTGGCCAGGCCCCAGCCCCACTCCGTCTCGTATTCTGGCTCCATGAGTCTTCTGGTGAAATATGATTTTTAGCATATTTTCCGGGATTTTTCCTGATAGTTGATTTTCTGCACAAAAACTAGACACCAAGGTAATTCTGCTGAAAACAGCGTCAGTCCGTGTTAGTTGTATCCAAATCACACAAGTTTAGAGGAAAAACAACAACAAAAGTGTTCGGAAAAGTAGATACGTTTTGGACGTATCAACTCCCCCCAAGCTTACCTTATTGCTTGTGCTCAAGCAATTCAGTTGAAAACTGAGTGCGATAAAAGAAACTTTCACGAACACAATTGCTTCATATGATGTATATATTCTCAGCATATGATCAACTGCTCAGGCAATTCATAATAAAGAGTATGCAACTATGTTTACTTAATAGGCATTGCAAGCGATGAAGAGATTCCAACTCAAAAATAATAAGTAGCATGAAACATAAATATAAGCAACATTACAATGCTCATAACAATGTATGATAGAGTGGTATCTCGCTTGTCTTTGATTGTGAATGCCAAGGCACCTCTGAAGTTCAGGTGAAGACTAGAAGTAAAGATATCAAAGATACAAGCATCAAAGTCATAACACAATTAATCTAGTATTGAGACAAGCACATTATACTAAGAATGAAAACTATGCTCTCAAGAAAGTGCTCATAGAATAGGTGGTGACTCAGTAAGAAAATGAAAAAGGTTTTGAATATTTGAAAGGCTTCCAAATGCTAAAAGTATGGTACTCATTAGCTTTGAGCTCTCATTGCCCCTATCATGAGCATCTTTAATATGGTTAAGGTGAAAGTGAGGTCCAATCTGAGTTATATGCTTGACAGGCTATAAACTGGAAATCTCATGTCCCTTGAGTACGAGGGCAGCTCCTCATGCTACTCAACTTTAGTTACCGGTAAGTTCTTGTCATAGTAAATACGTGCGTATCATAGAGAACCGCCAACGGGGTACCCCTTTCCCGATGATACGGAAGAATCCCCATATCAAAATGATAAGGCAAGCAGACAATGAGTATCTCAGCAATCTTCTTATTTACCATGGGAAAATGGTGCTTTTTTCTCTCTTTCCTCTTTTCTCATATCTCTTTTTTTTTCAATAGCTATCTCTTTTTTATAAGAAGAATGCTTCATAGATACTCTTTCCTCTTTTCTCATATTTTTTTTTTCTTTTTTCAATAGCTATCTCTTTTTTATAAGAAGAATGCTTCATAGATACTCATTATGGTTACGCTGCACGTTTCCACCATGATTAGGCATGGATTAGACCGGCAGCCCATGCGTTTCTCTAACACACATACATAACTCCATGGACTTACAAGCTCCCTTTTTTTCACACTGACGAAATCCACAAACAAAAGAGCATGATATCAACTGGGTATATCTTTACAGGTGTTGAAAGCGTTCCCCGTGACAGCACGGTTCTGCTAATCCCCAGCCTATAATTTGCAAGGATGTAACTTTCATGGACAGTCACAATGGTTCAGGTTTATTAAGTGCAGGAAATAAAGTGTGTCGTCAAGTTCGTGAGAGCTTTACTAACTAACTTTCTCATAACAAGCAATCATTTTATTCGGAATAAAACAAGGCATATTGAATATGCACAGAATAGCAAATGATGCTAATAGGTAGGTATGGTGGACACTCTTGGCAATATTAATTTTTGGGCGATTGGAAACACGAGTAGAGCTCATACTCAGTGTAAGTGAAGGCTAGCAATAGCAAGGGAGCGACAAACAAGAGAGCAATAACTGTCATAATCATGCTTGCAATAAAACAGGACTAATCATGGCATGCAAGTGATTCAAGACCCTCAAGGCAAAATAATTCATAGAGGCTTAACTGATTATTTCAGTCATATGCATGCGTGAGCATGTGCCAAGTCAATTCAATTGAAACATTCAGAGGAGGATACCACGGTGTCATACCAAGTTATGAATAGAGTAATACAAGCAAACATTCATTTGACATGCTACAAACTATTAGCAAGTTGGAACTAATCATATGAAAGCAAGAACTACTAAGCATCCATAAATAACATACACCCTACATGAACAGACTAAGCATGCCCACAATGATGAGTATATGTACAAAAATAAAAACAAATAGAGTTTGTTACCAGCCTCTTACCATACCTCAAGTTGTCATTAATCCTCATTGTTGTCCTTCACTTGTGTGGCTTGAATAATAACACGAAACCAAATTCCACTGAGGACTGCTGAACCCTGCAACAAACTACACAAAACCAAAGAAGAAGAACATATATTTTTGGTGTTTTTGAGTTTTAAAGGCAAGAACCAAAAAGTAAGAACAAGCAAAGAAAAATCTTTTTGGGTTTTTCGAATAGTTCAAACAAAGAAAAAAAGGGAAAAGCAAACCAAGGCAAAAAGAAGAAGAAGCAAACAAAGAGAAACAACAGAAATATTTTTGGTCTTTTTGTGTTTTAGGAAGCAAAAGCAAAGAGAGAATGAAAACTAAAAAAGAGAATGAAACATGAATATACAAAGTGACGAAAAATGATATGGAGATGAGTGTGATGTCGGTGTACCTCCCCCCAAGCTTAGGCTTTTGGCCTAAGTGGGTATCAATCCAAATGCGAGTAAGGGTTCCAAGCAGGAGGATCATTGTAAGAATGATCGTGGTAAGGCCTTTACGAAGAAGAAGCTCCCCAATCATAGATAGGCTGCTAATATGAAGACTCCCCTTCATTGGAGGGCTGAATCGAATCATCTGTAACCCCCCTTCCAGTGTCCTGCTCCCGTTGGGAGAGCTCTCCCAAGTATGCATCGAGTTCTTCCTCGGTGAGTGACCATCCTACCCTGTTATCAAGGTTAAACAAAACAGGTGCAGGCAAAAGAACAACTCGCTCGGACTTGCTCCTTCTCCAACCAGCCTTGAGAAAGGTTATTTCATAAGACAAATCACTCAAATTAGCCCAAGAAGAAGTCCTGGGAAATTCCTGCAACCCTCATGAATTCGGAGCATGGATAGATGGAAGGAAAAAACTTCCTCCTCTCGGTGAACCTTCATAACCTCAGGCAACCTCAGTTCATGTTGGTTGAGTTGATGCTCATTCATCTTCTATTCTGAAATTTAAACATCCATTACACGGGTGATTGCAAAGTGAATATATAATGAAGGGCACTACTCATAGGGACTTGTAAGAGGCCTAAACATGCATCAAAACAATATCTCTAAGCATTGAACAAGCTTAAAAGCTCTCATAACCTGTCACCTATAGCAGCAAAATACTCAAGATATAAACCACTTAACACAAATTTACTTGGACAAGCGGAGGAGTCACATACCAGAGAGCAGATGCTCCAAATTTCAGCAGCAAAGATGGGCTGAGCAAGGAGATAGAAAAATCGAGGGCAAGAACGCGATTTCGAGCAATGAATTGGTGTTTTCTCGGGAGAGAGAGAGTAGTGGCAAGTGAGAGAGTGAGTGGAGGGCCAGGGGTGGCCCACACCATGGTCAGGCGCGCCCCTGGGCTGGCCACGCCACCAGGTTGTGTGCCTGCCTGGTGGCCCCCCCGGTACCTTCCAGGCACTTCTCTGCCCCTTGTTTCACGTAAAAATTTAATATGAATTTTCTGGAATTTTTCGAGACACTTTATTTTTGAGCAATTTTCAGGTATAGATGAATGATTTTGGGTTTTTGGAATGATGTAATGAAAAAACAAGGCTAAAACTTCAGAAGTTCTAAGACACTCTAACAAGCAAGCAACTAACAATAGAAAAGTAAACTAAACGAAAGCAAAAACTAAAATGCATAGACTAGAAGTAAGCGGAGATAATCATGGTGAAAACATTGTTTTGTTCAATGAAATCCTTTTGTTAACAAGGTTGATCATGTCTTGTTACCAAAACAATTTTATATGAAACAAAACTTTGTATTTCACTAATGACTATGTTACCTCAACCTTGATAGCAATGGTCCCAATCATAATAGTTTCAAATTTTTCTCTTGGTATGGGACAATATATTTCTCCAACTTGAATGCCCTCAACATGTTCAATTGAATTCAAACCATAAGTCCTATCAATCTTCTTGGGAAAATAGATAGTATGTTCCTTGTCATTAACATTAAAAGTCACCTTTCCTTGATTACAATTAATAACAACTCCTGTAGTATTAAGAAAAGGTCTCCCAAGAATAATAGACATATTATCATCTTCAGGCATTTCAAGCACAACAAAATTAGTTAATATCAAGCAATTATGAACCACTTAAACAGGTACATCCTCACATATACCGATAGGAATAGTAGTAGATTTATCAGCCATTTGCAAAGATATATCAATTGGTATTAGTTTTTCCAGTTGAAGTCTCTTGTAGAGAGAAAAAGGCATGACACTAACTCCTGCTCCCAAATCACACAAAGCAGTTCTAACATAACTATTTTTAATAGAGCAAGGAATAGTTGGAATCACTAGGTCTCCAAGTTTCTTTGGAACCTTACCATTAAAGGAATAATTAGCAAGCAAAGTAGAAATTTCTTCATTAGGGATCTTCCTTTTATTCGAGACAATATCCTTCATATACTTTGAATAAGGAGGCAATTTAATAGCATCAGTCAAAGGAATTTGCAAGAATAAAGGTTTCATCCACTCACAAAACTTATTATAATGTTCATCTTCCTTTGACTTGTGTTTCTTATTAGGGAAAGGCATAGGTTTTTGGACCCAAGGCTCTCTTTCACTACCATGTTTCTTAGCAACAAAATCTTATTTAGTGTATTTTGTATTCTTAGTGTGCTTTTTAGGTTCTTCTTCAACTTTTTGTTTATCAGGAGCATCATTTTCTTCATTACCACTTTTAGTTTCAGCATCCGAGACAGATATACTATTAGGATCTTTAGTAGGTTCAGAAGTTTCTTCAATAGTTTTATGTTTCTTTTTCATTTTCTTACGAGTAGTACCACTATTTTCAGCTTGTTGAGAATCCTGCTCAATTCTTTTGGGATGCCCCTCAGGATATAGAGGATCCTGGGTAGCAGCACCACTTCTAGTTCTAATTTCATAAGCATGTTTTTCTTTGGCAGCATTAACTAGCAAGTATTTTTGCACTTTAATAAGTTGATCTATTTGAGTTTGAACCATTTGAAAATGTTTAACAAGCATTTTAACATCATTAGAGGTTCTTTCCACAATATCTTTTAACTCAACAATAGCTATAGAGTTTTCCATTAAATGATTTTGCACCCTTTTATTAAAATTATATTGCTTAACAATAAAAATATCGAATTCTTCTAAGCATTGATCAGGATGTTTAGAGTAAGGGATATCACCTTCATCAAAATGTTGGAGAGAGTGTACCTCAATAGTGGATGAGTGGGGAATTGGCTTACATAATTCTTCTATAGGAGGTGAATTCTTCACATCGGCAGCTTTAATTTCCCTCTCCTTAAGACATTTCTTAGCTTCCTTCATCTCTTCATCATTTAGTTCAATAACTCCCATCTTCTTTGATGTTGGTATAGGAGCAGGTATAGCTGGTTCAGGTATAGCTGGTTCAGGAGGAGTCCAGTCTTCATAATTCTTGCTTATTTTAGCCATTAATTCCTCAACTTCCTTGGGAGTCCTATTCCTGAAAACACAATCAGCACAACTATCCAGGTATGTCCTAGATTCTTCAGTTAGTCCATTATAAAATATATCAAGAAGCTCATTCTTAGATAATGGACATCCAGCCTGTGCATGAATCAAAGCACAAAATCTTGCCCATGATTCAGACAATATCTCCTTTTCTCCCTGTTTAAAATCAAAAAGTTCCTACAAAATAGCATGTCTAACACTAGGAGGAAAATATTTCTGCAGGAAAGTACTAATCAAGCAATCAGGGCTATCAATAGATCCAGGATGTAAATTATTAAACCAAGTTTTAGCTTCTCCTTTTAGTGAAAAGGTGAAAATTTTAGCAACAAAGTAGGTGCGCATCTTAATATCATCAGAAAACATGCCACTCATGGTAGAAAGCTCAGTCATATGTGCTACCGCACTCTCATTCTTAGTCCCACAAAAAGGTTCTTTCTCAACAATAGTTATGTACGATAAATCAAGAGAGAAATCATAATCCTTATCTTTAATGTTTATGGGAGATGCAGTAAACTTAGCATTAGGAGACAATTTGGGTTTTATAGTACACCTCTCAAGGAGACTCTTAGCAGCACTCCTATCATGGGTGTTTTGACATTCTTTAATAAATTCATCGGTCATCTCAATATAACCGTCCTCAATATCATAGCTTTCTCTAGACTCAGGTGAACTAACAGGTGTAGTAGTGTCTTCATTAGGAGTTTCAATATTTCCAGCTATAGTTCTAGCAATCGTAGAATCTAGGAAAGGACCTAATGAACCACTTTTATCAAGCACAGTAGAAGAAGCATCATAAGTATCAGAAGTTTCAGACTCAGCAGTAGTAGCAGTGTGTGTAGCATGTATATGTGGTGGTGTAAGGAACTTACTCATAACAGATGGTGAATCAAGAGCAATAGAGGTGTTCAGAACCGTACCTCTTCTTGTAGTGTATGGTAGAATAGGAACCTTGCCATCACGAGACTTACCCATGATGGATGGATGGCAGCGAACAATAATGATGCCAAGTGGACTTGATAAATAAAGCTATGCTCCCCAGCAACGGTGCTAGAAAATAGTCTTGATGACCCACAAGTATAAGAGGTGTATCGTAGTATTTTCGAGGGAAGTGAAACCCAATTTATTGATTCGACACAAGGGAGCCAAAGAATATTTATAAGCCTTAACAATTGAGTCGTCAATTCAGCTGCACCTGGAAACAATCTTGCTCACAGCAGTTTATCAGTAGCAACAGTTTTGTAGTAACAATAGTAAAGTAATAACAGTAGTAAAGTAAAGACAGTAGTAAGAATTGCAGTAAACAGTAGGATTAAAGCGCGGTAGGCATAGGGATGAACGGACGGGCGTTGCATGGACAAGACAATTCACATGGCGATCAAGACATAGGGCAATTGTAGATAAATAAGATAAAGCATCCAAGTACTAAATAATCATAGGCATGTGTTCCATATATAGTCATACGTGCTCGCAATGAGAACTTGCACAACATCTTTTGTCCTGCCAGCCCGTTTGCAGCGGGGCCTCAAGGGAACTACTGGCAATTAAGGTGCTCCATTTAATAGAGCACCGGAGCAAAGCATTAACACTCCATGAACACATGTGATCCTCACATCAAAGCCATTCCCTCCGGTTATCCCGATTGCTGTCACTTCGGGGCCATTGGTGCCGGACAACAACGTGTGTATACAACTTGCAGGTAAGACCATAAACAATACTATCATAATGAATCAATAACATGTTCAGATCTGAAATCATGGCACTCAGGCCCTAGTGACAAACATTAAGCATAACAAGTCGCAACAAAGTCAAAAAGCACTAATAGAAGATACTAGGCACCATGCCCTAACAATCTGATGCCATTACATGAACGATCTCATCCAATCCCTACCATCCCCATAGCCTACAGCGGGGGATTACTCACTCATAGATGTGGGAAACATGGATGGTCAATGGAGAAGCGATGGTGATAATGATGGCGATGATCTCCTCCAATTCCCTGTCCCGGCAGGGTGCCAGAATGGAGTTTCTGGTTCTGAATCGCGGAATCTGGTGGTGACGGCGGAGCGGAACTCTTTCTGGAAAAACGTCGAACCCCCTAAGTTTTTAGGTCAGAAGGCAACTTATAGGCGAAGAGGGAGACCGAGGGGGTGCCTGGGGCGGCCAGACCACCCCCTGGTGTGGCCTGGCCTAGCCCGCGTGGCCAGGTGGTGTGGCCAGGCCCCAGCCCCACTCCGTCTCATATTCTGGCTCGATGAGTCTTCTGGTGAAATATGATTTTTGGCATATTTTCCGGGATTTTTCCTAATAGTTGATTTTCTGCACAAAAACTAGACACCAAGGTAATTCTACTGAAAACAGCGCCAGTACGTGTTAGTTGTATCCAAATCACACAAGTTTAGAGGAAAAACAACAGCAAAGGTGTTCGGGAAAGTAGATACGTTTTGGACGTATCAGTGGTCGGCAACTTAGTGGGCCAGCCCCCCCCCCTGCGGGCCCATGGGGGTGGTTGGCAGTGCCACCCCTCCCTCCTCCTCTCCTTTAGTCCCACCCCGGGACTTTGAGGGAGGTAGTACCTCCCCTCCCCCTATATATAGTGAGGGTATTTGGCCAAATAAATACACCAAAAATAATCAATAAAGGTCTTCTCACTTTTGGGAGGACCTCCAGTTGATATTCTCTCTCTCTCTCTCTTGTGACCGCGGCCCCAAGTCTGGACTGCGCGAACGAGAGACATCTTCACCGTGGAGCGTCGTCGCGCTGCAGGATTCAGATCCAGGAGCTCTACTTCCGCAACTGCTGCTGGATCGGGGAAGCGGGAGTCATCGTCAGGCACCGGACGTGTGTAACTCCCCGCGAGGTGTCACACTTGAGGCACTCAAGTCGTTGAGCCACAGGAGCGCAAGGACTTCATCACGACCTTGAGGTCGGCTTCGGCTCGTCTACATCAACCACGCTCTCCTGAGCATTGACAACACTTTTCGGTCTTCAAGGGTAAGTTCGCGAAAATCCCCTCCCGTTACAGTATTACTAATAGATAGGTCCTGTCAGCATCAGGGGTTCAGGGGCGTAGGGTAAAATTTTATTGTTTTTATACGCGGAACCCCTTCAGATTCGCAGCCCTCCGGTACAAAAAACTGCAAAAGAATGAGAAGCAAGATACAAAGGGAGAGGGATAAAAGGTAGATTAACATGAAAGTAGTAGATGTGTTTGTTCGATTGGTATTGGTTCAATCGGCCTGCACCCCTCACGTATGTAAGGAGTGGCTGGAATTTTCGTGCAAGAATGTGGTTTGGAATCACGTCCAAAACCCTAATAGGGGTCAAATTCTGATGGTCTGACCTGAACTTTCCGTAACTGTTCGGCCAAAAACTGGTATGTACCTTCTGTCCCATTTTTAACATACTCCCTCCGATTCATAATAAGTGTCGGTAATTTAGTACTCCCTCCGATCCATATTAATTGTCGCGGAATTAGATATATCTAGACATGTTTTAGTGCCAGATACATCCATTTTTGTGACAAATAATTTAGTTTAATGCAAAATTTGTACTAAGTCTCCGACACTTGTTTTGGACCGGAGGGATTAGTAAACGAGCTCGGATCTAACTCTCTTAAAAAGCAAAGTTGTTCGTCTTGAAAATACGTAGAACTTTGATATTGGCCACTTTTCCATCCTACTTAATCTTGATTTGTTTTTCTCCTTATTTTCGTATCAAAGTCGGATTTTAACCGAACGATTTTAGTTCTGTTCGGCCGTATTTTAATCCTTAAGGTCGTATACTTGCTCAGCTGAAGATGGCTCCAAAAACAAAGATGTTCTCGCAAAAACGAAGACATTTCATGTTTTGCATGTTTCCATCCGAGTTGATCTTGACTGCTTAAATTAAGTCGTAAGCAGATTGATTGAATATAGGAGGTTTTCTGGGTCATCCGGGTTCATTGTTCTCGCCTAAGGGCAGATATAGTCTAGCGACGGGCGATCTAGGGTGTCAAGTAGGATCCCACCTAGATCCCACCTCTAGTTCATTCTGAGACTTCTAGTGTAAAATTTTAACAAAATTTTGCAATACAAAATTTAAAATGAACTAGAAGTGGATTTAGGTGGGATCCCAATTAACACCTTAGGCGACCACAGCCCGAATCGCTAATAATTTAGTCTTCTGTAGTATTTTGGCTCTAAATTTGTATACTAACTCGGATCGGGATGATTCAAAAACCAAAGTTGCTTCTTTTGACGAGACGTATAACTTTCGTGTTTGGCACTTTTTATTTGAAGTCATCTTAAATGAGTCATAGTGGAAGCCTCCATATATCGGTCTCCAAACGTCTTCTCTGAACACTCGCATAATCGGCTATCAAGCCTAATCTTGGCTTGATTTTATATGATGCCTCTTCGGTGATGATTATTAATCTTCCGAGTAGACATTTCCGAGTGTGTATCACCATTGGTCAGCTTATGAGTCCAAAACGAGTGCTACCAGTGAGATAGCAGCACACATGAGTAATATCGTTTGGTTTTGACCTTGCTCGGCACAGGTCACGAGAAGTAAAATCATCCAAATGATGGTACTCAAAGCACTATTCTACTCCCTCCGTTCATAAATAAGACGTTTTAGCTTTGTGAATCGAATGTATCTAGACGTCTTGTAGTGTATAGGTTCGCAGATAATCGATATCAAGGGCATTTAAACAGGGTAAACAGAAGGCGGTGGTTTATGTCTTCAGGTCACAAGGGCTGCAAACTAGAACCCTCCACTCCTCCAGTTCACGATTCATCACTACAAACTGCTCGGACTAAACTGAAGCCGGTCACTTGGCGGCTGCGGCAGCAGCCTGGCGGTACGCCTGGATCTTCTTGGCGTACTCTGCCGCGATGTCCGCGTCCGGCAAGACCTCCTTCCCCACGCCGCTTTCCCTGAACCGGTCGGCCTAGGCGGCGAGGCCCGGAGTCCTGGCCGCGTCGATGACCACCACGCCGACCATCTTGCGCATGGCGTCGAGCCAAAACAAGTTGCATCCGACGGCGAGGTCGAGGTAGCCAACGCAGTCGCCGGAGAAGAAAGCTTTCCGGTTTGTGCACTGGGCCAGCGCGGCCTCCAGCTGCTCGGTCACCTCGGCTGCCTTGCCCACCTTCTTGGCCCTCTCCTCCTCCGTCTTCGCCCTCATAATGCCGATCCACACCGGGAAGAACTGCAAGAAAGGGAACACCGCCGGGTAGTTGAAACATCAAAGAGGTTCTCAACATCGACTCTAGCCTTGAAACTATCAAGACAAAAGTAGGTTGCATGTGTAATCTCTTCCTATCACAGAGCTTCTCAACATCGACTCTAGCCTTGACATTATCCTTTGACTTCCCAGGAATGTTTAGGACTGTGTGAAAAAGGGACTCTCCGACATTCTTTTCGGTGTGCATCACATCGATGTTATGGGGAAATTCGAGGTCCTTGTTACACGAGATTCGTTAAGGCTGGCACGTGAGTCAAGTTGTGCATTACACCATATCCCGCAAATTGATGGCCAGTTCCCAGATTGTGCGTTACAGGGACCATCATGAGCCATGCATGCCAGAATCTAGATTGAGGAGCAAAGAATTTTTTTCCATAAATGGTCGATGTAGAAGTTGTCCGCCGTGTGGAGTAGACGAAGTGGCTGCAAGAAGAAAAATTGAGCACAGACTTGTGCAAATAAAAATTAGACTGCGTCTCTGGCGGCAAGGTCGTGGTGGACGAAGACGATGGTGGTAGTTTTCGATGGCGATTGAATTGTAGCGGTCGTCGATTTCGGGGATTAGACCCGTATTTTCCGCTTGTATGAGCGCGGCGTTGCTCGTGGAGAAGAACTTGTTGGCTTTAACGATGACCACGATCGGTGGTAACGGCGACGATGTGGCGATGTTGTTGGTGTAGATGGTTGCAGCGATGATGATCACGGGTGATGAAGGTACAACCCTTTGTTGACGACGAGGCGCGTACTCAGGGACGTGCGTCCCGGTAGATGTTGGCGAAGACAGGCCGGCATGGAGACGACGTGAGGACGAGGCGGCCATGAAGGCGTTCCTTGGGGCGCCACGCGAAGCCTCCTTGCCACGATCGTTGATAGTGATTTGCCGGAGTTGGGTCGACGCCGAGGTTGAAGTAGAGGCGCGCGATGATGACGACATGCGGCTGGGGACGATGCTTTTAGTGGCTAAAAGAAAATAGATCTAATAGGAATTTGTTTTTGCTAGAACTACTAAACTGATCTAGGGAATTGGAAAAAAAACTAGCTACTTGATGCGATGCCCCCGGCGGAGATCATGGAGATCGACCTCGCCGGGGGCGGCGCGGTGGCTAAAACCTAGGCCGAGAAGCGACACGCTCTGATACCATGAAAGATTGCGGAAGTATAGATTGTATTGATATTACAAGAGGTGATTAGATCATGAGCCCTTAGCCTGTTTATATAGTACTAGAAGACTTGGGGGCAAGAAGCCTAATAAAGATAGAATTGGATTACAATATTGAACTACCAAATATGTCTAGCCGTAATATACTCTAACACCATGGTAGCAAAGGTTTCGCGGGAGTACTAGGAATATTCCTATTTTTGGTTAGGCTTTATGTTTTTCCTATATACATGCAATGGAAAGGTCCAAGTATGATCAATTCCTCTTATACTTCCACCAATGATAATCCAATTGCATCTCTATTTATCTTGTTCGCCACTCCATTGAATTTTTGTTGGTTGATATCTACGGGAAAATTGCATGCTGGCGTCATTGTCCACGCAGGGAGCCACAAAGTACTAAGTACCTCACATTGCTTTAATCTCCAATAAAGTACGAACACAACCATGCTTAGCTCCGGCGGCAGATAACACACCACATGGCGACAAGCTGAAGCGTTAATGAAAAAGAGATCGAGAGGAGGAGTCTATACCAGGCACAGGAATATATCAATAAAACAGACAACACGAATCATCTTCCCACCGCTCGACCAAAAGAAGAGAACAACTACTAGTAAAATAATCTGATAGATAACAGCATACGCCACGAGTGACGCGCAACAAAGAACAAAGTGCTACTGTACTTTGCATATAGTACTAGCTCATAAATTGCCTAGACGGTCTCTGCTTGTAAGGTCCTCCTACCACATACTTGCTATATAAACACCCCCAAACCGAAACTATGCTTGCACAGAAAGAAGCACAATCTATACAGTTGTCATTGCAAAGCAAGAAAACACAGTGTGGGAGAACAATGGCAGGAGAGGAAGACCTGAAGCTGCTGGGCTTGCTGGTGAGCCCATTCGCAGTCCGTGTACGCATGGCGCTGAGCATGAAGGGCGTGAGCTACGAGTACATCGAGCAGGACGTCTTCAACAAGGGCGAGCTCCTCGTCAAGTACAACCCTGTGCACAAGAAAGTGCCCGTGCTCATCCACAACGGCAAGCCCATCTGCGAGTCGCTGGCCATCCTGGAGTACATCGATGACATCTGGGGCGCCACGGGCCCCTCCATCCTCCCCGCCGACCCCTACGACCGTGCCATTGCTCGGTTCTGGGCCAACTATATTGACGACAAGGTTTGTGCAATTTCCAAGTTTTAATTCTGTATTATTTTTTAGTATTTATAGTCTGTTGGGGTTACTTTCAGTATTTGCCATGCCTAGCAAGCATACGAAAATTGGCACTCAATTGGTTGATTTGTACAGTACAAATATTCGTTAGGACTCACTGGGCTTCGTGACTAATTCTTGCCAACTTTTGTGAGTGCCAACGCTTTGGTTTCTCCACAAATTGACATGGCCGAGTTTTGGCGAAAACTCTTAAACAACTGTTCTCAAAAAATTCGTCGTTCGCTTCTTGCAGATGTTCCCGTCTTGGATTGGCCTCCTGAAGGCGGAAACGGAGGAAGAGAAAGCTGAAAAGGTTAACCAGACGCTTGCGGTGCTTACGCACCTGGAGGATGCCTTTGCTAAGTGTTCAAACGGGAAAGCCTTCTTTGGCGGTGACTCCGTCGGGTACCTCGACCTCGCTCTCGGTTGCAATTTGTTCTGGTTCGAGGCGCTACGTGAGTTGTTCGGTGTAGCGTTCATTGACGAGGGCAGGACTCCGCTCTTAGCCTCGTGGGCTGAGAGGTTCGGTGAAGCGGCCGCTGTGAAGGAGATGGTGCCGAGCGTGGACAAGGCGATGGCGCACGCCAACAAGTTTCGAGCTTTTTTTGCTGCTGCCAAGTGAGGGGCTTCACAGTTATGTAGTATCACACTTGAGTCATGCTAAGCCAATGTTTGCGCGCCGGCATTCGCTGCGTGTTCATCCATTGGCAGTGTCACTTTTGGATTATTGCTTCATACAGTGAACAGGTAATGTGCGTGTGCATACAAGGTGCATGGTAGAAAAATGAATGTAAGGATCGATCAATACCAAATAAGAATAACTGAGAGCATATGGCAGATCAAGTTTACCTTTTAAATTAAGTCGTAAGCAGATTGATCAAATTAGGAGGTTTTCTGGGTCGTCCGGTTGATTGCTTTCGCTTAAGGGCAGATATTGTCTAGGATCGGGCGACCATAGGATGTCAATTGGGATCCCACCTCTAGTTGATTTTGAGATTTCTAGTATAAAATTTTGGCAAAATTTTGCACTACAACAAAATTTAAAATGAACTAGAAATGGATTTAGGCAGGATCCTACTTGACATCTTAGGCGACCATGGCCCGGATCGCCAATAATTTAGTCTTTTGTAGTATTTTGGCTCTCAAATCTGCATACTAAGTCGGATCGGATGATTCAAACCAAAGTTGCTTGTTTCGATGAGATGCACAATTTTTATGTTCGGCATTTTTTCATTTGAAGTCGTCTTAAAGGAATCATCATAGTGGAAGCGTCTATATATCAGTCCCAACGCCTTCTCTGAACACTCGCATAATCGGCTATCAAGCTTAATCATGGCTTGATTTTATATGGTGAAGCTTCGGTCATGATTAATAATCTTTCGAATAGACCTTTCCAAGTGTGTATCATCATTGGTCAGCTTATGAGCCTAAAACGAGCAGCACACACATTAGTAATATCGTTTGGTTTTGACCCTACTTGACATAGGACACGGGAAGTAAATGATCCAAATTAGATGACAGTCAAAACACTGTTCTGAATTAAACAAACAACGCCAGAAGAATAATGGAGATTAAGGGGATTTAAACAGATTAAACAAAAGGCCGTTTTACGTCTTCAGGTCATAGGGGATGCAAACTAGAACTCTCTACTCCTGCAGCTCACGATTCTGCGACAGCAGCCTGGCGGTAAGCCTGGATCTTCTTGGCGTACTCCGCCGCGACGTCCGCGTCCGGCAAGACCTCCTTCCCCACGTGGCTTTCCCTAAACCGGTCGGCCCATGCGGCGAGGCCCGGAGTCCTGACCGCGTCGATGACCACCACGCCGACCATCTTGCGCATGGCGTCGAGCCAAAACAAGTTGCATCCGACGGCGAGGTCGAGGTAGCCGACGGAGTCGTCGCCGGAGAAGAAAGGCTGCTTCCCGTTTGCGCACTGGGCCAGCACGGCCTCCAGCTGCTCGGTCACCTCGGCCGCCTCGCCCACCTTCTTGGCCCTCTCCTCCTCCGTCTCCGCCCTCATAATGCCGATCCACGCCGGGAAGAACTGCGAGCGAAAGGACGCCGAGGAAACATCAAAATGACAGGGAGAGGAGAACTGCATGCCGGGGAACCATCATGTGAGCGAACCAACCTTGTCATCGACGTAGGCGGCCCAGAAGCGAGCGACGGCGCGCTGGTGGGGGTCGGCGGGGAGGATGGAGGGGCCCGAGGCAGCCCAGACCTCGTCGACGTACTGCACGATGGCCAGCGACTCGCAGATGGGCTTGCCGCCGTGGAGGAGCACGGGCACCTTCTTGTGCACCGGGTTGTGCTTGAGGAGGAGCTCGCCCTTGGTGAAGAGGTCCTGCTCGAGGTACTCGTAGCTGACGCCCTTGAGATGCAGCGCCATGCGCACGCGGACCACGAACGGGCTCACCACCATGCCCAGCAGCTTCACATCTCCTTCACCTGCTGCCATGGCTCTCGCTCTTTTCTTTCTTAGCTTTTGGTACTCCTCCAGTCCTACTGCGGAGAAGATATCATCATATCAAGTGCCATGCTTTATACTCTTTAATAACAAATATCTGCGTTTATACTTTATACTCCCTCTGTTTCAGAAATATAAGATCTAATTACCTAGATGCTAATATTCATTTTATAAAGTTAAAATGTCTTCATATTTCTAAACGGAGGGAGTAGCATTATAAACGGAGGGAGTAGCATTATATTATACTTCCTCCGTTTTAAAATATAAAATGTTTTAGTTTTATGAAAAGAATGTATCTAAACCCTTTTAATGTGTAGGTTCATATAGGTTTGAAGTGAACCTACGTACTAAAATGAGTCTAGATACACTCTTTCACAAAGCTAAAACATCTTATATTTTGAAACAAAGGGAGTAATTAGCTGTGATGTGAAGGTTTTGTTTCATTACGGACCCCCATGCGCAGTGGAGAGGCTGCACGAGGAGCACGAGGCTTGGTTGGAACAATAACTACTAATATTTGATCTGTCCTTCAGCGTAGGCCCTTTTGTTTGCAGCTGCTGAGCATCCTAGGACAAGATTGTATCTACTCTCAAGCGTCACCTGTGACGTCTAAGCCCTGATGCATCAGCTCATCAACGTTCACTAGCACAATAATTCCAATCGACAGACACACACGATTCATTACTAGTATTTCACACTGACATAGTACTATGTCTCTGGGTTTTCGTCGTCTTTGTCGAAGTGGGCCATGTTCACGATCTCGATCCGATTCAGGCATGTGGAATTTGCGTCACAGGCTTAATAACACAAATTCACAGATATTCTTCTGATTACATTATATACACAAACCAAGTTAAATACAACCCTATTCACAAATCTACGCTTCCCAGCCAAACCAAGTTAGAAGTATCCAGGTGGGTGGAGATGATCAAGCATTTACAAGTCTCTCCTTGGTATCTGCTAATAGTCCGCTGCAACAGCTGAAGATTGAACAGAAAAACAGGAGACCAGTGGCCGTCAGAGGCTGCAAGAGCATATCACAAGCAAAACTAACATGACCAAACTCACCATCTATATAAAAAAAAGGATACATGTGGTCATCGCCAATACTGAGCCCATCTATGGATAGTCTCGACCATTTGAGGGAACAAGGCGCTGACGCTCTCGTTGATGAGAGCCTGGAAGAAGTGTATAGCCTCCTCGTCGTCCAGATCCAGCCGGAATTTCTCCTGAAGCTGATGCATACAGGAGGAAACAATACATGATTATAAGCTGCTCTGCTCTTTGTACAAAAACCCCTAGACTTGTGTAAAACCAATTCTGTTACCTTAAGGGTTCCATTCTCGTCGGAAGAGATGTCTGGAATATTTGATCTTTCCATCAACTTGAAGAGGTTCAAAATAAGGCTGCTGTTGTTCCTTAAGATGTTGTATGCTTCGCAGCAGTAGGACTTGAATCTCGTGTAGTATTGGCTGAAATGTGAAAAGCAAGTTTAAAGTGGTTGCAAGCGCTGCGAGCGAGTAATAAACCAGTAATATAGTGAAAGTACTGGCAGAACCGACCAATGGATTACCTTTCTGTGCCACCCATGGCCTCCACCATTTCTTTGCATAGTTTCATTGGAGGTGGGAATGGCTTGGGATCACGACCCAGAATAAAAGCAAAGTCCACGTGGAAAAGGCATCCGTCATCGCTTAGGAGAAGATTATCTAGATGTCTAGAGAGAAATGGAGAGGGAGGGAAAATTAGCCATTTGTTATTCCTGAGAAACTGCATATATCAAGATCAATTGACACGAGTACTATATATAGACAAAAGGGCATAAGAAAGACCCTCGCTACTGATGAAAATTGAGATAGAAAATATCCTGGCAATAGACAATGTTGCTGAATGAGGTAACATACTTGGCAAACTACATGATGCAGAAGGTGTTAATAAATCAGAATATTGGTCGGAAATAATAAACACCAAACTGCGCAATATAATCCTAGAATACGAAAAATAACAATTTTCGTCGCTGAACAGTAATCAGGAAGAACAAAAATGAAGTGGGGACCGCAAATAAGTTCAGTTTCCTCTAAAGCAAAAATGAATGGTCTCGGGCACGCAGCAGTACATGATTGACAGTTCAGGATTGCAGAATGTACAGCAAAGTGAGAGAAATGCTTCCGTATATTTATTTGTAAGCAAAAAATATTAGCTATCCTAATTCCAGCAGGTACTAAAAACGAGAGGGCACCAACCTGTCCCCAACGCCCATAATATATGTAATGACAGAGTAACCAGCACAGCTTTTGATAAAAGTTTCTAAGCATTGGGCGGTT
This sequence comes from Avena eriantha, assembly GCA_910589775.1. Lineage (NCBI taxonomy): Eukaryota > Viridiplantae > Streptophyta > Magnoliopsida > Poales > Poaceae > Avena > Avena eriantha. Next base: position 95,214,265 of record OU342744.1, read on the forward strand.
ATACCAAAAGGGCCATCTTCGTCAGGATGGAACTTCTGTAGATAACTTGTAATACTGCGATGTTCTGATAAAATCTGAGAACAAAAAATAACTCAACTCAGCAAAGGTAATTTTCTGCAGAAAACAAACTAATTTAGAAATGAATCTACGATGTGTACAAATCTTCGTCGCAGTGTTAAACATAACTAGTTATCCAGAAAGCTGGCATTAGTTACTGGCTTCCATGATCTTCAATATCAAATTACCTGTGCAAGTGAACTGGAAGGAATAAATTCAAGCATCCCTTCATCTTGTCCAGTTGCAAGAACTCGATATGGGGTAAGCTGTAGGTCCATATTTTCTAATTTGAGCAACCGGTCCATTAAAGAGACCATTTGAATGACCTACAAAGCACATAACGAATTAGTCATGATATCCCTACCTACCATACAAGTGGGTTTCGAGATCTACGTTGAGAGCCTGAGACCAGTGTTCTAAATAATAGCACATGAACAGCCACATAAGCATTTATCCTGCATGTTTAACACTATTGTAAAAAGGATGTATCTAAGTATACAATGGTATGGTGCATACACTGAACACAGGCTATCTGTGCATTAGAACTTACATATACATGCACCAGAAAAACAAAAAATGAGATATGTAGTTTGTGGTTTGTGCCAAACTAAACCACTGAATTTAACATGACCAAAATATAATCGACTGAGTAACACAGAACATCGACCTAATGTCCAAGCTCAAGCAGACAGTGGTCCTGATTCTAGAACAACGATTGTACACAGTTACGTCACTATGTGCATTTGAAAGAAAACTCAAAGGTGGGCACCGCAACGAGCCAAGTTCTTCTGGGTCACTGACATGGACACCGTTGTTGGACTGCGGATCACCTGGAATGTCATGGCCTGATTCATGTTTTGAGTTTGTTTGTACCAAGCCTCTCTAGGCCTGCAAATACTTTCCTAGCTTTTCAATGAAACGAGACACAATCCTTTTGTGTTTTCTCAGAAAAAGAAAAAAAAGAAAACTCAAGTTCACATCATGCAGTAACATAAAATGCGCAATATTTCATTTTATTTAGCTTAAGTTGCAAGCTAGCAAGAACTAAAAATACAATTGTCTGGCTTCACAGGAATACTATACTGTAAAAACTAGCTCAGAATGTAAGGCTCAGTACGTAAAGATGGTGACACATGTCGTGTATACGGATTAGAACAAAAGCCAAAATGATTTCCACTAAATGTAAAACAGACTTGAATAATTACCAATTGATCTTGCCGGAGGTCATCTCCCTTTTTGAAAATTATCTTGGATGCTCCCCCGCTTGCCGTCTTAAATGTAAGGCGCAATGGATTTAAGGCACTCTTGAATATAGATGACTCTTGAGGCACAACACCAGTAAGGAGAATTTTAGGTGCTAATGGCGAACGAATTGGCTGAAACAAAAAAATCAGAATAAGTCAATTAAAGCAACTAAGACAAGTTAATCTATATGTTCCTTGTTTTTCTAGCATTGAAGAATAGCAAACGTGAACACATTAATGATGTAGAGAGTTACCTCATCAAAGTTAGTAAGCTCGCTGAAAACTCCTGTTAACAACTGTCTCAATTTCTCGATTTTCTTTTGTGCACTACCACGGACATTTTTTACATCCTTCATAATAGAACATAATTGAGCAGTAAGTTCTGTCTGGCGTGATAAACTCTGCCACAGTCGAAACCCATCTTCATCTCCATCCTCCCTAGCAATCATCTGTTAACAGAAACAGTTGTAGTTAATGTAAAATTACATATTATGAATGATAGAACCAACAGCATGGGCCAAAAAAAAAGGAAGAGAACGTACTTTCATCATTTCATCTTCAAGCATGTCATATGTACTGTAGTATCGTCTTGCATATGCATGATTATGGAGCTCAACAACCACATACCAGCGAAGGAAACTAGCAATTTCAATGTTTGACAAAGCTGAAATGGACATAAGATCGAACAACGTGAGTTTTCTATACAGCAGTTACATAAAAAACCCGCTGATCCTTGTAACCAAATGTGAAAAAAGGAATCATGATTACAGTCATTGTAGAATTTGTATAGAAGGATAAAACATACCTCGATTGACAAGAAAGTGTGCCAGACGAGACTTGTCCGATCTTTCAAATCGTAGAGCTTGCACTAGTTGGAGTAAGTAGCATTGCAATTCTTCATCATCAGCTCTTTCGAGTACGCTCACAGCATAACCACGGACCTTTGCAGAAAAAGGTACAACTTAGAATAAAATATTAGGAAGGGTGTGAGATGCTAAAGTGTGTCATCCTGAGTCACGGACCCATTACTCAATCATTCTTTAGTAACCACAAGAGGTAGGACAATCATCTATAACCTTAGGAACAGCTAATGTTTGGGAAGAAAAATGTGCTAGTACCAGCGCAGGAGATTTTTTTTAAGAAGGTTAAAAAAATGAAAGCTCACAATCTAATACACAAAAAAACCCATATTTTTAGGTAATCACACAATCACAAGGGGGGCAGATAAGAAGTCTACAGGCGCCTCTGACCTAGCTGCCACTATTACTCCACCGGAACAATGCCAACATCCACCTGACAGTCCTCAAACTGGTAGCTGTCTATAGAGTAGAAAATCGACAAATAACAAATATTTTCCTATACCATGCCAAACCAATACATAGAACAGGCCAACACCATAAATATGTCATACAAGTGAGAAAGGGCGGACAATATGTCTATTACACCAGAGCAGACCCATTATATATGAGACAAATATGTGTCACTAATGGCAAAACTGATTAAGCATACTTGAAAAGAAGACATGTCTTTGTGTTTGTCATACCAGAATATTTCAAGAAAAAACTAGAGTACGAATAACATAATTATTAATGAATAGTTCAGTTAACAGATGAAAGGAAACAAACAAAAGGCTCTCTATAAACAAAATAATGATATACAAACAACCTCACAAACATCTAAGAAAAACCAGAAACACGGACAAAGGTGCCCAGATAGCTTACTTCCTCGCTTTTAAAATCTGGTGAGAGAAGCTCTAATGCATCAGCCACATCAATTGTTTCCCACTTCCCAATCAACTCAACAGCTTGTTTAGCCTCCTGCACATTATGACATAATAAACATAAGAAGCAGATCAACTAGAAGTTAAATCAAGATAAATGTGGAGTTTGTATCCAAAAATTATAACAGGCTGCCAGGTCATTTAGAGCAAGCACAAGCAAGCAAAGAAACATCCCTGGTTTCCTCTGATGCACATATGAAGTATGACAGTCCACTGAGATATGGATGCTTTCACTAACCTGGATATCGCTCCAATCCACTGAGCGGACAAACTTTGTAAGAGCTTTCTTCTCAGACATCAAAGAGAAACGGAATTTCCACACCAATTGCTTCTCATCCGCCTGTAGATCGCGTGTAGGAGGATATTTGATGATTCTTTGAAGAAATCTACCACAAAGCACAAAGTTATTCAGCTAGAAAGCCCACAAATGCACATGACTGTTATGCTAAGCACAACTGAAGTGTGCTTCTCGCCACTTATGATTAGTGCAGCTAATATGCAAATGTGTTTGCCCATATATTCATGTGAAAAAATACTGACATATTAGCAACCACTGAAAGTAACGTCAGTCGTCATGTGAAATTCAGTTCTTTGAGTGCTAACTACAGCATGACACCCAAACAGGAAGGAGACAATAAGGTGACAAGGAAACAAAAACACAGAAGAATAACATACTGCAGTTGCACTCACTTTCGCTCGTTTGAGCTTGGTTTCAGATCTCTATCAATAATTCCACGAGTCAAACTCCTAGCAAGCTTTAACTGCTTGTGCTCAGATGGATTGGTTCGTCCAAGTTCAGGATCCCACACGGTAACAAGCTCATTTGATAACGATACAGGGGCTGGTGCATAGAAATTCGCTCCAGATTCCTGAGCGGAGAAGAATCAAAGTAGATTTCTTTGTGAATATAACAACATGAAATTGGTAATAAATATATCTGTTATCAATACATTGTATTCAAATAAATGTTAGATTATTTTTGAGAGCGCAGTTTCTCCTTTATCTATGAAAAGTTACCAGATATTGAAAAGAAGACACATGAACACTGAATGGTGAAAGAATGTTAACCTGGAAGACAACTCTGTGTTCAAAACTGCAGAATTCAACAACTAGGCTCGGGAACGAATTCTCCAGCCTCTCGCACTCCTTCTCCTTAACTCTGTCCACAGCACTGAAGGCAAGACGGTCCAGCCAATCCACATGCTGTATCTGCCCTCTCTCATATTTGTTAACGAGCCTCTCCAGCCGTTCTATCTCGCCTCGCTCGTTCTTAGGAACCTACAGCCATCAATTCAATACAAAAGGTAAGTTCGCCGTGAGGTCATAGAAGCAAACAACAAATGCAGTGACGGATAATCCCTCAAAAGAAAGCTGTCCACCTTGCCAGGGGTCGTGGTGGGTACTCTTCCATCTGCCTCCTTTTGGGGCCACAGCCGCAGCTTCAGCCTCCCCGTTTTAAGCTGTTTCTTGCTGTTGAAAAGGAATATGGTGGCTCCACCGACGACACTTCTGCCCTCACCGGAGGACACATCCCAAACCTACATTTGTTATCGAAACAAAATTCAAAGCTCGAACAGCAGTACTACAAAATACCAATCCCTCGAGGAACATAGTTCCGTTTCGCTACAATCAGATAGGCACCGAAGTCAGAAGATCTACCGTGAAGGCGAGCTGCGCTAGGGAGGTTAGGTCCCTGTATTTGGTGCATAGCGTGATGAGCTCATTCCAGCAGTAAGGCGGACCTGACGATTCGAGCCTAGCACCAGTGAAGTGACTATCAGAAACGTTGGTACTACACGAGAGGTAATTGTGCAGGTTTGATTGGCAGGTAACGGAAGGGGATGATATGATAGATGTGAATCGTAGGAACGGGATGATAATACCTTGTGTTGACTGGGAGGCCGAACTGGACGCCGTCGATATAGAGCTTGCACTCGACGAAGAGCTCGGAGACCTTCTTGTCGAGACCGTCTGCGAGGAAGTAGAGAGGGATGTCAGGAGAGGATACGGTAGAGAATTTGGGGGGAAGGAAGAAGGGGCAAGGGGGTGACCTTGAGCGGGAGGCGGGATGGGGGCCTGGAGGACGCGGAAGGTGAGGGGGAGGCTGATGTCGCAGGACAGGAAAAAGCGGAACTCGCTGCTGTTGCTCCCCGCCACCGTCTCCGCGCTGGTCCTGCTGATGCTGGCGGTCGCGGCCGCCATGGACGGACGGACGGGCGGGCGGGCGGGCGGACGGCCAGTAAGCAGAGATGGCGAATCTATGATACGCGGTGCGCCGGCGAGCAGCCTCCGCAGCACGAAGCGGTCCGGCCGGCGAGGAGGTGGTGGCGTGCGGGGTGGGGTGCCTCGTCTCGGGTCGACTCGGCGGAGAAGAGGACGGAGAGGACCAGAGATGTGCGCATCGGCGAAGACAAACTCGGAGCGGTTCTGTCTGGGGTGGGGCAAGTAGTGGGCTGGGCCTGCGATTCGGTGCCCGTGAAAAGCCCAACGCTTAAACTAACTACTACTAGTAGTACATTACCTTAGGTGAAAACTATACGATTCTAAAATAAAATAAAGGTGGAACATCTACTCCCTCCTCCGATCCATATTAGTTGATTTGGATTTGTCTAGATACGTGCGTATCTAGACAAATCCAAATCAACCAATACGGGATCAACCAATACGGGTCAGAGCGTATCTAGACAAATCCAAGTCAACTAATATGGATCGGAGGGAGTATATTTTTTTGAGCAATCTATACTTTTGGTTGGAAAATACGTTATTTTCTAGACTTTTTTAGTGGAAAAGACAGAAAGTGTAACCAGAGGACATGGTAAGAGCATCTCCACCGGCAGCTAGAACATCTCTAGCGGAAACGGAAAACACGCGAACCGTAAACCTAGTTGTCGGTGCCATGTAAACTTCATTTTCGTTTCGGAAAACGTGGGCGCGGAACAGAAACAGAAACCGCATTCCAAACTAGAAATTTAGAAAAACGGGTTTGCGAGAAATTGGAGCCAGATCATGTCACGGTTCGTCGATACGAAAACGTGTTCGTCTACGATTATAGCATAATTTACATAAATACGCGGGACAAAAGGTGCGGCGGTGCTGCCCTACCCTACTATGATAAAAAATGGGCTTCGGGAAATCTTACCGGAGCCTAGGGCACGGCGGCGCCACAGAGGCAAGCTCATTCGTCGTCGGAGTGGAGGACGACCTCCAGCTCCTTCTCCTATTTGACGCGGGTGCGCTACCGCTCCATGGCCTCCCGATGCACTGTCATGTATGCCTAGTGCTGGTCGTGGTGGTGCCAGTCGGCATCCTATGCACGCCACTCCTCGTTCTGCTGCTCCGCATCCTCGGCCCCCTCCACTCCGAGCAGCGTCCAGCGGAAGTCTTCCGCCTCATGCTTCTCCGTAGCCCATGCCGCTCGCGCGGACCGCCACTACATCGTATACTGTGCTCGGCCTCGTCATCGTAGACGTAGTGATGGGGTTCGTTGCATGAAAAACAAAAAAAAACCTACGGTTGCAACCACCAAGATCATATGTAGGAGATACATGTAACGATTTCAGATGAACTCATCCTTGATACATCTGAAACGTATCTACTTTTCCGAACACTTTTGCTATTGTTTCTCCTATAATTTATGTGATTTGGATACAACTAATACGGACTAATGCTGTTTTCAGCAGAATTGCCTTGGTGTCTCGTTTTTTGCAGGAAATCAACTTTCAGGAAAAATCCTGGAAAATATTGCAAAACTCCTATTTTACTAGAAAACTCACGGAGCCAGAAGACGGGACGAAGAGGAGCCACGAGGGCCCACACCCCCTGGCCGCGCAGGCCAGGCCAGGCCACGCCAGGAGGGGGTGTGGCCGCCTCGGACTCCGCCTCGACCTCTCCTTTCGCCTATAAAATCCCTCTGACCTAAAACAGACGGGAGGTTCGACGTTTTTCCAGATAGAGTTTCGCTGCGCCGCCACCACCAGAAACCGCAATTCGGAACCAGAAACTCCGTTCGGGCACCCTGCCAGGACGGGGAATTGGAGGAGATCATCGCCATTATCATCACCACTGCTTCTCCATCAACCATCCATGATTTCCCCCATCCATGAGTGAGTAATCCCCGCTGTAGGATATGAGGATGGCAGTGATTGGATGAGATCGTTCATGTAATGGCATCAGATTGTTAGGGCATGGTGCCTAGTATCTATTATTAGTGATTTTGACTTTGTTGCAACTTGTTATCCTTAATGCTTGTCACTAGGGCCCGAGTGCCATGATTTCAGATCTAAACATGTTATTTATTCATGATGATAGTATTGTTTATGATCTTACCTACAAGTTGTATACACATATTATTGTTCGGAACCGAAGGCCCTGAAGTGACAATAATCGGGATAACCGGAGGGAATGGCTATGATAGGAGGATCACGTGTGTTTACGGAGTGTTAATGCTTTGCTCCGGTGCTCTATTAAAAGGAGCACCTTAATTACCAGTAGTTCCCTTAAGGCCCCGCTGCAAACGGGCTGGCAGGACAAATGATGTTGTGCAAGTTCTCATTGCGAGCACGTATGACTATATATGGAACACATGCCTATGATTATTTAATACTTGGATGCTTTACCTTATTTATTTGCAAATGCCCTATATCTCTATGCCTACCGCGCTTTAATCCTACTGTTTACTGCAATTGTTACTACTGTCTTTACTTTTACTACTGCTATTACTTTGCTATTATTACTACAAAACTGTTGCTACTGATAAACAACTCAATTGTTAAGGCTTATAAATATTCTTTGACTCCCCTTGTGTCGAATAAATAAATTGGGTTTTACTTCCCTCGAAGACTGTTACGATCCCCTATACTTGTGGGTCATAAAGACTATTTTCTGACGCCGTTGCCGAGGAGCATAGCTCTATTTATCAAGTTCATTTAAAATCACTATTGTTTGCTGCCATCCATTCATTATGGGCAAATCTCATGATAGAAAGGTTCCTATATTACCATCCACTACAAGGAGAGGTACGGTTCTGAACACCTTTGTTGCTCTTGATTCACCATATGTGATGAGTAAACTCCTTACACCACCACATACTCATGCTACACATACTGCTACTTCTGTTGAATCTGAAACTTCTGATACTTATGATGCTGCTTCTACTGTGCTTGATAAGAGTGGTTCCTAGATGCTAAGATTGCTAGAACTATAGCTGGAAATACTGAAACTTTTAATGAAGACACTACTACACCTGTCAGTTCACCTGAGTCTATAGAGAGCTACGATATTGAAGACGGATATATAGAAATGACTGATGAATTTATTAAAGAATGTCAAAATACTCATGGTAAAAGTGATATTAAGAGTCTCCTTGAGAGGCGTACTATAAAACCCAAATTATCTCCTAAAGATAAGTTTGCTACATCTCCCATAAACATTAAAGATAAGGATTATGATTTCTCTCTTGATTTATCTTACATAACCATTTTTGAGAAAGAACCTTTTTGTGGGACTAAGACTGAAAGTGCTGTAGCACATATGACTGAGCTTTCTACCATGAGTGGCCTATTTTCTGATGATATTAAGATGTGCACCTACTTTGTTGCTAAAATTTTCCCTTTTTCACTGAAAGGAGAAGCTAAAGCTTAGTTTAATAATTTACCTCCTAGATCTATTGATAGCCCCGATTGCTTGATTACTACTTTCTTTCAGAAATATTTCCCTCCTAGTGCTAGACATGCCATTTTGCAGGAACTTTTTGATTTTAAACAGGGAGAAAAGGAGATATTGCCTGAATCATGGGCAAGGTTTTGTGCTTTGATTCATGCACAGCATGGATGTCCATTACCTAAAAAGAGCTTCTTGATATATATTAGAATGGACTAACTGAAGAATCTAGGACATACCTAGATAGTTGTGTTGATTGTGTTTTCAGGAAGAGAACTCCAAAAGAAGCTGAGGAATTAATCACTAAAATAAGAAAGAATTATGGTGACTGGACTTCACCTGAGTCAACTCCACCTGAGTTAGTTGTGCTTGAGCCAACACCAACATCAAAGAAGAGGGGAGTGATTGAACTAAATGATAAAGTGATGAAGGAAGGTAAGAAATGTCTTAAGGAGAAGAGTGTTAAAGCTGAAGATGTGAAGAATTTACCTCCTATAGAATAATTATGTAAGTTAATCTCCCACTCATCCACTATGGAGGTACATGAAGGGAATATGCCCGAGAGGCAATAATAAAGTGGTTATTATCTTATTCCATGTTTATGATAAATGTTTATTTTGCATGTTATAATTGTATTGATCGGAAACGTCAATACATGTGTGTTTAATAAACAAAAAGGGTTCCTAGTTATGCCTCTCTTATAGACTAGCTTGTTGATTAACAAGATGATCAAGGTTTCCTGATCATAGACATTGGATGTTGTTAATAACAAGGTCACACCATTGGTGGAATGGTGTGATGAACATTCATCCGAAGTATAGCATTACGATCAAGTCATTATGTTTATATTGCTATAACATCATACGAAGTAACCTTTATCCTTAGACCATGAGATCATGTTAATTGCTAACACCGGAAGAGTATCTTGATAACATCAAACGTCACACCGTAACAGGGTGACTATAAAGATGGGTTCAGTGCTACAAAGGTGTTATGTTGAGGCTCATGGATCAAGAGTGGAATTTGTCAATCCTGATGATGGATAGATATACTCTGGGCCCTCTCGGTGATATCACATTGAAATAGCTTGCAAGCAAGTGATGTGATCACTAGAATGTTATATCACGGGAACGAGAAAAGAGTGCATGTCGGTAACGAGATCAAACCAGGTATGGAGATACCGATGATCGAATCTCAGACATGTAATATATCGCGAGACAAAGGGATTTAGTTACTAGCGTTAAAGGTTCTCACGATCACAGAAGTCATCGTTGAATGTGTAGGAGTCAGTATGGATCTCCAGGTCCCGCTTCTGATTATTGATCTGAGAGGTGTCTCGATCATGTCTGCATTATTCGCGAACCGTAGGGTGACACACTTAAGGGATACCGACACCATTTGGAGCAAATATGTTTCAGATAAAGATTTAATAAAGCGCTAGAATTATTTCAATAGACACCGAAACTATTTCGGGTGAAATTGCTGAAATTGGTTCTGCATGTAATATTGAAATGTTGCAGGGGTTTTATGTGAATGTTTGTTAATTAATGTAATTAACAAAATTCTGAATAAAAATAATAATAAAAGAGTTCTATTAAATGAGAGAGCATTAAATTTGGAGAAATTTAATGCATTTAAAGTGGAGACTTTAAAAGAGAATGTGAAGGGGCATTTTAATGTGGAGGGGTTACCACCACATGAATGGATGAGGTGAAGGGTCACCTCCCCCATGCGTCGGCCATGAAGGAGGGGTACCCTCCCCTCCTCCTATAGAAGGCCCCCTCTCCTCACTTCTCATACACACCTCCTTGTGAAGGATCTCTCTCCCCCTCTAGTATTATTCCCCCATGGTCTCGGATTAGCGAGATACATGTTCCCGGTGGCTTTATCTGGAAAGGAGTTGTTGCTTCCGCTGCTTTGCTAGAGCGAGGGACGGAGGTTGTCGGGGTACCGGACGTGTGTGCGATCACGGATGCACCGCTGCTTTGCGGTGCTGGACTTGGTGCTGCTGGAGCTGGATCTGATGGACGTGCTGGAGCTGGACCTGCTGGACTTCCTCGCGATCTTGAGATCGGCAAGTGTACGACTACATCAACCACGAGTTCCTACTCATTAACAAAACTCGTTGTCTTCGAGGGTAAGTTCTCTATGGATGTATGTCCACCCGTTGCTCTGTATCTAGTAGATAGCTCTTGGCGTATAGTTCTCATCGTAGGAAATTTTTTGTTTTCTATGCTGCGGACCCAACAGTACACTCTCTCCAACATTTTGATGAAGGTGATATTCCTTATTCTAAACCTCCTGATCAATGCTTAGAAGAATTTGATATTTTTATTGTTAAGCAAGATAATTTTAGTAAAAGAGTGCAGAATCATTTGATAGAAAACTCTAGAGCTATTATTGAGTTAAGGGATATTGTGGAAAGAACCTCTAATGATGTTAAAATGCTTGTTAAACATTTCCAAATGGTTCAAACTCAAATTGATCAGCTTATTAAAGTACAAAAAGATTTGCTAGTTAATGCTTCTAAAGAAAAACATGCTTATGAAATTAGAACTAGAAGTGGTGCTACCACCCAGGATCCTCTATATCCTGAAGGGCATACTAAAAGAATCGAGCAGGATTCTCAACAAATTGAAAATAGTGGTACTTCTCTTAAGAGAAAGAAAAAGAAACATAAAACTATTGTAGAGTCTTCTGAACCTGCTAAAGAACCTAATAGTATATCTGTCTCTAATGCTGAAACTGAAAGTGGTAATGAGGAAAATGATGCTCCTGATAAAGAAAAAGTTGAAGAAGAACCTGGAAAGCACACTAAGAATACTAAATACACTAAAGAAGATTTTGTTGCTAAGAAACATGGTAGTGAAAGAGGCCTTGGGTCCAAAAACCTATGCCTTTCCCTGATAAGAAACACAAGTCAAAGGAGGAAGAACACTATAAAAAGTTCTGTGAATGGATGAAACCTTTATTTTTGCAAATTCCTTTAACTGATGCTATTAAATTACCTCCTTATTCAAAGTATATGGAGGATATTGTTTCTAATAAAAGGAAGATCCCTAATAGGAAATTTCTACTTTGCTTGCTAATTATTCCTTTAATGGTAAGGTTCCAAAGAAACTTGGAGACCCAGGGATTCCAACTATTCCATGCTCTATTTAAAATAATTATGTTAGAACTGCCTTGTGTGATCTGGGAGCAGGAGTTAGTGTTATGCCTTTTTCTCTCTACAAGAGACTTCAATTGGAGAAATTAATACCAACTGATATATATTTTTGCAAATGGTTGATAAATCTACTGCTATTCCTATTGGTATATGTGAGGATGTACATGTTCAAGTGGCTCGTAATTGCTTGATATTAACTGACTTTGTTGTGCCTGAAATGCCCGAAGATGATAATATGTCTATTATTCTTGGGAGACCTTTTCTTAACACTACAGGAGCTATCATTAATTGTAATCAAGGAAAGGTAACTTTTAATGTTAATGACAAGGAGCATACTGTCTATTTTCTAAGAAGATTGATAGGACTTATGGCTTAAATTCAATTGAAAATGTTGAGGGCATCCAAGTTGGAGAAATATATTGTCCCGTACCACGAGAAAAATATGAAACTATTATGATTGGGACCATTGCTATCAAGGTTGAGGTAGCATAATCATTTAGTGAAAAGCAAAGTTTTGTTTCATATAAAATTGTTTTGGTAACAAGACCTGATCAACCTTGTTAACAAAGGGATTTTGATGAATAAAACAATGTTTTCACCATGATTATCTTCGCTTACTTTTAGTTTATCCATTTTAATTTTTGCTTTCACTTAGTTTAATTTTCTATTACTCGTTGCTTGCATAATAGAGTGTCTTAGAACTTCTGAAGTTTAGGTTTTGTTTTGTTATTGCATCATTCCAATATTATCTTTCTGTCAGAAAATCATTCATCAATACCTGAAAATTGTTAAAAAATAAAGTGTCTCAAAAAATTTCAGAAAATTCATACTAAATTTTTACGTCAAAAGAGGGGTAGAGAAGTACCTGGAGTGACCTAGGGGGCCCACCAGTCAGGCACATCACCTGGTTGCGTGGCCACACCAGGGGCGCGCCTGGACATGGTGTGGGCCACCCCCGACCCTCCACTTACTCTCCCTCTTGCCACTCCTTTCTCTCTCTCGAGAAAACACCAATTCATTGCTCAAACATGTGTTCTTGCTCGCGATTTTTGATCTCCTTGCTCAACCCATCTTTGCTGCTGAGATTTGGAGCATTTGATCTCCGGTATGTGACTCCTCCTCTTGTCCAAGTAGATTTATGATTAGTGGATTATACCTTGAGTATTTTGCTACTGTAGGTGACAGGTTATGTAAGCTTGCATGCTTGTTCAATGCTTAGAAAAATTGTTTTGATGCATGTTTAGGCATCTTACAAGTCCCTATGAGTAGTTCCTTTTATTATGTGATCACTTTGCAATCACTTGTATGACGGTTGTCTAAATTTCAGAAAAGGAGATGAATGAACACCAACTCAACCAACATGAATTAAGGGTGCATGCGGTTATGAAGGTTCGCCGTGAGGAGGAAGTCTTTCCTTCTATCTATCCATGCCCCGAATTCATGAGGGCTGCAGGGATTTCTCAAGATTTTCATACTTTAATTTCTAATGCAAGATTGGAGCATTTTGTGGAAGATGAACCTTACCAATATGTGAAACTAACTATGTCTGTGGTGCAGGATTTTCGATTTAGTTGCTCCTTGCCTAACCCCATGGTCCACTACAAAATTTACAATATAGTTGTCGATCTCCCTTTTGATGATTTTTTTGCAGCTATTAAAGTACCTCAGTGGGGCTCGTGTGAAAGGATTAGAGAGCGGCCTACACCACTCATGGACTTGTATGCAGAGATTTTCCAAGGAAGCAGTTTCTCAAAGGAGAGTGGTAAAATTCGTAACATTCATCTCCCGTCTATTCGATACTTTGCTTACTTTATTGCCAAGTGCGTTCTTGCTAGGAAAACTGCTAGTAAGTTATCCTCATATGATCTAGCCTTCATCTCAGCTGCCTTAAAACGAGATAAGACTTATAATTTGGGTGCCTTGATAACTTTCCATCTTGCTGCTAACCGCGAGAAAGGTGGAATTTATGGAGGCCTCATCGCCTCTCGTTTATTAGCTTTGCATGGTGTAGCGCCTCATCATTTAGACCTATAGATTCCCATAGAGAGGCTTGACCTTAATTCTATGATACAACATAAATGCGTTTATTCTTGGGCTAATTTGAGTGATTTGTCTTATGAAATAACCTTTCTCAAGGCTGGTAGAGAAGGGGTAAGTCCGAGCGTGTTGTTCTTTTGCATGCACCTGTTTTTTTAACCTTGAAGCCAGGGCAGGATGGTCACTCACTGAGGAAGAGATCGATACATATCTGGGGGAGCTCTCCCAGCAAGAGCAGGATACTAGAAGGGTGGTTACAAATGATTCGGTCTAGCCCTCGAATGAGGGGGAGTCTTCGTACCAGCAGCCTGCCTATGATTGGGGAGCTTCTTCTTCTTCACAAGGGCCTAACTATGATCATTCTTATGATGACCCGCCGGCTTGGAGTTCCTACCCGCGTAGGGATTGATACCCACTTAGGCCAAAAGCCTAAGCTTGGGGGGAGGTATACCGACATCACACTCATCTACATATCATGTTCAGTCGATACTTTGCATATCCATGTTTCGTTTTTATTCTTGCTTTATTTCTGCTTTCCAAAATATAAAAAGACGATTTTTTTTATTTCTTTTGTTTGCTTCTTTATCTTTTACCCTTGGTTTGCTTCTTTCTTTTAGCTTTGATTTGATTATTCGAAAAACCCAAAAATATTTCGCTTAGCTTGTTCTTCCCTTCGGTTCTTGCCTTTAAAAAATCGAAAATCCAAAATATTTGTTGTTCTTCTCTGGTTTTGTAAAGTTCGTTGCAGGGTTCAGCAGTCCTCATTGACTCCTTGGAGATTGGATTTATCTTATTATTCAAATCACACAAGTGAAAGGCAATGGTGATTTATGATAACTCGAGGTGTGGTAGGAGGCTGGTATGAACTCTATTTGTTTTCATTTTTGTACATATACTCATCATTGTGAGCATGCTTAGTCTGTTTATGTAAGGTGTATGTTATTTAATGGATACTTAGTGGTCCTTGTCTGCTTATGATCAGTTCTAATCCATTATTAGTTCGTAACAGGCCATATAATTGTTTGCTTGCATTGTTCTATTCATAACTTGGTATGACATTGTGGTGTCCTTCTCTGAATGTTTTATTTGAATCGACTTGGCATATGCTCACGCATGCATATGACTAAACAAAAAGTCAGTTAAGCCTCGATGATTTATTCTGCTTCAGAGTCCTTGTGTCACTTTTATGCCACTATTTATTTTCTTTTGTCACAAGCATGATTATGACAATTATTGCTCTCTCGATTATTGCTCCCTTTCTATTGCTAGCCTTCACTTGTGCTGAGTATAAGCTTTCCTCGTACATCCAACTCCCCAAAACCAAAGTCGTCAACAAGAGTCCACCATATCTACCTATTAGCATCATTGCTATTCCTTGCATGTTTATTATGATCTATTTTCTTCCAATAAAAATGTTTGCTTGTTATTAGAAAATTAGTTAGTAAAGCTCTCACAAACTTGATGGCACACTTTACTTTTCTTGCACTTAATAAACTTGAACCACTATGCCCATCTATGTTGTGTGTATGCTTGCGCTTTATAAGTTGTGAATTAGCAGAACCATGTTACCATGGGGTACACTTTCAATATTGCACTTTATTTAGTTGATATCATGTTCTTTTGCTTATGGATCCCGGCGGTGTGAAATAAAAGGGGAGCGTGTAAGCTCATGGAGTTTGTCTATGTGTTAGAGAAACGCCTAAGCCGCTAGCCTAAGCCATGCCTAATCATGGTGGAAACTTGCGGCATAACCATAATGAGCAATCTGTGAAGCATCCTTAATAAAAACCTATGCAAATAGCAAATAAAAAGATCACCGAGATGCTCATTGTCTGCTTGCCTTGTCATTTTGATATGGGAATGCTTCTGTATCATCGGGCAAGGGATACCTTGTTGGCGGTTCTCTATAATACACATGTACTTACAATGACAAGAACTTACTCGTGACTAAAGTTGAGTAGCATGAGGTTCAGTCTTCGTAAGTAATGGGCATGAGATTTCAACTTATAACTTGTCAAGCATATCCTCATATTTGTTCACTTTAACCTTAATCACCTAAAATATGCTTATGATAGGGGCAATGAGAGCTCAAAGCTAATGAGTATCATACTTTCAGCATTTGGAAGCCTTTCAAACTTTTAAATCTTTTCTTTTCACTTTTATGTTGAGTCACCATTTATTCTTTGAGCACCTTCCCGAGAGCATAGCTGTCATTCTTAGTGTAATGTGCTTGTCCTGAAACACGGTTAATTATGGCATAAGTTTGACACTTGTATCTTTGATATTTTTATTTCTAGTCTTCGCTTAAGACTTCAGAGGTGCCTTGGCATTTATGTTTTGCTCAAAATAAAGGCAAGCGAGATACCACTTTATTATATCTTGTTATGAGCACTACAATCCTGCATATGCTTATGTGTCATGTTGCTTATTATTAATGGGTTGGAATCTCTTCATAGCTTGCATGACCACTGGGTAAACTTATTTGCATACTCTTGATACATTGCAAATGTATACATAATTTTTGATGTTCCATGCTTGGTTTTATCCACTTTCTTGTGTTTTGTTCCAACTTTGGAGTACTTTTAATATGATTTCTTGGACTAACCTATTAACAAGAGCCACAGTGCCAACTGCCTGTTTTCTGCTGTTTTTGGTTCCAAGAAAGTCAGAAAATGAATATTCTCGGAATCGGACGGGACAAAAGCCAAAGTGCCTATTTTTCCGGAAGTGATCAAGTGCCAGAATACGAGACGGAGAAGGTCCAGGGGACGGCCACACCACCTGGCCGCGCGGCTAGGCTGGGCCCGCTCCAGGGGGTGGTGTGGTGGCTCCCGGCACCCCCTCGGCCTCTCCTTCCGCCTATATATTGCCCTCGGGACGAAAACCCTAAGTACCCGATCAAAAATCCATGAAAGAGTCTGTAGCCGCCGTCATCTCCATCCCTAGATTAGGAGGGATCTAAAGCTCTCCCCGGCACCCTGCCGGAGAGGGGAATTCACCCTGGAGGCCTTCTTCATCACCATGCAATTCTCCGGTGTTATGTGTGAGTAGTTCATCCTTGGAATACGGATCCATGTAGTAGCTAGATGGCTGGTTTCTCCTTCTTTGTGCTTTCATGTTTAGATCTTGTGAGCTCCGTTCATGAACAAGATCATCTATTTGTAATTCTGCATGTTGTGTTTGCGGGGATCCGATGGATATTGAGATGCTATTTTAGATTGATTATTGAGTCTATCATGTCTTTGTTATTTGAGATCTTGCATGCTTTCCGTTGTTAGTAGCTATCTTGGCCAAATAGATGCTAGCAACTCCAAGAGTTAGTATTTATGCTCGATAGTGGGTTCATGCCTCTGGTAATCTGGGGAAGTGACAGAAATCTCTAAGGTACTAGATGTGCTGTTGCTACTAGGGAGAAAACAACAATCTTTTGTTCATAGAACAATCGTATTGTTTACTTTACATGCAGTTCGTAAATTAATAATTTGTTGCTTGCAACTTAATACTAGAGGGGTTCGAATGATAACCTGAAGGTGGATTATTAGTCATAGATGCAGTTGAATGGCGGTCTATGTATAATGTTGTAATGCCCAATCAAGTCTCAGAGAAGTCAAGATGATTAGTATACGCATGTATTGCTTTCTCGGTGTTTGTCAATTGCCCCGCTGTAATTTGTTCACCCAGCATGTTATCTATCTTAAGGAGAGCCACCTCTAGTGAACTATGGATCCCGGTCCTTTTTCTTTACATACAATCTACAATCTGTTTACTTTTTTGTGTTTACTTTCTGCAAACTTTTACTTCTTTCCATTCGATACGTTTAATCCTTTGTTTTCCGCAAAACACGGTGAGATTGACAACCTCATCGCAAGCTGGGGACAAAGTTCTGTGGTTGTGTTGTGCAGGTCTCCACGTTGCTACTAGCACCGGTAGTGCGCCCTGCCAAAGCTCAGCTAGCAACACCTTTGGGGTGTTTCCTTGCTCCTACTGGTTCGATTAAACCTTAGTTTCATAACTGAGGTAAACTTGTTGTTGTGCTCATCATACTTTCCTCTTGGGGTTCCCAACGAGCTCTACATCAACCACTAGCCATCAACACTTTTCTGGGCGCCATGCATTGAGCCATCAACTCTTTATTATGAATTGCCTAAGTATTTGATCACATGCTGAGAATATATACATCTTATGAAGCAAATCTGTTCGTGAAAGTTTCTTTTATCACACTTAGTTTTCAATTGAATTGCTTGAGGACAAGCAATAAGCTAAGCTTGGGGCGAGTTGATACGTCCAAAACGTATCTACTTTCCCGAACACTTTTGCTATTGTTTCTCCTCTAATTTGTATGATTTGGATACAACTAATGCGGACTAATGCTGTTTTCAACAGAATTGCCTTGTGTCTCGTTTTTGTGCAGGAAATCAACTTTCAGGAAAAATCCTGGAAAATATTGCAAAACTCCTATTTTACTAGAAGACTCACGGAGCCAGAAGACGAGACGAAGAGGAGCCACGAGGGGCCCACACCCATGGTCGCGCGGGCCAGGCCAGGCCGCCTCGGACTCCACCTTGACCTCTCCTTTCCCCTATAAAAGCCCTCTGACCTAAAACATACGGGGGATTCGACGTTTTTCCAGATAGAGTTCTGCTACGCTGCCACCACCAGAAACCGCGATTCGGAACCAGAAACTCCGTTCGGGCACCCTGCCGGGACGGGGAATTGGAGGAGATCATTGCCATCATCATCACCACCGCTTCTCCATCAACCATCCATGATTCCCCCATCCATGAGTGAGTAATCCCCCATTGTAGGCTATGAGAATGGTAGGGGTTGGATGAGATCGCTCATGTAATGGCATCAGATTGTTAGGGCATGGTGCCTAGTATCTATTATTAGTGATTTTGACTTTGTTGCAACTTGTTATCCTTAATGCTTGTCACTAGGGCCCGAGTGCCATGATTTCAAATCTAAACATGTTATTTATTCATGATGATAGTATTGTTTATGATCTTACCTACAAGTTGTATACACATATTATTGTCCGGAACCGAAGGCCCTGAAGTGACAATAATCGGGATAACCGGAGGGAATGGCTATGATAGGAGGATCACGTGTGTTTACAGAGTGTTAATGCTTTGCTCCGGTGCTCTATTAAAAGGAGCACCTTAATTACCAGTAGTTCCCTTAAGGCCCCGCTGCAAACGGGCTGGCAGGACAAATGATGTTGTGCAAGTTCTCATTGCGAGCACGTATGACTATATATGGAACACATGCCTATGATTATTTAATACTTGGATGCTTTACCTTATTTATCTGCAAATGCCCTATATCTTGATTGCTATATGAATTGTCTTGTTCATGCAACGCCCGTCTATCCATCCCTATGCCTACCGCGTTTTAATCTTACTGTTTACTGCAATTGTTACTACTGTCTTTACTTTTACTACTACTATTAGTTTGCTATTACTATTACAAAACTGTTGCTACTGATAAACTACTGCGAGCAAGATTGTTTCCAGGTGCAGCTGAATTGACAACCCAGTTGTTAAGGCTTATAAATATTCTTTGGCTCCCCTTGTGTCGAATCAATAAATTGGGTTTTACTTCTCTCAAAGACTGTTGCGATCCCCTATACTTGTGGGTCATCAACCCTCGAAGACCGAAATGCGGGATAACGTCCCCGCAAACAAACGTGGCTCTTGTAGAGTGTACATGACCGTCCTCAAGGACGCGATGACAGTGCCACACATGTAGCACCTCCTAGTCAGTCACACATATGGTGTGTCGACGACTTCCGTCCCTCGCTCCAGCTCGGCAGTTGAAGCGGTGGATCCTCGGGAACTCCGCCAACACTACAACATGGTGATGATGGTGATGGAAAGATCTTGAGGTAGGGTTTCACCTAAGCACCTCGCTCTTGGCGATGGACAATGCTAGAAGGGGAGGAAGATGCCAACCAAAGGGCATATGAGAGAAACGGTGAATGGTGTGAGATGAGAGGAGGAGGAGGGGGCCTTTTATAGGTGAGGGGCAGCCCAGGGGGACATGGCGCACAGCCATGGTGCTTCCCCCATCTCTCCCCCAATTATGTGGGTGGACACTTCACTCACATCAATATAGCTCCACTCAACTTTCATTTAATTTCCACTCAAAAATCAAAGGTCTTTCCATTAAAGCACTTTAATTCACTTGTTTTAATGCCACTAAATTTAATAAACACTAAATTTAATGAGTACTTCATTTAATGAACACATTAACATTCGACCCCTTCGCAATATTTCGATACACCGAAACTATTCCGGCATTTTTATCAGAGAAATTCCTACGTTGTCTAGTGTTTTCTATCCACTCAAATGCGTCGACTACTCTTAAGTGTGTCTTTCTATGGGTCGCGAACTGTGTGGACATGAGAGAGATATTCTCTAATCAATAATTATTAGCGGGACCTGGAGATCCATAATTACTCCCACCGGTTCATGCGATGACTTAGTGATCGCGTGACCTTTTATTCGTAGTAAACAATTCCTTTTGTCTCGCGGTATTTTACTTGTTCGGGATCCGATCATTCGGTATCATTCATACCTAGTTAGATCCCGTTACTCACAAGTACTATTTCCTCGTTCCCGTGATATAACATTCTTAGTGATTATTATCACTTGCTTGCAAGCTATGTCAATATGATATCACCGAGAGGGCCTTGAGTATATCTTTCTGTCATTAGGATGGACAAATACCACTCTTGACCCACAAGCCCCAACTAACACTTTCCAAGTATCTGATGACACCTTTATGATCACCGTGTTACGGTGTGACGTTTGATGCAATCAAAAATACTCTTCTGAAGTCAGTGATTGACGTGATCTCATGGTCTAAAGATTTGGGTTACTTTGAATGATATTATAGTAGTGTCAACATAATGTCTTGATCGTGTTACTATACTTTGGGAGTATGTTCATCACATCATTCAATCAATGGTGTGACCTTGTTATTAACAACATCCAATGCTATAATCAGAAAACCTTAATCATCTGTTAATTAACAAGCTAGTGTAATAAGACTATAAGAGGCATCACTAGAAACCTTTTCTTTGTTTATTAAACGCACATGTATTAACGTTTCCGGTTAACACAGTTATAGCATAAGAAATAAATATTTATCATAAACATGGAATAATATAATAACCACTTTATTATTACCTCTCGGGCATATTCCTTTCACGTAGTCGACGATGTGCTCCCCCATGGACTCATCGCTCGACAACACGTATGTGCCCGGCGAGGAGGGGCGTTGGAGTCGGAGAGGTCGTAGTCCTCGGAGTTCAACTCCGAGAGGTCGAGCGATGGAGATGGGGAGCACCGAGCGGCGCGTGAGCTCCCTGCCTCCGCGTCTGGCATTTCCGACGGAGGAAGCACACCGGAGGAGAAGGAGAACGAGGTCTCCGGGCGTAGCGGCGCTCCATGCTCTGCGTCCTTGGCCTCACGCAAGCGCGGGCGCTCCGGCACCGTCTCGCCATGGCGGATGTAGCGCAGCGAGGCGCGCTTGCGCGCACCATCGTCGACGATGTGCCACCGCTGCTCCTGCTCGTCTCAATGGCCCCAAACCCATCGTTGGTCGCCATAGAAACAGAAAACACAGTCAACTGTTAAACATATACAATTTACCTGGAAAAAAATACAGACACTACCGTACCTGCATGTTCGCCTTTGACGCCGCTGTGACGATGAGGTGCGCATAGCAGTAGCCAACGACAAAGGGACGCAGGCGCCTCCCACCGACAACTCTCCGATGCGAAAACCTGCATGACGCAAAGAAAATGAGTCTCAAAGAGAGAGAACTTTCGGGAGATGTCATAGCGCAAACGGCCTACCAGGGTGCCGATGACTCGGGTGCCGAGGATAGGTGCCGATGACGCACAACCGCGCCCACCAAGGACGCAGGATGCCTTTCCCGTCTATACGTCGCCGCTGTCTATGAAGCCATTGATGTGTTGCTGATCTCCACATCTTGTAAATTGGCAAAGAGAGAGTCCACATCTTGTAAATTGGCAAAGAGAGAGAGAGAGAGAAAGCGTTAGATAAACTAGCGCAGTAGAAAAACTCTTCGAAAAAAGAAGATGGAGGAAGCGAGGACACGAACATACCTGAGAGTCGAAAACGTCACCGCATCCCCTAACATAAAAGTCTGGTTGTGTCCTTGTCCACCGGCGGCGACGGCGGGCGATTCGGTCAACAACGGCGACGACGGGCGATTCGGTCAACAATAGCAAACCCTATTCGGCCAACAGCGACGGCGGCGGCGCACGCGGGGTGACTGGATCTGTTGGCCCAGGGACATCGCGCATAGGATGGGCGACACGGCGGGGAACGGCGGCGATGGGCGGAAGGATGAGAGGGGACAGGAAATATCAGCGCACCAACACTCGCAGGGGATAGGGTTCTCGTTCAGTTCGGCCTCTCGCACCTAGAATGTACCGGCCATGGGGATATTCACCAACCCCTTAGAAAGAAAAGTAAGGACCGACACCTTTTACGGGAACGGCTAGAGCGACCTTTTTTGCGGAGACGAAAACCTAACGGTTATTATATAGTTTTCGGGTGTTTATCGTCACGGCTAGAGATGCTCTTACTCCGATAACAAACATGAGGCGAACCGTGTGATCACAACTCACGTACGATTGCAGCGATGATCGAGACCCAACAGTTTGAACGTGTGATGCGTGTGGTCGTATATAATCGTTTACAAGATCCTGCCGAGTATGAAGTATGCACACGAGGCTAGCTCCGAGAGCACGAGAAACACGACGGACGGGAGGCCGGGATCGATGGTGTCAGATTCTTTTACGCCAACCGTGGCGGTGGGCCGGGCGCCGCGGTGAACCTCGGCGGGTTCGGCACCGGCGACGGCGGCCGTGATCCCCTCTGCAGCAACCTCCGCACTGCGACCCTCTGGCCACCGCGGTGTGCTTCTCCGGCGGCCCATGCCATCATGTCACCCTCTGCAGCTGCACTGCGAAAACCGTTAACTAATCGGCCATGTCGACGAGCAGCTCTGCTTGGGGACGCCCACGAAGCAAGACTGAATCACGGACGTACGTACCTACAAGGAGACGCGAGGAGCAAGCTGCCGGACTGGTGCAAGAACCCAGGAGGATCGCGGCCAGGAGCAGCCAGGAGAACACGCCGCCTTGACCCATGTCGTCGACGACGACGGCGACGAGTTGCTGTGGAACTTGACCGGCGGTAACAGCTTAGATTTCCGGAGCTAGCTAGCTGGAATCGTCGCAAATGTGTCAAATCCCCGTCAACTCGCGCTGTATATATCATCATCGATCGGCATGATGAGTTGATGATGAGGCCGGTCGAACCGCCGGAGCCAATCTGGAAGCTCCAAAATGATATATCCAGCAGATTGGCACTGGCTACTTGCTAGCGGTTGCGCGCAGTTTAACTGATTAAGTGCATTGTGTCGTGTCTGCAGTCTCTGCACTAATTAATTCTACTCGTGCAAAGCTTCTCAAACAATGTACTTAGATAGATGCATCAGTTGGCTTCGGCGCTTCTTAAACAACCTCCAAATATTACATACACACAATACCTGCATCTAAATAAAACGGCACCGACAGTACGTGCATTCTTTTGGAATTTTCTCCTAGCTATATTATTGTAGTGGAAGAAGTAGAGGATTATATGATGACACAACACACAAGAGAGCAACATGCATGTTCATGTTTGTAAAAATATGGCATATGGAAAATGTTATGGAGTAGATTCAGAACATGATGCAGAGCAGTTTTCAGAAGAATATGCAGATGACAGATTCAGAAGAAGAGGAAGATTCAGAAAACATTGATTATGACATGAGAGTACGTACAGACCTGAATAAAATGAAGAAAAAGGAGGCAAGAGCAAGTAGAACTGAATGAAAGGATTATTGGCTTGAAGACGAAGGAAACCTGGGCACTGAGCTACTATGAAGGTGATACTGATGTGGAAGATCTTTATCCTATGTCTGACAGTGATTCTGCTCCTTGCACATCACATGCCTCCTCCTGAAAAAGCTGTACGTCGTCATCTCCGGGCAGCGCACACCGTGGGCGGGATGAGTCCGATCCAACTACCTGTGTGTGCGCACCTTGCCCCGTCGACGCCCTCCTGGAGAGTCTTCTCGTCGCTTTTGCCCCTATACTGCGCCACTACCTTGGTCCGTGTGGGGCACGGGCGCTCCGTGGATATATGGGAGGATAACTGGACGTCACTAGGTGCGCTCTCAGAGGCCTTTCCCGCGGTCTACTCCCACATGATCCGCCTGGCTGGGTCCCTCACCGACTCCCTCGCTGATCGCTCGCTGGTGCTCCGCGCACAGCCTAGGATCTCCTCCGCCGCTCGCGGAGCTTCGCATGCTCCATGGAATGCTCGACCATCTGCTTGAGCGTGCCTCCAACGACAATGACGATAGATCCCTTGCGTGGGGTGGGAGAGGGGGGTTCAGCGCTAGTGTGGTGTACAGGATGTTGAAGAGCTCCGGGTGCGTCACTCCCCTCCATGACCTGAATTGGGTTGGTTTTCGCGCCACTCAAAGTTAAGGTTTTTGTGTGGATCCTGCGACACAGCAAGAGGCACACGCGTGCTCTCCTGACCCGCATCGGACGCCTGAACGCGGAGTGGTACCCCTTCTGTCCCCGCGTGCCAGAGACGCTCGAACATCTCTTCTTCACCTGCCCCCGCCTTCGCATCTTCTGGCGCCACGCGCTTGGGCCTCGCCGATGCGCCCTTCGCGTGGCTGTTGAGGCGTCCTAGATGTCTCTCCAGACCAGCAATCCAGCGTGGAGTGCTTCTGTGTGCAGCACCATCCTCTCTGGGCTCCTTTGGGTCGTCTAGAAAGCTAGGAATCAAATGGTTTTCGACGTCGTCCGCCTCCCTCTATCGTTGATTCTGGAGCAAGTAGTTGGGCACCTATGTCTTTGGAGGGCCTGAGTGCCGCCCCGCATTAGCTTTGAGTGCGTGGAACAATGGTGTGTGTCCCTCTTGTAGCTGTTTAGAACTACGATTTTCCTCCCCCAATCAGGAGATCGCCTCCCCCACTCTTCACAAAACTGTACACCCCCCCCCCGTCTACGGAGGCCTTTATCGTTTCCTTTTAATGAAAATTCAGGTGGGCATATTGTTGGGTTCGCAGCATAGAAACAAATTTTTTCCTACAATGGGAACTATACGCCAAGATCTATCTATTAGATACAAGCAACGGGTGGATATACATCCATAGAGAACTTACCCTCAAAGACAACAAAGTTTTGTTAACGAGTTCGAACTCGTGGATGATGTAGTCGGACGCTTGCAGATCTAAAGATTGTGTGGAAGTCCTAACGCCGCAAATCAACAACGCATCCGTCCTCGCACACACGTTCAGGCCACCGAACAACCTCCACCTCCTCGCTCTAGTGAATCAGCAGAAGAAGCAACTCCTTCCAGACGAAATGCCACCGGGAACATGTATCTCGCTAATCAAAGACCATGGGGAAATATATCTAGAGGGGAAGAGAGATCCTTCACGAGGAGGTGTACTTTGTGAGGGAGGAGAGGGGGGCCTTTTATAGGAGAGGGGGGCTTCTCCCCTCCCCATGGCCGGTGCCCAAGGGGGGTGCCCCCACCTCTTCCTCATTCATGTGGTGGAAGATCCACTCACATAAACATGCCTCCACTCACACATCCACTCACATGCATTAAATTTCCACCAAATTTAATGCAACTCTCATTTAATAAAACTCTTTTATTTATTTTATCAGAATTTTGTTAATTACTTTAATTAACAAACATTCACATAAATTTTTTCACCCTGCAATGTTTCAATATCACATGCAGAACCAATTTCAGCAATTTCACCCGAAACAATTCTGGTGTCTATTGAAATAATTCCACGCTTTGCAATTCTTTCGTCTCAAACATATATGCTCCAAATGGTGTTTGGCAACCCTTAAGTGTGTCACCCTATGGTTCGCGAATAATGCAGACATGATCGAGAATCCTCTCAGATCAATAATCAGAAGCGGGACCTGGAGATCCATTCTGACTCCTGCACATTCAACAATGACTTCTGTGATCGTGAGAACCTTTAATGCTAGTAACTTAATCCCTTTATCTCGCGATATATTACATGTCCAAGATTCGATCATCGGTATCCAAATACCTAGTTTGATCTCGTTACCGATATGCACTCTTTTCTCGTTCCCGTGATATAACATTCTAGTTGATCACATCACTTGCTTGCAAGCTATTCACAATGTGATATCACCGAGAGGGCCCAGAGTATATCTATCCATCATCGGGATGGACAAATCGCACTCTTGATCCATGAGCCTCTACATAACACCTTCGTAGCACTGAACCCATCTTTATAGTCACCCTTTTACGGTGTGACATTTGGTGTTATCAAGATACTCTTCCGGTGCTAGTGATTAACATGATCCCATGGTCTAAGGACTAGGATTACTTCGTATGACGTTATAGCAATATAAACTCAATGACTTTGATCGTAATGCTATACTTCGGATGAATATTCATCACATCATTTCACAAATGTTGTGACCTCGTTATTAACGACATCCAATGTCCATGATTAGGAAACTTTGATCATCTTGTTAATCAACGAGCTAGTTTAAAGGGAGGCATAACTAGGAACTTTCCATTTGTTTATTAAACACACATGTATTAACGTTTCCGTATTAATACAATTATAGCATGCAAAATAAGCATCTATCATATAATTGGAATATACATAATAACAACTTTATTATTGCCTCTTAGGGCATATTCCCTTCAGTCTCCCACTTGCACTAGAGACAATAATCTAGTTACATAGTGATAAATCTAACACCCATGGAGTTATGGTGTTGATCATGTTTTGCCCTAGGGAGAACTTTAGTCAACGGATCTACAACATTGAGATCCGTGTGTACTTTACAAATCTTTATATCTCAATCCTTGACATGCTCTCGGATGGAGTGAAATCGGCGCTTAATATGCGTGGAATTCTTGAGAGACCTTGGTTCCTTGGCGTTGGCTATGGCTCCATTGTTGTCACAATAGATAACCATTGGGTCCAACGCACTAGGAACCACACCTAGTTCAGTTATGAACTCCTTCATCGAAACCGCTTCCTGTGCCGCTTCTGAAGCAGCAACATATCCCACCTCCGTCATTGATCCAGCCACCACAGGTTGTTTGGAACTCCTCCAACTAACTACTGCTCCGTTCAAGAGAAATGCGTATTCGGATTGCGACTTAGATTCATCCGGATCGGTGTCAAAGCTAACATCGACATAACACTTAGCGACCAACTCTTCTTCACCTCCATATATAAGAAACATATCCTTAGTTCTTCTTAAGTACTTTAGGATATTCTTTACCGCTATCCAGTGTTTCGTACCTGGATCAGATTGGTACCTACTAGTTAAACTAATAGCATGTGCCACATCCGGTCTTGTACATAGCATGGCGTACATTATAGAGCCTATAGCCGAATCATAGGGGATTTTATCTATTATCTCTCTTTCTTCCACCATAGCCGGACTTTGAATCTTACTCAATGTCTTGCCTTACAACATTGGTAAGAAACCCTTCTTACTTCCGTCCATTTTAAACTTCTTTAAAATCTTATCAAGGTATGTACTTTGTGATAGCCCTATCAGGTGCCTTGATCTATCTCTATAGATCTTTATGCCTAATATGTATGACGTTTCACCCTGGTCCTTCATTGAAAATTTGCTATTTAGATAACTTTTAGCACTGTTTAAAAGATCTATATTGTTTCCAATCAATAATATGCCATCCACATATAATATTAGAAATGCCACATTGCTCCCACCAACTTTCTTGTAAATACACGCCTCTCCATAAGTTTGGATAAATCCAAACTCTTTGATCACCTCATCAAAGCGGAGATTCCAACTCCGTGATGCTTGCTCCAGTCCATAGATGGATCGCTGAAGCTTGCTTACCTTGTCAGCATCCTTAGGATTGACAAAACCCTTTGGTTGTATCATATACAACTCTTCTTGAATGTTACCATTGAGGAATGAAGTTTTGATATCCATCTGCCATATCTCATAATCGAAATAAGCAGCAATTGCTAACATAATGCAGAGAATGTCTCATCGTAGTCAACCTCTTGAATTTGTCGAAACCCCTTTGCGATAAGTCAACATTTATAGATGGTTACATTACCATTAGCATCACTATTTCTTTTGAAAATCCATTTATTATCAACGGCCTTTCGGTCACGAGGTAAGTCCACCAAGGTCCAAACCTAGTTTTTGTACATGGATTCCATCTTGGATTTCATGGCTTCTCGCCATTTGTTGGAATCCGGGCTCATCATCGCTTCTTCATACGTCACCGGGTCATCTATTTCATCAACCATAAAATTTATAACAGGATTTCCGTATAGTTCAGGAGCTGCACGTGTCCTGCTTGACCTGCGAGGTTCGGTAGTGTCCTCTTTCAGAGTTTCATGATCATTATCATTAGTTCCCTCTTCATTCGGTGAAGTCATCTCTGGAACAATTTCCGGTGCTGCGCTACACATCGTTGTATGAAGAGAAGGTGCAATAACATCTTCGAGTTCTACCTTCCGACTACACACACCTTTCGCGAGAAACTTTTTCTCTAGAAAGGATCCATTCTTGGCAACGAAAACCTTGCCCTCGGATCTGTGATAAAAGGAATACCCAATAGTTTCCTTAGGGTATCCTATGAAGTCGCATTTTTCTGCTTTGGGTTAAAGTTTATCCGGTTGAAGTTTCTTCACATAAACATCGCAACCCCAAACTTTAAGAAATGAGAGCTTAGGTTTGTTTCCAAACCACAATTCATACGGTCTCTTTTCAACGGATTTAGATGTTGCCCGATTTAAAGTGAATGCAGCAGTTTCCAAAGCATAACCCCAAAATGATAGTGGCAAGTCAGTCAAAGACATCATAGATCGAACCATATCTAATAAAGTACGATTACGATGTTCCGACACACCATTACACTGTAGTGTTCCAGCAGGTGTGAGTTGTGAAACTATTCCACACTCTTTCATATGTGTGCTAAATTTGTAACTTAGACACTGACCTCCATGGTCAGACCATAGAAATTTGATCTTTCTATTACGATGATTTTCCACTTCATTCTGAAATTCCTTGAACTTTTCAAAAGTTTCAGATTTGTGTTTCATCAAATAGATATACCCGTATCTACTGAAATCATTCATAAAAGTAACAAAATAACGATAACCACCTCGCGCCAACACACTCATTGGACCGCATATATCAGTATGTATGATTTCCAATAAATCTGTCGCCCGTTCCATTGAACCGGAAAATGGTGTTCTAGTTATCTTGCCCATAAGGCATGGCTCACATGTATCAAATGATTCAAAGTCAAGTGATTCCAAAAGTCCATCAGAATGGAGTTTCTTCATGCGTTTAACACCGATATGACCTAGATGGCAGTGCCACATATATGGAGATATATCGTCATCAAGTTTAATCCTTTTAGCATCAGCATTATGAATATGTGTAACACTATTATCGAGATCCAACAAAAATAAACCATTCATCATAGGTGCATGACCGTACAAGATATCATTCATATAAATCGAACAACCATTGTTTTCGGACTTAAATGAATAACCACATCGCATTAAACAAGATCCAGATATAATGTTCATGCTCAATGCAGGCACCAAATAATAATTATATAAGTTTATAACTAATCCCAACGGTAGGTGGAGAGGCAGCGTTCTGACGGCGATCACATCAACTCTTGATCCATTGCCGACACGCATCTTGACCTCACCCCTTGCTAGTGGTCACTTGTTCCGTAGCCCCTGATTCGAGTTACATCTATTAGCAACCATCCAGTACCAAATACCCAGGTGCTACTACGAGTACTAGTTAAGCATACATCAATGACATGTATATCATATATACCTTTGTTTGCCTTGTCGGCCTTTACTAAAGCCACATATTCGGGGTAGTTCTGTTTCCACTGACCATACTCTTTGTAATGAAAGCATTTAGAATCACGCTGAGGGCCTACCTTGGTCTTTTTCTTAGGTACAGTAAACGATTTGCCACCCTTCTCGAAATTACCTTTAGGTTCACCTCTTTCCTTGGAGATGGCGATTTTATCAACCATCAACTCATAATGCCTTTCATTTATGTCTAATTCGGTAGCCAATAGTATGGCAGCGAGTTTAGTGAGCGATCCAATCACACCACTTATCATGTAATTCAGTACAAACTCTTTGTAGCTGGGTGGGAGCGACTGCACGACTCTATCCATCGCAAGATCTACTGGGATACCATGTCCTAGTGTCTTAAGACGTTGAACATAGCCCATCATCATCATGATGTGATCGTTCATAGAGCTATGTTCCTTCATGTTTACGCTAAAGAACTCGCTAGAGATCTTATATCTCTCAGCACAGATTTGGCTCTCAAACATAGTTTTGAGTTCCTTCACCATAGCATCAACGCTGCTGAGTTCAAAGCGTCTTTGGAGTTTAGGTTCCATTGACATAAGGATCACGTATTTTACAAGAGTGTAGTCATCATGCTTTGTGTCATACACATTGCGTTCATCTAGAGACGCAGTACTTGCAGGAGTGCCACCTATCGGACCATCTAGCACATATTGTTTCTGTGCAGCAGTGAGGAAAGACCTCAGGTTCAAGAACCAGTTGGTAAAGTTGCTACCATTTGCCGCAAGTTTCTCTTTCTCCATGAACACATTGAAATTAAAAGCAGGTGGTGCCATCTACAATAGAATTTGTAAAGTTTACACTAAGTTTATGATACCGAGTTCAACTAATCCAAATTACAAATGAACTCCCACTCAAAAACAACATCCCTCATGTCTTTTTGGTGATTACATGAACCAAATCCACTACACCAAGTCCGATCATCACGTGAGTCGGTGTAGTTTCAAAGGCGAGCATCAAAATGGGCATCATATCAAATATATGACTCATGCTTAACCTTTCGGTCCGTGTTCCGAGGCCATGTCTGTACATGCTAGGCTCGCCAAGTAAGAACCTTAGTACTCGCGTGTGTAAAACATTCTTACACCCGAAATATGATCATGGATTCAAGTACACCCGATCATCACGTGATGTCTTGAAGCAGTGAAACATAAACTATGCGTACTTAAGGAAGATCACATTTTTATCTTGATATCTAAATGAGGGATCATCTTATAATGCTACTAAAAACTCCAAACTAGCAATATAAGATGCAAACATCATATGTGTAAAGTGGAATGATATGGTCCATGCATTTGATCACCATCATGTGCATCGTGGTATGATCTCTATCATTCCTTTGTGTGTAAGGCCAATATCTATGGAACTTACACGTTAAGTGTGTTGTAAGGGTACCTACTATACATCACCTTACAACATTACCATATCATGACACTAACCCAGCAACAGTCTAAACTAGACGCCTCTAATTTATCCATTGCAAGTTTTACGTGGCTTAGGGCTTTCGGAGAACGAATCGGTCTTACCTACGAACATGGAACCACAACGATGATAACTAAGTTATTAGCAACTCATTGTAAATCAGATATTGACTATAGTAGGAGAGATAGACACCCGCTAGCCACTTATGCAAAACTAGTTACATGTCAGTCGTGGAACCGGCTCATGTGCGAGGACATGTAAAGTTGGTCCGGGTCGCTTCATGTCACTATGCCACCAATATCCAAAATACATGAAAGAAGCAATAACATGATCATCATCGCCCACATATAAACATATATGTTCTACCAGTGCAAAGCACCTATTTATAGATCAGGCTCTGATACCACTGTTGGGTTCGCAACATAGAAAAAAATTCCTACGATGGGAACTATATGCCAAGATCTATCTACCAGATACAAGCAACAGGTGGATATACATCCATAGAGAACTTACCATCAAAGACAACAAAGTTTTGTTAATGAGTTGGAACTCGTGGATGATGTAGTCGAACGCTTGTCGATCTCAAGATCGTGTGGAAGTCCTAGCGCCGCAAATCAGCAGCGCATCCGTCCTGGCACACACGTTCAGGCCACCGAACAACCTCCACCTCCTTGCTCCAGTAAATCAGCGGAAGCAACAACTCCTTCCAGACGAAATGCCACCAGGAACATGTATCTCGCTAATCCGAGACCATGGGGGAATATATCTAGAGGGGGAGAGAGATCCTTCACGAGGAGGTGTACTTTGTGAGGGAGGAGAGGGGGGGCCTTTTATAGGAGAGGGGGGCATCTCCCCTCCCCATGGGCGGCACCCAAGGGGGGGTGCCCCCACCTCTTCCTCATTCATGTGGTGGAAGATCTACTCACATAAACATGCCTCCACTCACACATCCACTCACATGCATTAAATTTCCACCAAATTTAATGCAACTCTCATTTAATAAAACTATTTTATTTATTTTATTCAGAATTTTTTTAGTTACTTTAATTAACAAACATTCACATAAAATCCCCTGCAATATTTCAATATCACATGCAGAACCAATTTCAGCAATTTCACCCGAAACAATTCCAGTGTCCATTGAAATAATTCCAGCGCTTTGCAATTCTTTCGTCTAAAACATATATGCTCCAAATGGTGTTTGGCAACCCTTAAGTGTGTCACCCTACAGTTCGCGAATAATGCAGACATGATCGAGACTCCTCTCAGATCAATAATCAGAAGCGGGACCTAGAGATCCATTCTGACTCCTGCACATTCAATGATGACTTCTGTGATCGTGAGAACCTTTAATGCTAGTAACTTAATCCCTTTGTCTCGCGATATATTACATGTCCGAGATTCGATCATCGGTATCCAAATACCTACTTTGATCTCGTTACCGACATGTACTCTTTTCTCGGTCCCGTGATATAACATTCTAGTGATCACATCACTTGCTTGCAAGCTATTCTCAATCTGATATCATCGAGAGGGCCCAGAGTATATCTATCCGTCATCGAGATGGACAAATCCCACTCTTGATCCATGAGCCTCTACATAACACCTTCGTAGCACTGAACCAACCTTTATAGTCACCCTTTTATGGTGTGACATTTGGTGTTATCAAGATACTCTTCCGATGTTAGTGATTAACATGATCTCATGGTCTAAGGACTAGGATTACTTCGTATGATGTTATAGAAATATAAACTCAATGACTTTGATCATAATGCTATGTGATACATTGCAAATGTATCTATAATTGTTGATGCTCCATGCTTGGTTTTATCCACTTTCTTGTGTTTTGTCCACACTTTGGATTACTTTTCATATGATTTCTTGGACTAACCTATTAACAAGAGCCACAGTGCCAGCAGCCTGTTTTCTGCTGTTTTTGGTTCCACAAAAGTCAGAAAATGAATATTCTCGGAATTGGACGGGACAAAAGCCAAAGTGCCTATTTTTCCAGAAGACTCACGGAGCCAGAATACGAGACAAAGGAGGGCCAGGGCTTGGCCACACCACCCCCAGGCGCGGGCTGGGCTTGGCCGTGCCAGGGCATGGTGTGGTGGCCCCAGGCACCCCCTCGGTCTCTCTCTTCGCCTATAAGGATCCTTCTGACCTAAAAACTTCGGGGGGTTCGACGTTTTTCCAGAAGGAGTTCCGCTCCGCCGCCACCACCAGATTCCACGAAATAGCCAGAAACTCCGTTCTGGCACCCTGCCAGGACGGGGAATTGGAGGAGATCATCGCCATCATCATCACCATCGCTTCTCCATCGACCATCCATGTTTCCCCCATCTATGAGTGAGTAATCCCCCGCTGTAGGCTATGGGGATGGTAGGGATTGGATGAGATCGTTCATGTAATGGCATCAGATTGTTAGGGCATAGTGCCTAGTATCTCTATTAGTGCTTTATGACTTTGTTGCAACTTTGTTGTGCTTAATGCTTGTCACTAGGGCCCGAGAGCCATGATTTCAGATCTGAACTTATATTTGATTCATCATGATAGTATTGTTTTGGGTCTTATCTACAAGTTGTATACACACGTCGTTGTCCGGAACCTATGGTCCCGAAGTGATAGAAATCGGGGTAGCCGGAAGGGAAAGGCTTTGATGTGAGGATCACATGTGTTCACGGAGTGTTAATGCTTTGCTCCGGTGCTCTATTAAAAGGAGCACCTTAATTGCCAGTAGTTCCCTAGAGGCCCGGCTGCAAACGGGCTGGCAGGACAAAAGATGTTGTGCAAGTTCTCATTGCGAGCACGTATGACCATATATGGAACACATGCCTAGGATTGTCTAGTACTTGGGTGCTTTATCTTATTTATCTGCAATTTCCCTATGTTCTGATTTCTATGTGAATTGTCTTGTCCATGCAACGCCTGTCCATCCATCCCTATGCCTACCGCACTCGAATCCCACTGTTTACTGCTTTTGTTACTACTGTCTTTGTTTTGCTGCTACTGTTACTTTACTATTCCTACTACAAAACTGTTGCTACTAATAAACTGCTGTGAGCAAGATTGTTTCTAGATGCAGCTGAATTGACAACTCAGTTGTTAAGGCTGATAAGTATTATTTGGCTCCCCATGTGTCGAATCAATAAATTGGGTTTCAGTTCCCTCGAAAATACTGCGATACACCCCCTATACTTGTGGGTCATCACTATACTTCAGATGAATGTTCATCACATCATTTCACAAATGTTGTGACCTCGTTATTAACGACATCCAATGTCCATGATTAGGAAACTTTGATCATCTTGTTAATCAACGAGCTAGTTTAAAGGGAGGCATAACTAGGAACTTTCCATTTGTTTATTAAACACACATGTATTAACATTTCCGTATTAATACAATTATAGCATGCAGAATAAGCATCTATCATATAATTGGAATATACATAATAACAACTTTATTATTGCCTCTTAGGGCATATTTCCTTCAGTCTCCCACTTGCACTAGAGACAATAATCTAGTTACATAGTGATAAATCTAACACCCATGGAGTTATGGTGTTGATCATGTTTTGCCCTAGGGAGAACTTTAGTCAACGGATCTACAACATTGAGATCCGTGTGTACTTTACAAATCTTTATATCTCAATCCTTGACATGCTCTCGGATGGAGTGAAATCGGCGCTTAATATGCGTGGAATTCTTGAGAGACCTTGGTTCCTTGGCGTTGGCTATGGCTCCATTGTTGTCACAATAGATAACCATTGGGTCCAACGCACTAGGAACCACACCTAGTTCAGTTATGAACTCCTTCATCGAAACCGCTTCCTGTGCCGCTTCTGAAGCAGCAACATATCCCACCTCCGTCATTGATCCAGCCACCACAGGTTGTTTGGAACTCCTCCAACTAACTACTACTCCGTTCAAGAGAAATGCGTATTCGGATTGCGACTTAGATTCATCCGGATCGGTGTCAAAGCTAACATCGACATAACACTTAGCGACCAACTCTTCTTCACCTCCATATATAAGAAACATATCCTTAGTTCTTCTTAAGTACTTTAGGATATTCTTTACCGCTATCCAGTGTTTCGTACCTGGATCAGATTGGTACCTACTAGTTAAACTAATAGCATGTGCCACATCCGGTCTTGTACATAGCATGGCGTACATTATAGAGCCTATAGCCGAATCATAGGGGATTTTATCTATTATCTCTCTTTCTTCCACCATAGCCGGACTTTGAATCTTACTCAATGTCTTGCCTTACAACATTGGTAAGAAACCCTTCTTACTTCCGTCCATTTTAAACTTCTTTAAAATCTTATCAAGGTATGTACTTTGTGATAGCCCTATCAGGTGCCTTGATCTATCTCTATAGAACTTTCCATTTGTTTATTAAACACACATGTATTAACATTTCCGTATTAATACAATTATAGCATGCAAAATAAGCATCTATCATATAATTGGAATATACATAATAACAACTTTATTATTGCCTCTTAGGGCATATTCCCTTCAGTCTCCCACTTGCACTAGAGACAATAATCTAGTTACATAGTGATAAATCTAACACCCATGGAGTTATGGTGTTGATCATGTTTTTCCCTAGGGAGAACTTTAGTCAACGGATCTACAACATTGAGATCCGTGTGTACTTTAAAAATCTTTATATCTCAATCCTTGACATGCTCTCGGATGGAGTGAAATCGGCGCTTAATATGCGTGGAATTCTTGAGAGACCTTGGTTCCTTGGCGTTGGCTATGGCTCCATTGTTATCACAATAGATAACGATTGGGTCCAACGCACTAGGAACCACACCTAGTTCAGTTATGAACTCCTTGTTGGAGATATGCCCAAGAGGCAATAATAAAAGTGATTATTATTATATCTTTTTGTTTATGATAAATGTTTACATCCCATGCTATAATTGTATTATAAGGAAACACTAATACTTGTGTGTTTTGTAAACATAAGAGAGTCCCTAGTAAGCCTCTTGTTGAACTAGCTTGTTGATTAATTGATGATCATGGTTTCCTGATCATGGACATTAGGATGTGATTAATAACAAGGTTATATCATTAGGAGAATGATGTGATGGACACACACCCATAGTAAGCGTAGCATAAGATCAAGTCATTAAGTTCGTATTGCTGTAACCTTTTAAATACATAGTAACCTAATCCTTCGACCATGAGGTTGTGTTAACCACCATCACCGGATGGGTACTTTGATGACATCAAACACCGCTTCGTAACTGGGTGGTCATAAAGGTGTCATTGGGTATTCTGAAAGTATGTGTTGAAGCGCATGGACCAAGATTGGGATTTGTCCATCCATATGACGGATAGATATGCTCTGGGCCCTCTCGGTGGAATGTCATCTAGTTAGCTTGCAAGCATGTGACTGGGTCACAAGGGATGACATATCACGGAACGAGTAAAGAGTACTTATCAGTAACGAGGTAGAACTAGGTATGGAGATACCGACGATCAAACCTCGGATAAGTATAGTATCGCGTGACAAAGGGAATTGGTTTCGTGTGTAAATGGTTCAATCGATCATGAAGTCATCGTTGAGTATGTGGGAGCCATTATGGATCTCCAGGTCCCGCTGATGGTTATTGATAGGAGATGTGTCTGTGTCATGTCTACATATTCACGAACCGTAGGGTGACACACTTAAGGTTCGAAGTTGTTTTAAGTAGATATGGAATGTGCGTTGGAGACCGAATGTTGTTCGGAGTCTCGGAATGGATCCGGGACATCACGAGGAGATCCGGAATTGTCCGGAGAATAAGATTCATATATTGGGGATCGTTTTCTGAGTTAGGAAATGTTCCGGAGTGTTTGTATGAGGATTCTAGAAGGTTTCGGAATGTTCCGGAAGGTTCTAGAAGATATCTTGGAGTTTGCTTGAAAATCAAGATAGGGATCAAGGAGTCCTGGTGGGTCAAGACTAGGAGTCGTGGGGAAGGAGGACTCCTCCCCCCCTCCCCAATCCGCCGGCCATAGAGGAGGGGAGTCCTAGTCCCCTCCCCAAGGCGCCCTCCCCCCTTTAAATAGAGGGGCAGGGGCGCCCCCTCCAGGCCCTCCTCTCATAACTCCCAATCTCTGCCGCCTCTCTCCTCCTCCTTTCTTCTGCACAGGCATAGGCGAAGCCCTGCAGAATTCTCTACTCCACCACCACCACCACGCCGTCGTGCTGCTGTGATTCCATGGAGAAGATCTACTACCTCCGCTGCTCGCTGGAACGAGGAGAGGAAGGTCTACTTCGACTCCGCATGTGTGACCGACTGCGGAAGCGCTGTCGAAACGCGGCGCCGGAAGGATCGTCCACTTGACCGACTGCGGAAGAGCTGCCGGAACGCGACGCCGGAAGGATCGTCCACACGATCTTGAGATCGGCAAGTGATCGACTACATCAACCACGAGATCTAATCTCGTTAACGCTTTCGGATCTACGAGGGTTAGTTCCTATCTATCTCGTTGCACATGTCTAATAGATTAGATCTTGGCTTTTATCTAGATTAGATCTGGGTTTTGTTCGTTCTTACGGTAGAATTTTTTTGTTTTCCATGCTACGAACCCATCACTCCTTCATCCAAACCGCTTCCTGTGCCGCTTCTGAAGCAGCAACATATCCCACCTCCGTCATTGATCTAGCCACCACAGGTTGTTTGGAACTCCTCCAACTAACTTTTACTCCGTTCAAGAGAAATACGCATTCGGATTGCGACTTAGATTCATCCGGATCGGTGTCAAAGCTAATATCAACATAACACTTAGCGACCAGCTCTTCTTCACCTCTGTAGACAAGAAACATATCCTTAGTTCTTCTTAAGTACTTAAGGATATTCTTTACCGCTATCCAGTGTTTCGTACCTAGATCAGATTGCTACCTACTAGTTAAACTAATAGCATGTGCCACATCCAGTCTTGTACATAGCATGGCGTACATTATAGAGCCTATAGCTGAATCATAGGGGATTTTATCTATTATCTCTCTTTCTTCCGCCATAGCCAGACTTTGAGTCTTACACAATGTCTTGCCTTGCAACATTGGTAAGAAACCCTTCTTACTTCTGTCCATTTTAAACTTCTTTAAAATCTTATCAATGTATGTACTTTGTGATAGCCCTATTAGGTGCCTTGATCTATCTCTATAGATCTTTATGCCTAATATGTATGACGGTTCACCCAGGTCCTTCATTGAAAATTTGCTATTTAGACAACTTTTAGCACTGTTTAAAAGATCTATATTATTTCCAATCAATAATATGTCATCCACATATAAAATTAGAAATGCCACATTGCTCCCACCAACTTTCTTGTAAATACAAGCCTCTCCATAAGTTTGGATAAATCCAAACTCTTTGATCACCTCATCAAAGCAAAGATTCCAACTCCGTGATGATTGCTTCAGTCCATAGATGGATTGGTGAAGCTTACATACCTTGTCAGCATCCTTAGGATCGACAAAACCTTTTGGTTGTATCATATACAACTCTTCTTCAATGTTACCATTGAGGAATGCAGTTTTGACATCTATCTACCATATCTCATAATCGAAATAAGCAACAATTGCTAACATAATGCTAACCGACTTTAGCATCGCTACGGGAGAGAATGTCTCATCATAGTCAACCCCTTGAATTTGTCGAAACCCCTTTGTGACAAGTCGAGCTTTATATATGGTTACATTACCATCAGCATTATTTTTTCTTTTGAAAATCCATTTATTCTCAACGGCCTTTCGGTCGCGAGGTAAGTCCACCAAGGTCCAAACCTAGTTTTCGTACATGGATTCCATCTTGGATTTCATGGCTTCTAGCCATTTTTTGGAATCCGGTCTCATCATCGCTTCTTCATACATCGTCGGGTCATCTATTTCATCAACTATGAAATTCATAACAGGATTTCCACACAGTTCAGGAGCTGCACGTGTCCTGCTTGACCTGCGAGGTTCAGTAGTGTCCTCTTTCGGAGTTTCATGATCATTATCATTAGTTCCCTGTTCATTCGGTGAAGTCATCTCCGGAACAATTTTCGGCGCTACGCTACTCGCCGTTGTATGAAGAGAAGGTTCAATAACCTCTTCGAGTTCTACCTTCCGACTACACACACCTTTCGCGGGAAACTCTTTCTCTAGAAATGATCCATTCTTGGCAACGAAAACCTTGCCCTCGGATCTATGATAGAAGGAATATCCAATAGTTTCCTTAGGGTATCCTATGAAGATGCATTTTTCTGCTATGGGTTCGAGTTTATCCGGTTGAAGTTTTTTCACATAAACATCGCAACCCCAAACTTTAAGAAATGACAGCTTAGGTTTGTTTCTAAACCACAATTCATACGGTGTCTTTTCAACAGATTTAGATAGTGCCCAATTTAAAGTGAATGCAGCAGTTTCCAGTGCATAACCCCAAAATGACAGTGGCAAGTCAGTCAGAGACATCATAGATCGAACCATATCTAATAAAGTACGATTACGACATTCCAACACACCATTACGCTGTGCTGTTCCGACAAGTATGAGTTGTGAAACTATTCCACACTCTTTCATATGTGTGCTAAATTTGTAACTTAGATACTCACCTCCACGGTCAGACCTTAGAAGTTTGATCTTTCTATTATGATGATTTTCCACTTCATTCTGAAATTCCTTGAACTTTTCAAAGGTTTCAGATTTCTGTTTCATCAAATAGATATACTCGTATCTACTCAAATCATCCATGAAAGTAACAAAATAACGATAACCACCTCGCGGCGACACACTCATTGGACCGGATACATCAGTATGTATGATTTCCAATAAATATATCGCCCGTTCCATTGAACTGGAAAACAACGTTCTAGTCATCTTGCGCAATAGGCATGGCTCACATGGATCAAATGATTCAAAGTCAAATGATTCCAAAAGTCCATCAGAATGGAGTTTCTTTATGCATTTAACACCAATATGACCTAGACGGCAGTGCCACATATATGCAAATATATCGTCATCAAGTTTAATCCTTTTAACATCAACATTATGAATATGTGTAACACTACTATCGAGATCCAACAGAAATAAACCATTCATCACAGGTGCATGACCATAAAAGATATCATTGATGGCTCAAAATATATCGAGCTCGTTGGGGAACCCCAAGAGGAAGGTATGATGAGCACAGCAGCAAGTTTTCCCTCAGTTATGAAACCAAGGTTATCGAACCAGTAGGAGCAAGGAAATACCTCCAAGGTGTTGTTTCCAACATGGAATCCTGCACAACACAACCGCAGAACTTTGCCCCCAACTTACAGTGAGGTTGTCAATCTCACCGGTTTTGCTGAAAACAAAGGATTAAACGTATTGTGTGGAAGATAGCAATTGCTTGCAGAAAGTAAATAGTAAACGGTAAACAGTAGATGGTATATCAATGATAAAAGCATGGACCGGGGTCCATAGTTTACTAGAGGTGATTCTCCTTAAGATAGATGACATGTTGGGTGAACAAATTACAGTGGGGAAATTGACAGACACCGAGAAAGCATACCTGCATATACTAATCATCTTGACTCCTACGAGATTTGATTGGGCACTACAATATTATACATAGACTGTAATCCAACTGCATTTATGACTAATAATCCACCTTCAGGTTATCATCCGAACCCCCTCCAGTATTAAGTTGAAAGCAACAGATAATTGCATTAAGCAAAGTGTGTAATGTAAACAATACGATTGTCCCATGGACATAGGATTGCTGTCTTCTCCCTAGTAGCAACAACACATCTAGTACCTTAGAGATTTTTGTCACTTCCCCAGATTACTAGAGGCATGAACCCACTATCAAGCATAAATACTCCCTCTTAGAGTTGCTAGCATCTACTCGGACAAGATAGCTACTAACAACGGAAAGCATGCAAGATCACAAATAACATAGACATGATAGAATCAATAATCAATCTGAAATACCATCTCAATATCCATCGGATTCTCGCAAACACAATATGTAAGAGTACAAATAGATGATCTTGATCATGAACGGAGCTCACAAGATCTAAACATGGTAGCACAAAGGAGGAGAACCAACCATCTAGCTACTACATGGACCCGTAGTCCAGGGATGAACTACTCACGCATCACACCGGTGGCAGTCATGGTGATGAAGAAGGCCTCCAGGGTGATCTCTCCCCTCCAACAGGGTGCTGGGAAGAGCTCCAGATCCCTCCCGATCTAGGGATGGAGATGGTGGCGGCTACAAACTCTTTCGTGGAATTTTGATCGGGTACTTAGGGTTTTCGTCCTGGGAGGCTTTTATAGGCGGAAGGGCAAGGTCGGTGGAGTACCAGGGGGCCCACACCCCTGGTGGCGTGCCCCCTAGGCCGCACCGCCACTTCGTCTTCCCTACGGACTCCGTGTTCCTTCTGGTAAAACATTGACTTGGGCTTTTGTCCGGTCCAATTCCGAGAATATTTCCTTACTAGCTTTTCTGAAACCAAAAACAGCAGAAAACAGGCAACTAGCACTGTGACATCTTGTTAATAGGTTAGTTCTAGAAAATATGTAAAAATACTCCAAAGTGTGGACAAAACATAAGAAACTAGATATAAAACAAGCATGGAACATCAAAAATTATAGATACATTTACAATGTATCAACATCCCCAAGCTTAACTCCTGCTCGTACTTGAGTAGGTAAGTGATAAAAAAGAATAATTTTTGAGGTGACATGCACCATCACAATCTTGATCAAGGTATTTGTAAAACATTGATAGCTGGGATCATAGTACTTTAACATAGCATGAAAGATATAGTTCTAAATAAGACATAGCAACTATGTTGTAACATAAAAAGGTGCAAACAAAAGATTCATGAATAACAATGCTTTGAAAGACGTTTGTTTGTTTAACATATAGAAAACATAATGAGAATGGTATTCAGCTTGTCCCTCATACTGTAGCAAAAAATAAATGCATAGGACACCTTCAAAGTTCATAAGGGTGACTAGATACAAATAGTTTAAGAACAAGCAATACCAAAGTTTTGGGACAATGCACATTAAACTACGAATGACCACTATGCTCTCTCAATAGGTGCATAAATATAGAAGATGGAGACTCAACATAAAAAGTAAAAGAAAGGCCCTTCATAGAAGGAAGCAGGGATTCAAGTTTCATAAAGAGCTTCCAAAAATTATGGTACTTATTAGCTTTCAGTTCTCATTGCCCCTATCATAAGCATCTTTAGGTGGTTAAGGTTAAAGTGAACAAATATGAGGATATGCTTGACAAGTTATAAGTTGAAAATCCCATGCCCCTTGCTTACGACTACCGAACCTCATGCTACATAACTTTAGTCACGAGTAAGTTCTTGTCATTGTAAGTACATGTGTATCATAAAGAACAACCAACGGGGTACCCCTTGCCTGATGATACAGAAGCATTCCCATATCAAAATGACAAGGCAAGGAGACAATGAGCATCTCAACGATCTTTTTATTTGCTCTTTGCATAGGTTTTTATTGAGGATGCTTCACAGATTGCTCACTATGGTTATGCTGCAAGTTTCCACCATGATTAGGCATGGCTTAGGCTAGCGGCCCAAGCATTTCTCTAACACATATACAAACTCAATGAGCTTACAATCTCCCCTTTTATTTCACACTGCCAGGATCCTTAAGCAAAAGAATCAAGATATCAACTAAATAAAGTGCAATGTTGAAAGCGTTCCCCATGGTAACATGGTTCTGCTAATTCACAACTTACAAAGCGCAAGCATATACGCAACATAGATGGGCATAATGGTTCAAGTTTATTAAGTGCAAGAAAAGTAAAGTGTGCCATCAAGTTTGTGAGAGCTTTAATCACTAATTTTCACATAACAAGTTTAATTCAGAAGGTAGATAAAAACATGAATATACTTGGAATAGAAAATGCTAATAGGTAGGTATGGTGGACTCTTTGGAATAACTTGGTTCTATTTGGAGTTTGATGCATGAGTGGAACTCATACTTAGTATGGAGGCTAGCAAAAGACTGGGAGCAACCAACTAAGAGAGCAATAATGGCCATAATCATGCAAAGCAACAAAACATTATTAATTAAAGCACAAAGTGATATTACAAGTCGAAAACTAAATGATCATAGAGGCTATGGTGACTTGGTATAGTCTTAACATGGTGTAAGCATGCACCAAGTAAACCCAAATAAAGCATTAAAGGAGA
The DNA here is from genome assembly GCA_910589775.1 of Avena eriantha. NCBI lineage: Eukaryota > Viridiplantae > Streptophyta > Magnoliopsida > Poales > Poaceae > Avena > Avena eriantha. Next base: position 95,257,861 of record OU342744.1, read on the forward strand.
ATACCACAATATTATGCTTTTATATGCTAAAACAACGCATGATTCTTTCAAGGCACATTAAGCAATCTCAATTGTTTGTAACAAGTCATGCTACAACAATAATCACTAAGCATAAAGGAAAAACAATATCAAGCATGACATGATAAAGTCTAAGTCACAGTCAAAAACAAGCTCCTTTTATACCACTTATAAGCATGAACTTTCCTACTCTTTGCCAATCCAAATCAACCTATTTGAAACTATGTATGAATGCGGGGGTCCAACCAATTTATTCAAGAAAACTAAGCAAACAAAAACTAAAAAAATTAAGACTCTCCAAGAACAACACAATTGTGCATGGAACAATAAAAATGAAGTGTTTGGAAGAAACCTGAAATTTTTATTAATGAAGAAGGGGATGCCTTGGGAATCCCCAAGCTTTGACGCTTGTACTTCTTGAATATTTCTTGGGGTGACACGGGCGGCATCCCCAAGATTGACCTTTTGTCCATACTTCATCTTATCACATTGTTCTTCCCTACACTTTTAGAATTTCCTTCATACAAAACTTCACACAATCTTCATTAGCAACATTAGTGTACTCAAGATAATAAGTCTTTAGGTTCAGTTTCAACACAAGTAAAACTTCCATTAAAACACAAGCTACTGAAGAAATTCCTTTTAAAAGTTTAAGTGAGCAAAGAGAACTCAAAGAGAAAGAGATTAAGAGACAAATGCAAATAATGGCAGAAATCTGTCAAAACAGACCAACAGGTAAAAACCAATTTTTTCGAAGACCTTCTGTTGCTCAAATGGAAAAGTGTTGAACTAACGAAAGTTGGATAACAACGTAGGGCAGAAGCACAAAAAATTACAGCTCAATCCGACATACAAAGATTTTTCACGAAGTTTTACAGCGAAGCACAAAAATCTGTTTCGGGATAGCAACTTTCCCAAGTCTTACTTCTCTCTCATTAGAGGTTACTCTTGGCACAAAAACCACACAAAAATGATAAGTAGAGGTTATTACTGAATCAATAACTTCCAAGACTCAACAAAAGATTCCTAAAGAAATTTGGGTTATCTCCCAATAAGTGTTTTTCTTTAACGCCTTTGAGCTAGGCATACGAAGCAAAAATCAAGTATTCTCAAATGAAGAAGCATTAAGAGCAAATTTTGTTTTCATAGGAGAGGCAAAAGGAATATTCTCTCTCTTCTTAGGTAAGTGTTCTATACCTTTATTGGGTGGGAATTGATATTTAATGGTGCCTTCTTTCATATCAATAATGACACCAACAGTTCTAAGAAAAGGTCTTCCCAAAATAATATGACAAGAAGCATTGCATTCAACATCCAAAACATAGAAATCAATAGGGACATAGGCATTGTTAACCATAATAAGGACATAATTAATACTCCCCACGAGTTTCTTTTTAGCAATATCATCAAGTTGGACATTTAAATAACAATCTTCCAATGGTGGCAAATCAAGCATTCCATAAATCCTTCTAGGCATAATAGAAACACTACTATCAAGATCACATAAAGCTTTGAGATCAAAATCATTCACTTTCATATTAATGATGGGTTCCCAACCATCTTCTAATTTCATAGAAATAGAAGCTTTGTGTTTCATCTTTTCTTCTTTAATTTTTATGAGAGCACTAGTAATGTGTTTTGTAAAGGCCATATTTATAGCACTAGCATTAGGGCTTTTAGCAAGCTTTTGTAGGAACATAATTACTTCAGAGATATCGCAACCATCAAGATCAAAATCATAATTACCATCTAAGGTAGTAGAGCTATTGTTTCCCATATTTCGAAGAATTTCAGCATTTTTATTAGAAAAGGTTCCATTGGTTTTAGGCATTGTTGCAAAAGGAATGGGGACTTCATGTGGTTTTCTAGCATCAACATTAGTGGTGGTGATAGTACAAATACTACTATTTCTAGCAATTTCATCTTCTATTTCCCACTTAGCATGCAATTCAGCTAACATTCTAACATTTTCATCAATTCTAACTTGTATGGCATTAGTAGCAGCAAAGGGATTTTCAATAGTTTCAGGTTTAGCAGCCATTTTATTCAAAGAAGATTGTGCTTCACACAATGATGCTATATTTCTTTTAGCATTAGAAAATTTTTCCTCAATAGTTTTATTGAAGGCAGTTTGTTTACTAATAAAATCTTTAAGCATGATTTCAAGTTTAGAGGGTGCACTTCTATTATTGTTGTAGGAATTTCCATAAGCATTACCGTTATTGGGAGGATATGACCTATAATTATTATTACCAAAATTATTCCTGTAGGCATTGTTGCTAAAATTATTATTTCTAATAAAGTTCACATCAACTTGCTCTTCTTGAGCAACCAAAGAGGCTAAGGGAACATGATTTGGATCAATATGAGCTTTCCCATTAACAAGCATAGACATAATAACATCAATTTTATCACTCAGGTTTCTTTAACAAAATTTACCGTCTTACCTTGTGGAGATCTCTCAGTGTGCCATTCAGAATAGTTAACCATCATATTATCCAGAAGCTTTGTTGCAGCACCCAAAGTAATGGTCAGAAAGGTACCTCCAATAGCAGAATCCAGTAGATTTCTTGAAGAATAATTCGGTCCTGCATAAAAGGTTTGGATAATCATCCAAGCAGTCAGTCCATGAGTGGGACAATTCTTTACCAAAGATTTCATTCTTTCCCAAGTTTGAGCAACATGTTCATTATCAGATTGTTTAAATTTCATTATTTCACTTCTCATAGATACAATCTTAGCAGGAGGATAGTATTTTCCAATAAAAGCATCTTTGCATTTAGTCCAAGAATCAATACTATTTCTAGTTAGGGATAACAACCATTCTTTAGCTTTTCCTCTCAAAGTGAAAGGAAACAATTTAAGGTTAATAATATCTCCATCTATATCCCTATGTTTTTGCATCTCACAAAGTTCAACAAAGTTATTAAGATGAGCATCACCATCTTCAGTACAAACACCAGAAAATTGTTCTTTCATAACAAGATTAAGCAAAGCAGGTATAATTTCAAATAAAGTAGCTTTAGGAACAGCTGGAGCAATAGGTGTGCACATGAAATCATTGTTCTTGGTGCTAGTGAAGTCACACAACTTAGTGTTTTCAAGAGTATTCATTTTTTTGTGTTTTTAATATAAAGAAACAAACTACTATAACTATTTTGTGTGTGTTTTTGATAAAAGAAACAAACAAACAAAGCAGAAATAAACTAAGCAAAACAAAAAACAAAGTAAAGATATTGGTTATGAGGGACTCTCCTTGTGAAGATATCCTTGACTCCCCGGCAACGGCGCTAGAAAAAAGGCTTGATGGCTCAAAATATATCGAGCTCGTTGGGGAACCCCAAGAGGAAGGTATGATGAGCACAGCAGCAAGATTTCCCTCAGTTATGAAACCAAGGTTATCGAACCAGTAGGAGCAAGGAAACACCTCCAAGGTGTAGTTTCCAACTTGGAATCCTGCACAACACAACCACAGAACTTTGCCCCAACTTACAGTGAGGTTGTCAATCTCACCGGTTTTGCAGAAAACAAAGGATTAAATGTATTGTGTGGAAGATAGTAATTGCTTGAAGAAAGTAAACAGTAAACGGTAAACAGTAGATGGTATATCAATGATAAAAGCATGGACCGGGGTCCATAGTTCACCAGAGGTGATTCTCCTTAAGATAGATGACATGTTGGGTGAACAAATTACAGCGGGGCAATTGACAAACACCGAGAAAGCATACATGCATATACTAATCATCTTGACTCCTACAAGATTTGATTGGGCATTACAACATTATACATAGACTGTAATCCAACTGCATCTATGACTAATAATCCACCTTCAAGTTATCATCCGAACCCCCTCCAGTATTAAGTTGCAAGCAACAGATAATTGCATTAAGCAAAGTGTGTAAAGTAAACAATACGATTGTCCCATGGACAAAGGATTGTTGTTTTCTCCCTAGTAGCAATAGCACATCTAGTACCTTAGAGATTTCTGTCACTTCCCCAGATTACTAGAGGCATGGACCTACTATAGAGCATAAATACTCCCTCTTTGAGTTGCTAGCATCTACTCGAACAATATAGCTACTAACAACGGAAAGCATGCAAGATCACAAATAACATAGACATGATAGAATCAATAATCAATATGAAATACCATCTCAATATCCATCGGATTCCCGCAAACACAATATGTAAGATTACAAATAGATGATCTTGATCATGAACTGAGCTCACAAGATCTAAACATGGTAACACAAAGGAGGAGAACCAACCATCTAGAAACTACATGGACCCGTAGTCCAGGGATGAACTACTCACGCATCACACCGGTGGTAGTCATGGTGATGAAGAAGGCCTCCAGGGTGATATATCCCCTCTGGCAGGGTGTCGGGAAGAGCTTCAGATCCCTCCCGATCTAGGGATGGAGATGGTAGCGACTACAGACTCTTTTGTGGAATTTTGATCGGGTACTTAGTGTTTCGTCCCGGGAGGCTTTTATAGGCGGTAGGGCAGGGTCGGTGGAGTACAAGGGGGCCCACACCCCTGGTGGCGCGCCCCTAGGCCGCGTCGCCACCAGGTGTGGCCGCCCTGGTGCGCCACTTCGTCTCTCCTCCGGACTCCGTGTTCCTTCTGGTAAAATATTGACTTGGGATTTTGTCCGGTCCAATTCCGAGAATATTTCCTTACTAGCTTTTCTGAAACAAAAAATAGCAGAAAACATGCAACTGGCACTATGGCATCTTGTTAATAGGTTAGTTCCAGAAATTGTGTAAAAATACTCCAAAGTATGGACAAAACATAAGAAAGTAGATATAAAACAAGCATGGAACATCAAAAATTATAGATACATTTACAACATATCAATCATTCATATAAATCAAACAACCATTGTTTTCAGACTTAAATGGATAACCACATCGCATTAAACAAGATCCGGATATAATGTTCATGCTTAGTGCAGGCACCAAATAACATTTATTTAAGTTTATAACTAATCCCGATGGTAGGTGGAGAGGCAGTGTTCCGACAGTGATCACATCAACTCTTGATCCATTACCGACATGCATATTGACCTCATCCCTTGCTAGTGGTCGCTTGTTCTGCAGCCCCTGATTCGAGTTACATATATTAGCAACCGATCCTTTATCAAATACCTAGGTGCTACTACGAGTACTAGTCAAGTACACATAAATAACATGTATATCATATATACCTTTGTTTGCCTTGCCGGCCTTAACTAAAGCCACATATTCGGGGTAGTTCTGTTTCCAGTGACCATACTCTTTGCAATGAAAGCATTCAGAATCAGGCTAAGGGCCTACCTTGGTCTTGTTCTTAGGTATAGTAAAAAATTTGCCACCCTTCTCGAAATTACCTTTAGGTTCACCTCTTTCCTTGGAGATGGTGATTTTATCAACCATCAACTCATAATGCCTTTCATTTATGTCTACTTCGGTAGCCAACAGTATCGCAGCGAGTTCAGTGAGCGATCCAATCACACCACTTATCTTGTAATTTAGTACAAGCTCTTTGTAGCTGGGTGGGAGCGACTACACGACTCTATCCATGTCCTAGTGTCTTAAGACGTTGAACATAGCCGATCATCATCATGATGTGATCGTTCATAGAGTTGTGTTCCTTCATGTTTACGCTAAATAACTCGCTAGAGATCTTATATCTCTCAGCATGGATTTGGCTCTCAAACATAGTTTTGAGTTTCTTCACCATAGCATCAACGCTGCTGAGTTCAAAGCGTCTTTGGAGTTTAGGTTCCATTGACATAAGGATCACGTATTTTACAAGAGTGTAGTCATCATGCTTTGTGTCATACACATTGTGTTCATCTAGAGACGCAATACTTGTAGGAGTGTCACCTATCGGACCATCTAGCACATATTGTTTCTGTGCAGCAGTGAGGAAAGACCTCAAGTTCAAGAACCAGTTGGTAAAGTTGCTACCATTTGCCACAAGTTTCTCTTTCTCGATGGACACATTGAAATTAAAAGCATGTGGTGCCATCTACAATAGAATTTGTAAAGTTTAGGCTAAGTTTATTATAGATTGAGTTCAACTAATGAAAATTACAAATGAACTCCCACTCAAAAACAACATCCCTCATGTCTTTTTGGTGATTACATGAACCAAATCCACTACACCAAGTCCGATCATCACATGAGTCGATGTACTTTCAAAGGCGAGCATCAATATGTGCATCATATCAACTATATGACTCATGCTTAACCTTTCGGTCCATGTTCCGAGGCCATATCTGTACATGCTAGGCTCGCCAAGTAAGAACCTTAGTACTCGCATGTGTAAAACTATCTTACACCCGAAATATGATCGTGGATTCAAGTACACCCGATCATCACGTGATGTCTTGAAGCGGTGAAATATAAACGGTGCGTACTTAAGGAAGAACACATTTTTATCTTGATATCTAAATGAGGGATCATCTTATAATGCTACTAAGACGCCAAACTAGCAATATAAGATGCAACCATCATATGTGTAAAGTGGAATGATGTGGTCCATGCATTTGATCACCATCATGTGCATCGTGGTATGATCTCTATCATTCCTTTGTGTGTAAGGCCAAGGTCTATGGAACTTACATGTTAAGTGTGTTGTAACGGTATCTACTATACATCAACTTACAACATTACCATATCATGACACTAGCCCAACAACAATATAAACTAGACGCCTCTAATTTATCCATTGCAAGTTTTACGTGACTTAGGGCTTTCGGAGATAGAACCGGTCTTACCTACGAACATGGAACCACAACGATGATAACTAAGTTATTAGCAACTCGTTGTAAATCAGATATTGACTATAGTAGGAGAGAAAGACACCTACTAGCCACTTATGCAAAACTAGTTGCATGTCAGTTATGGAACCGGTCTCATGTGGGAGGACATATAAAGTTGGTCCATGCCGTTTCATCCCACTATGCCACCAATATCCAAAATACATGAAAGAAGCAATAACATGATCATCATCGCGCACATATAAACATATGTGTACTACCCATGCAAAGCACCTACGCATAGATCAGGATCTGATACCACTGTTTGGTTTGCAGCATAGAAAACAAATTTTTTCCTACGATGGGAACTATACGCCAAGATCTATCAACTAGATACAAGAAACGGGTGGATATACATCCATAGAAAACTTACCCTCGAAGACAACAAAGTTTTGTTAACGAATTGGAACTCGTGGATGATGTAGTCGAACACTTGCCGATCTCAAGATTGTGTGGAAGTCCAACACCGCAAATCTGCAGCGCATCCATCCTCACACACACGTTAAGGCCACCAAACAAACTCCACCTCCTCGCTCTAGTAATCAGTGGAAGCAGCAACTCCTTCTAGATGAAATGCCACTGGGAACATGTATCTCACTAATCCGAGACCATCGGGGAATATATCTAGAGGCGGAGAGAGATCCTTCATGAAGAGGTGTACTTTGTGAGGGAGGAGAGAGGGCCTTTTATAGGAGAGGGGGGCTTCTGCCCTCCCCATGGCCGACGCCCAAGGGAGGGGGTGCCCCCACATCTTTCTCATTCGTGTGGTGGAAGCTCCACACACATAAACATGCCACCACTCACACATCCACTCACATGCATTAAATTTCCAGCAAATTTAATGCAACTCTCATTTAATAAAACACATTTATTTATTTTATTCAGATTTTTTTAATTACTTTAATTAACAAACATTCACATAAAAGCCCCTGCAATATTTCAATATCACATGCAGAACCAATTTCAGCAATTTCACCCGAAACAATTCCGGTGTCCATTGAAATAATTCCAGCGCTTTGCAATTCTTTCGTCTGAAACATATATGCTCCAAATGGTGTTTGGCAACCCTTAAGTGTGTCACCCTATGGTTCGCGAATAATGCAGACATGATCGAGACTCCTCTCAGATCAATAATCAGAAGCGAGACCTAGAGATCCATTCTGACTCCTGCACATTCAACGATGAATTCTGTGATCGTGAGAACCTTGAACGCTAGTAACTTAATCCTTTGTCTCGCGATATATTACATGTCCGAGATTCGATCATCGGTATCCAAATACCTAGTTTGATCTCATTACCAACATGCACTCTTTTCTCGTTCCCGTGATATAACATTCTAGTGATCACATCACTTGCTTGCAAGCTATTCTCAATGTGATATCATCGAGAGAGCCTAGAGTATATCTATCTGTCATCGGGATGGACAAATCCCACTCTTGACCAATGAGCATCTACATAACATCTTCGTAGCACTGAACCCACCTTTATAGTCACCCTTTTATGGTGTGATGTTTGGTGTTATCAAGATACTCTTCCGGTGTTAGTGATTAAAATGATCTCATGGCCTAAGGATTAGGATTACTTCGTATGATGTTATAGCAATATAAAATCAATGACTTTGATCGTAATGATATACTCCGGATGAATGTTCATCTCATAATTTCACAAATGTTGTGACCTCGTTATTAATGACATCCAATGTCCATGATCAGGAAACTTTGATCATCTTGTTAATCAACGAGCTAGTTTAAAGAGAGGCATAACTAGGAACTTTCCATTTATTTATTAAACACACATGTATTAACGTTTCCGTATTAATACAATTATAGCAGGCAAAATAAACATCATATACTTGGAATATACATAATAACAACATTATTATTGCCTCCCAGGACATATTCCCTTCACATATCGCCCCCCGTTGCACCGTTCAAAAAAAGAAGAAGCTGCTAGTTAAGAAAGGTCCCACTAGAAAATAGGGACAGAGCTAGACGGGAAATGTATCTGATGCATCACTCCAGCATAGCATATTGCATCCTTGAAATCTAGTACTATTAGCATCCATTATGCACACATTGGCTTAATTAAGCTCATAGGTACTACTAAAAAAATTTCATCATGATGCATGTGCATTAGTGTCATCCTATGTAGCTCCACCCCTTCCATCAAATCACATTGTAGTAAAGCAAGTACCTATAAGCCTCATTATGTGCCTCATCTGATCAAACATGTGAATCAAAGGATCCAGATGATAGTATGAAGTTGCCGATCATTCTGCCAAGTGGGACAAAGTCAAGAGCAATCAAAAGGAAACCTAGGATGTGGTATGATGAGAATAGGCTTCAACTTGAGCAATTTGTTTTGCCTCTAAAGGTGTTTCATAGATGTGTACCAATTCATAAGGGTTCTTCAGAATAAGCATATTGAACTTCTTAGGAATTTCAGGTACCACATAAATTGCAAGGACATGATAATAGCAATGTGAAAATAGAAGGGTTCCTCTCTATATGGTGGAAAGCAAGACAGTAGAGTAAAAATATTTTGTATCAGGAAGCTAAACTTTGAGCATACCTGAACCATCAGGTGAAAGTTGCAAACTAAGCTGCAAATAGGTTGTCAAGAATAATTATCGGGATTTCAGAACTGATCCTGGTACAAGGGTTAACATTTTTATGGATAATGCAAAATTTGAAATGGAGGTGCCAAAGGTCATGTAATATATGGCCAGAAAGAAAGATATTAATAATGTTATTAGTGATGATCTTAAGCGGTACAAAAGGTTGATGGATTATCTGCAAAATGCCATAGATACATAATCCTGGTAGGAAAGCATCATCACAACCAAATTGTTACCTGAGCACCCCAAACCCAAATCCATGATTACATGGTCTTTTTATTGTTTTGCATGGAGGACTGCAAGGATTTATAGAAGGATAAATGTTATTTATTGGTATGTAACTGAGACTTCCGTGTGTAACTTCCTTGTGTTTGACTATAACCAATATGTTTGTTCATTAATATTTGCAGGATTAGACATATGTTTCATTAAGCTACCAACAGGGCAACAAATTGTTGCCGCAACTGGAAGAGATGGAAACAAAAACATATATCCAATTTATTTTTGTCTTGTGGATATAGAAGACACTGCAAGCTAGTCATGGTTTTTGACTCGGCTGAAATATGCTATTGGTGGGGAGTTAGGGATGTTTGGCTACTACACCATCATGTGAGATAGGAAAAAGATGAGCATTTGTTGTAGCTTCACTAGTTAAGTAAAATAGTTATACTATTATCTAAGCATTTTTATACCTTCAATAAATGTGTATAGTTCTATACTATTTTGAGATTTTTGTAGCTCCAATAAATATGTACAAATATTACTCGTATTTTTAAGCATTTTTTGTAGCTTGAGTAAATGTGTATAATTATTTCTAGTACTCCCTCCAATCCAAAATAAGTGTCGGAGACTTAGTAGAAACTTTATACTAAACTAGTACTAAATCGCCGACACTTATTATGGATCAGATGGAGTATTTTGTTTTGAGAATTCATTGTAGATTCAATAAATATGTATAAATGTTTTTAGTATTGTTTAAGCAGTTTTTGAAGATTCAATAGATGTGTATGAGTGTATCAATATTTAGAGTATTTTGAGCATTTTCATAGCTTTATTAGATGTGTATAGACAGTTCTAGTATTTTTTTGAGCATTTTTCTAGGTTCAATAAACATGTATAAATATTTATAGTATTTATTGAGCATTTTTTGTGGCTTTAATAAACGTGTATAAATATTTCTTGTACTCTTTGAGCATTTTTTGTAGATTTAGTATATGTGTATAAATATATCAATTTTTTTTGTAGCTTCGTTAAATGTGTATACGTATTTATAGTATTTTTTGAGCATTTTTGTAGCTTCAATAATTATGTATAAGTAGTTCTACTCCCTCGAATCCGATTTTATTATTGCATGTTTAAGCATAGTTTTGTATCTTCTTTTTAGGTGAACCTGCGAAAATTAAATTGACATGGAGGGAGTAGAAGTTTTTAGCATTTTTAGTAGCTTCAATAAATCTGTATAAATTACTCTATTATCTCAGAAGGGCTTGTTGAATGCAATAAACCAAGTTTTTCCCAACTTCCCAAAAAGATTTTGCCTCTTCCAATATGTTGGTTTTAGAGGAGGAGAATTGAAGAAATGTATGGACTACGCTACCTATTCCTAAACTAAAAATGGGTTTGACATGGTAATGGAAAACCTAAAAGATGAAAGTGAGGAAGAATTGGCACGACTTAGACAAATTTAGGCTAGGTATGCAATGGACTACAATTGCAAATCAGATCTGGTTGTCAACAGTCTAAATGTGGTGTTCAAAAGAATAATTTTGGATGCCAGAGAAAAACTAGTAAATACTATGTTCGATGGAATTAGGACTAATCTCACGATCATACATGAAACAAGAACTGGTGCAGGAAAGCTGAGTGGCAGATCACACCCACATATTCTAAGAGGTTAGAAGAATTAAAGAAATGGTCCAAACCTTGTAAAGCTGTGAAGTTAGTAAGTGATCCATGGAAGAGAACACGTGGGTCCAAACAAATGTGATTTAACTAGATTTCTTTGCCACCATGTTATTTATGCAATATACAAGTCTCGACAATACCCTAGGGATTTTGTGCATGAATTCTTCATGAAGCCAATGTATTCAGAATCCTACAAGCCTCCTGTCTACCCTATTCATGGTGAAAATTTATGTACAAAGGTTGGCACCCCTAACATTAACCCTCATGTCTTGAACATTGAAGTGTAGAAAGCAAACCAAAAAGGGGGAAACGATAGTTTGAAGTTCTCCATCCCAAGATGACTTTCACAATGGCAAGCATAGCATGTAGCAATTGTAAATTAGTTGGGAATATGTACATTAGCTTCCAAGTAACACTGAAACCATCCCCGTAGATGAGGAAAAATCAACACAAGGTAAGATTATTTTTCAACTTAATTGATGTTATCTTGCACTATCTGTCTCATGCATTTATTATTCTATATATGATAGGAAAATAGTTGGTCTTATATCTTCTATAGATGTCTCACTAGCATCTTAATCTGCTGGAGTTACTTCCATAGCTCCAACTCCAGTAGCAAGGACTACTACATCCGCAACAACAACAACTTATACTACGGCTCCACCTCCACCTTGATGCAAGTCTTGCATCAACTCCAGCAGCAAGTCTTGCATCAACTACGGCTCCACCTATACCTACGGAAAGATCTGCAACAATTCCAACATTAAGGCCTTCTCCACCTGCACCCAAGGCACCAAGAGGTGCAATAACCACTACTAGACCTCCTCCCGCTGCCAGCCACCAAGAGCTTCCTCATCTACTACTACTGTACCTCTAACAAGGATTTCAAGCCCTCTCGGAGGAACAAAAATGCTGACACATAACGTTCTAATGTAAGGGTAGGCCCGTGAAAGCAAGGAAGGAACCCGCGAGGCGCTAAGTCTATTTGACTGCTAGCAGAATCCATGAAAAAAACTTGAGGAGATGAAGAATGAAGGCATATGAAACATGGCATCATATTTGTTTCCTCACAAACTTTTATTTAGTGTTGTTCCTAGAAATAGTTGTTTTGTAATGAATAAGCACCTAGTAGTACTGTTTCTCATCTAAAATATTTGAATTCTACTCCCTCTATGCCAAAATGTAGTGCATATTTTTTTTGCAAAAGGCCAACTATGTCAAGTTTGACCAAGTATGTAGGAAAAGATACAAACATCTAGAATACCAACTCAATACCGTTAGATCCATTATGATATATATTTTCATATTGTATATATTTGGTATTATAGATATAGATATTTTTTCTCAATAAACTTGGTCAAAGTTAATGGCGTTTGACTTTAAAAAAAACTTATATGCACTATATTATGGTAAGGAGGGAGTACATGGAACTTGAACCATGTAATGCTTATGCTCTAAGTACAATTTGAACTATTAAGTACTAAAAATGTGTGATCATTTTATGGAATTTGAATATTTTATGTGTTTGTGATCTGCAATTTAGACTAGTGGGTATTGATTTTTTTAGCTGAAAACTTGTGTTTTTTCATGAAAAAACTGACAGTTCTAAATATGTGTAATTTAATAATATAAACGTTCATATCTGTTTTAGAATTTATACTTGCAATTTTCATATAATATAGAACCATTACGAAATTACCACATTTGCTAATAAGTGATCTATCTACTCAGCATTACAGTACATTACACAACCATGTGTTCAAATTCTGATCTATTAAACTAGTACTACATAATAGTACATAAACCACTACTAGGAAAATGCCCATGGAAAAAAACGTACCGTCGACACACTAAATAAGAACTCCGCCGATGCTAACTATCGTTGGCGCCCGACAACAGCCGTGCACCGGTGCTACTAGTCTACCGTCGGCGCACGCCATAACCCGCGTGCCGGCGCTAAGGCGTGACCCACGCAGACCCACTCCGGCATGTACCCCTAGCACACACTCACACCCACGCACAGGCGGTATAGGGGCATGTACTGATGTACCCCCGCCGCACACTCACCCCCATGTGTCGGCGGTAAGTTATGGCCTCCCCCCGACAAGAATCGCTTTTTTAGTTTTAGAAATAATAAAAGAAAATTATATAATTTTAAAATCCTTTGACATGTAGGTATTTATGTGCTCTAGTTTGTAGAAAAATAAACAAACATGAATTTCAACATTTTTTAGAAAAACTGAATGTCTTGGTAAAACAGACATAAATTTTGCATACGACCTCGGAAAAAGGGTTTTTATATGAAATTCAATCTCCACGAAAAGTTACACCCGATTTCAATGACCTTTAGTCGCTTACTGATTTTTTAGATTTCTAAAATTCAAAAGGGATTTTTATATGATTTTTCGAATATTTGACACTAATTTTTTTTTGGAAAAACTTGTAATGTACTTAAAAAGATATGATATATGATTCAAAAGATGATAAGAATTCGATATTTGGATTCCTCACATTTTTTGAATAATTTAGACATATTATTTGTCAAATTCCGATTTAGACATATTATTACTTATTCATTTTTTTTACTTAAATAGTTGTTTGGAATTCAAAAGGCGAGTGACATACCAGGGGTTAATATGATTGATAGAATACTATTATCGACAAAGTATAACTTTTCTCTCAGAAGATCATTGGGAAGGAATGGAGAAATTAAGTGTGTTGGGGCTCAAGTAGTCTAAGGATGGGTGACCGACCGAGAAGTCTGACTATGATTAAGTGATTTGACCTGAGATTAAGCGTGCTTAGAGATAAAATGTCCGCAATGCGATTAAACGGTCAAACAATTCAAATATTTTGAAATTTTCAAAAAAAATTGGGGACAAAATTTCAGGCACTTACCACCGGAGCTCCAAGGTGGTGTGCGCTGGCGGTATCCGAACTATCCCGAAGCGGAGGCTTGCACACCGACGCTAATGACATACCGCCGGCGTGAGTATCGCCGACGCGTGCTTGTGCGCCGACGGTAGCCTAAGTTGGCGCGCCGACGGTAAGCCTTTTCCTAGTAGTGAACATGTGTTCAAATGCTTACACATTGGTCCAAACTGGTCTTAAAACCTCATCTATATGATTAGGTCTATCGGTATAGAACATTGTATTTAAATTGTTACCAAGTATATTAGAAACAATAGAACTATCATTCCGATATTTCCTTCATCCTCTTGATCTTCTTCTTGTTCACCTCCCCAGCATTCAGATCATCAATGTGGTACTAAGTCTGCTTGTCTGCCTTCCATCTCAGTAGATTATGCAGATCCAAAAGGTTATGTGAATAGCTGACACTTGGATTTCACTTATTGCATTTCCCAAATCAACCGGCAACTGTGTGTTCTCTTCCTCTAGCTCATTCTTCTAGAAATTCCTTTTGGCTCCCGAGCTCCAATGCTTCCTACAAATAAAAATAAAAAACTACATTTACAAGTTTCAAAGAATATGGAACAAAATATCGAAAGTAACTAATGATGTATCCCACAAGTGTGTAAAATATCAATTCGCGATATTTTGTATTATGAGCTACACAAAAATGACAAAATCCGTACTGTTTTTAATTTGAAATCACTATACCCAGTTCTACAATTTTTTCATTTTGTGTAGCTCAAAATACACAATATTTCCAATAAATATTTGCACATTTTTTGTATACACTAGCTATATCCTGATTTATTTCCAGTTGTTTTGGAAATCAGAAATATGATTTTTTTTAAACGAGAACACTGGTGCCCATGTGCACCAAAGCTCCAGTCTCATTCTTCTCTTTATTTACAATCTAATATGTTGTAGATTGCTCCTTTCTCCCACTAGTTTCTAATTCATACAATTCCCATATCCTAACTAGGCACTTCTTAAGATGGCATGCCACTCTCACTATAGGAAAACTTCAAGGCGTCGATGGCCTTTTTCCTACTCCAACGGTTTTAGTAGGGACCGTCGGCGTACACTACAAAAATACTCCCATATTCGGCGGATTTTTGGGGCGGCATAAGCAAAAGAACTAACAATAATTGGTTACGCGAAGTATAAGCTTTGTCGGCACCATTTTGTGTCGGCGGCCACTTACATGCTGCGGCACACACGGTAGCGGCGGATTTAGGTGTCGTGGTACATGGACGGGGAAGGCTATGATTTTAACGCCTCGCTTGGCCAACTAAGACATTCCCAATATACGCCACCTATTTGAAGCGCCATTAATTGTTGATATTCGCTGGAGAATGGTCAATCACTGTCCGCTGACTGGTTAGGCTTGTCTGGCTGACAGGTGTGGACCACCACTGTTTGCCCGAGCTGTCGGAGACCAACGTATGGGCTTTATGAACCAATTCGGCCCACGTAACTGGATGCACGTGTTATACAACCATAAAGCAAACACTAGATCTTACAAACAGCCCACCCAGTTTCCTATATAATACAAGGAGTACTTAGTCTCCATTCTCTCAACTCCTCTCTCCGTACGGCGTCACACTCACTCTATCGGCAAGACAACCCCTAGATTTGAACATAGTCATATCCAAAAATATCCTAAGATCTCTACTACTATTGGCCCTCCTAAATGCGGTGATGCCTCGCAAGCTCTACCAATCTGACCCTGCCTCCGCGCTGGAGTCCTCTGAGTCTAAGGTTCTTCCCCAATCGATGTGATGTTGGATCTTATTCTTTCTCTAATCGATGTGTTGTTGGATCTTGTTGTTTCTCTAATCGATCTGTTGTTTCATGATGTTCGATTTGCTATTGCATGATGTTCTTTTCTCATTGATCTGCTGTTGCATCATGTTATTTCTCTAATAGATCTACTATCTCTTTCAAATCCACGACAACGCGGTTAGCATATCTCGTGCGATTACAGACAGGGCGCCATCATTATCATCGTCGTTATCACCGTCGCCGTCACCGCCGCTGCCATGAAAGCATCATCGTTGGGGGATGGTGTCCATGTCTGCGTTGTCATAGTAGGGTCTTAGCAGAATATAGAGGAGCTCAAGATTAGATTAGGTAAATTTCTCCACTTATCCTTAAGACAAGTGAAATAATTAGGATAATTGTAAATAGCTTTAGTTCTTTATTTTCATAATTTTCTAGAAGAGAAGTTGTATACAAAGATTAGATCCTTGTAAGAAATGGTTGTAGTGTAATGTGATGTAATAAAGATCCTGTCAATAAAATTGAATTTTTGATTTGAATGCAATTAGCTTTCTAAATTAATGACTGTGAACTGCTTACTTTGATTAATGATACTGTAATTAATTATCTAGATGGGTGGTGTTGTATAAACCACATCATTCGTAATACGTGACACGGTACTAAAGTTCTGTCGTCTTCAGTAATGTAACGAGACACATCCACTGTCGCGCCGTGGAAGCGCTAGCTCGGCGGATCATGTTGTGCCGCGCCAAAAAATCAGCTGCCGTTGCACAATCCCCGACGCAGTTATCCCTGATGGCTTTTTTTTGCCGCGCCAGTGTGAGCGCGACGATTAAGGCTGTGTCTCGGCGTCTATAAGCGCCGGGGCTCGACTCTGTGTTGTAGTGGTAGGGCACGAGCCGGGCAGCCCAGCAAAACGTCTGTCGGTGTAGGACCAGCTAGGCCAACGACAACTGTCGGCGTAGATCGAGCCGTCTGCGCAGCATCCCATTGGCCGTCGGCGTAGGGACGAGGCCATGATGTCAAAGCAATGGCGTCACATACGCCGTTGGCGCATGTTTTTTTGCTTTTCATTTTTTTACATAGGCATAACTACCTCCGGGTTGATCAGCTTTTCAGTCTTAGAATAATTAAAAGAAAATAGTAAAAACTTCTAATTTTAAAATCCTTTGAGTCGTAATTATGTAATGTGATTTAGTTCTTAGAAAAATAAAAAATGCGAATTTCGACATTTTTTGCAAAAAAAAAATCATGTCTCGGTAAAACGGGCATAACTTTTGCATTCGTCCTCGAATCAAAATGTTTTTATATGAAAATGAATCTACGGAAAAAGTTACATTCGATTTATTGGTTTTTTTAGATTCCTCAAATTTAAAAGGGATATTTTGATATGATTTTTTGAAGATTTGGACCCTATTAGATGAATTCTATTTGGAAAACCTCACAGTACATTACTAAAAAGACATGATGCATGATTTAAAAATGACATGGATATCATATTTGAATTCCTCTCTTTTTTCTGATCAATTTAGACATATATTTTGTTGAATTCCAATTTACAGATATATATATATATATATGAATTATTCCATATTAAATGGAAAAATACAAAAAAAAGTAAATTTCATTTTATTGTTATTTGAATTCAAGATTACTATTACTCATTCATTTTGTTTACTTAAATAATTGTTTGGAATCAAACAAATAAAAGAGCGTGACATCATGACCCAAGTGTTAATAAGGAAAGCGCATAGTCAATTGGTACAGCTGAGGACAAACTTCCTTCTTAGGATGATAGTATTATCAACAAGACATAGTGTGACTACTCGGAAGCTCATTCAGAAGAAACAAAAAAGTTAAACGTGCTGGGACTAGAGTAGTTTGAGGATGGGTGATCGAGTGGGAAGTGTGACCACGAGTGATCAATCTGGCCTAGGCCGACTGCCGTTGGCATAGCCGTACGCCAACGGCAAATGGGGCTATGCCAAGCCGTCGGCGCCTTGTCTGTTTCCTGTAGTGTCTAGATCAATCAAGTGCACCATGGAATATGTTCCTATCTTAAAAAATCGCAGAACAAGATGTAAGCACAACATTATGCACTAGATTGTGCATTTCATTGAATTAAAGATAATAGCTAACAGAATTTAAGTTGTACAAAGCTATCATGGGAGTTTAACAAAAAAGTAATAAAACAATAATATAATTAAAGTAATATAGTTGAATCAATATCTATATATCTTCTGAATAACTGAATTAACTGTGAACTACGTATTTCTGCGACAGAGTATCAATGCAGCCAGCAATTAAGAATGATAATTAATTGTAGGACTAACTACACAACAAATAATTAATCCTCACCCGTCTACACATCCAGGGAACCTTCTCCCAGTGATTTTTATTTAAAAAGCATGAATTTCTCCTATTTCTCCAAATGGTCACAAGTTTCTTCACGATGCCTCTCAATGACACATAAACCTTGGTTATGGAGTGATTTAGGCACCTAAATCAACAAAGACCGACAGTAAATGGTCGAAATCCATGGTCAATCCTCAAATTTTAACATGAATCAACGTATTCCCCACTCTAACCCTAACCCAAGCTCCATGATAGAAAGGAGAAATAGGAACTCAAATCGAGGTTTACAAGGACTTGTCGGAAGGGTTCCTCATTGCTGATCTCACCATCGTTCTAGGATGGCATGGCAGCGCGACGTCGGAGGAGCTGCGTTGTGGAAGAGGAGATGTCCGGAACGGAGAGAGGGTTCGAGTGAGAGAGCAGGGAGGCGGGAGTGAGCCATTCGGGCCAGCTTCAGACGTGGAGGGCGCCGTTAACGATCGGCTCACCCTGGCTGTTACCGCCCAGCCATGTAAGCCTGACACTAGGACCCACACGTCATAAACATGATTAGCTAGCCTTAAATATGCGGCTGGTGCTTCTTGTCACAGTGTTACAAAATAGTGGTTGGTTTTTGAAAGGAAAACAGCAACTTGGTGGTTTTTTAAAACCCTAGCCTTAATTGTTCTCTTGCACAACTTCTCATACATGGCTAGGTTATGACTATTGATCCTTCAGTTGACTTCGGTGTTTCTTAAATAAGCTACTCAACCTCGAAACTTTACATACACACGGTACTACCTGCATCTCAATTAAACGACGCAGACAGTGCATGCGTCATTGTCGATATGCGTAATATAGATTCGTTGGGGAGTATATATACTCCCTCCGTCCCAAAATAAGTGGCTTGAGTTTGTCTAGATTCGTATGTACCTATATACTAAAACGTGTTTAGATACATTCGAATCTAGACAAACCACGTCATTTATTTTAGGACGGAGGGAGTAGCTTCGATGACCCGGTTGAGAAAATAGCATGGATTCGAAGATGGAGTGCTGATATCCAGTGTTTTGTCTCGTTGTGGTGGACTTTGTAATTAAGATTAGCGATCTAACCTAAATACGCTTATGACAAAAAACGAGCGATCGTGTGTTATTATCTATAAGGCCATTCCGTTGGTGACCTAACCTAAATTCGCTTAGATTATTAGGCCATAGTTGAGTGTTGCCAGTTTTTTGGCGGGTCTCGAGCTCTGATGTCTGCTCGTATGGTGGCACCCCCAAGCGTGCAACCGCAGCCTGCGGGCAGGGGATATGCACCTAGACCTAGACACATACTCCAGTCTGGAGTCTCCAGAGTACACGCGGGTAGTGTGTACATACTCTCTCCGTTTTAAAATAGAGGTCACAGATTTATTAAAATTTAGATAAATCTAGTCACTATTTATATATAAATACATTAAAGTTTTACAAATTTTCTATATCCATTTTGAGAGGAGGGAGTATATGTTATGTTGTGCTAATGTACTGTAGGGTGCAAGCCAGCTATACATCATTCGCACGAGCGCTGGCCAGACCATGACCTGCTAACTGGTCCGGACAAAGTGTCAGATTACCATGGCTCCCAACTCGCCGGCCCGGCTTCTAGGTTCCAAATTTTTTATACAAATTTAGGATGTTGTTCTGCATATGGTGCTTGTTTGGTTTGTAAGATTTGGGACACATGGATTTTTTATGATCTGTACTTCGCATGCAATTTTAAAGGAAAATTTCTCTTACGCCTAACCTTATCAAAATTTGTTTTTTTTTCTCGGACAACTATATATGTCAAACCGTACAATTCTTCAAACAGTAAGTGTGTTTTTATTGGAGCGCTACCAAACGACCAAATTACAGATTCTTGTGTTTGCAACTCGTGTAGAAATGAAAATCCACTTTTACTCCTATGTTTCTGTACATTATATTCCTATGTACATTCTGTCACTTCTTCACTCAGCAAGTGTGTTTGCAACCGTACAATTCTTCACTCAGCATTCTGTACATTATATTCCTATGTTTCTTTTACTCATGCGTTTTTAAAATCCCTTGAGGCAAACATGCCCATATTCTTGGTGGGACGATCTATGATCCGTTTTCACACACTTAGACGACGGTTGCTTACATGAGTTATGGCTAAATTTTATAAATGACACTCCCAATTCCACGTAATTGAAATGAAATCCACTTATGAGAGAAAGACACATGCTATATATGTCGCCTCCATGGATCTCGGGATCCACGCTCAGATCCGTCGCTAAAGCCAGCACACGGTGGTGGGAGCTCCTCTTCGAAGGGTGGCATCTATATCTGAGGCTGCAGGCTTCAGGTGCCTTTGAGCATTGTCCCTTGTCGTGTTTGGATAATCACCATGGTGGGCAAGGTCTCATGATGGAAAAAGGTGTTGGCGAGAAGCGGTGATAGTTGGTTGCTTGGCATCCACTCTTGGGTTGTGGTGTGGCCCGGTTCTTCGGCATGGTTAGCTAAAAACCAGGCTCCATCAAAGCCATAGGAAATGGTGAAGACATTTCCGGGCCTTGTTCACCTACCTAGACTTATCGTTGCGATGTTTCATCCCCTGTGTTTCCAATGCTCTGGAGGAAACCCTAGATTTTAGGTCTTCTTGGATCGGGTTTGACGATGTGTGTTGCGTAGTGTTTCTCCTCGGAGACATTTTTTTGGATCGCTTATCGGATGATGTTGTTTGCCATTATGTCACGCTCAGTCTGAGACTCGCAGGAGGCGATTCGTATGGCAACATCAACGTCGTTGCCCCAATCAGAGCTGCCATATTGTTCTGGTGCTCATCCTCAGTGACCTGGCCGACGTGATTTAGGTGATGTTCTTAAGGGTTTTTGCTTTGATGTGGTTCTGGTAAATTCAATGTGAACGATAGGTGATGACGATGACGTCATGTGTAGTATCAATGTGGTGGTCTTTAGGTGGTGTTCGTTGAGTTTGTGCTTGCTTGTACAGCCTCAGTCGTGGGCAGGGATTGCTCTTTACTTGTGGTTGGTAGCGGTCTGTTGTGTGAGTTTTAGCCTCGCTTTATTCTAACTAATTTGGAAAACCGCTTTCTATAACGCAATGGTCGAATTCCCATTCCTCTTCACCGGTTCGACAAAAAAGATTCCTCTTATAATAAATTCATCTAGAGACATATGTTTCGTCCCCCCCCCCCACCCACACACACACACACACCACCCACGCCACTCTGCTTGGGGTGGGGGCCTTTGAATGGTGAGACGACATGACCAAAACCGTAACAAGCTGCCAATCGCCTCCACGCGTGGCTTGCGAAGGGGGTTTCCGATGCAGATATGAATGTCTCAAAGGTTGACCGTGACCATTAGAGTCAGTTGACAAACTCAAAATGGCAAAGTTAAAACTGAACCTACTGGATTTGCATAAATAGCACAAAAGTAGTGCCACTCATTTCCCATAAGTATATGAGTGGAGTGTACACCAATAAAGAATATCTATCTCTTGCAATCTTATTTTCATTCTCAGACAAAAACAACAATCAAAACTATGCACTGAAGAACGTGAAATAGACTATAACACTCATAATTTGGGAAGGAGCTACTCCAGTATATACATCAGGAGGAGTATTAGAAGTGTCCTTCCGGGGGTCCCGGCGCAGCACTGCCCCTGGGAGGGTTCGGCACCGGCGACGGCGGCCACGTATACCTTAACCCCAAATCCCGCCGCACCACCACAGCTCGCTCGCCAGCGACCGATTCCTTCGCATCACCACCGTCTACACCTGCATCCGGAGCATTATCAGCTACACGAAAACCATACGGCGGGCAGTGAACGGCCGGCAGAGGCAGAACAGAATCAGCACAACCTACCTAGAAGGAGGCGCGAGGAGCATGCTGCTGGGATCGTGCAAGAACCAAGGAGGAGCCCGGCCACGAGCATCCAGGCGAGCACGCCCCCAGGGTCCATGGCGGCGCACGCCGTCGGGAACGACGAGTTGCTGCTCTGAACTGGACGGGCGATTTTAACAGCTAGACATCGGCAGCTTGTGGCGTGAGGGGCCTGTGTCAACCCCCACTGTATATAGCATCTGATCGGCATGATGGCGATCGTCTGGAGCCGATCGGAAATCCAGCGGATTGCTGCTAGCTCGCTGCCTGTGAGCGGTTAAGCGCATAGACAAATCCAAGTCAGTTATTTTTCTCTCTGTTGCAGCTCGTTGCACAATTTGTAGCATTTGGAGAAGCTTGATTGAACTCGTCCAAATTCTCTTACAAAATACATGTTTCCAATAATACATACTCCCTTCGAATCCAAATTAATGTCCTTATATTTAGTTAGATTCAGATGTATGTAGCACTAAAACATGACTAGATACAATCAAATTTAGACAAATCTGAAAACAATAATTTGGATCGAAGAAAGTATGTAGAAGTTAATCTAAAATATAAAAGAATTGTACCAAAATATAATTTAATCGAATATGGACAATAAGAATCGCTTTGTTTTCTCTCGCCCCCCTCCCCCCCCCCCGAGGGCGACGGGGTCATCCCCATCGACCTCCCCACTAGGCCTCCCCCTCTCCACCTCTCCCCTGTCGCCGCCACCGGCAGGGCCCGCCGGGCGCGGCCTAGGTGGCGCCGGCGGCGGCGGTGCTTCTCTTCCCGCGCTGAGGCGGCGGGGTCGGGGCCTCTCCCCTTCGGCCGCGGTGCGTACTAGGCGGCGGCGGTTCGGCGGCGGCCGGGCGAGGACAACGCGGCGGCACAGCTACTGGCGGTGGGGCAGCGCGGCAGGTGGCAGGCGGATCTGGCCGGGTTTCCTTGGCCTAGATATGGGCCCTTAGGGCTCCATCTAGGCCGAGGCGGGCCGGTTTGCCCTCCTCCACGCTTGCTCTATGGATGGTGGCGCTGTAGGTTTGTGTAGGTCCAACGGTGTCCGCGTTCGGCCTGTTGCAGCGTGACTACAGGCTTTACGGGCCCTTCTTGGCCTGGCCGGACTCTCGTGGGACTGGTGTGCCCCTGCGGGGGCTTTATGGGTCCGTTGGACCCGGCCGGACCTAACGGGGACTGGTTTGCCCGTGGTCGAGTCCGGTCGACTACCGCCCTTGGCGGTGGAGGTAGTTCCCTCCCGCATGGACGCGACTCTGTTGGCCCTGCCTCGAACTACGTGTGCCTCATCTTGTAGACCTCGCGTCGGTAATCTCAGTGAGACGATGATGGTGGAGTCGGGACTGGCGTGGCGCATGCTCGTGGGCGGCAAGTTTGGTGGTGGCGAGGCCTCGCCCACGCGGGTCTCCTGTGCAACGGCTCGTCCGAGGCTTGTGGATAGGGTCTTCGGGAGAAATCCTTGTGGGCACGACCGACACTGACGCGGTGCCGCCTGTGGGTGGCACCTCCCTTCCTGAAGGGTGTCGTGGCTACCCTTCTCACACTTCCCTCTATGTGCCGGGGGAAACCCTAGGGCCAATTCCGGTCCGGGCAGCAGCGATCGCTTTCCCTCTTGAGGGTGCTGCTTGGTGCTTGACGAGTCGGGGTTAGGAGCGGGGTGGACATTCTTCAGTGGGCGTAGTGGTTACGGTCTTCATCATCTAGTCAATCCACCTCCGTCTCCATTCCTTTTTGTGTCTCTTGTTTTTAGTCCGGGCGTGTGTGTGTGCTGCTGCCCCAGCATCGTGTATCGTGGTGTGTGTTCCTTTAGGCGTTGTGCTGTCTGGCCCAACAGCGATCTCACCTGTGTGCTTTATTTATAAAGCGGGACGAAAGCCTATTTCGAGGAAATATAATTTAATCATGGAGTTAGTCATCATGAATGTTTGTCACTAACTTTTTTAGAAAAAAGGTAACCACTAACTTGTTAATTAGCTTCAAGTTCACATTTTCTTTAAGACTATGGTTTTCCCTTGACCATTGACACTAACTCACATAGCAACATAGAAATATGTAAGGGGGGCTTTATTAGAACTTTCTCTAGTTAAGATGCAAGGAAATAGTGAAACTTGCGAATTGGGGAGGAGGGACCGAAATTGCATTTGCCGCCTGCTATTGCCAGCTAGTTAGCTGCTCCTCGCCACCCGCGCGCACGTGACAGAGTATTCCATAATATTTTGAGAGACTAGACAGCGTGGCAGAGTGTTCCATACAACTAACAATTAAGAATGATTGTAGGACTAACTACACAACAAAGAATTAATCCTAACCCTTCTTACACATCCAAGGAACCTCCTCCCGGTGTTTCTTCTTCAAAAGCGAAAAATTTCTCCAGTTTCTTCCAATGGTCACAAGTTTCTTCACAATGCCTCTCAATGGTGGAGAAATCTAGGTCATGGAGTGATTCTGGCACCTAAATCAACAAAGAGTGATAGTAAATGGTCGAAATCCATGGTCAATCGACAAATTTTAACAGAAACCAATGGATTGCCCACACTAACCCTAACCCTAGCCATGTGGTAGAAAGGAGAAAGAGGAACTCTCATCGAGGTTTACCAAAGGACTCATCGAAGGGGTTTCTCATGGCATGACAACGCAACGATGGAGGAGCTGTGCGGTGGCAGAGGAGCAACCGGAACGGAGAGAGGAGTCGAGTGAGAGAGAAGGGAGGCGAAAGTGAGCCGTTCGGGCCTATCCGAACGGGACAGGTTCAGACATAGAGGGTGCCGATAGCGGCCATTAACGATCGGCTGCACCCAGCCATTATCGCCCTGCCACGTAAGCCTGACCACACATTGGAAAAATGTTTATCTAGTGTGAAGTGACGGATCAATGTTTCTTATCACAGTGTTACCGAATTATGGTTGTTTTCACCGAATTATGGTTGTTTTTTGAGAAGAAATCACAACATGGTGGCATTTTGAAACTCTAGCCTTAATTGTACTATTGCACAGCTTGTCAAACAAGGCTGGGTTATATGATATTAGATCCATTATTATGACCTTACATCCACCAGTTGACTTCTGCGTTTCTTAAACAAGCTACTCAACCTCGAAACATTGCATACACACAATACTACCTGCATCTAAATAAAACGGCGCGACGGTTCATGCATCACTGTCGTTATGCGTGATATAGATTAGTTGGGTAGTATAGATATATCTATGACGACCTGGATGAAAAGGGTTCGAAGATTGAGCGCCGGTACCCAGCGTTGTCTCGTTGTGGTGGACTTTGTAAGCTTAGCTTCGTGACAAAACTGAGCGATCGTGTATTATTATTATATAAGGCTATTCCGTTGGTGATCTAACCTAAATACTCTTAGATTAGGACACTAGGGCGGAGGAGATTCGAGGAGTTGAGTGTTGCCAGTTTTTTGGCGGGTCTCGAGCTCTGATGTCTGCTCGTATGGTGGCACCCGCAAGCGTGCAACCGCAGCCTGCGGGCAGGGGATATGCACGTAGACATGGACACGCGGTCTGTGTGTGTGTGTGAGTATGTTATGTTGTGAAAAAAGTATACGTATGTTCTGTCGGGTGCAAGCCAGCTATAGACAAAAGCGCTGGCCTGACCATGACGGCATGACCTGCTAACTGGTCCGTGTTAAACCATGTAATAATACAAGTATCTATGCTAGTATAGAGTAGTACTCTATCTAGTATAATACTACAATCTATGTACTACCACGTGAAGGGCTTTTAATTTCTACACCATATAAACACGTAACCCAGCCTAGGGAGAAGGTACGGTTCCAACCCTACCTTTTCCACATGGCATCGGAGCCGGCTCCTCTGATATTCTAGGTCGGCCGCCGCTCGCCCAACTTCTCCCGCGGTGATCCACACGGTGAAGGATCTCCAAAACCTAGAACAATCAACACCAAGAAATCTACAACCTATTCCAGCTGTGTTTCTGCCGCCGTGAGCCCTCTCTCCCAAAAACCTTACAACCCAAGACACCCAACAACCAGACAATACGATGATTTCCTCTTCATCGGCATCTATGGCGGTGAGCTTGGTCGCTGCCCTTGGATCATCACCGAAGGAGAAGCTGTCCTGAGATAACCACCTATTCTGGAACACCCAGGTTCTTCTAGCTCTTCGCGACGTGCCAGTCATGGGGCTACTGGATGTCTCTGATCTTGCTCCCCCCAAAACCGTGGATATAGAGGATGAAGAAAAGAATAAAACCACCGTTGCCAGTCCGACGTATGCAGGCTGGCTTGCTCGAGATCAAACTATCACGAGTTACCTGGTAAAATCCCTAGACCCCGATCTCCTTTCCCAAGCGATCGGTCTTGAACATGCTCACGGGTATGGTCCACAATTGAAGCGATGTTCTCCTCTCAGTCCCGTGCCCATGTAAATGTGTTGTGAGGTGCCTTGATCAACACCAAGAAGGTGGATGTGATCGCGAGACAGTACATTGCCAAGATGAAGGGGTTTGTTTCTGAATTAGCTGCTGAAGGTAAAATTGTTGATGATGATGAATTCAAAGGGTATATCCTTGGTAGGCTTGATGGTGAATATACACCACTTGTCGCATCAATCAATGCAATCCCGAGTACCACTTGTGCTGATATGTCCTCCCAGCTACAAGCCTTTGATGATTGCCAGGCCACTTTGTCACAGAACGGGTAGAGTACCACTGTTATTCAGTCTTCTATGAACATTGCTACCCTAGGTGGAGGTGGTCAGTACATGCATGATGATATGCAGCAGCGTTGTGCTGATTCGTGATGACTACCGCCGAGATGGAGGTGGTCAGTACATGCATGATGATATGTAGCAGCATCGTGATGATGGTGGTGGTCATCGTGATGACTATCGCCGATATGGAGGTGGCTACAATCGCCGTGATGATAGGCGCAATGATAGGTAGTATCGTGATCACCGTGATGATAGGCGTGATGATCGTCAATATCGTGATTGCTGTGATGACGGTGGAGGTGATCAGTACTGCCGTGATGACATGCAGCGCCGTGATGGAGGTGGTTGCTACCGCCTGAAGGGTTCCGTGGCAGAAAACAAAAAATTCCTACGATAGAACACACCTAGCCAGGATCTATCTATGAATAAAGCTGTAGCGGAGGAGGTTTTGATAACATACCCTTGTAGCTTAAAGAGTTTGACGTTCCGAGAGGAACGTGGATGAGGTAGTCGATACCGTAGGCAACCTCAAGGTCGTGAAGCTCCTCGCAAGTCACCTCTTGTTCCGGTCCTTGCACGAAAACATAGGTGTCACTAGTGGCATCATCTCTGAGGTTTCGCACACGTGCGGTGTACAATGACGACTTCCGATTCCCTGATCCCTGCCGGGAGTGCGGAAGTAGATCTCCAGCTGGAATCTCCGCAACACTTCCACGTGCCGCAGTGAAGTATTCCCTTTGCACGCACAACCCTAACTCGGGGCCGTAGTTGCAAGAGAGGAAGAGAGAGGGGGAGACAGAAATTCAATCAGGAAAATTGCCTTATAGAAAATCCCAAATTTCTATTGTTGTATTTTCCCACCAATATAGACCCCTTTATATAGGTGACAAGGGAGGACTCCCTTCCCTAAAGTATCGGGGTGGGACTAAAGGAAAAGGGAAAATAGGACAGGAGGAGGCAGCAGGCTAGGCCAAGGGAAGCGGCTGGTTGGGCTCCACTATTCGCCAACCCAGTGTCCACAGCCTAGTGGCTCGCATGGCAGTTGTGCTTGGATGGGGCCCGTTAGAGGCTGCTAGCTAGCTCTGACCCGCACCGCCTACTAGCCAGCAAGCGTGCCCATATGGTCTGGTCCGCCTCTGCCTGCACCAATGTGAGCCCGTGTGGGCCAACTGGCCGACAAGGCCTAGCAGTGTTGTGGTTGTTTGCTGCCCTCCCAGGTGGCTTCCCTCTAGGCCCTTACCCTCCCGGGATTTGGCCCAATAGAGAAAGTTTCCCCATAAATATTTATTAATATATATTAATTTACAATTAACATATATAAATGCACATTATAAATCTCTATTAGTCTGAAACATCTTTCGGCTTCTTTCCTTCTCCAGACCACTTTGGATCCTCTTCAGAACTATTCTGACATTCTCTCTTTCATCCTTTGTTGATTTCGTTCAACCAAAATATCTATGAATATCATCGTCCCCTTAAGTGTGTTACCCCTACAGTTCAGGAACATCACAGACATGATCAAGACCTCTCTCAGATCAATGATCATTAGCGGGTATAGGATGCCCATAATGACCCCTGTGTATTCCACGATGTCAATTGTCGTTTGAACCATAAATGTGGAGTCCAATTCTCTTTGTTACTTCGATACCTGACTTGTTCAAGATGTGATCATTGGTATCTAATAACTTGTTCAATCCCATTACCGACAAGTGTAGTTTTACTCATTCCGTGATATTCCATCCTCGTGACCTAGTCATATGTTGCACAACATTTATGGATGCAATCTCACTTAGTGGGCCCAGTGTATCTTCCCGTCGCACAGGCAAACAAATCTTTATTTTGATGCATATACCTCAACTATTCCTATGTAATAACCAATGTACATATTTATAGCCACTCACTTACAGTCATGACGTTTGATGCAGTCAAAGCAGACTCGGGTGATAGTGGTTAGTATGATCTCACGGTCAAAGGACTAGGATACTTTG
Source organism: Avena eriantha (assembly GCA_910589775.1). NCBI lineage: Eukaryota > Viridiplantae > Streptophyta > Magnoliopsida > Poales > Poaceae > Avena > Avena eriantha. The sequence goes on from OU342744.1 coordinate 95,286,815, forward strand.
TTTCTAACTATTGCAATGATGAACATGTGACTATGATCATGCTGCAATACTTATATTGGGTAATGTCCGTCACATCATTCACGAATGATATAACTTTATTCAGTCGGCATATATGCACCATGATTAGGAAACCTTGATCATCATCTACCTAATGAACTAGTTAAATAGAGGTTACTAGGGACTCTGGTTTGTTTAGTATGACACGTGTATAACTTTTTCCGCTTGATACAGTTATAGCATGATACAAAACTATTATAAACTTATCGAGATATAATAATAAACACCCTTTATTATTTGCCTTTAGGGAATATCTCCTTCACCGCCAGGATGATGATTGTGGTGCACCTAAGGGTGGCCACGACTGTGGACGTACTCCCACCCGGGTTGTTGATACCACATGTGAAATGTGCAGGAAATATGGGCATCCTGCAAATGAGTGTTGGTGGAATTATACAAACTGTGATGATGATGATGACACACGTCATGAAAAAGGTGCATACGGTGTTAACATAAACTGATACATGGATAGTGGAGCCACCACCCACATTTCTAGACAGTTAAACAAGATACATACTCGTGATGCCTACCAGGGCCATGAGCAAGTCCACACTGCTAGTGGCACAGGTACGACAATACAACATATTGATCATTCAACACTACATACCTCTCATAGTTCTATTCAATTGCGTAATACTCCCTTCGTTTCAAAATATTACATGTTTTAGCTTTGTGAAAAGAGTGTATCTAGACTCCTTTTAGTGTGGAGGTTCATGTAGGTTTGGAGTTAACCTACAGACTAAAAGGGGTCTAGATACACTCCTTTCACAAAGCTAAAACATCTTATATTTTAAAATGGAGGGAATATTATGTTCCTAGAGCCAGCAAAAATCTTTTATCAGCTCATAAAATTTCCCTAGACAATAATGCCTTTATTGAAATTAACCCTTTGTTCTTTTTTGATAAAGGATTAGGAAAACCAAGCGAATTCTGTTTAGGGATCCCTGTCATGGCAGTCTCTATTCACCTGTGCCCATTTTCGTTGGGCCCCATTAGCATGCACTCATCACCATCAAGCCTTCCTCATCCACCTGACATCACCGTCTAGGGCATCTATCATATTTTATTGTTCAGCAAGTTCTTAGGAAGAATAATCGGACGTACCCCTGGAAATAAATCCTTATGTGTGTGATCCATGCCAATAAGCGAAAAATAATCAACTACCACACCCCACATCTACTAGTGTGTCTAATGTTCCTTTGGAACAAGTTTTTTGATGTATGGGGTCTAGCTCATGCCTCTGTTCACAAACACCAGTATTATGTAAGTTTTATTGATGACTATAGTAAGTTTACTTGGATATATTTGCTGAAAAGGAGATGTGATGTGTATCAAGTTTTCCTTAACTGCCAGTAACTTGTTGAACAATAATTTGGTTGCAAAATTATCACTATGCAAAATGAGTAGGGTGGTGAATATGAAAAACTCCATGGTTTCTTCCAAAAAGTGGACATTACTTATCATGTATATTGTCTCCATACCCATCAACAAAATGGCTCGGCTGAGTGCAAACATAGAAACATTGTAGAGGTTGGCCTTGCTCTTCTTGAAAATGCCTCTATGCCTCTCAAGTTCTTAGATGAAGCATTCCTTACTACAAATTTTCTCATTAACATGTTTCCTACAAAAGTACTTAATAACAAGTTATTCTCTCCCCCAAAGAAACCCGCATGTATTGAGAGGCAGGCCCTTCCTCCCCTCCCTTGAGAGTCAGCCGCGTGGCCCTAGCGCCTCCCTCATTCTTCTCCAGCGGCCTTGCTGGCCGGAGGGTAAGGGGATGGTGGCTAGTCGATGTATAATAGTAGTAGTAGGAGTCGTGGCCTCATGCCGGTAGTGGGCCTTTTGCCCGTAGTTTCGAGCGATCGTCGAGATCTCTCTGGTTAGATCTTGGCCCTAGGGTTCTTCTTCCTCCTATGCCGGCTTCACTAGTAGGAGTTGGTATCGAGGGAGAGAACAACCGCTTGTCTGAATAAAGCTAGTTGCAGGCACCATCTCCTGTGGTGGAGCGGAATAATGAGCGGGCACCCTCTGGCTAGCCTTGGTGGCGAGGGGAGGGTGTAGGCCACTGTGATTTGTTCTGAAGCGGAGCTCTGTTGGGGAGTTCCTCAGATTTACAAGGCAGTTGGTAACCTCCTTCCTCTGGCCGGCCGTGGAGGCGAGGAGAGTGAGTGGGGGTTGCTCTGCCCTCTACAGATCTGAAGCTCCGGGTTCAGGGGGTGCTGGTGCTACGTCCAGTTGGAGTGAGTCCTCGGCGGCTACTTCGTTGTCGCCATCTAAATCTGTCAGGCAGCTGCTCCAGTTTGTGGGGAGTTCTTCTCCGGCATCTCTTTGACGACAGGTCACCGTCCTCATGTCGAAATTCATGGTTGTAGGGAAGCCGCTCCCTCCTTTGACGTTGGCGATACTCTACTTGGGCCAACGTCTCGGGATCTTCTTCAACCTCTAGGCCATGATGCTGATTCGGAGTCTTGCTGTCGTCATTGTTGGCTCCCTCCTCACTGTCCCAAGTGATTCCGTCCCTGGTGACCATGAGGATGAATTTGTCGGTGCGCTGTGCGGTGGACCAGGAGCTTCGGTCCTCGATTGTGTTTCTTCGACGCCTTCGGAGGGATGTTGTGCAAATTGCAGGGACCTATTTGTTTTACATTTTCTTCGAGTCCCTTTTTGTAATTTGTATGCCACCTCTGTTGGATGAATGAAAGCACTAGGTCCTTCAGGACCATCCCCGTTCAAAAAAAACAAAAGTACTTAATCTTGAGTCTCCTGTTTAAAAACTCTTAAAATTAAAACCCAATTATGATGCCCTTCGGATTGATGTGCTTGGTGGCCTTATCTCCGTCCATATAACAAGCGCAAGCTCTCTTTTTGCTGTAAAAGACGTGTCTTCATAGGATATAGTCCTATTCACAAATGTGTCAAATGCCTTGATGTGTCTACTGGGCGCATTTACATTTCTCATGATATTGTATTTGATGAAAACATCTTCCCTTTTCATTCCCCTCATCCCAATGCTAGCGCATAACTTAGAGTAGAAATTCATGTGTTGCCTGATTCTATAGCACCCACGTCATCACAGCATGAGGGCATACGTGTTAATGATCATATGGATATTGTCCCTATTACTGACCCTGTTCCACTCATGATGCTAGCACATCAGCTATTCTAACAATTCTGCAGATTCTAGTGAAAATTTGAGCTCAAACGGTGAATATATGAAAAAAATAGAGCAAACTAGGCTGGACACGTCAACCGAGGTTGATTCTGCCTCGAACGCTTCGACTGATAGCGAACCCACCTTAATCAATCACCATAATCTCCCTCGACTGTTGCGTCCAGTCCTGGCCGCTCGCTAGGAGCCACATCCTCCCAAGCTGGCGTGGACGACCGCGTCGTCTCCCGTCCTCAGGCCCCCTCGACGCAACGTGGGAGAACTCCCACATGTGTGGGGTACACACAACGATAACGACGGGGTGTGCTCCCACTCTCCTGATGCTCCACACGGTGACAACGACCAGGATGATGAATCTTCCTCTGATCCCGAGGCTGCGTGATCTCCTCCTCCTGCAGGTGGTAACAGCCCGCCCGGATCATCTGCGCTAGTCTCTCCTGCTGCTTCTCCTACACGAAAACTAGAGCCACCAAAGCATATGACACTACTTCAAAGAGGTATAAGAAAATAAAAAATATATACTGACGTTATGATGTCTACGCACTTCTATTCTTGTAGACAGTTGTTGGGCTCCAAGTGCAGAGGTTTGTAGAACAGTAGCAAGTTTTCCCTTAAGTGGATCACCCAAGGTGTATCGAACTCAGGAAGGAAGTGGTCAAAGGTATCCCCTCTAAAGCAACCCTGCAATCAAGATACAAGAAGTCTCTTGTGTCCCCAACACACCCAATACACTTGTCAGGTGTATAGGAGCACTAGTTCGGCAAAGAGATAGTGAAATACAAGTGGTATGGATAATTATAAGTGGTAACAGTGCTAAAAATAGCTTGATGGCGTGTGGTTGACGTGGAAAAAGACTAAAGGAAAACTGAAATAAAGATAGCAGCAAGCAAACATGTAACAGATCTAGTTGCAAGCGGTGTTTTAATGCTTAGGAACAAGGCCTAGGGATCGTACTTTCACTAGTGAACACTCTCATATAAATATATTCTTCTTTATGATACTACTCTTAACTACTCTCCGGTTGGACACTCTAATCGTTGGTAGGTCTATAACAGCACACCTCAAAGTTCATCTTTCCCATCTAGATAACCCCACACTGTCACCTTGAGTACTAGATGGGTCCAACAAACACCACAATTTCATAAAGACATCCAACTCCAAATATAACTCATAACAAGTATTTGTAATCTCTAGCCTAAGTGCCACCATGGTGTGCACACTGTCAACTTCACACACATGGGGAGAGCAGAGATCTATTAAAGCACTTGAGTAGCAAGGTAGATCTAATTGATTACAAAGCTCATGATCACAATATGATCATGCATAGAGAGAGAGATGAACACATAGCTACCGGTAGAACCCTTAGCCTCGAGAGAGAACTACTCCCTCCTCATCACGGGAATCAGCAACGGTGATGGAGATGGTGGTGGAGATCGATGGAGATGGCTCCCAGGCACTTCCCCGTCCCGGCAGGGTGCCGGAACAGAGACTTTATGTCCCCTGAATCTCCCCTTCGGTGGCGACGGCGCTGTGGAACTTTTCGTGGCTAGAGGCTTGACAATTTAGGGTTTTTACATCGGGAGGCATCTTATAGGCGAAGAGGCAAGGTCGTGTTGGAGATATGCCCAAGAGACAATAATAAAGTGGTTATTATTATATCTTTCTGTTTATGATAAATGTTTACATCCCATGCTATAATTGTATTAACCGGAAACATTAATACTTGTGTGTTTTGTAAACATAAAAGAGTCCCTAGTAAGCCTTTTGTTAAACTAGCTTGTTGATTAATGGATGATCATGGTTTCCTGATCATGGACATTGGATGTCGTTAATAACAAGATCATATCATTAGGAGAATGATGTGATGGACACACACCCGTAGTAAGCATAGCATAAGATCAAGTCATTAAGTTCATATTGCTATAAGCTTTTGAATGCATAGTAACCTAATCCTTCGACCATGAGGTTGTGTTAATCACCATCACCGGATGGGTACTTTGATGACATCAAACGCCGCTTCGTAACTGGGTGGTTATAAAGGTGTCATGGGGTATTCTGAAAGTATGTGTTGAAGCGCATGGACCAAGATTGGGATTTGTCCATCCATATGACGGATAGATATGCTCTGGGCCCTCTCGGTGGAATGTCATCTAATTAGCTTGCAAGCATGTGACTGGGTCACAAGGGATGACATATCACGGAACGAGTAAAGAGTACTTATCAGTAACGAGGTAGAACTAGGTATGGAGATGCCGATGATCAAACCTCGGATAAGTATAGTATCGCGTGACAAAGGGAATTGGTTTCGTATGTAAATGGTTCAATCGATCACGAAGTCATCGTTGAGTATGTGGGAGCCATTATGGATCTCCAGATCCCGCTGATGGTTATTGATAGGAGATGTGTCTCTGTCATGTCTGCATATTCACGAACCGTAGGGTGACACACTTAAGGTTCGAAGTTGTTTTAAGTAGATATGGAATATGCGTTGGAGACCGAATGTTGTTCGGAGTCTCGGATTGGATTCGGGACATCACGAGGAGATCCGGAATGGTCCAGAGAATGAGATTCATATATTGGAGATCATTTTCTGAGTTAGGAAATGTTCTGGAGTGTTTGTATGAGGGTTCTAGAAGGTTTCGGAATGTTCCGGAATGTTCTGGAAGGTTTCTTGGAGTTTGCTTGAAAACCAAGGAAGGGATCAAGGAGTCTTGGTGGGTCAAGACTAGGAGTCGTGGGGGAGGAGGACTCCTCCCCCACTCCCCAATCCGCCGGCCTAGAGGAAGGGGAGTCCTACAAGGACTCCCCTCCCATGGCACCTCACCCCCTTAAATAGAGGGGCAGGGGCGCCCCCTCCACCCCTGCTCCCATAACACCCAATCTCTGCCGCCTCTCTCCTCCACCTTTCTTCTGCACAGGCATAGGCGAAGCCCTGCAGAATTCTCTACTCCACCACCACCACCACGCCGTCGTGCTGCTGGGATTCCGTGGAGAAGATCTACTACCTCCGCTGCTCGCTGGAACGGAGAGAGGAAGGTCTGCTTCGACTCCGCATGTGTGACCGACTGCGGAAGCGCTGTCGAATCGCGGCGCCGGAAGGATCGTCCACTTGACCAACTGCGGAAGCGCTGCTAGAACGCGACGCCGGAAGGATCGTCCACACGATCTTGAGATCGGCAAGTGATCGACTACATCAACCACGAGATCTAATCTCGTTAACGCTTTCGGATCTACGAGGGTTAGTTCCTTTCTATCTCGTTGCTCATGTCTAATAGATTAGATCTTGGCTTTTATCTAGATTAGATCTGGGTTTTGTTCGTTCTTGCGGTAGAATTTTTTTGTTTTCCATGCTACGAACCCATTAGTGGTATCAGAGCCGTATCTATGCGTAGATCTGTTGCACGAGTAGAACACAATGTTTTTGTGGGCGTTGATGCTTTTGTTGACGGTGTCTTAGCGTGTACTTTGCATCTTGCGGCATGGTGGGATGAAGCGGCTCGGGCTAACATTACATGTCATCGCACATGAGACTTGCTCCACGCTTGACGTGCAACTTTCTTTGCACAAGTGGCTTTGCGGGTGTCTGTCTCTCCCACCATAGTTAAGATTCAATTTACAATGAGCATCTGACAACACTTGTATCAACGTTGTGGTTCATGTTCGTAGGTAAGATCCGTTCTTATTCGAAAGCCCCAAGCCACGTAAAACATGCAAAGAAAATTAGAGGCGTCTAACTCGTTTTTGCAGGGGTTTTGTGATGTGATATGGCCATTGTGTGATTGTGATTATATTTGATGTATGCAATGATCCTTATTGTAATATGGCAACCGGCAGGAGCCTAATGGTTGTCTTTAAATTTTGTTTAAGACCTGTGTGTCTATTCATCATGTAATAGCTTTATTCCAAGTAGTTCTAATAGTTACTGTTGGTGATGGACAACCACGAGGCGGTGCCACGGACCTTGACGCCACGCTGGTGATGATGGAGATCTTGTCCATGCTTTGGAGATGGAGATCAAAGGCACAAGAAGAAAGGCCATATCATATCACATATTATGAATTGCCTGTGATGTTAATCCTTTATGCATCTTGTATTGCTTAGATCATGACGGTAGCATTATAAGATGATCCCTCTCACTAAATATCAAGTAATAAAGTGTTCGTCCTTAGTTGGCACCGTTGCTAAGACTCGTCGTTTCGAAGCATCTCGTGATGATCGGGTGTGATAGACTCTACGTGTGCATACAACGGGTGCAAGCCAGATTTGCACATGCGGAAACTAAGGTTAACCTTGACGAGCCTAGCATGTACAGACATGGTCTCGGAACACGGAATACCGAAAGGTAAAGCATGAGTCATATGGATGATATGATGAACATGTTGATTGTTCGCCTTTAAAGCTACATCATCTCACGTGATGATCGGACTTGGTGTAGTGGATTTGGTTCGTGTAATCACTAAAACAACTCGAGGGATGTTGTTTTGAGTGGGAGTTCATTTGTAATTTGGATTAGTCGAACTCAATTTATCATAAACACAATCAAAGTGAATTTGCATAGTTTGTTGTAGTCATTGGCATCCGTTGACCACCTTACGCTTAGTTATAGTTGAGATAGTAGAACTATAGAAATTCTGGATATTTACTTTATGAACTGGTATCGTATTGTTTTGAATGTCAATTTAAAGTTGATAAGTCCTATTGCAAACTTTCAGCAAACTCTATTTACTCCATGAAGTTTAATAAATAGTATTAAATCAAGAGTAACAATTCCAGTGTTACTATCTAATGTATCATGTTTGCCTCTATGATTCTTGATACTCAAAAAGATTGTTTTTAATATCAAGTTTATCTAAGAGCTGAAAGCAATGTTTCAGAAACCATCATATGTGAATGGTATTGCGATATCTAAAACAATGTGTTGGTTACAACATGATAGAGTATACGTCCTCATATTTGATGAGAATTTGTGAAGGTTGGAGACGCTAGTCATCCTAATCCTCCAAAAGGTTTTGAAAAAGAAACATTATACTCACAATTCACCTTTATAAGCTATAGCAGCTTGATCATGAAAGTTGTCATGATAAGGATGAATCGAAGATGTAAGTAAAATGTTTACTACGCTAAAAGATTACTAAAGAATGGATTTTTGAAAGAACACCAAACATTTGATGATGGTGATCCACCTCAAAGTGCAAGTCCAAAGGTATTAGTAGTTGACTATATACGCTTTGTACCATGTGTCATGTTGATGACACCGCTATTGATGTTGATAGATTCTTTTAAAAGAAAAGAAATTGCTGAAAGAGAATCTATAAAATATTTGGCAGAAAAGAAAAGATTGGAGATGCCCAACTTAGGCATATAGAAGATATACATGTTATGGTTGTATTCTTTGCTTGTTAAACAATGTGGTTCTCCGGTATTGGATACCGAATTGGTTGGTATGCTATGTCATACAGGACAACGTAATTCATGAACTACAATGGCCTAAGTAACTAGCAAGAGAATAAGTGATGATGTTCATCAAAAACAAATAAAGTGTTATTGTGTTTTTGGTTGACATCAAACCTAGCCTTCAAGATTTGTTAATTTGTTCCGGTATTACGAGAACAATGGTTGTTCAAATAATTACCGTATTCCATAAAGGATGGATGAACTTTTACAAGTCTGGTGGGAGAAATCACATCCATAAACACTATTGCTAAAATGTCGCAAGACAAATGATTGAAAGATCACTTGCGAAGTGACATCGCCGTTTAAATTATATTGAAAGGGATACATGAAGAAACTCCATGTTGATGGATTTTTGGAGTCTTTGATTTTGATCAAATGATGCTTGTGATACTTTCCTGGAGATAATTAAAACTCCGTTCGTAGGCCAAAAGAGGAATGGACGACTAACTGATTGCAATTTGTACATATTGATGTATATAGTCCATTATGTGTAGTCGTGGGCGATAGATTTCAACTTCATATGCTTTCTCCGAAGATTTGAGTGAGTATATGTATATACTTATTCAATAAGGAAGAAGTATGAAACATTTGAAAAAATGTTCAAAGACTTTCAAGATGAAGTTGAAAATCATTGTAACAAGAAAATAAAGAGTTTATGATTCGATCATAAAGAAAGATGTTTGAGTTACAAGTTTAGCAAAACACCTAAGATTTGAGGAATCGTTCCATGGATTTGCATTTCCCAAAACACCATAGGAGTATGGAGTGTTCAAGATATGTAATGAAACCGTGTTTGACATGGTAAGATCAAAGGTGTCATTTATAAAACTGCCATTATATATTAACGATTAAAGCTTTAGTGACTACCGCTTTTACACTTAAAAGAGCTCCATCGTGATCCGTTGAAATGACACCATATAAGTCATGGTTTGGGATAAAACCCGAATTGTCTTTTCTTAAATTTTGGTATGCTATGCATAAGTAAAATGTTTACAACCAAAGTCGGATAAGCACGTCTTTGTAGGTTATTCCAAAGAATTTGTTGGGAATTTCTCCATAACGCCGAGGACAAAAGAGTTTGTCGCTTGGAATGTCAAGTTTCTTGAGAAGGAATTTTTCGTGAAAAGTTAAGTGGGAGGACAATAGAACTTTGATAAGGTTGTTGAACCTTAGCTATATGTGCTAAGTAGCGCAGCGCCGTAAAGTGTCCCGGTGGCGGCCACAATGCTGATGGCTCTCGTGATTACAAAAGGTGTGATCTCGGATATTAGAGTTCCTATAGAACCGTATGGGTCGGTAAGAATCAAATAGTAAGATTTGATAAGCAAGTCGTTATTGTTTTGACAATGATGAACCGACTACATGCAAAGAAGCGATGATGGGCTATGACTCCATAAAATGACTAGAAGTCATAGAATCCGTGATAGTATCCATACACGAGAAATCAAGTTTCTGAACTTAGAAGACCCTCCGGAAAGGCGTGAAGTCTATCGGTCGTGTTTGGATCTATAAAGAAATAGACATGGATGTTTCAAATCTATGAAATAGTCGACATGTCGGAAAGAGTTTACGACAATGTTCAAGGAATTGACTATGATAAGATTTGATCTTTCATAGCAATATTTAGTCTGGACGGATTAATGTAGCAACCACTACATATATTTTGGTATATGGTAGTTGAACAAACAAAACAAGTTCTTCTAATAGAATGGTTACCTAGGACGTGTACATGACACGATCCAAAGGGTTTTGTTAATTCAAAGGATGCTAAAAGAGTATGCAAAACTTCAATGGTTGAAGTAAGCATAGCGGAGTTGGAACCTTCACCATGATGAAACTGTTAAAAGAGTTTAAATTCATCGGAGATGATGAAGATGCTTGCATTTGCAAGAAATTAAGTGGGAGCGCTGAGACATATTTCTAATACATTATGTAGAGGACATATTGTTGATTGGAAATGATGTATCTTGTATTGACACAGGTTAAGAATTTCATTTCGATGAAAGACTTAGGCATAACCCAGGAATTAGGCATCAATGTCTATATGAATAGATTGAGGCGCTAATATGGTTTTGCCAAATGTACATAGATAAGATGTTGAATGAGTTCAATATGGAAACAACAAGAAAGGTTCTTGACGCACGGAAAGGACTAAATCAAGATTCAAGTGTGTTGACACGAGATTCAAGTGTTTTGACACTTGGTGAAATCACAAGAATATTTTGAACAATCATTCTTTGAGATGTACACATCCAGATATGTCCTATGCTCTAAATGTTATGAGCATATACCAGAATGATTCATAAGATGGTCATTGGACAATAGTAAAGATATTCTTATGAGCTTTGGAAGAACTAAGAATATATCATGTATAAGTGACAAATAGTTAAAGGTAGTTCATTGTAAAGTGTTACATTGATACTAGTTTTGTCACAAGATACAAATTAAATTTATCTCAATTTAGACTATGGGTGGCACAATATAATGGAAAGGATGTTCCATGATGGATTTGGATGAGTTCCAAAGTTGAGATATTGTGATGGATACTACAACAAAAGGCTAAGTATATAACTGCTATAGTAGCAGCAAAATAGTGCATTTGTGTTAAGTAGTTTGTTATCAAACTAGGCGTGGTTCATAGCGGGATAATACTATGAAGATACATTGTATGACAATTGTATCAACATAATTTAATCCCAAGGAACTAAAGGTCTCACCAAAGCACCAAATTTATACAATGCCATCTCATTGGAGAATGAGTAATGCATAGAGACGCAAGGACATGCAAATACACACGGACCTGGAAGTGTCAGATCCGAAGATTATGTTTACCACTAGCAATTGTGTCTATACAACACCAGAAAGCCATAGGTGTTGAATGCACAAGTTTTTTAACTAGATTATTGACTCTAGTGCAAGTGGGAGACTGTTGGAGATATGCCCAAGAGACAATAATAAAGTGGTTATTATTATATCTTTATGTTTATGATAAATGTTTACATCCCATGCTATAATTGTATTAACCGGAAACATTAATACTTGTGTGTTTTGTAAACATAAAAGAGTCCCTAGTAAGCCTCTTGTTAAACTAGCTTGTTGATTAATGGATGATCATGGTTTCCTGATCATGGACATTGGATGTCGTTAATAACAAGATCATATCATTAGGAGAATGATGTGATGGACACACACCCGTAGTAAGCATAGCATAAGATCAAGTCATTAAGTTCATATTGCTATAAGCTTTTGAATGCATAGTAACCTAATCCTTCGACCATGAGGTTGTGTTAATCACCATCACCGGATGGGTACTTTGATGACATCAAACGCCGCTTCGTAACTGGGTGGTTATAAAGGTGTCATGGGGTATTCTGAAAGTATGTGTTGAAGCGCATGGACCAAGATTGGGATTTGTCCATCCATATGACGGATAGATATGCTCTGGGCCCTCTCGGTGGAATGTCATCTAATTAGCTTGCAAGCATGTGACTGGGTCATAAGGGATGACATATCACGGAACGAGTAAAGAGTACTTATCAGTAACGAGGTAGAACTAGGTATGGAGATGCCGATGATCAAACCTCGGATAAGTATAGTATCGCGTGACAAAGGGAATTGGTTTCGTATGTAAATGGTTCAATCGATCACGAAGTCATCGTTGAGTATGTGGGAGCCATTATGGATCTCCAGATCCCGCTGATGGTTATTGATAGGAGATGTGTCTCTGTCATGTCTGCATATTCACGAACCGTAGGGTGACACACTTAAGGTTCGAAGTTGTTTTAAGTAGATATGGAATATGCGTTGGAGACCGAATGTTGTTCGGAGTCTCGGATTGGATTCAGGACATCACGAGGAGATCCGAAATGGTCCGGAGAATGAGATTCATATATTGGAGATCATTTTCTGAGTTAGGAAATGTTCTGGAGTGTTTGTATGAGGGTTCTAGAAGGTTTCGGAATGTTCCGGAATGTTCTGGAAGGTTTCTTGGAGTTTGCTTGAAAACCAAGGAAGGGATCAAGGAGTCCTGGTGGGTCAAGACTAGGAGTCGTGGGGGAGGAGGACTCCTCCCCCCACTCCCCAATCCGCCGGACTAGAGGAAGGGGAGTCCTACAAGGACTCCCCCTCCCATGGCGCCTCACCCCCCTTAAATAGAGGGGCAGGGGCGCCCCCTCCACCCCTGCTCCCATAACACCCAATCTTTGCCGCCTCTCTCCTCCACCTTACTTCTGCACAGGCATATGTGAAGCCCTGCAGAATTCTCTACTCCACCACCACCACCATGCCGTCGTGCTGCTGGGATTCCGTGGAGAAGATCTACTACCTCCGCTGCTCGCTGGAACGGGGAGAGGAAGGTCTGCTTCGACTCCGCACGTGTGACCGACTGCGGTAGCGCTGCCGAATCGCGGCACTGGAATGATCGTCCACTTGACCGACTGCGGAAGCGCTGCTGGAACGCGACACCGGAAGGATCGTCCACATGATCTTGAGACCGGCAAGTGATCGACTACATCAACCACGAGATCTAATCTCGTTAACGCTTTCGGATCTACGAGGGTTAGTTCCTTTCTATCTCGTTGCTCATGTCTAATAGATTAGATCTTGGCTTTTATCTAGATTAGATCTGGGTTTTGTTCGTTGTTGCGGTAGAAATTTTTTGTTTTCCATGCTACGAACCCATCAGGTCGGTGGGCGGCCAGGGGGCCCATACCACCTAGTGGCGCGGCCAGGGCTAGCCCGCGCCACCACATGGTGTGACCGCCTTGTGGCCCCTCTCCGTCTCGTCTTCTGGCTCTGTGAGTCTTCTAGTAAAATATCAACTTTGGCTTTTGTCTCGTCCAATTCCGAGAATATTCATTTTCTGACTTTCCTGGAACCAAAAACAGCAGCAAACAGGCAGCTGGCAGTGTGGCATCTTGTTAATAGGTTAGTCCAAGAAAGTCTATGAAAAGTACTCCAAAGTTGGAACAAAACATACGAAAATAGATAAAACCAAGCATGGAATATCAAAAATTATAGATACGTTAGCAACGTATCACGTTACTATTCGCTATGACATGTTTTCTTCTACAAGGGAGCCTGATACTTTGGTTGAGGCACTTGGAGATGGGAATTATAAGTAGGCTATGGATGATGAATATGAATCATTGTTGTAAGATAAAACTTGGCATTTAGTACAAAAACTTTAGGTGTTAAGAATCTAGATGAGTTTAAGCATAATCTCAACCTCTCTAAAGGTTTAGATTAAAAGAGGGTGTTAAAACATGTAACAATACAAGTATGTATACTAGTATATAGTAGTACAATCAATGTAGTGCCATGGGTAGGCTTTTCTACACCATATAAACACGTAACCCAGTCCAGGGAGAGGGTACGGTTCCAATCCTAGCTTTTCCCTAGTCTGGACGGAATTTTGACGGCGAGGCACTGCCGTGCCGGTGTCGCATGGAAAGTGGCAGATTACCATGGCTCCCGACTTGCCAGCTTCTTGGCTCCAAAAAATATCATAGAAATATCGGAGGATTCCATTTTTTAGTATATTTTCCTGCATATATGGAGCTTGTTTGGTTCGTAAGATTTCAAACAAAGGATATTTTTATGATCTACTTTGCATGGAGTTTTATTGGAAAACTTTTCTTAGGCCTAACTTTTATAAAAAATTGCTTTGTTTTTAGGAAAAGTATGTCAAACCGCCATTTTTTTGAAAAGTATGGGTATTTTTATCGGAGGGCAACCAAACAACATGACACTAGTAGAAACATGGCCTTTTGTCCCGGTTTGTAAGGGGCTTTAGTCCCGGTTGCCCAACCGAGACGGGGCAATCGGGACTAAAGCCCCAACCCTACAGTCCCGGTTGGGCTGCGAACCGGGACAAAAGGGTGGTCAACATGGCCGCTGGCTGTTAGCAGGGGGTGGGTGGCATTTGTCCCGGTTCGTAATACAAACCGGGATCTATAGGCCTCTGCCGCGATAGTATTTGGGCACTTTTTGTGCCACGGCAGAGATTTTTTTGTATATTTTTAATTTATTTTGTTTACCCTTTATCTATTTCCTTTTTGTGTTTTGGGCAGCATTTATTTTGTGACACTTACCCCAACACTATGTTGTGAGCAATGCTCGTTCTCATAGTAGATGGTACGAGGTTGATGTTACTGAAAGTGGATTCGCATGGAGACATGATGCGGATGTGAGAGACATACAACATGATGTACCTCAAATCCGCACCATGCCTCCATGCGAATCCACTTTCGGTAACATCAACCTCGCACCATCTACTATGAGGACGAGCATTTCTCACAACATAGTGCTGGGGTAAGTGTCATCTATACCTTAAGGGAACCATTATATTACAAAACATCTCCCGATTATATTACACAATAAGTATCGAATATATTACATTCACGCATATATACAATATAAAGTCTTTTATGATCCCTATTACATTATCATAATCTTCCGATAGTATTATCCTTTTGGATCTAGGACCTCTGTATCTAAGAATCCAGCAATTTCCTCTTGGATTGCTTGGATGCGATCCTTTGGTAGAAGATGGTCCCGCAACCGTTCGATCTCATTTAAAAGAAGGAGTCAACATATATGAATGAAACTAAACACACTTGATGGTAGTAAAACAAAATTCTGAATATTGTTTACATACTTAAAGTTATTCTAAATGTCTACCCTTCTCACAGGTTGTCTGACGAATAAACTCGCAAACATAGTAACCACATAAGTTATTTCCGTATGCTTGCCTGAGACACTGTACAAGAACAAAGTTCAATCAAAATAACAATAATTGGGCCCCCATGCAGGATATGCTCCATGACAGGTTTACGTTTAGAGTCCATTGTTAGGTGGAATGATTAGTAGAATCTAATAGAATCTGCGCATGCATAACTCATCAATTATACATTTAACATCGAGTAAGCGAAATAGAATGTTTACAAGACAATAACACTCACTTGAAGTTGTAAGGTAATAATATTTCCCTTTTGGTTTCTTGAAACCTTAACGCCATTACAATTTTATCCTCTATGTCCTTAGGACTTAATTTCACAGTAAGTTCATGAACCCAATGTCATAGATCTGTCCTCATTCGAGAATCTTTAGTATGCATATTTAGTGAGTATGATTATACATGCGATATAAATGAGGTGAGCTAACTAGAGACTTAATTATTAGAGAAATAATACTTATAGACAGTAGGCACCGATGATCGATTTGTCAAGGGCGTCTTGATTGAAAAACTGATGTAGTTCAGGAAATTCAATCAGTATCTGGGCATCTCCATACCCGTAATGCTCATTTCGAACTGTAATCACTATCCAGTTTGCCCCTTCCTTTGTGGCTTTAATGTACCAATTATGCAATCTTCGCATTTTTGTTGGTAGATACTTGACGTCCTCAGGTCTGAGAGGTTTCCCATACTCGTATTTGTATGCTTCCTTAGCCACGGGGAAATCTAACTAGTCTAAGTACCGAGCATAGTCATACCTTGAGCAGCGGCCGCTTCTCCATACAGTGCAACAATTTCTAGATCATACTGATTGTTCATAGCTTTGCTTGACTCCACCATGGTATCGGAAATCACTTTGAGAGGGGGGCATTCCTTGTTTTTCTGTAAACCGAGCTGGGGAACTGAATTCCCGCTTGCACTAGTGCTCTTCGACCGCACCATTGACTGATGTGACTTGACAATAGAGCGGTCATAGTCTGATGGCAGCCTTGTCTCGGGTTGATGAAGGGTCTTCAACATTTTTTGCACTTTGCCTTTTTCTTCTTTAGTGCTGGGCAACTGTGGCTTTTTCGGCCACTTGAGGCTATCAAACCATTGTTGCGTTTGGGCCTTTGTGATCACCGCATTCTCCTCTTCAGTATAGTCGTAAGCTCTCTTGGGAGCAACCTTTGGTAGTTTTGGGAGGGGCTCCAGTAGATGCTTCGGTGATCGGTTACCCTTTCACTTTTGGCCCTAACCCTTTTTTACTTTTGGGAGGGGCTGAGACGGCTGACGCGGCGGCGAAGACGGCCGTGCTAGAGACGGCTGACGCGGCGGCGAAGACAACCGTGCTAGAGACGGCTGACACGACGGCGAAGACGGCGATGCTAGAGACGGCTGACGTGGTGGCGGAGACGGCGCCTGTCGCGGTGACGACAAAGATGGCTGATGCGCTGGAGACGGGTGAGGCTACGACGGAGATGGAGTTGTGCTCTGAGGAGTGGATGGCCTTGGCGTCCGATTTGAAAGCACGATGTGTTCCTTTCACCATAGAATGGTCATGTTTTTTGCTTCTCCCAGCTCAGTCACATCCCCTTCACCTGCAGGGTAGTCAAGCTTGAGCTGCGCAAATCCGTCGATAACTTCATCCACCCCGGCAATAGTATAGCCCTGTGGAACCAGACAACAATGGTAAGTTTGTACCGGTTTAACTAATGGTAAGGCATAGCCGATCGCCACCTTCATGGTTATGTTGACAACTTTCACATGCAGCTCACAATGTGTCATATCCATGATATCATCCACTAGGTAGCGAAGAGGAGCCATCGTCGGTGCATCATCGACATTATCACCGGGGAGCTCTGTGGAAGCCATGCTGCCTTTTCGATTAGTGGATGGGCCGTTAGCATCGAAGGCAGCTTCGTCTACCATGTGCCGCTGAGATGGGCCGGTAGCTTGTTGGCTAAGTTTGTCAAGTTGATTCTGATGCTGCTTTAATTGTTGTTCTATGTCACGCATCTGGTCTTTCTACTTCATTACCTCAATTTCCTACCTTTCCTTTCTCCTTTGACGGCTTCTATCGGGATATTTTTTCCGGATGTTGGGAAACCCAAGGTTCCATGGTTTGGAGCCTTCTATGCCTCGTGTTCGTCCCTCGTGTTGCTTGTTCCCAAGGGCGAGTGCGAGCTCGTCATTCTCTCTATCAGGAATGAACTCCCCATCTTCAACAGCCTTTACTGCATTTCTAATGTCTTCCATGGGTATGGGAGTTTCTTTATGTCTTATGTTATATATGCACTTCCCTTCTGAGTCCAATGTGCCCCCATGCCCGTAAAACCAATTCCTTACCCATTCGATCCAATTGTATGGCTCTGGAGTGATCCCTTTAGCAATCAGCTCGGACTCACGTTTCTCCCACTTAGGCTTGCTAGCCTTGTAGCCACCTTGCCCCATAGTATGGTGATACTGCTTTTTAGCAGCATTTTGCTTATTCATTTCAGACCTTTTCTTAGTTGGCGCTTATGTCTTGTACGCCACAAAATCAGCCTAGTAGTCTTTTATCTCTCATACGCTCCAGTAGTGAAATCCGGAGTGTTCTCTTTCACGACAAAGTCGAGGTGCAATCTTTTCTTCAAGTTGCTGAATTGCTGGGCCATCTTCTTAAGAGCCCACACCTTGACTTTTTGCTCCATGTGCTTCTGTAGTTCCTCCTGAGTTGGAATCTCCTCATCTGCATCGTAGTCATCTGGATCCACCTCTAACATCGGTAGGGTGAAATTAACCATGAGCTTTTTCCAAAGAGTGTCTTTGGCTAAGTCACTAACATATAGAGACTCTGGATCCTTTGACGACCTATTCCATTCGCTAACGGTGATCGGGATGTAGTCCCTAACAATAACTCTGCATTGCCTTATAAATTTATTTGCAGCATCAATGGGAGCCTTCGGTTCGCCATCTAGAGCGACTTCTTCGATCATGTACCTTTCATGGTCTTCCAACTTTTTGGTTGGGCCTTGTTTATTCTTTGCAGAAGATTTGCTTGATCCGGAGGGCTAAAAGAAGAAAGAGCGTTAATATATATGTATATAGACAACATAGGCTTAATTAATTAATATATATATGCACCTCATCAGCTTCTCCCTCGGCGGCTTCTCTCTCATCGGCTTCTCCCTCACCGGAGCCGTCTGTTCGATTGAAACCCGGATCTCCCTCACCGGAGTTGTTCAGATATAGCGAGGTGACATCGTTATCGATATGTCCTCACTCGTTGATCATATCCTCAAGCACCATTTCCTTTTCTCCGTCTCTGGGTTCCATAGTTTCTGTAAAAGGGGAGAAGCGGATGAGTCGAAGCGGCCAAGCGAGGAGGTTAGGTAGGCATGGTTTGACTGGCTAGGGATATAAACCATATTTCAAAGAAACCCTAATATATGGTGTGTGTTGCCGCACCCGTCCATCATCCCTATAGGGCGCATGTTGCTGCGCCCGTCCCTAACCTCAAACGCTGGCGGGATCATGTAACTCCAAGGGAAAAAGTAGTAACTCCGAAACCCGCAAACCCGACGGGTACCCACCTTAAACGGGGAGAGTTTGGTAAAAAGTTAGACCCGCCAAGTCTGGCGTGCTGGCGAGTACCCGTTGGGGCCTCGAACCCAGCTCCCATGCGTTGCTCGGGTCCCTCAAACCAGGACAAATTCTTGCATTAGTCCCGGTTCATGGAGGAACCGGGACAAAATCTCTAGGAGGCTGCGAACGAAAGGCAGTTTTTCTACTAGTGTGAATTACAAATTCTTGTGTTTTCAACTCCCGGAGGACAATCCATTATACGTTTTCAAACACTTAGACGTCGGTTGCTTACATTATTTATGGCTAAATTGTATAAACGACCCTCTCATTTCCACATAACTAAAATAAAATTCCACTTTTGAGGAGAAAGATACACGCTGAATCTCGGAATCCTGCACCCATATCTGATGCTAGAGATTGAAGGCATGAGGTGGCAGGAAGTTCTCTTTGGTGGGTGGCGTCTATGTATGAGACTACGGGTGATGGCTCAGTGTTGATGTAGAGCTCGTTGGGAACCCCAAGAGGAAGGTATGATGAGCACAGCAGCAAGTTTCCCTCAGTTATGAAACCAAGGTTTAATCGAACCAGTAGGAGCAAGGAAACACCCCAAAGGTGTTGCTAGCTAAGCCTTGGCAGGGCGCACTACCGGTGCTAGTAGCAACGTGGAGACCTGCACAACACAACCACAGAACTCTGTCCCCAACTTGCGATGAGGTTGTCAATATCACCGTGTTTTGCTGAAAACAAACGATTAAACGTATCGAATGGAAGGAAGTAATAGTTTGCAGAAAGTAAACACAAAGCTGTAAACGGTTTATAGATTGTATGTAAAAGTAAAGGACCGGGATCCATAGTTCACTAGAGGTGGCTCTCCTTAAGATAGATAACATGCTGGGCGAACAAATTACAGCGGGGCAATTGACAAACATCGAGAAAGCAATACATGTATATACTAATCAACTTGACTCCTTTGAAACTTGATTGGGCGTTACAAAATTATACATAGACCGCCATCGAACTGCATCTATGACTAATAATCCACCTTCAGGTTATCATCCGAGCCCCCTCCAGTATTAAGTTGCAAGCAACAGATTATTGCTTTACGAATTGCGTGTAAAGTAAACAATACGATTGTTCTATGCACAAAGGATTGTTGTTTTCTCCCTAGTAGCAACAACACATCTAGTACCTTAGAGATTTCTGTCACTTCCCTAGATTACCAAATACATTAACCCACTATCGAGCATAAATACTAACTCTTGGAGTTGCTAGCATCTACTTGGACAAGATAGCTACTAACAACGGAAAGCATGCAAGATCACAAATAACAAAGATATGATAGAAACAATAATCAATCTAAAATAGCATCTCAATATCCATCGGATCCCCGCAAACACAACATGCAAAATTACAAATATATGATCTTGATCATGAACGGAGCTCACAAGATCTAGACATGAAAGCACAAAGGAGGAGAACCAACCATCTAGCTACTACATGGATCCATAGTCCAAGGATGAACTACTCACGCATCACACCAGAGGCTTGCATGGTGATGAAGAAGGCCTCCAGGGTGAATTCCCCTCTCTGGCAGGGTGCCGGGAAGAGCTTTAGATCTCTCTTGATCTAGGGACAGAGACGACGGCGGCTACATACTCTTTCGTGGATTTTTGATCGGGTACTTAGGGTTTTTGTCCCGAGGGCATCTTATAGGCGGAAGGAGAGGCCGAGGGGGTGCTGGGGTCGGCCAGACCACCCCCTAGCACGGGCTAGGCCTAGCCGCGTGGCTAGGTGGTGTGGCCGGCCCCCAGCCCTTCTCCGTCTCGTATTCTGGCATCTGATGACTTCCGGAAAAATTGGCACTTTGGCTTTTGTCCCGTCAAATTCCGAGAATATTCATTTTCTGGCTTTCCTGGAACCAAAAACAGCAGAAAACATGTAGCTGGCACTGTGGCTCTTGTTAATAGGTTAGTCCAAGAAATCATATGAAAAGTACTCGAAAGTGTGGGCAAAACACAAGAGTGGATAAAACCAAGCAGGAATATCAAAAATTATAGATACATTTGTAATGTATCAACATCCCCAAGCTTAACTCCTGCTCGTCCTCGAGTAGGTAAGTGATTAAAAGAAGAATAATTTTTGAGGTGACATGCACCATCAAAGACTTCATCAAAGTATTTGTAAAACATTCAAAGCTGGGATCATAGTACTTCAAACATAACATGAAAGACAAGGTTCTAGCAATAAGACAAACAAACTATGATGCAACATGAAAAGGCACAAACAAAAGATTCATGAATAACAATGCTTTGCAAGACGTTTGTTTTTTTCACATAAAGAAAACATAGCATAATAGCATACAGCTTGTCCCTCATAGACTAGCAAATATAAATGCATAGGACACCTTCAAAGTTCATAAGAGTGACTAGATACAAATAGTTTAAAACAAGCAATATCAAGGTATGCATCAATCAACTAGTCTTGGGACAATGCACATAGAACTAAGAATGACCACTATGCTCTCAAAGTAGGTGCATAAAGGTAGAAGGTGGAGACTCAATATAATGGTGGAAGAAAGGCCTTCATAAAAGGAAGTAGGGATTCAAGTCTCATAAAGAGCTTCCAAAAATTATGGTACTTATAGCTTTCAGCTCTGATTGCCCCTATCATAAGCATCTTGAAGGTGATTAAGGTTAAAGTGACACAACTAAGAGGATATGCTTGACAAGTTATAAACCGAAATCTCATGCCCCTTACTTACGAAGACCGATCCTCATGCTACTCAACTTTAGTCACAAGTAAGCTCTTGTTATTGTAAGTACATGTGTATCATAAAGAACCGCCAACGGGGTACCCCTTGCACATGATACGGGAGCTTTCCCATAATCAAAATGACAAGGCAAGCAGACAATGAGCCTCTCAGCGATCTTTTTATTTGCTATTTGCATAGGTTATCATTGAGGATGCTTCATAGAGTGCTCATTATGGTGATGCTACAAGTTTCCACCATGATTAGGCACGGCTTAGGCTAGCGGCCCAAGAGTTTCTCTAAAACACATACAAACTCGATGATCTTACAAGTTCCACTTTTATTTCACACCGCCGGGATCCGTGAGCAAAAGAACATGATATCAACGGGGTACAAAGTACAAGTGCAATGTTGAAAGCGTTCCCCATGATACATGGTTATGCTAATTTCAACTTATAAAGCGCAAGCATATACGCAACAAAGAAGGACCCAATGGTTCAAGTTTATTAGATGCAAAAAAGTAAAGTGTGCCATCAAGTTTGTGAGAGCTTTAATCACTAGTTTTCTCATAACAAGTTTAATTTGGAAGGTAAACAAAAGCATGGATATACTTGGAATAGCATAAGCTAGTAGGTAGGTATGGTGGAATCTTTGGAATAACTTGGTTTAAGGAGTTGGATGCATGAGTGGAATTCATACTTTGTTGTGGAGGCTAGCAAAAGACTAGGAGCGACAAACTAAGAAAGCAATAATGGCCATAATCATGCAAAGCGATAAAACATCATTGATCAAAGCATAAAGTGATACTACAAGTTGAAAAATAAAGGATCATAAAGGCTATGGTGACTTGAGATAGTCATAACATGGTGTGAGCATGTGCCAAGTCAATCCAAATAAAGCATCAAAGGAGAATACCACTATACTATGGTTTAATATGCTAAAACAACGAATGATTCATCCAAGGCACATTAAGCAATCTCAATTGTTTATAACAAGTCATGCTACAACAAAGAATACTAAGCATAAAGCCAAAGCAATATCAAGCATGGCATGACAAAGCATAGGCCACAGTCAAACACAAGCTATTTTTACCACATAAGCATGAACTTTCCTACTCTTTTCCAAACCAAACCAAACTATTTGCAAACCAATGTATGAAATAGGGGGTCCAACCAATTTATTCAGAAAACTAAGCAAACCAAGCAAACTAAAAACCAAAATAAAAACGAAAAAGAAGACGCTCCAAGAACAACACAACTGTGCATGAAACAATAAAAATGAAGCGTTTGAAAGAAACCTGGGATTTTTATTGATGAAGAAGGGGATGCCTTGGGCATCCCCAAGCTTTGACGCTTGTACTTCTTGGATATTTATTGGGGTGACATGCGTGGCATCCCCAAGCTTGAGCTTTAGTCCATCCTTCATCTCATTACTCATTTCTTCCATACACCTGAAATTTTTTCTTCATACAAAACTTCACACAATCTTTATTAGCAACATTAGTGCACTCAAGATAAATAAGTCTTAAGGTTCAGTTCTAACACCAATAAACTTCCATTAGAACACTAGATACTGTAGCACTTCCCTCAAAAAGCTCAATTCCCCAAAAGAACTCAAAAAGGAACCAACAAGAAGCAAATGCAGAAAATGGCAGAAATCTGTCAAAACAGACCAGCAGGTAAAGATGAATTTTTTCGAAGACCTTATCTTGCTCAAATTAAAAAGTGTTGAACTAACGAAAGTTAGATAACAACCTGGGGAAGAAGCACAAAAATTCACGCCTCAAAAAGACGTTCAGAGATTTTACATGAATATTTACGGTGAAGCATAGAAATCTGTTTCAGGACAGCAACTTTCCCAATCATTACTTCTCTCTCATTAGAGGTTACTCTTGGCACAAAAAGCAAATAAAAAGGATAAGGAGCGGTTATTACTGAAATAATAACTTATAAGACTCATCTAAAACTTTTGGATTATCTCCCAATAAGTACTTTTCTTTAACGCCTTTAAGTTAGGCATAAGAAGCAAGAAAAAGAATCAAGCGTTCTCAAATGAAAAAGCATTAAGACCAAATTTCTTGCCCTTACCTCTCTTACTTTTATTCTTAACCTTGGGGAAAATGTGATTGTTTGGTGGAGAAGAAAGGTGCATGGTCCCCTTTCCCACATCTATTATTTCTCCAAGGAGTTCTAATAGGGACCTTTCAAGTGTAATTTGTCCTTTTCCTGCACATTCAATAACAAGATAATCAGTAGAAATCATTTTCCCAAAGATATTTGTAAACACTCCTTCAGCTATTCCAATAGGTAATATGGTAGCATTATTAGCAAGAGATATTTCTTTTCCTCCTTCAGTAATCCCCCAAAGATTCAAAGATTCATAAATATCTTTGGGCATAAGACAAAATTCAGACATGATATCACAGCGGGCTTGAAAGGTTTCAGTGTTTATCTCAATCTTTACTGTAAGGAGCCACTTTGATGGTTCAGAATTTATTGGAACATAATTATGATGCTCCCTAAGCGTATTATAGCAATCTTTTAAGCTAGTAGTACTAGTCTCAAGAGTGTTTAGTCTAGCAAATATTCTTGCGAAAGAAATATCAGTTTGACTAGGCAAGTTGTAAGTGAGGATCAATTTCTTTATAGCATTAATAGCATCATCCAAGGTTGTGAGAAATCTCCTCCCACAACAGCATCTAAAGAATATCTATAGCAAACATCAATTCCAAGGTAAAAACGACTAAGGAACAGGCTTTGAGTCATTTTAGGCTCAATTTTTTCATGTAGATCAGAGATTCTAGACTAAGCTTCCTTGAAGCTAACCTCAATTCCTTGTTTAAAAGTGAAAATCATTTCCTCAGGTGACATAGTGATTGGAGCAAGGCTAGACATAGTGGCAACTTAAGAAAGGAACTAATTTTTTTGTGTTTTTGAAATAAGAAAGCAAACTAGTAAAACTAATTTTTTGTGTGTGTTTTTGACAAAGAAACAAGCAAACAAAGCAAAAGGAAACTAAGCAAAACAAAAATAATAAATTAAAGGGATTGGTTATAAGGGACTCGCCTTGTGAAGATGTCCTCGACTCCCCGACAACAGCGCCAGAAAAATGCTTGATGGCTCAGTGTTGATGTAGAGCTCGTTGGGAACCCCAAGAGGAAGGTATGATGAGCACAACAACAAGTTTCCCTCAGCTATGAAACCAAGGTTTAATCGAACCAGTAGGAGCAAGGAAACACCCCAAAGGTGTTGCTAGCTGAGCCTTGGCAGGACGCACTATCGGTGCTAGTAGCAATGTGGAGACCTGCACAACACAACCACAGAACTCTGTCCCCAACTTGCGATGAGGTTGTCAATCTGACCGTGTTTTGCTGAAAACAAAGGATTAAACGTATCGAATGGAAGGAAGTAATAGTTTGCAGAAAGTAAACACAAAGCAATAAACAGTTTATAGATTATGTAAAAGTAAAGGACCGGGATCCATAGTTCACTAGAGGTGACTCTCCTTAAGATAGATAACATGCTAGGTGAACAAATTACAGCGGGGCAATTGACAAACATCGAGAAAGCAATACATGTATATACTAATCATCTTGACTCCTTTGAAACTTGATTGGGCATTACAACATTATACATAGACTGCCATCCAACTGCATCTATG
This sequence comes from Avena eriantha, assembly GCA_910589775.1. Lineage (NCBI taxonomy): Eukaryota > Viridiplantae > Streptophyta > Magnoliopsida > Poales > Poaceae > Avena > Avena eriantha. The sequence continues at coordinate 95,312,186 of OU342744.1, forward strand.
ACTAATAATCCACCTTCAGGTTATCATCCGAACCCCCTCCAATATTTAGTTGCAAGCCAACAGATTATTTCTTTACGAATTGCGTGTAAAGTAAACAATATGATTGTTCTATGAACAAAGGATTGTTGTTTTCTTCCTAGTAGCAACAACACATCTAGTACCTTAGAGATTTCTGTCACTTCCCCAGATTTCGAGAGGCATGAACCCACTATCGAGCATAAATACTAACTCTTGGAGTTGCTAGCATCTACTTGGCCAAGATAGCTACTAACAACGTAAAGCATGCAAGATCACAAATAACAAAGACATGATAGAATCAATAATCAATCTAAAATAGCATCTCAATATCCATCGGATCCCCGCAAACACAAAATGCAGAATTACAAATAGATGATCATCATGAACGGAGCTCACAAGATCTAGACATGAAAGCACAAAGGAGGAGAACCAGCCATCTAGCTACTACATGGATCCGTAGTCCAAGGATGAACTACTCACGCATCACACCGGAGGCTTGCATGGTGATGAAGAAGGCCTCCAGGGTGAAATCCCCTCTCCGGCAGGGTGCAGGGAAGAGCTTCAGATCCCTCCCGATCTAGGGACAGAGACGACGGTGGCTACAGACTCTTTCGTGGATTTTTGATCGGGTACTTAGGGTTTTCGTCCCGAGGGCATCTTATAGGCGGAAGGAGAGGCCGAGGGGGTGCTGGGGTTGACCAGACCACCCTTGGCGCGGGCCAGGACTGGACGCGCGGCCAGGTGGTGTGGTCGGCCCCCAGCTCTTGTCCGTCTCGTATTCTGGCATCTGATGACTTCCGAAAAAATAGGCACTTTGGCTTTTGTCCCGTCCAATTCCGAGAATATTCATTTTCTGACTTTCCTAGAACCAAAAACAGCAGAACACAGGCAGCTAGCACAGTGGCTCTTGTTAATAGGTTAGTCCAAGAAATCATATGAAAAGTACTCCAAAGTGTGGGCAAAACACAAGAAAGTAGATAAAACCAAGCATGGAACATCAAAAATTATAGATACATTTGCAATGTATTAGCGGGCTCGAGGCTAATACGCATCAGGTGCCTTTGCACCCATGTCCCTTGCCATGTTTGGATCATCGCTGCTGAGTATGATCCAAATTCATGAGAGCATCTCCATTAACATTTCTAGGAGACCACTTTTCAACGACTTTTTCATCCGGATGGACGAATTTTGCTCTACTCGGGTTCCTAGGATGCCGATTTCACCGGGATTTTGGCGTTTTTTTCATCCAAGCGATCCCAAACCAAGCCCAACGTGTTGGAAATCACCTGGGAACACCGGATGTAACTTTTACATGCAACAGGCTCACTGAGCCACTCCCCTCTCTCTCCTGCTTTCCCCCACCCACCGGCCATTCTCTATTCTCCTTTTCCCCACCAATCGCTCATCTCTCTCCTCGTATTCTTAATGCATCGGCGAGCTCGGTGGGAACACGGTTGGGAAAAAACCTATTCCCAGGAAAAAAATATACATCCATCCGGCGAGTTTTTACCTCTGGATTTTGGCATGGGAACGACGAATGAGCGGAGATGATCTTAAGGAGGCTAACTTCTAAGTGGAGCGAGACGCGTCGCCGGAGGTTTGGGGGTGTCGGGGGGGGGGGACCCACTCCTCTGCTGTACGGATCGTTGAAGACCTAGGTTTCCCCCGATATATATATCTCTTGTAAGCCGCTGGATGGGAGAAGTCGCATATGAGATAATCCCCGGTGATTGTAAACATTCTCGGTATAGTGAAAATTCGGTTGCTGGCACCCATGGTGTTTCCCTTTCTTTGTTGGAGAGGTTTTCCACGTTAAAATTTTGTGTCCCCTACTGTGATTTTCTTTGATTAAAATGCACCGGGGGTCCTAAAAGTTTGGAGGAAACCCGGAGGTCCTAATTTTCAGATCCATATGCACTGTAGCTAGGGCTATAGCTAGGAATTAGGACCTGCAGTGCATGACTTACTGAGAATTAGGACCTGCAGTGCACAACTAACTGAGAATTAGGACCTTCGGTACACAAGTTAAAACATTTAGGACCTGCATACATTTTTCTCCAAACTTTTAAGACCTCCGAGGTGATTTTGTATCTCCTGCTATGATTTTCTTTTCATTCTTTGTTATTTGCTTGTTGCGTTTATAACAATCCCCACGAGTGGAAGACATGTAGGTCCCGTGAGGAACGAGGTTGTTGGCGAGGTGGCTGCTCGACATCCACTCGTGGGTTGTAGGTGGTCCGATTCTTTGGCATGGGCGCTGGAGATTTCATAGTGCGGGTGAAACCAGAGGCAATGACATTTGTGGGAGTTGTTCACCTCCCTATAGGTATGGTTGCGATCTTGTATCCTCTACGTTCCCAATGCTCTAGAGGAAACCATATACCTTAGGTCTTTCTAGATCGGGCGTTAACGATGTGTTTGCGTTGTTTTCTAGACATTATATCTTTTGGATCACTTATCATGATTGTGAAGGTGTCTAGTTTCCATTTGACCAAGAATCAGCATAACTATCCTGTCATTCAATCTTAGGTGCAAACCCCGTTGCAATTACAAATATCTCGGTTACAACCTCACGTGCAACCAAAAAAGTCTCAGTTGTAACATCACTTTCAACTTAAAAAAAAATCAGCTGCAGCCCCACTTGCAACTCATGAGACATATGAGTCACGACGCAAAGCCAATGATTAAGCTCAGAATTAGCAAAACCATCGTAATTATCTCCAGCACTCTTGTTTTCAGTCTCAGACAAAAATTACAAACAAAATAATCCACCGAAGAACGTAAAAAAGACTATAAATATATACATGACGTATTGGGCAGAGAGCTTTGTGTTCGAAAATAAATGAGTATTAAAACTGTCCTCCCGGGGGTGCCGGCGCCACACTGGCCCTCGGTGTGTTGGACACGGGCGATGGCGGCCACGTATACCTTATCCCCAGAACACGCCGCACCACCACAGCTCTCTCGCCGGCGACCCATGCCTTGGCATCACCATCTGCAGCTGCAAATCGAGCATTATCAGCCACTCCCAAATCATACCGGGCGCAGTGAACGGAGGCAGAATCGGCGGCGCAACGTACCTAGAAGGAGGCGCGAGGAGCATGCTGCTGGGCTCGTGCAAGAACCAAGGAGGAGCCCGGCCAGGAGCAACCAGGCGAACACACCGCCGCGATCCATGGCGGTCGCGCACGACGAGTTGCTGCTCTGAAATCTGAACTGGACGGGCGACTAGCTTAGCAGCTAGACATCGATCGATCGGGAGCTGGTAGCGTGAGGGCTCTGTGTCTGTCAACTCGCGCTGTATATAGCATCGATCGGCACATAATAATTGGGCCGTCAGTAGGAAAATCGATGTGAAATCCAGCGGATTGCTTCTCGCTGCTTGCCAGCGGTTAGGCGCATCCCTAAACTAGTTGCCGCTCGTGCAGCCGTGCGGGCCTTTTTCTAATCGCGACCTGGCCTGACTGACGTCGGATCCATCTCTGTTACTAGTAGCTGGCTTTTTCCTAATCAATCTTGAATGAACACCCAGTGGATGCCAATCCATCGCAACGTTAGCATGAAGGGTAGAGCCAACCTAGATGCGAGTGACCAACCTGTCAGGACAGGGACTGAAGTTCAGACTAATAAAGGTGTATATATATGCATAGTGCATGTGGGGGTTTGTCTTGCCATGGTGGACTTTCCATCCAGAGATCACGCATCTGGTTGTTCCTGATCTCAACTTATATAGTACGTAATTCTGTTCGGGCAACGCGGAGGCACTGCTAATTGCGCAGATACATCTCAGATTCGGCACCCTCTCCCTAGCGGTGCGTCCAGGACTCCTGGGCTAATTTTGATCCACATGGGTGCGCCCTCGGCTCGGCCTCACCATTCACCAAACTCGATCGAAGAGGTAATGAGAGAACAACGGGGATGGGGGATGAGCTATACTACGGAGTATATATATGTTGTTTTGTGTGTTGTGTGCACGGATGGAATGTTCACGTAAGTGTGCCATACCGCTACTGGGTGAATAGCCCAGGTGCGACTTCGTTAAGGTGAATTGTCCACATAGCGCCATCGTTCGGGAAAATAGCTGACGTGCGATGTTTTAGGTGGCCCAAATAGTCAAGACCCAATCTAGTTATCTTTAGGCCTTAAGCGCCAAAACAAACTAATAAGTATTTGTTAATCTGTTAGTGTTAGGATTATGGGAGCCGGCCCAAACATTCGACCGCCGTGACATGCCAACTGACAAGTGGGCTCCACCTCGTGCTGACTTGGATGTGCACGTTCTGAACAAGTGGCCCCAACTCGTGCTTACTTGGACGCGCTCGTTGGAACGGCCGGTTCCGACCAGACCACTTTGTAGCTTCACCCCTCCCCTTTCTTGCCCTCTTCCCCATCGCCGGCGGTTAGCCATCGAGCTTGGAGGGCGCCGCCACCAATAATCCCAGCCACTGCAGTCGCCATGGTTGGGAGGAGTAGCGCATCAAGCGAGGATAGTGTGCCTTTCTGCCTTGAAACTGAGGTCAGATCTAGGGTTCATTGATTTTAGTAGTGAAAATTGGGGTTTTTTCTCTCGACTAATGATGGAAATTGAGAATGGTTATGTTGCTTGCATACTTGCAGTGTCCTAATTCCTTGTATGACTCAGATTTTTGTGGCAATGATGAAGATGCAAGGAATGTGTGTTTCCATCGACAGCGGCTGGTTAGAATGGTAGCTTTTGAAGGCACAGATACATGTAGAAAGTTCCTGGGATGTGGAGTTGTGAGTAATTTGTAGATATTTGTTGAAATTTGGTGTAACTTGGTGAATTTTGTTTGATGAACAAGTGTTTTATTTGTAGGAAGTGACAACTGTGGTTATGTCCGGTTTGAAGATTGTGAGTGGCCTGGAACATTAAAGAGAGCTCTGTTGAAGCTTTGGTTCTTGTTTGAGCAATGTAAACTTGAAAAGAAAGCAACTGAAGAACTATTGAGGAAGGCATTGGAGGAGAAGGAAAAAGTTGTGCATGCGAGGATGCAAATTGAATTGCAAACAACTGACTTACTTAGTGAGTACAAAGAGAAGGTTGATGAAGCTAAGAACAAGCTTAAGAAAGTTAGGAAACATAGTATTCAGAATGATAATGTTGTGTTGTATGCTCTTTGCGCCATTGTGTTTCTTCTAGGTCTTCTGTTAGGTGTGTGGAGTAGCAAGTGAGTTGTGATAGAATATGTTTAATATTTCGCTGTTTTATGTTGCTACTGGTTTGAACAATGCATATCTGTTTGAAAACAAATTAAAGTAGCAGACACAAATCACACTACAATTGAATTCAGTTAAACATTAGGTTCATCACAATAAGCTAATAGAGACAGAATTCAGTACAAACATACATCACATTACAACCAGTACCCCATTATAGTAGAATTTAGACTAAGCAGGACCCCATTATAGCAGAATTCAGGCAAGCACAAACATTACAGTAGAATTCATACAAGCACAAACATTACAAACATTCAGACAACAGAGGCAACATTCAGTCACTCTCCTCCAGCAGATCCGTTGCCGTTGTGGCTGCCGAAGCAGTGCCCTCCGTCCCTCACCTAAGAAGGTCCACTGTCGTCGATACTACCGCCAGAGAAAGGGAACTTGTGTGTGCGCGCGGTGTCACCGGTGTTGTCCCGGTACTCCAGTGGCAGGTCCGTGATGATCAGGCCATAGTCAGTGATTTCTGAGACATGGATGAGGACAGTGTGCAGTACTATCCTCTTCGACCTTGGTGAGCTTGGCACCGGAGGTGTGAATGGGTCGTCGGAGTCAATCTCCATCGGTGGCAGCACATCTGGCTCCGACACCTCCACGACATAGCTCTTGGGAACATGCGACGGCTGCTTTATCCACGCCTTAACCGAGAGAAACCAATTGTCCTCTAGCTTTAGCATCTCCACCAGGTGCCCTCCTAGGTGGTTTATGAACCGGCTGACGGCGTTGGGCTCCCATGCCTTCGCGGGAAGTGCTCGAAGGTGAGATTTATATTGTATGATAGCTCAGAGGGTTCCGCACCGCGACCGCGCCACCAACAAATAAAGCTGGGCGGTGCTCCGTCGGTGTTGACTTCGCCAGACAACTAGAGTAGGGCGGTGCACTCCTCCCCTGACCGAAAGAGAATGAAACAAATCCATCGGCGGCACACTTACTTTGACCATGACGCAGAGGTGCATCACTTCGCACTGCACAACCGATGCCGCTAGGACGACCTCCGGCAACAAAGGAGGTCGGCGCCCTCCAATGTTGGCCTATAGCGTGCGACTGCGCCACTTGGCCTCATAGCGCAGTATCGTGGGCGTGCGAGGGAGCAACATCCACCCATGTTCCAGGTGTAGGTCCGGATCGCCAGCGCGGAACAACTCCTCTAGGAACTGGCGGTAGCTGGCCAATAACGAGAACAGAATCGCTCGATCTAGGGTTTGGGTGGGGAAATTGTTAGGATTGGGGATTTTGGGGGAACTGGTGGCGGCTCTCTTTTTGGGGGAGGAGCGGCCAGGGTTGTTGGGCTGTGTAATTTGGCCGCTATGTTGGGCCATTTCCCTCGTGAGGGAGGAGCGGACTGGGTTCTAGGGTTTTGTGAATATAAAGGCTCTAATATAAATACAAATAACATGTTGGGGGAGAAATAGACAACTAAACATATATATATACATATATATATATATATATTAGGCACGAACATTATATATATATATATATTAGCACATACATGATAGATAATGTAGTAGCACTTACAACTAGATATGAAACATAGAACCACCCCACATATATAGGGGTACATGACACATAGTAGCATGACACATTGACACGGTAGATAGTAGTGAACCCTAACACAACAGGGGTTCTCTACTTGGACGTTCTCCTTCCTCTTGCTCCTTTGGCCCTCTCACTCCTCGGGTGCCCTTCACTCCTCTTGCTCCATGTTGTATGGGAGAGTGTGCATCCCGTTGGAAGATGTTGTCGAAGTTCGTGAAGATGTTGAAGGTGGTGAAGAAGATGGACTCACACCCACACCATTAGACCTCACCAAGGAGACAGTGTGCATCAAAGGGGTTGTTGAAGTGCACCTTGAGCCCCACCATAAGGCCTCCACCGCTATAGTGAACTTGGAGGCGGAACATGACCGGAGAGCCCGGTGGGAGGTGGCGATAGTCGGGGACTGAGGAAGAAATGGGCCAACTCAATTAGGTACCTCCACCTTGAGGTCGCGCAAACTCGGAGGGACCCATAAGAAACGACCCTGGTGGGGTAGGTCATCTCCGGCATGGTGCACGGCAGACAGAAGGTCGGCCCATTGAATTGCATGGCAGCAGGCGATGGATCTTGCTTGGCAGCGGGTGATGGATCTTGTTGAAGAAGGGGCTTGGTAGAGGGATGCAGATGGATGTGGTGGAGTGGAATGGGATGTGGTAGACGGGAGTTTAAATAGCCATGGTGTGCCGATTGAACTTGATCATCGTGGTAGTAACTCCATGCGTTGGTGACTAGGAGCGTTGTTGACTGGGAGCGTTGGCCACATATTTTGATGCGCAATGAGGCATGGCCATATCCATCATACATGTCGTCTCAGTATCCACAACCTCTGAATCGATGTGTGAGTAATAACCCTGATACGATGAGTCTGAATCGAGAGCAGTCACTGCATTGCTGAGTCTGAAACAAGGGCCGCATGCATGCTATGTCGACGTGTCCGCTTAGCTGCACGTGCATGCATGAGTGAAAGGCTGAGAGAGGACGGGGCCTAATTTGTGAGCCACGGCCCAGCAGTCCGACCACCACTCGCAAATGAATCCCATGCGACTAGAAAAAGGGTAGTCCAGTCAATCAGGTAATTCATGTGTCGCGGATCACTAGGAGCTGGCATTCTAGAAGATCCAATCCGACGTATGGTATTCAACACTAGGATTTGATCTAACGGTCCCCATTCAGTGTTAGGGTTATGAGAGGTTATGGAGTAGTCAACGGGGTTTTGAGAGGTTTGACTAATTTTCAAATGGCCATAACTACTTCAAAAAATCTTCAAAATACGAAATCTCTGCACATAGTCGTCTTATATGACATAGATACGATATACAAACGTAAACTTGATCTTCAGATATTTCCATGAAAAACCTTCACAGAGTGAGCTACCTCGAACAATGTTGTAGAGCATTCAAAGGAGTTAGTAGAGAGTTCAGGGTTTTGAAAATGCGAAATATCTAAAACCTCACATTAGCTTCATTTTGGAGCAACTAAGCAGGATCTGAACTTAATTTTGCAATTTTTTTTATGTCTTAAACATGTTTTATTTATGATTTTCTTTTAAAAAATGCTTTTTGAAAATGGGCATAAGTAATTCAAAAAATTATAAACATACAAAATCTGCGCACATATTCGTCTTATGCGACATAGTTATCAGTAAAAATCATAAACTTGATCTACAAATATTTTAATAGAAGAAACATTACAAAGTTCTATTTCAACAGATGTTGCGGAAAGTTCAAATGAGTGAGTGGGGGTTTAGGGTTTTTAAAGTGCAAAATAACTAAAAATTTCACCGTTGTTCCTTTTGGAGTGACTAAGCAGGAGCTAAACTAAAATTTTCCTTTTTCATATTTTGAACGTGTTTTATTAATTATTTTATATTAAAGCTTTGTAGCTTTAATAATATGAATAATAATTCAATAAATAGTTAGACTTTGTATTGATACTATATAGGTAGCACATATGCTAAGGAAATTTATTTAGCTAATTTGGACAAGGTCGAAAAATAACTTGGTTAGAAATGGGAGTGTTTACCCTACCTTTGGAGCTCATTTGGAACACATCTTTCATGCGCTGAGTTTTACTTCACAAAATTGCTGGTGTTGATGACCAAGTTAGAAAAACAAGTGCATAATAGTTTGGAAAGCATTGCAACATCCAAATAGCATGTAAAACTTTGAATTTTGGTTCAAATTTGAATATCGGTTCATATTTGAATTTCGGTACACATTCAAAATTGAATTCACACATCATTCCAAGTCTATTTATTTTGCCTAACAAGTTTCCACTTTAGAACACAAGTGCCAAATCATTACAACAACAAATTTCACACATCATTCCAAGTCTATTTATTTTGCCTCTTCTTGCCACTCGATTTCTTCTCCTTCTCAACTTCTATAGCACACAATAGGTTAATGCCCTTCCTTTTCTATCCATAGCCAGTTGGCTTTACCACAACACATCCAAGAGCATGCTTCACCTGCTACCCTCAACAGCTACACCTGGTTCAGTTTGTACAATAAGGTCCAGAATAGGTTGATTATGCAACTCAATAGCTGGTACTGATTCAGCTACTACAAGAACATCAGACATAGGTTCAGTTTGCACCACAACCTCCAAAACAGATTCAGTTTCCCCTCATCAGGAGTAACAGTTTCAGTTTGCACCTCATCGGCACTAAACAAGATATGCTTACTTCTTTCTATAGCCATTGAGTCTTGCCTTTTCATTGTCCAGCATTGTTCGACAACAATAGGTGGGATTTTTCCTCACGCTTCCTCCTGAAAAATAAAGCATATCACTTGGTTACATACTGAAACAAACAACAAAAACAAAAACTTGCAAAAACATAAACATAAATATACTTTGGTCTTTTAGGAGTGTAACGACATTTGGTGGAACCAATTTTATGCCCAAGTTCCTCATACGGCTTGTATCTATTTATGTTGCCTTTTTGGATCTTTTTGGCTTCACGTCCTTATATTTTTTTCCCTTCTTACTACCCCACCTTTCTCAAACCATGCTTTGAATCTACTCCGTTTTGGCCCGCCTGCCTTTCTTTTAGTGATGGGAGGACAGATGGAAAATTCAATATCCACTTTAGGCCATTAAGACTTGTCTATCAGTGCTGGAATTGGAGTTGCATATGCATCCCTAAATCTTTCTATTGAGTAATATTCATGCAAATATGGGTGCATGTTTAACTTGGTTTGGAGGCCCAAAAAAAGTATAGCATGGTCATATGGCTTCCTGGTGTGTTGCCACTCTTGACAAGTGCATTCATGCAAATCAGTGTTAACAAATTGCCTCTTTTCACTCTTGGAAAATGTGTAAGCTTTCTGCTCCTGTTGACCACCAGCTGTACCACTGCAGGAAGCTTATCCTCTTGAAGTATAGCACCAATTCTGCTTCTCTATTCCCACGGACGCATGATCATGATCCTGATTTGGCAACCATGTCATGCACATGCAAGTGTTTCAACTCCTTCACCCTGTTGTTCAAACTTCCTACCAAGTTACTGTTGATATGATCATACTTGATGGCAGTATTAAATCCTGACATATACTATAATAGAGAATGGTGGGTTTGCAGCCAGTTAACAAATTTAATTATATCATCCTTACTAGATGCTGCCTTTATTTTAGCCAGATGATATTAAAGTGTCTGGGTAGTGTAAGATCTTGCTGCTAGCCACATACACCCCATTCATCTCCATGGAATTTTTTGATCAAATTCAAGGACATATGTCCGAAACACCCCTCTGCTCTGCATGGGGAAAAATTCCACTGCATTTTCTAACCCTCTACATACATTTGTGTGGATGGCCAATGGTGACACTAGACCTATGCATCTTTTCAACTGCATCATGAACATGTCCATGATATCTCTATCTCTGATTGAAACAAGCCAATTGCAGCAGGGAACATCTAGTTGTCTCCATCTAGTGCATTGCATGCTACCAATTGGCCATTCCACTTTCCAGTCAAAAAAGATGAGTCAATATGGACGTCACCCCTCTTTGAATCCATCAATGCAAGGATTTAAACACATAAAGGACTTGGAGAAATATACCTTGTCATCCTCTTGTATTTCAGTATCTATGTCAACCACACTACTAGGTGACCTCTTTTCCACCACAGCTTTAAAATTATACAACATCCTAAATGTATTTTCCCAATGACTATATAATGATCTCATTTCCCTTTGTTTATCCTTCCACACTGTGGTATATTTTAGCACAATGGGGTACTTACATAGGTATGCCAAACGTATTGGGGTTCGCAGCATAGAAAATAAAAAATTTCCTACGATGGGAACTATATGCCAAGATCTATCTACTGGATACAAACAACGGGTGGATATACATCTATAGAGAACTTACCCTCGAAGACAAAAAAAACTTTGTGAACGAGTTGGAACTCGTGGATGATGTAGTCGTACACTTGCCGATCTCAAGATCGTGATGAAGTCCAGCAAGTCCGGCTCCAGCACGTCCTTCAGATCTAGCTCCAGCAAGTCCAGCACCACCAAGTCCAGCACCGCAAAGCAGTGGTGCATCCGTGATCGCACACACGTCTGGTACCCCGACAACCTCCGTCCCTCGCTCCAGCAATGCAGCGGAAGCAGCAACTCCTTTCCATATAAAGCCACCGGAAACATGTATCTCGCTAATCCGAGACCATGGGGAATAACTAGAGGGGGAGAGAGATCCTTCACGAGGAGGTGTGAGGAAGAAGGGGTGTGAGGAGGGCATTTTATAGGAGGAGGGGGTGCCCCTCCCCATGGCCGGCGCCCAAGGGGGTGAACCCTCACCTCCTCATTCATGTGGTGGTAACTCCCTCCATATAAATTTGCCCCTTCACATTCTCTTTTAAAGTCTCCACTTTAAATGCATTAAATTTCTCCAAATTTAATGCTCTCTCATTTAATAAAACTCTTTTATTAGTTTTATTCATAATTTTGTTAATTACTTTAATTAACAAACATTCACATAAAACCCCCTACAACATTTCAATATTACATGCAGAACCAATTTCAGCAATTTCACCCAAAACAGTTTCGGTGTCTATTGAAATAATTCCAGCGCTTTCTTAAATCTTTATCTGAAACATATTTTCTCCAAGTGGTGTCGGTATCCCTTAAGTGTGTCACCCGATGGTTCGCGAATAATGTAGACATGATCGAGACCCCTCTCAGATCAATAGTCAGAAGCGGGACCTAGAGATCCATACCGACACCTACACATTCAACAATGACTTCTGTGATCGTGAGAACCTTTAACGCTAGTAACTAAATCCCTTTGTCTCATGATATAATACATGTCCGAGATTCGATCATCGATATCCAAATACCTAGTTTGATCTCGTTACCAACATGTACTCTTTTCTCGTTCCCATGATATAACATTCTAGTGATCTCATCACTTGCTTGCAAGCTATCTTAATGTGATATCACCGAGAGGGCCCAGAGTATATCAATCCGTCATCGGGATTGACAAATTCCACTCTTGATCCATGAGCCTCAACATAACACCTTCGTAGTACTGAACCCACCTTTATAGTCACCCTGTTACGGTGTGACATTTGGTGTTATCAAGATACTCTTCTAGTGTTAGAAATTAACATGATCTCATGGTCTAAGGACTAAGATTACTTTGTATGGTGTTATAGCAATATAAACATAATGAATTTGATCGTAATGCTATACTTCGGATAAATGTTCATCACATCATTCCACCAATATTGTGACCTCGTTATTAACAACATTCAATGTCCATGATCAGGAAACCTTGATCATCTTGTTAATCAACGAGCTAGTTTATAAGAGAGGCATAACTAGGAACCTTTTATTTTTTTATTAAACACACATGTATTGACGTTTCCAATCAATACAATTATAGCATGCAAAATAAACATTTATCATAAACATGGAATAAGATAATAACCACTTTATTATTGCCTCTTGGGCATATTCCCTTCAAAATGGACACCGGACTACATCCTACTAGGTGCGGCCCAACAGAACGCTCACTCGACGACCTGCCAAGGTCCGCGATGCCCAAGATAGTTTGGCTGATATGAAGCCCATATGGACGCAGACTCCAAGCGTACAAGACAAGGAAATCTAAAAACTAGAATTCAAATCTAACTTGTAACCTACTCGGTCATGGTACCTAAGATTTAGCCTCTCATATAAAGGCTAGGAGGGGAAGACGAGGAGGAGAGATTCCCCCACCATAAGAGAACACAACATCCATATCATACGGCAGATCCAATCTGCGCATTCACCGCCATCTCGGTGACATTGTAACCTTCGATTTCTCCATCAATCAAGAACAGACAAGCAGAAGTAGGGTTTTCCCTCCAGGGAGCTAAACCTGGGTAAACTCGCATCCCCGATTGGTTTGTCTGTTAGCCAATGAAGTCTCCAGCGCGCCACTCTTCCTTAAAACCTAAGTCCATAACAATGGGTATTGCCGTGAACACACCAGGTCAGGTACTACTTTTCCAAATCAACTTTAAGTTTCTTTTGCAGTTGTGTTAGGTGTCTTGTCTAAAATAGGAGTAATCTTTTCTATAATCCAAAGATGAGATGTCATGGTTGATACTCTCTGTGAACAAGTAATACAAATATGCTGATGTGGTATTTGATTGACCGTAATGGTATTTCCATCAGGTTGGCGTATAGCATATATGTACCACTTGCAAGGCTTGGCACCCCCATAAAAACCTTTGCACCATGCATAAAACTTGCTTCTATCAATTCACATAGTCTTAGGGCGTGTTCGGAAGCTCTCCGGCTTCTCAAAAATTCACCATGGAGCAGTACCGAACACTCAAACTCTAAGAAGCTAGATCAGAGAAGCTAGGACGGTTTTGTGTACAAAACTCGGAGCACCACATTCGGTGATCCAAGGATCAGCGAAACGCGGAGCAACACATTTTACAACAAATATGCCACCGCCAAGTGAACCGGTACACATCGCTTTCTCTCTCTCTCTCTCTCCAGTCACTACTTCTCCTTTCCCCATCCCTTTCTCTCTCCCATCCTGACCAAATCGTGCGCGTCGCCGCTCCATCCGGCGACCAGCCATCTTCCGTCGGTGGACCAGAGCTCGTTCTCTGTCGCCTTTGTGGACTCCCGCCGCCACTATGCACCATGAGCACCCCGCCAACGCCCTCTGGACCAGGAGCACACACGCCACCGCCCCTCTGGACCTAGAGCACACACGCCACCGCACTGGACCAGGAGCACCTCCGCCGCTGGCCTTGTTCATACCGACCCTGCCTGCTTCACAGATCGACGAAGCCCGTCTCCAGCTCCACGAATCGACCTCCCAGAAACCCGAGCTCGACTCCTTCTACAGGTGGTCCAGCTGCCGCATCCCCGAGCCAGGCTCCTTCAGCAGGTTGTCCCGCCGCCGCATGCCCGACCTCGTTCCTCCTCGACCACATCTAGTCATAGCAGTGTGGAGCGAACCAGGCTAGAAGGCCACGTCCTGAACAGGCCGGCCTAGAAAAAAGGGCTTTCGGCCTAGTGGAACCGAGGAGCTGCGCGCCGAACGTTTGCTGCTCCATTCAGGACGCTAGAGTCCCTACGAGAAGCTGGATCGATGGAGTTTCAGGAAGCTGGACCATTGCCAAACACGCCCTTAGCATCAAATTCAACTTTCACTACATAAGTCTTAAAACACATCCTAAACTCATCCATGTTTGGGAACAATTTCCCAACTTCAATTACATGGTTTTCTTTATCATACAAATTTACTAGTTCATCATAATGTACATCATCTACTTCATCTGCAGCAGCTTGCATCAAATCTTCAGAGAATGACCCTGTTGACACTGATTTTGTCTCTAGATATAAAGAAGATATGTTGATTATGAAATATGACAAAATAGTTAAGCAGTGAAATATATATTTAAATGGATTTGCCTTATAACAAAAATCATCTCATCGCCGCTCGCCTACATACCTGCGACAGCCCCTGCCGACTGCTCGCCATACAGAGCTGCGCCGCTCGCCACATATACATGCGTTAGCCCCACCATACACGCTGCCGGCCGCTTGCCCTCATACACTCGTCGCTGGCCGCCTGTTCGTCTGCGTCGCTCGCCTCCGGCCGCTCGACATACGCGTTGGCATATGTGTTTGTCCGGTTGCCGTAGGCCAAGCGCCAGTTCGGTCATTGCTGCTCCGCCGGTTCCAAGGTGAGAAAAGGAGGCATCATCTTCTCTCTGTCCGTTTTTATGGATGATATGTTCTAGATTGTCCAAAGTAAATTGCTATTGATTTGGCCAATGGTATTCATCCCATGACGGTACAAATCAAGACTAGAAAGTAGAGTCCATATTGATTTTAGCTAGAACATGTATACATAAACTACTCTATCTTGTCCAAATTAATCTGCCCTTGATTTGGTCTCATGGCGATCATATAATCCTATGATGATACAAATCAAGTAAGGAATCAAATCCTAAATTTGGTCTCATAGTGATCATTGATCATATCTTGATACAAATTAGGTGCACATAATAAAATTCTTCTTAGTTTGGTCACACATGGTGATCTTGATCCCATGTTGATATAAATTAAGGATAGAAGTAGAAACAAACTCATATGTCTTTGATCTCATAAAATTCTATGTTCGTAGAAATTGGGTTTACTTTCTTCATATAAGACCATAGTCCAGTAGTCTAGTACCCTTAATGTATGAGCCCATGTTGCATATTAGTGGTGCTAGTCGTATAGACATGGAACAAAGATCAAATAATATAATGTTTGCATGCTATCTGCCTAGCTAAGTCTCATGCTCCATCAGCTAGCTTGGTAACGTCATGTATGGATTATATGGTACTAGTAGGTGCGCTTGTGAAACAAGATCAATAAGACAAACATGCATGTCAAGCGCTAGCTCATAACCTTGACAAGTATAGGATGTGAGCTGGGTAAAATCAACTCGATGCATGCGGCCATCCATGTTTAAAATATTCACTAGCCTGCACTTCTCCATTAGTCGTGGCCTGGATACTAATGGTAGAAATATACACATTTTTAGTAAAGATCAAGCAAAACAACGCTACATACGTGGTTTGATCTGGAAATTAATCAAGCTTAGCTTAGCTCACACAAAGCTTACTGCATGCTAGCTCATTCACCAAAATAGATCATGTATTCCCTTCATATGGTTGCATGTGAGGAGTTCCAGATCATGGAGGTTATTTTCCCTTCATAAAAATTAGTACACAATGTTGATAGTACTGAAATAAATATGACGATTAAATATGTTCATGACACTTACTTTATGCATAGCTAAGTCTCATATAGCTAAACAAAATAGGGAATTGTCATATGGTTCCATTATACCCATGAAAAATATAAATTGATAAATACTCTTTCTTGGTTACACTACAAGCATATACCATATGCTTTGTTAGTGATAATACAAGTAAAGAGGAACAACCATACTTCACTTGGCTATGCTACACGTGGGCACATTGCTACACGGCGCTGGTGATAATACAAGTGAAGTGAAACTTAATAAAATATATGTTCATATAGAAATATCACTAGTCTCCTTATACATGATTTAGGGATAATATAAACCTAGTGTATTAACATAGGTGTTGAAATCATATCACACCGCCAAGTTGTATGTATGTTTTGCATATATACTCTCGTTTGGTTACACTACAAGCATATGATCTATGCTTTGTTAGTGATAATACAAACAAAGAGGAACAACCATACTCCATTCGGTTACGCTACACGTGGGCACATTGCTACACGACGCTGGTGATAATATGAGTGAAGTGAAACTTTATAAAATATATGTTCATATAGAAATATCACTAGTCTCCTTACACATGATTTAGGGATAATATAAGACTAGTGTATTAACATAGGTGTTGAAATCATATCACAACGCCAAGTTGTATGTATGTTTTGCATATAAGTTTAACATGCATATAAATCGACATATACTCTCGTTCGCTTACACTACAAGCATATGATCTATGCTTTGCTAGTGATAATACAAACAAAGAGAAATTACCATACTCCATTCGGTTGCGCTACACGTGGGCACATTGCTACACGGCGATAGTTATAATACAAGTGGAGTGAAAGTTTATTAAATATATTCACATAAACAAAGATAAATTCCATATGACCCCAAGCTTCTCACAAATCTGAAATCCAAAATCATATAAATATTTGACTAGTTCTATGTGGCAAATTTAGGAACTAGTATTGATCAAGTGCATGTAGCAAATTAACTTACATATCAAAATATAATCTCATATTGATTAAAACTAAACCATGCATCTCATTCATACAGGTGCATGCACCCATAAGACTAAATTACAACTAGGAGCATAGCCTAGGACACTTCACTAATATAATATAGTGCACTTGAAAAGATTAAAACTAAGAAATGCACTCCTCTCATATAGGTGCATATACATCCATGATAACTAGGGTCATAGCCTATCTTATCTGCACTAAACATATCATAGTGTATCATCAAATTTCATATAACATTCCCATATGGCTCCTCTCATATAGGTGCATATATCCACGATAACTAGGGTCATAGCCTATGTTATTTGCACTAAACATATCATAGTGCATGATCAAATTCCACAAACATCCCCATATGTTAACTTGGCGCAATGCTATATACATTGTCATCATCAAGTAAGCCAAATATTTCCTCCATACATATATAAATCACATGCATGATAAAATCGACTCATAAATAGAGCCGTGCCCTATATTGCACATGCTCATGCACATAGAAAGCACATGCATGATAAAACGACTCATAAAAAGAGTTCTATCCAAAATTGCAAACATGCCGCTTGGCAAGTAAGTTAACCATTTAAATAGATCCTCATATGATCAAAAGTATAAACACCAATCACTAATAAATATCCATCGGTTAATGAGCTATGTGAAAATAGCCAAGGCATGCATATGCCATATATATGAACACTAAGTACTATTAACATAGGTATAAGTGGATAATATGACTATTAAAATGTCATATGTTCCAAATAAATCAAACCGTCATTATTATGCTATACATATGTTAGCATTGACGAAAATGAAGGCTTCTCCGACCATCCTGGCGCAGACGACAACTAGGAGGACTTTTATTTATTTTGTGGTAGCCGTGTGTTGTAAAGCCATGTAATAGCTATGTTGAAATTCTTAATCAGGGGTTTTCTCTACGGAGATGTAATTAACAGTTCTTTTATATAAATGTAATAGTTATGGAAATAAAGTACCTACAATATTTGATCTCTTTTATTTATTTATGAACGCATTTAAATTATACTATCTGTCTCTATGACGTGGATGCGTACTTTCTATTGCCCCATTTTCCCATCATCAGACCCATTTTTGTTTGCATTAGCGGGCATCTCAGATTCATCCCCATCTTTCTCCTTATATTTATCATCTACATGAATGCCAAACATTTTTGTCATCTCAATGTCACTCATTGATGCAATCACCAAATTAGTATGTTGTTGTAGTTCTATTGCATTCCAATCAACTTTAGCTACCGCACCATGACACCCCTTTTTTGCAGCCGCATCTGCTAGAAATGTCACTTCAATAAATATGGACACGATATGAATTTGTGAAGCCCATCACCATCTGCAATTTGTTAGCCCACTTTGAGGCAGCATATCCAACTTTGGAGTCAGATTTCAGATGAATAAGCTCTGCATAAAAGGTTACATGTTTGCTTGTCAAACCATCTTGCTCATCTATTTCAGAAACCAATTCTTATCCATCCTCAATTCTAACATACTCGCCCTTCCGATTATCGAACTGTAGCAGTGACACTTCTTGCTCTGGACCCTAAGCTATACTCTCCCCAGTTTTCTACACCAAATTCTTCATCGCCTTCTCCTTCATGGACTGTAGGTCTTGAGGATCGATTGTAGCACCCCGGTAAAACCACTACTAGAAAATCGCTTGTTATTTCTGTTGTGTGCATCATCATGGCCGCATGCTCATGCCACCATGCCACATTGCATTTGAACATCGTCATCATCATGCATCTGTTTACCTAAAACTATTTTTCAAAAGCCTATTTTGTTTTCTATACTAGTCCTCTTCTTATTTCAAAGTATAAGCCTGGTCTATCCGGATTTTTCTTTTGCCTAAAAACTAATTATAAAAGGTTTATAAACAAAAATATTAAATAAACTATTTTGTTCAGGGAGGCAGCTGCAGGCCAGCCCCAAAGACCCAGCCCGCAGCCACCTAGTACCCCTAATCTAAACCCACCCGCTCTAGAAACCCTAACCCTAAACTACCACCACCTAGTCCCACCCAACAGTCGCTGTCATCACACGGCGAACATGCCCCAGCGTGTAGCACACCACGCATGCACCCCCGTGACCCACCACCCCGCAGGCCTCCCTCTCTCACGATCCTAGCAACCGCCCCGACCCTTCCCCAATCGATCGACACACCACAGTGTTGCGATCCCACCCCCGCGCGCGCTTCCTGCCGCGTCACGAGCGTGACCGCGTCGCCCAGCCCCAGCCTTAGCCCCACCCCGCGGGTCCCACCGCGACTTGGTCGCGCGCACCTTCCGATCCATCCCACCCGAGCCCCGCTCCTCGCCTCCTCCCGTCGCTCCTCTCTCAGGCACGCCGCCGGACGTCCTACTCCGCTGGTTCTTCCCGCGTGGCCCGTGTCGCCGGCCCGCCGTCGACCTCACCCCAGGCCCTGCGTTACCGGGCCGCCAGCGACTCAGCCGCTGATCCCGCCTCGACTCCGTGCCGCCTCAGGCCACCGTCGCGCGTCCCTCTCCGAGCCGCTCGAGCGCCTCGCCCCTGCGCTGGCCCGCTGCAGCCGCAACAACTCCCCCCCCCCCCCGTGTGGTGCCCCGCCGCCAGGTGCCGCCAGCGCGATCCCGCCCCCACCGGATCCCAAGGCCATCGACCGCCGCCGCCGCCGCACCGCGGGTCCTCGTCCGCAACCACCGGCCCCAGCGGTTGCCGCCCGGAGCTCCACCGGCTCTGCCCCGGCGCCTCCCGTGCGGCTTCCCGTGGTGCGCCGCCGCCCTACTACGCCCAGCCGTCAACCGCTGCCGCCCCGCCAACAACCTTCGACTGCCGCCAGGACGACCTCCGCCTCTCCGTTTGGTCGCGAGCACACCCCGTTCCTCCGTCAGTGAGACCTGATGCGCCTCTGCTCGGCTCCTGGGCGCCAGGACCCTGTGTCCTTTCTCGATCCGCCAAGGCCACCGCCGTCGGCTGCGAGACCCTCTGCAGTGCGGCCGTGCTCCTCGCCGGCCTCCTCGTCCTTGTGCGGTCCGCATCCTGCAGCTGCACAGGGTCATGCACTCCTCTTTCCGGAGTTGGTTCATTTCTGCTTGGGAAGTGTCGTTGTTTTGAGGGTGAAGGGATGGTGATTGGTGAGGTGATCGATGGGCATGTGGTGCTGCTCCTGTGCGAGCCTGTAGCGCTGTGACCTTGTGGCCTTTTGGTGTAATGGGTACTGCCACTTGGTGCCGAGAACTGTCCCAGACTCTCGAGATCTTCGCAATCGGTGTCACGGCCGTGTACCTAGACCCGTCAAGATCTTCGGGACCACAAGATCGACATCCACCCGGAGACGCCGAGGTCTACCTTACGGATCCAAAGCCCGATCCCGGAGATCGATCGCGTCAAACCCGAACCCCTCGGAACCCAAGATCGTCGATCCGACATGTGTGATCCCCTTTTCTGAGTCCTATTTTATAAATTGCCATATATATACTTGTGCATATCAAATCATTCATAGTCACACACATACTTCTTTGTTTGGGGTATTTAGATGAATCACCTAAATTAAATATGGAGACCATATGCGGGCTATTCTAATCTTATGTGGCTCCATTTAAATTTGCGTAGCGAACCGATGCCATGTTTTGCCTTGTTAATACAACATTTAAATTGGGGGGTATCTCAACAAACTTGAACCTTCTATTTAATTGTCGGGATCCCGGTTCCGCTTAATATTGTCTAATTGCACCGCATCTTTACCATGTCATGCATCATACATGCATCATGCCCGATCTTCTGTGGTAGTATTAAATAGTGTATCTGGTGTTTCTTTTAGTGTTTTGCTTATTCACGAATTAGGCCGTTGTGTGGATGCGAGTATCGACAAGTCCTTCGGATAATGTATCTTCGACAGTGTGTCCTAGGCGAGCAATCTTCCCCTTTCTACCTATTTTGCATTTTTTTTGTTTTTACTTTCTTCTGTTGATCTATTGCTACCCGTATTGTGATGCTTTAGTTTTTGTGCACCATTTATATTCCGTGTAGCCTCTATATTGTCTTGGACACATCCTATTGCCTGTTGTTTGATAGATAGTCGGTCTTGCGAGTCGTAGTTGCTTGCTCAGGTGCTGCTTCGCGTCGTTGTTGTTCCACCGTTGTTGAAAGGTTGGCACATGCTTAATGGCGGGGATGATCATGACTTTAATTTCAACTAATAATTAAAATGCTGGAAATAGATATAACTAATGCAGAGGCACCGGTGGGCAATAGATAATATTTGGTTCTTCCATGCAGAGGAACAGGTATCAAGTACTCGGGGCCTACGGGACACAAGTGAGCGTGGAAGAACCAAATATTATCTATTGCCCACCAGTGTCTTTGCATTAGTTATATCTATTCTCAGCATTTTAATTATCAGTTGAAATTAAAGTCATGATCATGTCCGCCATTAAGCATATGTCAACCTTTCAACAATGGTGGATTAACAACGACGCGAAGCAGCACCTGAGCAAGCAACTACGACCCCGGTAAACCAACGAGCTTGCCAAGTTCAATGTGAGCCATTGATCTAGACCATGAGCCTTCTTGAGCACCCATTGACCCCGTCCAGGTAAGTAAGTTTTGGAGTTATCCCACCCTCAGTAATAAACACGTCTTCCCCACGTCGATCTTCCTGACCTTCCCGTATGGGACTAAAACAAGCTCAGGCATCGGTGCATAATATTTCTCGGCTCCACCGTTTCAGAAAGGCCGAGTGATTTAAGAGCCCAGTTTTTTTCCTTATTGTGGCCTACTAGCCCACTAATACGTAGTCCTTGTTTGAAGAGAAACGACACCCCCTAAATAAAAAACAGAGACACGACATCCACGATCAGTTTTTCCCCTATCCCCGGCCTCTTGAAATCCTAACACAAACACTTAGAACACAATCTCTTGCAAAAGCACCTCTAGGCTGCAACATGGAGATAAACAAACCCAACTAAAGCCTTTATTATGGAAGTACTACAATTCTTGTAGTAGCAAATCTGGTGCCACCATTTCTTTTCATTTTCTTTCCAAGAAGACGTTTAATTACAGAGCAGAGCACAGCATGTCCAGAGAAGCAACGTAACGGGGGTGTCGCCTTCACGATTACATCAACGGTGGAGCATGTCGGTGTCGTGCAAGAGCCGAGGACGAGCCTGACACTAGTAGAAAAATGGTCTTTGGTCTAGCCCCCAAAGCCATTAATCCCGGTTCTAATAACAATTCGGGACCAATGCCAGGCATCGGTCCTGGTTCATGTCGCCAGGACATCGGTCCCGATTCATCTTGAGGTATTGGTCCCGGTTCATGAACCGGGACCAATGGTCAGCGGAGCATTGGTTCCGATTCATGCCATGAACTCGGACCAAAAGGTCCCTTTTTAGTCCTGGTTCAGAACATAAACCGGGCTAAAAAAATTTAGAAATTCTCTGCCAGCTGCTCTGCTGCGGCAGGAAAAAAGGTCCAAAATCCTGCCGCGGAGGAGAAAATCCACCCCCTGAATCGCCTTCTAGTTTCAAAAACATGTCGCAAAAAATTGTAAAAAAATTAAAAAATAAAATCCTTTCAAGTGTAGTGTCATGAAAATTAACAAACTTGAATTACGACTTGCAAAAAAAGTTATAAAAACTTCAGATGGCCACCATTTGTGCATATGATATCGAAAAAAACGTATAATATATTAAAATGATCGGCAAAAAATTACAATACTGATGACAACTGCCTTAGGCTGATTTTTTAGATTTTTGAAATTCCAAAAGAGTCAAAATTCAGATTTTTAGTTTTTTTGAAAGTAATTCAAAAAAATAAAAAACGACATATTTGGATTCCTCACATTTTTCTGATAATAATGGACATATTATTTGTGTAATTTCAATTTATGGATTTAAAGATATAAATTATGCCATATTAAATGAATTAATGCAAAAATAATAATAAAACATATTTTATTTCTATATTTATTCAATATTAGTATTACTTAGTCATTTTTTTACATTAAAATCATGTTTGTAACTCAAATTATAAGAATGTGTACTCAAAAGATGCATGGATTAATATCATTAATAGCATAGTATAGACATAAAGTTACAAGTGGTACATATGAAGGGGGATAGGAAGGAACCAAGATGTTAAACATGTTAGGGGTGGAGTAGTGTTAGGATGGGTGACCGACCGAAAAGTTGAACCAAAGATTTAAATTTGACCAGAAACTAAGTGTGATTGAGAGGCTTCGGGTGAGAGATTAACCAGTCCAAATATTCATACATTCAAAAATTTGAAAAAAATTTGTTTTTTGAAAGAATAAATAGAAAAGACCTTCCGTCTCGGTTCATGCCACGAACCGGGACCAAAGGTCCTACTGCAAGCGCACGCGACGACGGACCACGTGGAGACCCATTGATCCTGGTTCGTCCTAGAGCCGGGCCCAGCATTAGTTCCGAATGATTGGTCTCGGTTTAAAATCCGAAACCAATGACCTTATAAACCAGAACCAAAGGAAGATTTTTCTACTATTGTGGCTACGAGCAACCATGCGAGCACCCTGAGATTCATGGAGTGCGCGGAGGTGACGACTTGGTGCAGAGTGCCGACCTAGAAATGCCATGCAGATTATTGCTAGTGGCCGTGCCGTTCTTAAGTTAAGCAGCTGCTACTTGCCCTGGACCTCGATTTGAAGCCGCTGCATATTGTACAAGGGCTTGACGTGTGCATTGATAATAAGGACAAAAGTGTATCTCTAACGGTTCGATAGATCTAATCTGCTTTTTATACAAAATTTTAATAAATTTTTGAATTCAATTTTGGTAGGGGTTGCGCGAACGCATACCCCCTCTAACACAAATTACGACATCCACTCTCCCACGAGAGGAGATGGTAGATCAACATCCTCACCAAAGTGCAATGTGAGCCATTGATCTAGGCCATGAGTATTCTTGATCACCCATTGACCCTGTCCAGGTAAGTAAGTTTAAGAGTCGTCGTACCGCCTGCTAATAAACACGTACTCCCCGCGTCGATCTCCTCAAACTTCCCGTATGGGACTAATCTAAACTCAGACCGCAGTGCATAATATTTCCTGCAGGCTCGTTCGTTTAAGAAAGGCCGATTTATTTAAGGGCCCAGTTATATTTTCCTATTCTGACCTTGTAGCCCATCAATGCCTGGAGTCTGGAGTCTCCTTTCAAAAGTGGAGGAACGCGACGGTATACGAACAAGGCTTTTCCCCCTTTATCCCTGCTTGACATGGATCATATAACACAAGCCAGCCTCTTGTAAATTGTAATCCTAACACAACCACTTTTCTGAGAAATAATCTGTTGCAAAAACACCTCCTATTTTCATTTTCTTTTCAAGAAGACGTTTAATTACAGAGAATAGTGTATGCCCAGCTAGGGGACAGAACGGAATGGAACGGAAGAGGAGGTGTTGCCTTCTTCACGGTCAGGCCAACGTTAACGGTGGTGGGTTACCCGGCACCACATAGGCCGTCTTCTTGTTTGGCTGCGGCGACGGTGGCGTCGGCGTCTTCTGCGCCCCGAGAAACCGCCTAGACGACACAGCCTTCTCATGGCTGCCGTGGCCACCGCCGGCGACCCGCCGTAGCATCGCGTCACCGCCTACATCATCTGCACATATCGTGCCTCTCAGCTCGTGTAGTAGCAAAATTGCGCGCTGGAAGGAACTTCCGACCATCCTAAATTTAGCAATAAACACACAGAGAGCTGCGTACGTACCTGCAAGGGGACGGGAGGAGCATGTCGGGGTGGTGCAGGAACCTAGGACGAGAACGGATACGAGCAACCATGCGAGCACCCTGCGATGATTCATGGCGACACGGCGGGCGGAGGCCGGTGGAGGCGAAGACTTTGTTGCTCTGAGCTGAAGGGGGTACGGTACGCACGTACAGTAGTATCTAGCTAGACTTTGAGAGCTGGAAGCGTCAGAGATGTGGCAAATCCTCGCCAACCAGGACGGTATATATATATCATCGGTGGGGACGAGGGTCCAACGGCGCGCCCGCCCGTGCCGATCAGGAAATCCAAGCTGATCGATTGCTATACCAGCTACTACGAGCTGTTAGCCGCTGGCCGGCTGCGGCGCGGTAATGGAGTAGTATCTACGATTAGTTTTCCTAAGGCGGCTAAGGCTTCATGGCCTACGATGTTGGTTAGATCCCCCCATGCATCGTTTGACCTGGGCGTTTCTCAAGTTATAAGCAGCTGCTCCCCGCTCGACCTCGAATTGAAGGCGTTGCATATAGTAAAAGGGCTTACCCCGCGTATTGATCGACACGGACAAAAGTGCAATAACATTGTTTGCTCTCGCTATGGTGGACTTTCGCATCGTGATCCATAATCGCCGCATTGGAGCAAAGTCCTAAGTGATCTAACTTAAATTCGGTTCAATGGATCCGGGCTGGGCGTGAAGTTAAATAGTAGTATACTGCCACTGGTGCAAAAATGACCTCTAGTCCCGGTTCATAAGGGCCGCCATTAGTTCCGGTTCCCGAACCGGGACCAATCACTCGGGACTAATGTTGGTCCCGATTCGCGCATGAACCCGGACCAATGGGTCTCCACGTGGGCGGGCGCGCGACGAGGGGGTGGATCATTGGTCCCGGTCCGCGTGGCAGCGTGATAGACGGGCGGGGTAGATCATTGGTCCCGGTTCTTGGCATGAACCGGAATCATTGGTCTCTATGCCGCGGCTGGATTTTCGGGCTATTTTTGTGCCGCGGCAGGGTTTTGTGCCACGGCAGGATGTTCGGGCTATTTTTCTGCCGCGGCAGGATTTTTTTATCAGTTTAATGATACTACATATACATCAATAATGAAACCACGATATATATATATATATATATTACACATCATACATGATCACAAATATATTATACACCGTCTCATCCGTCTTCTTGGTCGAAACATATTATAATTACAAACAATACTCTCACACGAATTTGATCTAATTTACATCTTCTTTTTTACACTTCACCCTTCCAAATGAAGCAGGTAATAATATTCTCCTTTCGGATCTATGACTTGTTCTAACAAGAATCCGACAATTTCCTCTTGAATTGCTTGCACGCGTTCTTGTGATAGAAGACCGTTCCGTATCCGTTCGATCTGGAGATCAATATATATGAATGAAACTAAACACAATTGGTGGCAATAAAATAAAGTTGTGATTATTGTTTATCGTACTTCAATTTTTTTGATGTTCCGATCTGCGCCCTTCTCTTTGGTCATCAGGCGAATGAACTCGCAGACATAGTATCCACATAAATTTTTTCTGGCTTCCTGCCTCAAGCACTTTACGAGAACGTAGTTCAATCAAAATAATAATCAAGCATGATAATGGTGGTATTGAAACTAGAATCAAAGAGATGCGTGGATCTAGCAAGTAGTACTTACAGTCAATGGTTGAAATGTAAGCTCTCGCTTCCAAACACCCCTAGTTTTCGCGGTGAACCGTTTCCAAGCCTTCTGGAGGCATTCCTGCATGTCCGCCCACTTTTCTAATGGTGTGCGTTTTAAGTTCAGGACTTTTACTACTCCGGTGTCAATAGCAATGTTTAACAGAATATAGTGGAAGTTGGACACACTAACAAAATATAACACGAGTCAATTATACGCGTAACATCGAATAAGCGAAAATAGAATGTGTACAAGACAGTAACACTCCCCAGCGTCGTAAGGAAATAGTATTTCCCTTTTGTTGCTGAAATGCTTCAACGCTTGGAACAAGTTATCCTCTGTCTCTTTGGGTTTTGTTTTTAGAGTAACTTCATGAACAAAATTACAGTCAACAAACCCAAGGTCATAGATTTGTCCTTTGTTGCATTCGGGAATCTTCATTCTGCATATATAATTAGTATAGTGATGAGTAAGATTATACAAGCAACGAATGAGCTGAGCTAGAAAGACTTAATTACAGGAATTAATAATACTTACAAACAATAGGCACTGACGATAGTTTTGTCGAGGGCGCCTTGTTGGTAAAACTGAAATAATTCTGGAAATTCGATCAGTAGGAAGCCATCTCCATGACCGTAATGGTGGTGTTTATATGTACCATAGATCCAATTTTTGGAATCAGCACAGGCTTAGATGTACCAGTTATGCAATCTTCGCATTTTTGTTGGTAGATCTTTGACTAACTCGGGTTTGACGAGAGGAGCCCCGTACTGGTACACGTATGCTGTTTCTTGGTACCCCTCGAACTCATCCATACGGCTCATGTACTCAGTAATAGACAGTCTATATAATTGGGTCTTTTCTCCGTACAGTCGAATAAACTCCGGATCAATGTTCGGATTATGCCGCTCCTGGGCTCTCCACTCATTGGTATTGTACACTTTGAGCGGTTCAATCGATTGATTTTTCTGTTGTCCGAGCTGGGCAACTTCTTTCCCGACTCTCCGCTCTTTTGCCTCAGCCAACTTGGTAATAAAGCGATTATAGTCTGATGTGAGCGCTATGGGTTGGTGAAGCTGAATCTTAAGCGCGGCTGCTTTGGCTTTATCTTCTGTGGTGACCGGGAAATATGCCTCTATCGCCTTTTTCTTGTTAGCCATGTCAATCTTTCACTTTTCATAATGGGCAGCTGCGGCCGCATCAGTTTCCTCATCTGTCTTCTCGCAAGGTAGCTTCTTCATATTCTGATGAGGTACTTTTGGGAGGGGCGATAGCTTACGTTTCGGTGATCGGAACGTGCTCTTGCTGCTACTGCTGGTGTTGCCCCCCTTAGTATACTTCCGCTTTTGTCTCTGAGGCTTAGGGGACGGAGACGGCTGACGCGGCGGTGATGGAGACGGTTGCGCTGAGTGGTGAGGCGGTGAAGGCGATGGTTGCGCTGGAGAATGGTGAGGTGGCGGCGAAGGTGGATTGCTGCTCTGAGGAGTGGGTGGCCTTGGCGGCACATAATTTGGAAGCATGATGCGCTCCTTTGGCCATAGAATAGTCCCCCCTTTGGCTTCTCCTAGTTGAGTCAGCTCTATATCTTCCCCTGCAGGGTGGTCTAACTTCAGCTCCTCAAAATCTTCCTTCACCTCATCCACCATGACGACAGCGTACCCTTTTGGAACCGGTCTGCAATGCCAAGTTGGGTTAGATGCAATTGGTATCGCCATGCCGACCACCGCCGTCACCCTTAAGTTCATAACCTGCACCTTTAGCTCACAAGTTGTGGTCTCCGTGATATCATCCACTGGGTAGCGTTTAGGAGGAGATGTCGTCGGTGCATCATCATCAACATCATGGAGCTGCGTGGAAGCGATGTTGCTTTTCTTATTCGATAGGGCGCCGGTACCCTCGAATGCAGCTTCTACCACATGCCGCTGATATTGGCCGCTAGTACATTGCTGGCTAAGTCTGTCGAGTTGATCCTGGTGCCGCTTTAATGCTTCTTCTACATTACGCAGCCGGTCTGCAGCGGCCACTTTCTCAGCTGCCTCCCTTTCCTTTCTCCTCTGATGGCTTTTATCGGGATATCTCTTCATTTCCGGGGGGAAGGCAACCTTCCACGGCTTGGAGACTGGTGTGCCTCGTGCTCGTTCGTCGTGTTCAGGATTTTTAAGGGCGCGTGTGAGCTCGTCGTTCTCTCTATCGGGAACGAACCGTCCCACTGCAACATCATCTACTGCATTTCTAATATTGTCGATGGGCAGTAGGGGATCATCTTTGTGTTTCTGATTATATATTGCCCTCCCTTCTTTGTCCAACGTGCCCCCATGGCCGTAAAACCAGTTTTTCGCCCGTGGTGTCCATGTTGCGGGCTCTGGTCTGATCCCGGCATCTATGTAATTGACCTCAAGTGCATCCCACTTAGGCATGCAACCGGCGTAGCCAGCAGGCCCCATGTTATGATGGTATACTTTCTTAGTATTTATTCTAGACCTTTCCTTAGCTTTCTCCGATGTCTTGTACTTCACAAAATCCTCCCACTGGTGTCTTAACTTAGCATAGCTGGCTTGATTGAAATTCGGAGTCTTCTCTACCTTGACAAAGTTATTGTACAGTTTCTTCTTCCAGTTCTTGAATGCATCGGCCATCTTGATGAGAGAAAACTTCTTGACTCTTTGCACAAGCTCCATTCTTGCTCTCTCCTCCTCATATGGATTCACATCTGGCATCGGCAGGAGGAAATTAATCATGAGCTTGTCAAAAAGCCTATCTTTGGCGTTGTCGCCGACTTACGGGACTCCACAACCGCTTGGCCGATTCCATTCTTGAACGGTGATCGGGATGTAGTCCCTCACAAGAACTCTGCATTGCTTGACAAAAAAATTTGTGACATCGACGGAAGCTACGGTTCGCCATCCACACCGACCACGTCGATCCTATACCTCACAGTGTCATCCAACTTTTTTGTTGGGCCTCGTTTCGTTCTTACGGAAGAAGTTCTCGATCCGGAGGGCTAAAAGAAGAAAGAGTGTTAATATATGCATGTATATATATAGACAGCAGCATTTTAATTACAAAAATACATATATACACCTCGACGGTGTTTGCGAGATTTAAGGTTCTGCCGGAGCCATCGCCTTCTTCCTCATCGGCTTCTCCCCTGTCCCAGGCTTCGGCTTCTACCTCACCGGAGTCGTCTCCTCGGTTGAGAGACTCATCTCCCTGACCGGAATCGTTCAGAAACTCACTGGTGACATCGATATCGATATCTTCATTTTCGCAGATCATTCCTTGGAGGATGTTTTCCTGATGTGTTGGATCCATAATATCTGCAAAGATGATGTTCTGGAATTACATATTAAGTTTATGATAAGAAAGGGGAAACAACAATCAACATATGGCATCGATGATGATATGACAAGTTAAACAGAGTTGAAATTTAACCCTAAGGCATGCTTGGCAATTTAAGTGGGATCCGAAGGGTCCAAACCCTAGTACAGGAGAGACCCCGAAATCACCTACGAGGGGTTGATTTCATTATCTTATTAAACTTTTAATTAAAGCTGTTGAACAATGCATGATTATGAGTCTATTGTGTAGATCTCATTTTTCTGAACATTTTGATATATTATACATATTTTGCTGACTTAGAAAGAATTATTTATTGAATTTATAAGATTAAACTCTTTTCTAAAATTATTTAAACAATTATTAAACTTTTACTGTGTCATTATGACGTCAGCTCGGGGTGGTTTTTTTTTCTACACGGCTAACGTGAAACGTTCACGAGGTGTCATATTATGTGTCATAGTTGCAAGAAAAAATATTGAACTTAAAAAATTGCAAACATCATAAAAAATCCTTCACAAATGACGTATCATGTTCGAGGTTTCATGGCATTTAGGTCAAACCACCAATGTTATGGCTAGAATCAAGGCATAGTTTGTGCTAATGTGCCCATATTGTGCACACATGTGCATCTTGGGATGGCTTATGATGTTGCAGGAGGAAGTTTTCCTTTTCGACGCACGAAAAAGCCAATTTCCATTTTTGAGGTGCTGAAATCGGGGTGTTCTATGAAGCAACCACCAAATTAAAGTTTGGCATTGGTACCAACCCATTTTTCAAAAATACTAGACCACCTTATATGGATAATTTCCTAACCGGTGTATCTGGAACCTTTCTGTCCATCCCTCATGAAAAAGACAAATTCCTGCCGAATTGGTGGAGGTTGCCAAGATTTGAACTACAAGTACATGATATAATGCTTGTGAATTTTAAAAAAAATCATTTATAGGTTCACAACATGCTATTTCATCAGAGATCCACTTCAAGTTCAGCGAGGCTCAGCCCCGGGCTAAGAAGCTTCATGCCCGCCATTTTGAATATAGTTTGAAACGGGCATAAGAAATTCAAAAATGATCCAAACAATGTGAAACCTTCGCGTGGTGTCATATTATGTGTCACAGTTGCAAGGAAAAATATTGAACTTGAAAAATTGCAAACATCATAAAAATTCCTTCACAAAATGACCTATCATGTTCGAGGTTTCATGGCATTTAGGTCAAAACACCAATGTTATGGCTAGAATCAGGACATAGTCTGTGATCATGTGCCCATATTATGCACACATGTGCATCTTGGGATGGCTTACGATGTTGCAGGAGGAAGTTTTCCTTTCGACGCACAAAAACGCCAATTTCCATTTTGAGGTGCCGAAATCGGGGTGTTCTGTGAAGCAACCACCAAACTAAAGTTTGGCATTGGTACCAACCCATTTTTCAAAAATACTAGACCACCGTATATGGACAATTTCCCAACCGGTGTATCTGGAACCTTTCTGTCCATCCCTCATGCAAAAGACAAATTCATGCCGAATCGGTAGGAGGTTGCCAAGATTTGAACTACAAGTACATGACATAATGCTTGGTTCACAACAAGCTATTTCATCAGAGATCCACTTCAAGTTCAGCGAGGCTCAGCCCCGGGCTAAGAAGCTTCATGCCCGTCGTTTTGAATATAGTTTGAAACGGGCATAACAAATTCAAAAATGATCCAAACAATGTAAAACCTTCGCGTGGTGTCATATTATGTGTCACAGCTGCAAGGAAATATATTGAACTTGAAAAATTGCAAACATCATAAAAAATCCTTCACAAAATGACCTATCATGTTCGAGGTTTCATGGCATTTAGGTCAAACCACCAATGTTATGGCTAGAATCAGGGCATAGTTTGTGATAATGTGTCCATATTGTGCACACATGTGCATCTTGGGATGGCTTACGATGTTGCAGGAGGAAGTTTTCCTTTTCGACACACGGAAAAACCAATTTCCATTTTTGAGGTGCCGAATTCGGGGTGTTCTATGAAGCAACCACCAAATTAAAGTTTGGCATTGGTACCAACCCATTTTTCAAAAATACTAGACCACCTTATACGGACAATTATCTGGAACCTTTCTGTCCATCCCTCATGAAAAAGACAAATTCCTGCCGAATCGGCAGGAGGTTGATAAGATTTGAACTACAAGTACATGATATAATGCTTGTGAATTTTTTTTAAAAATCATTTATAGGTTCACAACATGCTATTTCATCAGAGATCCACTTCAAGTTCAGCGAGGCTCAACCCCGGGCTAAGAAGCTTCATGCCCGCCGTTTTGAATATAGTTTGAAACAGGCATAACAAATTCAAAAATGATCCAAACAATGTCAAACCTTCGCGTGGTGTCATATTATGTGTCACAGTTGCAAGGAAAAATATTGAACTTGAAAAATTGCAAACATCATAAAAAATTCTTCACAAAATGACCTATCATGTTCGAGGTTTCATGGCATTTAGGTCAAACCACCAATGTTAGGGCTAGAATCAGGGCATAGTTTGTGATAATGTACCCATATTGTGCACACATGTGCATCTTGGGATGGCTTACGATGTTGCAGGAGGAAGTTTTCCTTTTCGACGCACGAAAAAGCCAATTTCCATTTTTGAGGTGCCGAAATCGGGGTGTTCTGTGAAGGAACAACCAAATTAAAGTTTGGCATTGGTACCAACCCATTTTTCAAAAATACTAGAGCACCTTATATGGAAAATTTACCGACCGGTGTATCTGGAACCTTTATGTCCATCCCTAATGAAAAAGACAAATTCCTGCCGAATCGGCAGGAGGTTGCCAAGATTTGAACTACAAGTACATGATATAATGCTTGTGAATTTTTAAAAAACATCATTTATAGGTTCACAACATGCTATTTCATCAGAGATCCACTTCAAGTTCAGCGAGGCTCAGCCCCGGGCTAAGAAGCTTCATGCCCGCCGTTTTGAATATAGTTTGAAACGGGCATACGAAATTCAAAAATGATCCAAACACTGTGAAACCTTCGCGTGGTGTCATATTATGTGTCACAGTTGCAAGGAAAAATATTGAACTTGAAAAATTGCAAACATCATAAAAAATCCTTCACAAAATGACCTATCATGTTTGAGGTTTCATGGCATTTAGGACAAACCACCAATGTTATGGCTAGAATCAGGGCATAGTTTGTGCTAATGTGCCCATATTGTGCACACAAGTGCATCTTGGGATGGCTTATGATGTTGCAGGAGGAAGTTTTCCTTTTCGACGCACGAAAAAGCCAATTTCCATTTTTTAGGTGCTGAAATCGGGGTGTTCTATGAAGCAACCACCAAATGAAAGTTTGGCATTGGTACCAACCCATTTTTCAAAAATACTAGACCACCTTATATGGACAATTTCCCAACCGGTGTATCTGGAACCTTTCTGTCCATCCCTCATGAAAAATACAAATTCCTACCGAATTGGTGGAGGTTCCCAAGATTTGAACTACAAGTACATGATATAATGCTTGTGAATTTAAAAAAATCATTTATAGGTTCACAACATGCTATTTCATCAGAGATCCACTTCAAGTTTAGCGAGGCCCAGCCCCGGGCTAAGAAGCTTCATGCCCGCCATTTTGAATATAGTTTGAAACGGGCATACGAAATTCAAAAATGATCCAAACAATGTGAAACCTTCGCGTGGTGTCATATTATGTGTCACAGTTGCGAGGAAAAATATTGAACTTGAAAAATTGCAAACATCATAAAAAATCCTTCACAAAATGACCTATCATGTTCGAGGTTTCATGGCATTTAGGACAAACCACCAATGTTATGGCTAGAATCAGGGCATAATTTTTGATAATGTGCCCATATTGTGCACACATGTGCATCTTGGGATGGCTTACGATGTTGCAGGAGGAAGTTTTCCTTTTCGACGCATGAAAAAGCCAATTTCCATTTTTGAGGTGCCGAATTAGGGGTGTTCTGTGAAGCAACCACCAAATTAAAGTTTTGCATTGGTACCAACCCATTTTTCAAAAATACTAGACCACCTTATATGGACAATTTCCCAACCGGTGTATCTGGACCCTTTCTGTCCATCCCTCATGAAAAAGACAAATTCCTACCGAATCGGTAGGAGGTTGATAAGATTTGAACTACAAGTACATGATATAATGCTTGTGAATTTTTAAGAAAATCATTTATAGGTTCACAACATGCTATTTCATCAGAGATCCACTTCAAGTTCAGCGAGGCTCAGCCCCAGGCTAAGAAGCTTCATGCCCGCCATTTTGAATATAGTTTGAAACGGGCATAAGAAATTCAAAAATGATCCAAACAATGTGAAACCTTCGCGTGGTGTCATATTATGTGTCACAGTTGCAAGGAAAAATATTGAACTTGAAAATTGCAAACATCATAAAAAATTCTTCACAAAATGACCTATCATGTTTGAGGTTTCATGGCATTTAGGTCAAACCACCAATGTTATGGCTAGAATCGGGGCATAGTTTGTCCTAATGTGCCCATATTGTGCACACAAGTGCATCTTGGGATGGCTTATGATGTTGCAGCAAGAAGTTTTCCTTTTCGACGCACGAAAAAGCCAATTTCCATTTTTGAGGTGCTAAAATCGGGGTGTTCTATGAAGCAACCACCAAATGAAAGTTTGGCATTGGTACCAACCCATTTTTCAAAAATACTAGACCACCTTATATGGACAATTTCCCAACCGGTGTATCTGGAACCTTTCTGTCCATCCCTCATGAAAAAGACAAATTCCTGCCGAATTGGTGGAGGTTGCCAAGATTTGAACTACAAGTACATGATATAATGCTTGTGAATTTTAAAAAATCATTTATAGGTTCACAACATGCTATTTCATCAGAGATCCACTTCAAGTTAGCGAGGCTCAACCCCGGGCTAAGAAGCTTCATGCCCACCATTTTGAATATAGTTTGAAATGGGCATACGAAATTCAAAAATGATCCAAACAATGTGAAACCTTCGCGTGGTGTCATATTATGTGTCACAGTTGCAAGGAAAAATATTGAACTTGAAAAATTGCAAACATCATAAAAAATCCTTCACAAAATGACCTATGATGTTCGAGGTTTCATGGCATTTAGGTCAAACCACCAATGTTATGGCTAGAATCAGGGCATATTTTGTGATAATTTGCCCATATTGTGCACACATGTGCATCTTGGGATGGCTTACGATGTTGCAGGAGGAAGTTTTCCTTTTCGATGCACGAAAACGCCAATTTCCATTTTTGAGGTGCCGAAATCGGGGTGTTCTGTGAAGCAACCACCAGATTAAAGTTTGGCATTGGTACCAACCCATTTTTCAAAAATACTAGACCACCGTATATGGATAATTTCCCAACCAGTGTATTAGGAACCTTTCTGTCCATCCCTCATGAAAAACACAAATTCGCGCCGAATCGGTAAAAGGTTCCCAAGATTTGAACTACAAGTACATGACATAATGCTTCTGAATTTTGAAAAAAATCATTTATAGGTTCACAACATGCTATTTCATCAGAGATCCACTTCAAGTTCAGCGAGGCTCAACCCCAGGCTAAGAAGCTTCATGCCCGTCGTTTTGAATATAGTTTGAAACAGGCATAACAAATTCAAAAATGATCCAAACAATGTAAAACCTTCGCGTGGTGTCATATTATGTGTCACAGTTGCAAGGAAATATATTGAACTTGAAAAATTGCAAACATCATAAAAATTCCTTCACAAAATGACCTATCATGTTCGAGGTTTCATGGCATTTAGGTCAAACCACCAATGTTATGGCTAGAATCAGGGCATAGTTTGTGATAATGTGCCCATATTGTGCACACATGTGCATCTTGGGATGGCTTACGATGTTGCAGGAGGAAGTTTTCCTTTTCGACGCACGAAAAAGCCAATTTCCATTTTTGAGGTGCCGAATTAGGGTTGTTCTGTGAAGCAACCACCAAATTAAAGTTTGGCATTGGTACCAACCCATTTTTCAAAAATACTAGACCACCTTATATGGACAATTTCCCAACCGGTGTATCTGGACCCTTTCTGTCCATCCCTCATGAAAAAGACAAATTCTTGCCGAATCGGCAGGAGGTTGATAATATTTGAACTACAAGTACATGATATAATGCTTGTGAATTTTTTTTAGAAATCATTTATAGGTTCACGACATGCTATTTCATCAGAGATCCACTTCAAGTTCAGTGAGGCTCAACCTCGGGCTAAGAAGCTTCATGCCCGCCGTTTTGAATATAGTTTGAAACGGGCATAAGAAATTCAAAAATGTTCCGAACAATGTGAAACCTTCGCGTGGTGTCATATTATGTGTCACAGTTACAAGGAAAAATATTGAACTTGAAAAATTGCAAACATCATAAAAAATTCTTCACAAAATGACCTATCATGTTCGAGGTTTCATGGCATTTAGGTCAAGCCACCAATGTTAGGGCTAGAATCAGGGCATAGTTTGTGATAATGTACCCATATTGTGCACACATGTGCATCTTGGGATGGCTTACGATGTTGCAGGAGGAAGTTTTCCTTTTCGACGCACGAAAAAGCCAATTTCCATTTTTGAGGTGCCGAAATCGGGGTGTTCTGTGAAGGAACAACCAAATTAAAGTTTGGCATTGGTACCAACCCATTTTTCAAAAATACTAGAGCACCTTATATGGAAAATTTACTGACCGGTGTATCTGGAACCTTTATGTCCATCCCTAATGAAAAAGAAAAATTCCTGCCGAATCGGTAGGAGGTTGCCAAGATTTGAACTACAAGTACATGATATAATGCTTGTGAATTTTTAAAAAACATCATTTATAGGTTCACAACATGCTATTTCATCAGAGATCCACTTCAAGTTCAGTGAGGCTCAGCCCCGGGCTAAGAAGCTTCATGCCCGCCGTTTTGAATATAGTTTGAAACGGGCATAAGAAATTCAAAAATGATCCAAACACTGTGAAACCTTCGCGTGGTGTCATATTATGTGTCACGGTTGCAAGGAAAAATATTGAACTTGAAAAATTGCAAACATCATAAAAAATTCTTCACAAAATGACCTATCATGTTTGAGGTTTCATGGCATTTAGGTCAAACCACCAATGTTATGGCTAGAATCGGGGCATAGTTTGTGCTAATGTGCCCATATTGTGCACACAAGTGCATCTTGGGATGGCTTATGATGTTGCAGCAAGAAGTTTTCCTTTTCGACGCATGAAAAAGCCAATTTCCATTTTTGAGGTGCTGAAATCGGGGTGTTCTATGAAGCAACCACCAAATGAAAGTTTGGCATTGGTACCAACCCATTTTTCAAAAATACTAGACCACCTTATATGGACAATTTCCCAACCGGTGTATCTGGAACCTTTCTGTCCATCCCTCATGAAAAAGACAAATTCCTGCCGAATTGGTGGAGGTTGCCAAGATTTGAACTACAAGTACATGATATAATGCTTGTGAATTTTAAAAAATCATTTATAGGTTCACAACATGCTATTTCATCAGAGATCCACTTCAAGTTTAGCGAGGCTCAACCCCGGGCTAAGAAGCTTCATGCCCACCATTTTGAATATAGTTTGAAACGGGCATACGAAATTCAAAAATGATCCAAACAATGTGAAACCTTCGCGTGGTGTCATATTATGTGTCACAGTTGCAAGGAAAAATATTGAACTTGAAAAATTGCAAACATCATAAAAAATCCTTCACAAAATGACCTATCATGTTCGAGGTTTCATGGCATTTAGGTCAAACCACCAATGTTATGGCTAGAATCAGGGCATATTTTGTGATAATTTGCCCATATTGTGCACACATGTGCATCTTGGGATGGCTTACGATGTTGCAGGAGGAAGTTTTCCTTTTCGATGCACGAAAACGCCAATTTCCATTTTTGAGGTGCCGAAATCGGGGTGTTCTGTGAAGCAACCACCAGATTAAAGTTTGGCATTGGTACCAACCCATTTTTCAAAAATACTAGACCACCGTATATGGATAATTTCCCAACCAGTGTATTAGGAACCTTTCTGTCCATCCCTCATGAAAAACACAAATTCGCGCCGAATCGGTAAAAGGTTCCCAAGATTTGAACTACAAGTACATGACATAATGCTTCTGAATTTTGAAAAAAATCATTTATAGGTTCACAACATGCTATTTCATCAGAGATCCACTTCAAGTTCAGCGAGGCTCAACCCCAGGCTAAGAAGCTTCATGCCCGTCGTTTTGAATATAGTTTGAAACGGGCATAACAAATTCAAAAATGATCCAAACAATGTAAAACCTTCGCGTGGTGTCATATTATGTGTCACAGTTGCAAGGAAATATATTGAACTTGAAAAATTGCAAACATCATAAAAATTCCTTCACAAAATGACCTATCATGTTCGAGGTTTCATGGCATTTAGGTCAAACCACCAATGTTATGGCTAGAATCAGGGCATAGTTTGTGATAATGTGCCCATATTGTGCACACATGTGCATCTTGGGATGGCTTACGATGTTGCAGGAGGAAGTTTTCCTTTTCGACGCACGAAAAAGCCAATTTCCATTTTTGAGGTGCCGAATTAGGGTTGTTCTGTGAAGCAACCACCAAATTAAAGTTTGGCATTGGTACCAACCCATTTTTCAAAAATACTAGACCACCTTATATGGACAATTTCCCAACCGGTGTATCTGGACCCTTTCTGTCCATCCCTCATGAAAAAGACAAATTCTTGCCGAATCGGCAGGAGGTTGATAATATTTGAACTACAAGTACATGATATAATGCTTGTGAATTTTTTTTAGAAATCATTTATAGGTTCACGACATGCTATTTCATCAGAGATCCACTTCAAGTTCAGTGAGGCTCAACCTCGGGCTAAGAAGCTTCATGCCCGCCGTTTTGAATATAGTTTGAAACGGGCATAAGAAATTCAAAAATGTTCCGAACAATGTGAAACCTTCGCGTGGTGTCATATTATGTGTCACAGTTACAAGGAAAAATATTGAACTTGAAAAATTGCAAACATCATAAAAAATTCTTCACAAAATGACCTATCATGTTCGAGGTTTCATGGCATTTAGGTCAAGCCACCAATGTTAGGGCTAGAATCAGGGCATAGTTTGTGATAATGTACCCATATTGTGCACACATGTGCATCTTGGGATGGCTTACGATGTTGCAGGAGGAAGTTTTCCTTTTCGACGCACGAAAAAGCCAATTTCCATTTTTGAGGTGCCGAAATCGGGGTGTTCTGTGAAGGAACAACCAAATTAAAGTTTGGCATTGGTACCAACCCATTTTTCAAAAATACTAGAGCACCTTATATGGAAAATTTACTGACCGGTGTATCTGGAACCTTTATGTCCATCCCTAATGAAAAAGAAAAATTCCTGCCGAATCGGTAGGAGGTTGCCAAGATTTGAACTACAAGTACATGATATAATGCTTGTGAATTTTTAAAAAACATCATTTATAGGTTCACAACATGCTATTTCATCAGAGATCCACTTCAAGTTCAGTGAGGCTCAGCCCCGGGCTAAGAAGCTTCATGCCCGCCGTTTTGAATATAGTTTGAAACGGGCATAAGAAATTCAAAAATGATCCAGACACTGTGAAACCTTCGCGTGGTGTCATATTATGTGTCACGGTTGCAAGGAAAAATATTGAACTTGAAAAATTGCAAACATCATAAAAAATTCTTCACAAAATGACCTATCATGTTTGAGGTTTCATGGCATTTAGGTCAAACCACCAATGTTATGGCTAGAATCGGGGCATAGTTTGTGCTAATGTGCCCATATTGTGCACACAAGTGCATCTTGGGATGGCTTATGATGTTGCAGCAAGAAGTTTTCCTTTTCGACGCATGAAAAAGCCAATTTCCATTTTTGAGGTGCTGAAATCGGGGTGTTCTATGAAGCAACCACCAAATGAAAGTTTGGCATTGGTACCAACCCATTTTTCAAAAATACTAGACCACCTTATATGGACAATTTCCCAACCGGTGTATCTGGAACCTTTCTGTCCATCCCTCATGAAAAAGACAAATTCCTGCCGAATTGGTGGAGGTTGCCAAGATTTGAACTACAAGTACATGATATAATGCTTGTGAATTTAAAAAAATCATTTATAGGTTCACAACATGCTATTTCATCAGAGATCCACTTCAAGTTTAGCGAGGCTCAACCCCGGGCTAAGAAGCTTCATGCCCACCATTTGAATATAGTTTGAAACGGGCATACGAAATTCAAAAATGATCCAAACAATGTGAAACCTTCGCGTGGTGTCATATTATGTGTCACAGTTGCAAGGAAAAATATTGAACTTGAAAAATTGCAAACATCATAAAAAATCCTTCACAAAATGACCTATCATGTTCGAGGTTTCATGGCATTTAGGTCAAACCACCAATGTTATGGCTAGAATCAGGGCATATTTTGTGATAATGTGCCTATATTGTGCACACATGTGCATCTTGGGATGGCTTACGATGTTGCAGGAGGAAGTTTTCCTTTTCGACGCACGAAAAAGCCAATTTCCATTTTTGAGGTGCCGAAATCGGGGTGTTCTGTGAAGCAACCACCAAATTAAAGTTTAGCATTGGTACCAACCCATTTTTCAAAAATACTAGACCACCTTATATGGACAATTTCCCAACCGGTGTATCTAGAAGCTTTCTGTCCATCCCTCATGAAAAAGACAAATTCCTGCCGAATCGGTAGGAGGTGGCCAAGATTTGAACTACAAGTACATGATATAATGCTTGTGAATTTTAAAAAAAATCATTTATAGGTTCACAACATGCTATTTCAATAGAGATCCACTTCAAGTTCAGCGAGGCTTAACCCCGGGCTAAGAAGCTTCATGCCCGCCGTTTTGAATATAGTTTGAAACGGGCATAAGAAATTCAAAAAAGATTGAAACAATGTGAAACCTTCGCGTGGTGTCATATTATGTGTCACAATTGCAAGGAAAAATAGTGAACTTGAAAAATTGCAAACATCATAAAAAATCCTTCACAAAATGACCTATCATGTTCGAGGTTTCATGGCATTTAGGTCAAACCACCAATGTTATGGCTAGAATCAGGGCATAGTTTGTGCTAATGTGCCCATATTGTGCACACATGTGCATCTTTGGATGGCTTACGATGTTGCAGGAGGAAGTTTTCCTTTTCGACGCACGAAAAAGCCAATTTCCATTTTTGAGGTGCCGAAATCGGCGTGTTCTCTGAAGCAACAACCAAATTAAAGTTTGGCATTGGTACCAACCCATTTTTCAAAAATACTAGACCACCTTATATCGACAATTTCCCGACCGGTGTATCTAGAACCTTGCTATCCATCCCTCATGAAAAAGACAAATTCCTGCCGAATCGGTAGGAGGTTGCCAAGATTTGAACTACAAGTACATGATATAATGCTTGTGAATTTTTAAAAAAATCATTTATAGGTTCACAACATGCTATTTTCATCAGAGATCCACTTCAAGTTCAGCGAGGCTCAACCCCGGGCTAAGAAGCTTCATGCCTGCCGTTTTGAATATAGTTTGAAATGGCCATAAGAAATTCAAAAATAATCCAAACAATGTGAAACCTTCACATGGTGTCATATTATGTGTCACAGTTGCAAGGAAAAATATTGAACTTGAAAAATTGCAAACATCATAAAAAATCCTTCACAAAATGACCTATCATGTTCGAGGTTTCATGGCATTTAGGTCAAACCACCAATGTTATGGCTAGAATAAGGGCATAGTTTGTGCTCATGTGCCCATATTGTGCACACATGTGCATCTTGGGATGGCTTACGATGTTGCAGGAGGAAGTTTTCCTTTTCGATGCACGAAAAATCCAATTTCCATTTTTGAGGTGCCAAAATCGGGGTGTTCTGTGAAGCAACCACCAAATTAAAGTTTGGCATTGGTACCAACCCATTTTTCAAAAATACTAGACCATCTTATATGGACAATTTCCCAACCAGAGTATCAGGAACCTTTCTGTCCATCCCTCCTGAAAAAGACAAATTCCTGCTGAATCGGTAGGAGGTTGCCAAGATTTGAACTACAAGTACATGATATAATGCTTGTGAATTTAAAAAAAAATCATTTATAGGTTCACAAGATGCTATTTCATCAGAGATCCACTTCAAGTTCAGCAAGGCTTAGCCCCGTGCTATGAAGCTTCATGCCCGCTGTTTTGAATATAGTTTGAAACGGGCATAAGAAATTCAAAAATGATCCAAACAATGTGAAACCTTCGTGTGGTGTCATATTATGTGTCACAGTTGCAAGGAAAAATAGTGAACTTGAAAAATTGCAAACATCATAAAAAATCCTTCACAAAATGACCTATCATGTTCGAGGTTTCATGGCATTTAGGTCAAACCACCAATGTTATGGCTAGAATCAGAGCATAGTTTGTGATAATGTGCCCATATTGTGCACACTTGTGCATCTTTGGATGGCTTATGATATTGCAGGAGGAAGTTTTCCTTTTCGACGCACGAAAAAGCCAATTTCCAGTTTTGAGGTGCCGAAATCGGGGTGTTCTGTGAAGCAACAACCAAATTAAAGTTTGGCATTGGTACCAACCCATTTTTCAAAAATACTAGACCACCTTATATCGACAATTTCCCGACCGGTGTATCTAGAAGCTTTCTGTCCATCCCTCATGAAAAAGACAAATTCCTGCTGAATCGGTAGGAGGTTGCCAAGATTTGAACTACAAGTACATGATATAATGCTTGTGAATTTTTTTAAAAATCATTTATAGGTTCACAACATGCTATTTCATCAGAGATCCACTTCAAGTTCAGTGAGGCTCAGCCCCGGGCTAAGAAGCTTCATGCCCGCCGTTTTGAATATAGTTTGAAACGGGCATAAGAAATTCAAAAATGATCCAAAAAATGTGAAACCTTCGCGTGGTGTCATATTATGTGTCACAGTTGCAAGGAAAAATATTGAACTTGAAAAATTGCAAATATCATAAAAAATCCTTCACAAAATGACCTATCATGTTCGAGGTTTCATGGCATTTAGGTTAAA
The DNA here is from genome assembly GCA_910589775.1 of Avena eriantha. NCBI lineage: Eukaryota > Viridiplantae > Streptophyta > Magnoliopsida > Poales > Poaceae > Avena > Avena eriantha. The sequence goes on from OU342744.1 coordinate 95,355,089, forward strand.
CCACCAATGTTATGGCTAGAATCAGGGCATAGTTTGTGATAATGTGCCCATATTATGCACACATGTGCATATTGGGATGGCTTACGATGTTGTAGGAGGAAGTTTTCCCTTTCGACACACGAAAATGCCAATTTCCATTTTTCGTGCGTGGGTGCAACCGAGACTAAAGCTTTAGTCCTGGCTGGGGCTGCAACCGAGACTAAAGCTGTCGGTGAGATAAGGATGCGTGGGTAAACTTTAGTCCCAGATGGTGGGTGCAACCGAGACTAAAGTTGTCGGTGGGATAAGGACGCGTGGGTAACCTTTAGTCCCGGCTGGTGGGTGCAACCGAGACTAAAGCTGTCGGCGGGACAAGGACGTGTGGGTGGACGCACTGCTCGATGAGATAAAGCATGTAGCGCATGACGCCCTGTCGGAGGAACAAGACAAAGTAGAAGCGGTGCCGTGCCTATAAAAGGACCATCGATACGCCATGGTAAGCAGCTCAACAAGCCAACATAGGTAGAGAGAGTTTCATCCCCATAGATGGAGGGTTAGGAAATCTCCCGTGGCGGAGCTTCTCGAAGATGTCGTTGGTGCACACGCCCTACGGCATCTTCAGAAGCTCCGCCTCAAAAAAAATTCCCTGCAAGCCCGTGAAAGACTCCATCTCGTCTAACAGTGTTGGGGAAAGGGTTGGAAAATCTCCCGTGGCGGAGCTTCTCGAAGATGTCGTTGGTGCACACGCCCTACGACATCTTTGGAAGCTCCGCCTTGGAAAAATTTCCCTGCAAGCCCGTGAAAGACTCCATCTCCGCTTCATGCACAACCAAGGAGGAAGGTTGTAGATACATAGAGTCACTGGCCATGTGCTGTGACTACAGCTCTGCTCCCCAAAAGGATTCATGCCGTCTGTACTTAGACCAAACCATAAGTTCCTCGCGTCACCTGCAAAGTTCGGGTACTTTCTCTCGATGTTTTTCCACTACGACCCATCGGCGGGGTGTCTCAGTTTCTCGTCTTTCTTACGCTCTTCTTTGTGCCATCGCAACAACCTGGCATGCTCTTTATTTCTAAACAGATGTTTCAACCGTGGTATTATAGGAGCATACCACATAACCTTAGCAGGAACCCTCTTCCTGGAGGGCTCGTCATCGCCCTCAACATCACCAGGGTCATCTTGTCTGATCTTGTATTGACATGCAGAGCATACCGGGCATTTATCCATATTCTCGTACTTCTCACCACGGTACAGGATGCAGTCATTAATGCATGCATGTATCTTCTCCACATCTAATCCTAGAGGGCAGATAGTCTTCTTTGCTTCGTACGTTGTCTCGGGCAGCTCGTTATCCTTTGGAAGCTTCGGCTTCATTATTTTCAGTAACTTCTCAAATCCCTTGTCAGATAAGCCAGTCTCTTCCTTCCGTTTCAGCAGTTCAAGTGTGGTACTAAGCTTTGTGCTGCCATCTTCGTAATTTGGGCACAACAACTTTTTGTGATCCTTTTGCATGGCCTCCAACTTAAGCTTCTCTCTTTCTGTATCACATTGTTGCTTTGCATCACAAATGACCCGACCAAGACCATCAGCAGGCTCATCCGATACCCGTTGTTCTTCTTCATTGTCGCCTCCCTCTTCTTCATTGTCTTCCATTGCAGTATCACCGTATTCTTCAGGGGACATAGGATAGCTGTCATCATCCTCCTCTTCTTCATTTTCTTCCAGCCTAACCCCTCTTTCTCCGTGCATGGCCCAACAATAATATTCGGGCATGAAACCTCTCTGAAGCAGATGGCTTTGAAGGATTCTCGGGGCAGAGTGCTTCGCTATGTTCCGACAGTCGACGCAGAGACAAGGCATAAAATTATCCACTTTGTTTGCCTTAGCCAAATCGATATATTTATGCAGGCCTGCAATAAAATCGGAATCGCGTCGGTCGCCATACATCCATCGCATCCGTGCATCGATCTACGTCATAATAATTAACCATTACAATAACATCGTGAATAGTAAAATGACCACCCTACATGGATACATGCAATATTTTTGTATCAGTTACAGATAAAGAAGATAAGGTTGCTAACCTCAGCCGATGATACCGTGTTGTGCGAACTAAAGTGTGACTCGGACATTTCGTTGAACGCCTTGTGTGCAATCAAAGAAAAAAAAAGCTAGCACCAACACCTCACACACAATCCAGCAAAATTTGGTGGGCAAAGGGCTGGGCTTATATATAGCCAGGGGAGGGTTTTTGGTCCCGGTTAAAGCCATGAACTGGGACCAAAGCACCTCCCGCGCGACACGTGGCAGCCCAGCAGCTCGCCTCCCACCCAGGTCATTAGTCCCGGTTAATGGCACGACCCAGGACCAATAACCTTGGTAGGGGGCGCGTTGCTGGGCCGCCACGTGTCGTGTGGGAGGGGCTTTGGTCCCGGTTCGTGGCAATAGCCGGGACCAATGCCCACCGTCGCTTCATTGTCCCCATGTATAAATATGAGACCACAACGCTCGCTTTCGCCATCGCCTCGGCCTTTCTGCAGTCGATCTCCACCCCACCCCTTTAGCCATCGCCTCTCCACCGCGCCGTCGGCTCGCCTCCCCTCCCTCTCCAATCTCCACCGCGCCGCCATGGAGGTGCCCACGCTCAACAACTACGAGGCGGTGATGTTTGTGTACTACGGCATCCTCGCGCCACCACGCGCGATCGTGCCCGCCGGATTTCGCATCAGCGAGGCGGGTGTGCTGGTGGCTCCGCTCCTCAACCCCCGCGGATACGAGATGGAGTGCGTCATCGCGGAGCGTCGCCGCCAGCTGCCCGCATGGATGAGGGCGTTGCCCCGGTACACGGCGGCCAGCGAGTATTGGTCCCGGCTGTTCAAGAAGGAGCGGAAGGCCAAGCTTGGCAACCGCATCGTGGACGGGCGCGTGGTGCACCCGGATCTCCGCAACCGAGAAGGGCGGGAGATGTTCTGGTCCGTCCCTGAACAGACCATCTACACCGCCATCGACGCCGCTAGCCGTGCAGAGAAGCTCCGTCTCCCGAACAACGCCGAAATCGTGGAGATTTCGTCCGATGACGACGAGGAAGCCGGCGGCTCAGAGGATAGCGGCAGCCGAAGTGTTGTCGACTAGGAAAATTTGTAAAGTCGCATCTTTGTTTGGAAAAATTTGTGGTCGAATAATAAAATGTCTCAATTTAGATCTTTGTCTCGATTAATTTGTGGAGGATTTTTTCAAAAATACTGATCAATTCAATTTCTACCTCGAATTAATTTCTGCGTCGAATTAATTTACATTAATTGTTCTGGATTGCGGACCATCGCGGGGTTTTTGGTCCCGGTTCGTGGCATGAACTGGGACCAATGTCCCGCAGAGCGCCACGTGTGCGTCGGGGGGGCATTGGTCCCGATTCATGCCACGAACCGGGACCAATGCTTAGAGATGAACCGGGACCAATGCCCAAGCGGCATGAACCGGGACCAGTGCCTGGCATTGGTCCCAATTATGAAAACGAACCGGGACCAATGGAATTTGGGCGCTGGACCAAAGGCCCTCTTTCTACCAGTGTGCCAACATGGCGGATCTCGAGCTGCCGTGTCGTCTGCTCCGGCCTACGGCCTACCGTACCATATATATGCCGGGGATGTGCACCAGCGCTAGCTGCCTTGATCATGACCTGCTACTAGTCCTAAAGAAAAACTACAATCATTTTAATTTGTGCCAGGACCCTGGTAAGAGGGGTATCTGACCATGCAACATTATACTTATTCAAAGTGTTATTGTGCAACCGGTTATATTTAAACCTTTTCGATTTGAATTGTGCTGCCTGAGCAGAGAAGATTTGCCAACCGTGGTCAGCAAAGTAGCAAAGTTTCGCATGATGTGTGTATCTGGGTAAAAATGTTTTAGGTGTTTGGCAAGACAGGGCTAGGAAAATGAGAAGAGTTTTGACAAGCTAGAATTTAGAGAATGGTATAGGAATACTAAGTATGCGACTAATTTAGAGTTTTCAAAGTCCAAATATTATAGAAGTGGGTAGGAATACTAAGTACTTCGTGGCTAAAGTGTTAGAGTTATACTTTTCGGGTATACCCAAAGTTAATCTTTATACTCGGAGACCAAGATGACCCACTTGTGAGTAGAGCCTATGCCTCCACGGACGGTCCAGTCAATGGGATAGACGGAGACCCATCCGGCTACGAGAAGGGCCAGAAAAGTTATCGACTTGGACATGACAAAAGAAGTCCTAGAGTATAAGACTTAGAAGTTACTGACTATGTTGTAATATGTATCGTAATCGGATAGGTTTTACCTTGTAAACCCTAGGCCGGGGGATTATACAAGTCAAGGCATACAAACTTTCTTTAGGTCAGAAGCAATCTCATACTCGCACAAGCGACACCAACGTCAAACCCTCTGTATCCTCTGGCTTTACTGATTATAGTAGATTGATATCCGCCCATCACAGTCAGATCTGAACCTGGTAAACATGTGTGCTCCCTATCTCGGACATCCTTACGTCTCACACCCATTTTTACCACGTCTCGAGGACCCCCTCATATGGTCTACTTGTCATCAATACAACGCGATGACACAAAGCTAAAAACTAAAAAATTATATTCATCCTGGATAAAGGAATTATTCAAGGAAATGAAAGTTTGCTTAAGTACTATAAGAAAAAATATATGATATTAAGTCTCACATCGTGTTGCCACCAAAAGAAGTGAAGGAAAATTTCTGGTTAGCTTACATCAGGAAAGAGAAGAGATCCAGAAGAGATTGAAGGAAAGAATATTGTCATCAAGCGAAAGGTGTTTCCTCAAAGATTTTGAACCTTATTAGGTTGATAACCTTCTCTCTCTCAAGCTATGATCTCATCATCTTTTGTGAGATTGTTCCAGTTTAGAGATCTTATGCTCCAAGTCATGTGGTTTCCACCAAGTGATAGTAATAGACCAACGTATACCAATTTACTGAGACTCCAAACTCATAGTATTGTAGCAAGTGCAACTTTTCCAAAAAGAATGACTCTATCAGTGATATATGTAACATGTATTACTTACCAAATATAACCTAGCTAAAAGAAACCGCAAGGTAGTAAACATATTATTTTTAAATCAAGATGAGTCACTATAACATATTTTTATATCTTGTCCATTAGCAAAAGTGGTTTGACGTATAGTACATACGGCTTTTAACATTCTGGCACCCATGTGGGATATCGAAGCTATTTGGAAATTGGCTAGCAGGGATAGCAAAACAAAATAAAGTACACATCATTGTTGGTGCATGTGCTTTACTTTGGGCCTTGTGAAATTTTAGAAGTGAGTATATCTTTACCAATGCAAAATCAACTTCTTTTATGGAGGTAATTCCGATGGCTACGAATTTATTTGTACTTGCTCTTACCTACAGCCAGTGGAGAAGCGAGAGGCTATGGTTACTGGGTGCAACCGGCTAAAGATGATTGAGGGATTTATACAACCAGCCTAGTTGGCACTTTGATCACAGAATTGAAGGAGATATGCCCTAGAGGCAAATAATAAATAGGTTTTTATTGTCATATCTCAATTAGTTTATAATAGTTTCATATTGTGCTATAACTATGCCAAGTAGAAATTTTGGTGCAGGTGTGGTATGAAACAACCAAGTCCCTAGTAGCCTCTATTCATACTAGTTCGTTGGTCATGACGATGATCTAGGTTTCAAGATCATGGGCATTTATGCCAATTGACAACGGGGTCATATCATTGGAGAATGATGTGATGGACATTCCTCGAAGGATTGCAACACGATCAAGTCATATAAGTTCATTGTTGCAACAGCTATACCTAGACTCCTTTTCCTTAGACAGCTATACCTAGACTCCTTTTCCTTAGACAGCTATACCTAGACTCCTTTTCCTTAGACTGTGATGGATATCTCTGGTCCCTCTGTTGATCATTGATACAAATCATGTCTAGAGCATTCCCGAGCCATGAGAGGATACACTTAAGGGTACGATGAGAGCGATCATTCGTAAGATGGAATCACAGTAGAGAAAGAGAAAGTCGGAATTGTTCCGTAGAAAGATCCGAAGTTGTTCGGAGAAAGAATAAAGGAAAAGACCAAAAAAGTGTTTTCGGATAAATGGGAATTTAAATATACATTTATTATATGTTAATTATGAATTAATATATACTAAATAATATTTAGATTAAGATTTATAAAAGCAACTTTTATATTAGGCCAAATCCCCGGAGGGAATTAGCCTAGAAGAAAAGCTGCAGAAAAAGGAAAGGAAAAAGTAAACACCAAGCCATGTGGGCGGTGGATAATATCCACCGCACAGGGGTAGCGCCAGGCGCTGCTGGTCCCGCAGACAGGCCCACTCGGGGTGCCCCCTCGTCTCCCTACTGGCCGCTTGGGCCGCACGAGCCACGCGGAGCAAGAGCCAGCCCAACCGGGGCCAGCTGATACCGCCCACCACCTTGGGTTGCTGGCTTTGCAGGCCGCGGGGGAGGGTGGCCGGCCCACCCGGCTAGCCCTGGTCACAGCCAGGTGACGCACAAGCTGGGCCTCTAGGGGCGCGCCGGCCCATCCGGCGGCTGTTGTGCTGGCAGCTGCTTCCCCTTATCCTCTTGGTCTGGATTTTGGCCCATCCGGTTGGATGAAAATTTTGCGGTCTTTTCTTTTAGCAATTAGTGCCACATGGCTTAGCCTTTACGAAAGGCACACCCCCTTAGCCTATATAAAAGGGTGCTCATGGGTGGGATTAAAAACACACAATTTGAGAAGTCTTTTAGTTGACTTTCTCCCTCCCTCTCTCTATACCTTGTGACCATGGCCCCAAGTCTGGGTTGTGCGAACGAGGCACATCTGCAGTGCGTCGTTGCGCTACAGGGATTCCTAGCCAGATATCAACTTCCGCACTCCCGACGAGATCGAGGAGCCAAAGGTCTCATCATATACCGGATGTGTATGAAGACATGAGGCGCTTAAATGTTGTGAGCGGAGCTGCTGCACGATGAAGAAGGAGCAAAGGGTGACCTGCAAGGAGCTTCACGACCTTGAGGTGAGCTACGAGTACGACTACTTCAACCACGTTCCCCGCGGAACGTTAACCGCGTATGGTCTACAAGAGTATGTATTCTATACGCATTGGTCGTTATCGCATTACTACATAGATAGATCCTAGGTAGTTTTTAGGGTTCCAACATAGGAAATTTTTTGTTTTCTGCTGCGGATCCTCTTTAGTGGTATCAGAGCCGATCTATGCGTAGGAGTGCTGTATGGCTAGTACGCACATGTATTGTGCGGGCATTGATCCCTTAGTTGTTACCCTCTAACGTGTACTTGTTTATATCGCGGTATTGTTTGATGAAGCGACCCAGACCGACCTTACGCGTATTCGTACACGAGACTGGTTCCACGCTCAGCATACGGCTTGTACCGTATAAGTGGCTATCGGGTGTCTGTCTCTCATTCAATAGTTGATATAGCATTTACAATGGAGGGCCCGAAAGGGGTGTGATAGAGACAACTGTTGAATCCATGTTGTGGTTGGAAAGTTCGTAGACTAGAAGCGGTTCTATTGCGAAAGCCCTAACAACCACGTAAAACTCGCAATAGATAAAGTAGAGGCATCTAACTTTATTTTGCAGGAGGGCATGTGATTATGATATGGCATTAGTCGTTGCGAAGGTAAAGTAGTTTACTTTTCTGTTACTAAGTAGTATAGTAATAGTCATTGTTTCGATGGACGACCTGGTGGAGGCATCGTGGACTTGGCATCAAACCAAGGGCAAGATGGAGATCATGCCGAAGTGCTCGATGGAGATCAAGGCGCGAAAAGAAGGACCATATCATATCACATTATACATATGATGTTGATATATGTTTTACATCTTATTGGGTGCTAGTATTTAGATACTCAATGGTATCACATAAGATAATCCCTATTGAATTTCAATGTTCCGTGTTCCCCCTGTGTGTGCACCACCAAGAAAGTTCTTCGGTATGAGGCACCCTACGGTGAGTAGGGGTCAGACATATCTATGTTCGCGTACAGTGGGTGTAAGCCATGTTGCACAACGAATACACACAAGTTAGATTTGGCGAGCCTAGCATCTTACAGAGACGTGGCCTCGGAACACAAGAGATCGAAAGATCAAGCATGAGTCACATGGATGATGTGATTGGCATTATTGAATGTCTACCTTTGATAATGCACTGATGGTCGTGTTGATCGGGGGAGGTGCAGAGGATAGGGATCATGTGATCACTAAAATCGTCCCGGGGATGAAAATTTTAGTGGAGACCAATTATAAATTGATCTCTTATTATAAGCTTAGTCTAGATGTCTGTTTGCAAATATCTTAGTAGATCATGGCCTATCCCATTGAAGTCTTTACCATGGGAATATATTGCTTAATTTGGAACTTAGCAAAAGGGTCCAACTTTATAGATTAATACCCACGCCTGAGGGATATCCTCGTAAAAGGTGATCTTCTCTTCTTGATACAACAACCATTAGGAGATAATCCGATGACTTCACAATGTTTGTGTTTTCTCCATAATCATCCATTAAGCCATTCCCCATTCGATGGAGAGTTGGGCTACATTTTGTATTCTACAGAATAAGGCACATAGAATATGAGTCGTTGGATGGGTTTTTCCTCCATCATGGATGAAAAGGGATGTTTGGAAAAACACTTAGCGATCTTGCATTAGAGTTGAGAACTCTTGGAAGGCCTTGATTGCAATGGAGGTCATGGATGAAAAGGTATATATAAGATATACAAATTATAAATGTGGTTCTTGCAAAACTCGTTGTAGTTTGCAAAGTATTTGATACTTGTCCCGTTTTGTGAAAACAGGAGGATCTGCTTGAGAATTACTATCTTTGAGGCAGCGTGACTTGATGACGGCAAGCAAAACAGTTGATGGCTGACATCAAAGTTTGTCATTTGGATTAGTGGACTTGAATATAATTTGTAATCCCTGTTTGTGTGTCTTGCTTTTGGCGAGACTATTATTCATATGAACAAGTTGCAAGCTAGTTTGTACTATTCTTATGAACAATACCGTTATGGTCATATTACGATTACAAACAAGTTATTCTCATCACTATGTTAACGATAATAGTTTAAATATTTATAAAAGGATTAGAATGCTAAAAGATATCCAAAGTTTAATAATGAAATGACATTATAGTTTAAGTCATTTTGGTTATTGCATGTTCTTAATGAAGATCGTGGTCCTAAATGCTTAATATAGAGACTTTGCAAAACCATGCCTCTTGGGCAGAATGACTAAAACTCCGCATTCTGGTAAAACGGTGATATGCGAAGAAATGTTGAATCTTAGACATAGTGATGTATCGTATTTTCAACAAGTAGTGGAAATCATTTGTTAATTGTGGACTTAAGTGAATAAGCGTGTTTACTTAATGAAACAATGTTTGAAATGATTGTTCAAATGAGTTCACAACAAAAGGAGGATATTGAAATTAACAAGAGTACAAAGTCTCTTCGATTTGATCGACATGACTAAAGTATTCAAGTTAAGTTTAGCATAAAAGGGACTTGTGAAAGATGTTTCACAAATTATGGTAATTGGATGAATTCAAACTATGTTGAAATATCTAAACATCATAATCATTATGTATTAAGATACATATGGTATAATATCATCTCTTATAGGGGTTATAGTTATCGTTTAGAGTTAGAGATCGAAATAAGCAAACACTCATTTGAAATGCAAAGGAACATCTATAGATTTGTGGAAACAACACCATACGTGTTATGGCAAGTTCGAGTTTCTAGAGATTTCAATAAGTCGAAATCGTGGCGAATAAACAAGTCTTTGTAGAGCATTATTAGGAAGCTATGAATGCATCGTCCACAAGGGGTAAACCTGTTGTTGTCCTAAGTTGATGTGTCTTGATGAAGATACAGGTGGAAGAAAGTAAAAGATCAAAACAAGGTATTTGACCTTACCTCTGGATTGTTGAGTGGCGCAGCAGAATTTTTTCGTGAAACCAAACTCTACAAATAGAGGAGAAACCAATGATAATGATCATAAAGTTTTTTGTGAATACTTTTACTAAAGAAACTAGGATTCAACTATATACTCTACAAGTTTGTAGAATTATATTATTGATTCACTTGACATGTTTTGAACAAGACATACCTACGAATTACAAAGAAGCATGATGGACCTAAGTACGAGAAATGAATGGTCATTGAAATCTTGATAGTGGAATTCTCGATTTGATGATGATCAAAGAATTTTGGAATATCCAAGATTGTAGAGAGGACCTAGATTTGAGTGGGAGCAAATCAGCTTGGCTAATTCATAATATGTAGCTAACATATTTTGAGTGGGAGCTAAGTGAAATCCCTAGATCTCAAACATGAATGTCATATTTGAGTGGGAGCGTGAAATCATTCTAGGATATGTGGACGATTGCTGACTCGTGTACTAACGAGCTCGATGGGGAACCCCAAGAGGAAGGTATGATGAGCACAGTAGTAAGTTTCCGTCAGTTATGAAACCAAGGTTATCAATCCAGTAGGAGCAAGGAAACACCCCAAAGGTGTAGCTAGCTGAACGTTGGCAGGGCGCACTACCGGTGCCAGCAACAGCGCGGAGACCTGCACAACACAACCACAGAACTCTGTCCTCAACTTGCGATGAGGTTGTCAATCTCACCGGTTTTGCCAAAAACAAAGGATTAAACATATCGAATGGAAGGAAGTAATAGTTTGCAGAAAGTAAACACAAAGCAGTAAACAGTTTGTAGATTGTATGTAAAAGAAAGGACTGGGGTCCCTAGTTCACTAGAGGTGGCTCTCCTTAAGATGGATAACATGCTGGGTGAACAAATTACAGCGGGGCAATTGACAAACATCGAGAAAACAATACATGCATATACTAATCATCTTGAATCCTTTGAGACTTGATTGTGCATTACAACATTATACATAGACCGCCATCCAACTGCATCTATGACTAATAATCCACCTTCAGGTTATTATCTGAACCCCCTCCAGTATTAAATTGCAAGCAAGAGATTATTGCTTTACGAATTGTGTGTAATGTAAACAATACGATTGTTCTATGAAAAAAGGATTGTTGTTTTCTCCCTAGTAGCAACAGCACATCTAGTACCTTAGAGATTTCTATCACTTCCCTAGATTACCAGAGGCATGAACCCACTATCGAGCATAAATACTAACTCTTGGAGTTGCTAGCATCTACTTGGCCAAGATAGCTACTAACAACGGAAAGCATGCAAGATCACAAATAACAAAGACATGATAGAATCAATAATGAATCTGAAATAGCATCTCAATATCTATCGGATCCCTGCAAACACAACATGCAGAATTACAAATAGATGATCTTGATCATGAATGGAGCTCACAAGATCTAAACATGAAAGCACGAAGGAGGAGAACCAGCCATCTAGCTACTACATGGACCCGTAGTACAGAGATGAACTACTCACGCATCGACCGGAGGCTTGCATGATGAAGAAGAAGGCCTCCAGGGTGAATTCCCCTCTCCGGCAGGGTGCCAGGAAGAGCTTCAGATCCCTCCCGATCTAGGGATGGAGATGAAGGCGGCTACAGACTCTTTCGTGCATTTTTGATCGGCTACTTAGGGTTTTAGTACCGAGGGCAATATATAGGCGGAAGGAGAGGCCGAGGGGGTGCTGGGGTCGGCCAGACCACCCCCTGGCGTGGGCCAAGCCTGGCCGCGCAGCCAGGTGGTGTGGAGGCCCCCTGGCCCCTCTCCGTCTCCTATTCTGGCTCCATATGCCTTCTGTTAAAATAGCGACTTTGGCTTTTGTCCCGTCCAATTCCGAGAATATTCATTTTCTGACTTTCCTGGAACCAAAAACAACAGAAAATAGGCAGCTGGCACTGTGGCTCTTATTAATAGGTTAGTCCAAGAAATCATATGAAAATTACTCCAAAGTGTGGACAAAACACAAGAAAGTAGATAAAACCAAGCATGGAACATCAAAAATTATAGATACATTTGCAATGTATCAACGACATATATGAATGATGTTATTGGTGTTAATAATATTTAAGTTAGATAAATAAGGATGAAGTTGAAGTTATTAGACAAGAAGATCTATCGAGATAGATTAGTGAGTTTAATAAACACTAAATGGCGAATGCTTCCTGGACTTGATTCTGAAAGATGTTCAGAATGTCCTAAGCAAGATTCTGAAGAAGCTCAGAATGGAACAAGGTAAGAAAGTAGTTCTTACTATATGAATCATTGAGATAGTATTGCAACGATAGTTGAAAGAAAGAGATGCGTTGCATCTCCTATGCCTAAGTCATAGGTTCTTCCATACAACCATGTTGTATACTCGACGTAATGTGACCCGAGGATTCGGTTGGTAGGACAAAGTCTTAACTATAAGAGCATGTCTTTAAGTGATTCCTGAACTGGTCATTGTACCAGAATTAAGTTTGTACTTAAATGGCAAGAAGCAAAGTAAGTGGCATAGATGCATTTCATACACTAGGATCTACATAGATATATAAGTATAAAAGCTCCATCTGATGTGATGTATAATGTTATGGCGGGGCTAGTTCGCTTTTAACGTAGAATGATGTGTCCCAGAGCCCAGTGCCCATGAGAAAGCCCTCAAGGTTGATCTAAAGTCACTGTAAGCTCCTGGAACCCGGCCTCGTTCTGCTGCCATGACTACAGTATATACACAAAGGATAGCAAAGTGTGTTTCGAAGTTTAGATGACAACAGTGAAAACAACCGTCATTATAAACACTAGAAACAAAGTCTCACTTTGTCGCCAAACAAATACTTCGACCCATTATACAATAATGGTGTGAATGTCAAAACTAGGAAGACATTAACGATTTGCAAAAGACATAATGATCTGGTAAAACAGAACATGGACATGGCGTTTCCCATGATCAAGCATGATGTGTAAAACGCATATGGTATATGGTTTATATGAGTAAAATGCGAGTATTTGTACTCTAGTGCAAATGGGAGACTGAAGGAGATATGCCCTAGAGGCAAATAATAAATAGGGTTTTATTGTCATATCTCAATTAGTTTATAATAGTTTCATATTGTGCTATAACTGTGCCAAGTAGAAACATTGGTGCAGGTGTGGTATGAAACAACCAAGTCCCTAGTAGCCTCTATTCATACAAGTTCGTTGGTCATGAGGATGACCTGGGTTTCAAGATCATGGACATTTATGCCAATTGACAACAGGGTCATATCATTAGAGAATGATGTGATGGACATTCCTCGAAGGATTGCAACATGATCAAGTCATATAAGTTCATTATTACAATAGCTATACCTAGACTCCTTTTCCTTAGACCGTGAGCTCATATTACTCACTGTTTCCCAAGGCTGCTTAGACTACATCAACCGTCATCTAGTAATACAGTGGCCATAAAGGTGTACGTTGGGTATTCCGAAGGAACAGTAGATGACATGTGACTGCAAGACCGGGATTTGTTCACCCACATGACGGGTAAAGATACATACGGCCGGCTTGGTGAGATTACATCCATAAATGTTGCAACATGTGACTCGGTCACGGGGATGTAATATCACGGTAATAAGAAAACAGAACTTGTTGTGAACAAGATTGAACAAGGTATGTGATACCAATGATCGGATCTTGGACAAGTCGTATCAAGAAACAAAAGGGAATGGATGCTACATTTAGCGGTTCAAACTACATTGTCATCAGGAATGCATAGGGGTCACATGGATATCCCTGGTCCCTCTCTTGATCATTAATACAGATCATGTCTAGAGCATTCCCGAGCCATGAGAGGATACACTTAAGGGTACGATGAGAGTGATCATTCGTAAGACGGAATCACAGTAGAGAAGAGAAAGTCGGAATTGTTCCGTAGAGAGATCCGAAGTTGTTCAGAGAAAGAATAAAGGAAAAGACCAGAAAAGTGTTTTTGGATAAATTGGAATTTAAATATACATTTATTATATGTTAATTATTAATTAATATATACTAAATAATATTTAGATTAAGATTTATAAAAGCAACTTTTACAGGCGTTGCTGGTCCTGCAGACCGGCCCACCCGGGGTGCCCCCTCGTCTCCCCACTGGCAGCTTCGGCAGCTCGCCGCATGGTTCGCGCGGAGCGGGAGCCAGACCAACCGGGGCCTGCTGCTACCGCTCGCCGCCTTGGGCTGTTGGCTTCGCGGGCCGCGGGGGAGGGTGGCCGGCCCACCCAGCCAGCCCCGGTCACAACCAGGTGATGCACGAGCTGGGCCGCCAGGGGCGCGCCGGCCCGTCCGGCAGCTGTTGTGATGACTGTTGCTTTCCCTTTTCCTCTTGGGCTGGATTTTAGCCCATCCGGTTGGACGAAAATCCTACTGTCTTTTCTTTTAGGAATTAGTCCCACATGGCTTAGCCTTTACAAAAGGCACACCCCCTTAGCCTATATAAAGGGGTGCCCATGGGTGGGATTAAAAACACATAATTTGAGAAGTCTTTTAGTTGACTTTCTCCCTCCCTCTCTATACCTTGTGACCATGGCCCCAAGTTTGGGTTGTGCGAACGAGGCACACCTGCAGTACATCGTTGCGCTACAGGGATTCCTAGCCGGATATCAACTTCCGCACTCCCGGCGGGATCGGGAAGCCGTAGGTCTCATCGTGCATCGGATGTTACGAAGACACGAGGCGCAACACTTAGGGCGCTTAAATGTCTTGAGCCGAAGCTGCTGCACGATGAAGAAGGAGCAAGGTGTGACCTACGAGGAGCTTCGCGACCTTAAGATCGGCTACGAGTACGACTACTTCAACCACGTTCCCCGCGGAACGTTAACCGCGTATGGTCTATAAGGGTATGTATTCTATACGCATTGGCCGTTACCGTATTACTATATAGATAGATCCTAGGCAGTTTTTGGGATTCCAATGTAGGAAAAAAAATCTGCTGTGGATCCTCTTCAAGAATAACATGTTGATGCAGCGTCACTACATGTTATCTTTAATATTTGTACAGTTGATACATGTATCGACCATATGTGACTCATGGTGTAATATTTTATAAAGCTGAATTCTAATAAAGTAAAATGCCAGGGCTACTGCTCCATTTCAAAAAAATGTGGATTTATGCCTATAAATATTATTATACAAGCCCCATCCCATTTTTCTACCCAGGACGACATCAAACGTCCGTGACTTGGAGAATCGCACGAGGAAGCACTCAACCGACCTGACCTGACCAGTAGTGTTGAAAGAGAACTTTCTGGAAAATCCTGAGGACCAGATATACATTGAAGGGAGATCGGAGATTAAGTTAACAAGCAAGATAAGATAGAGATCTAATGAGACCTACGACGCCTATATATATTTGTACGGTTTGGTCTGCCAATACTCAGGGTAGCTCATCCACACATTCATAATAGTTATGAAACTATAAGGATTTTTTGTTTGTGTCTGGACAAGAGATCAAATCCTAAACGATGAAAAGTAATAAAATGAATAATTTTCAATCTAAAAAAGAACAATTTTCATTTCCATGTGGCGTGGAACTTTTGATATTTGAATTGGGACATTTTAAATCAAATTCAAATCCTATAATAGTGTATTTGGAATTCAATTGAATGGCTCAAATGTAATTCTTAGGACACAAAACGAAGTGTTTCTTAAAAATACAAAATATGTGAATAGACTATGCATTACGAGTAATATATGTGTCATTTATTCTTCACCGAGATTAGGAGTAGTTTTTTTTGTCTACGAGCAAAATAGATAACATTTAGGCGCCACATTGATGTTGTGCGCAAAAACATGGATAGAGGCTTGAACTGTTGCAATGTCATTTCACTGCTTCTGAGACTCGAGTTGTATACCTTTCCCATGGGAATTGTCGTGGTTGATAGTAAGCTCCCCACCCCACCCCACCCCCTGCGTCGCCCTAACCCTAGGCGACACGGCGACTACTGCCCCTCCCCTCGCTGCCGCTCGGAGTCATGGTAGGGCCAAGCTCGTGCCTTTGATGGCGGCGATAGGACATTTTCTCCGATGACGGCATTTCTCCTTGCGACGATCTAGGCGTATTGGTGGTGTGGGTGGGGATCCATCTTAGAGGTTGTGCCCCATGACTGTGGACTTCGGATCCTGATCCGTCCCATGGGTGGGTCTGTGGGTCCAGGTCGGTGGAGATGGGCAGGATGGCGACACCTGGCTGTGTGCTCAACGCGGCAATGTGGTGGTGCTGCCGACAATGGGCTTGGCGGGTGCTGAGCCTCGGGCGGTGGCCCTGGTGGATCTGGAGAGCGTGCAGTGCAGTGCCGACTGAAAGAACATTTCATGTTTTCCTATGTTTTGCGTGTTAGATAACAATACTATGGAGACTTTTCATGTGCGCTAAGTGTGCAGGAAGTTTTGAGGAGGGGCCAGATAATCCGCCCTCCAAGGGACGGATAATCCGGCCTACCTCATCACTCAAAGGAAGCCAAGGCACGTCGCTCGGTACCCGGTCGGATTTTCTCCCGGAAAATCCGAACTGGGGCGGTTTTTCCTCCCCAGGCGGGATAATCCGGTGTCGCACGGGCCGGATAATCCGGCCCCCAGTTTTCGAGCAAAAGGAGCCAAGGCGCGTTGCTCGGTATCCAGTCAGATTTTCTCCCAAAAAATCTGAACTAGGGCGGTTTTTCTTCCCCAGGCCGGATAATCCGGCCCTCGCATAGGACCGGATAATCCGGCCCCCAGAAGTTGATTAAGGGCAAGCTCGGCGCGACGCTCTGAGAGGGGGCGGATTTTCTGCCAGATATTCCGAGTCTGGGGCGGTGTTTTCCCCAGAACGGATAATCCAGCCCTCACTTGGGCCGGATAATCTGGCCCCCAAAGGTTGCAACAGCTAGTTTCTGAAGGGGGTATAAATACCCCTTCTTCCCCAACATTCAGAACTCTTGATTCATTCGAAATTGACTAGACATTGTGCAAGAGCTCTCATTCTCGATCTCCCACTTCAACCACCCGAAGGTCTTGATCTTTGGTGGAATTGAAGGAGGAGAAGTTCATCATCATCATCAAGAATCAAGCGCTTCAACTCCTCTCCATTCACTTGGAGAAATCCCTGATCTAGTTTTCTTGTCAATACCTAGATCTTGTTTATTATATTTGATAAGTTTGTTCTTGTGGCAGCTTGTTGTCATTTCGGGAGCCTCCAAGTTGTTGTGGAGTTGTTGCCCCGCTAGTTGTGTAAAGGCGTCGGTGCCCGCCTCGAAGGGTACCTATAGTGGAAGGTGGATCAGGCCTTTTGTGGCGAGATCCATCGGAGAACAGGGTGAGGCCTTTTGTGGCGTGCTGGTCTTAGTACCGCCCACCCCTCCAACACAGACGTACTTCCCTTAACAAGGAAGGAACTGCGGTCAAACAAATCCTGTGTCTCCACGTGCTTCACTTCGATTTACCTGTTCCTCTTCCACTCGCTCTTTACTCGCTAGTAGATAGGGTTGCATATAGGAAAATTCCACCTAATAGTTTATCTAGTGAATTTATCCTTTGTGCTAAGCCTAAAATTTAAAAAAAAATAAAAATTGGTGTAGCACCTATTCACCCCCCTCTAGGTGCCCATACGATCCATTTCAATTGGTATCAGAGCCCCGGCTCTTAATTCGGGCTTAACCGCCTAAGAGTAGTATGGGTACCAAGGATGATGGAAATGAGGCTGTGGATAAGGTCACAATGGATGATCTCAAGTCGTTGAAAATGACCTTGTTGAAATCCTTTGAGGCCAAGATAGAGGAGATGAATCAAATGATTGCTCGCCTTACATCATCCATAGCCCCATCTCCATCCTCCTCTGAGGCTGCCACACCATCATCTAAGGAAAAGGGTAACACCGGATCCAAGGATGATGATGTGGAAGGTGAAAAACTTAATGGTTCCACCTCCAAGAAGGGAAGTGGTAAGGAGGAATATAATGAGGTTCGCCACGTATATTTCCCCGACCCACCTATCCCTCATCCTCATATAAACAATAGGGGTGATCCACCCAAGCTCACTGCATCCTCTTTTAATCAATGGCAATTCCTAATGAAATCTCATGTTTGCAGCCCCTCTATTGAATTGTGGAGGATTATTGAAGAGGGTCTGCATATTGGAGATCAAACCAATCTAACGAGAAGAGAAGTTGTGGATAGCCAGTTGAATGCCACCGCTCTCCACATGATACAGCTGGGTGTGGGTCCCAAGGACATGCCACACATTGAACATCTCAACACAGCTAAAGAGGCTTGGGATGCTCTTATGGATCTCTTCGTTGGAAATGAAAGCATGAGAAGAAACAGGTATGATGCCCTTAGTAATGAAGCTGAGGGATTTTACATGTTGGATGGTGAAAACCATGAGGACATGTATAGAAGACTCAAGGGCATCGCAACAACATTTCGAAAGAATGGGGCCACTCACATTGATGATGCATGGATAAAAAGGAAATATGTGAGTGCCTTAATGCCTTTCGAGCCAACGGACTTGAAGAGCCTGCAGGTAGACATAACTATCATCAAATGACATCCAATGAAGTCATGCAAGAAATGGTGTCATTCAAAGTGGCAGCAAAGAATGCTGAAGATGCCCGTGCACGGGCCATTGGAATGCAAAAGGGTGGCAATGTGGCTCTCAAAGCCAATGTTGTTGAACAAGAGGAAGATGAAGGAGCTTTTGAGGGGGTATCCATGGATTGCCCCGATGAAGTCAAACGTGCTCATGGTGAGTACATGGCATTTTATGCAAGGAACTTTTGTAAGGACCCTGCCAAAGCCCAGTCTAAACTTGAGCGCAAGAACGGGTCAAATGGAAGAAGAGAAAGTGGCCCAAGATTGAGAACTTGCTTCCACTGTGGAGATAGAATGCACTTTGTAGCCGAGTGCCCTTATCAAAATAGAGAAGACAATGGTGGCAGGATCATTCTTAAAGAGAAATCTAAAGCACCTAAGAAGAAGCCATTTATTAAGAAGAATGGTCCTTTCAAGAAGCAACCCAAGATTGTCTTGGTAGCTCAAGAGGAATACTCCTCCGCTAGTGAAGATGAAGAGGATGATGATAGTTTCCGCGAGGTGGCTGCTATAGCCACCACATCGACTCCCTCATCTCTCTTCGACTTGCCGAACGATAACGCCATCAACAACAACGCCACTTGCCTAATGGCAAGAGGGTCTGAGGTATCAACTTCTAGCTCTTCATTTTCTAAGACTAACATAATTTTGGATATGGATGATCATGACAGTCTTAAAATGACAGAAGAAGTTATTGCATTGGATACTTTTTTCACTAACCTACAAGGTGAGCAAAAACTCCATTTTGATGCTCTTATGAGCCAACTTGCCCAAGCCGAAGATCTTCTTGAAGAAAAGGGCAGAATTGAAAGAGAAGATGCCTTGGAGATAACTTCTTTGAAGAATGCCTTGGAAGAGGAAGAGGAAGCTCGAGTATCTTTGGAAGAAAGACGCGAATCCCTTGAGGAGTCACAAGAAGAAGTTGTAGCTCAGCTCATTAAAGAACGTGACCATGCTCTTGCCAAGGTAAAGAAACTAAAGAAAGAAAAGATTGACTTTGGGGTTGTTCATGCTAGACTTTTGGAGAAGTTTGATAATCTTGAAAGTGCTCACAAGGCATTGAAGAGTGATCATTCTACTTTAAATGAGTCTCATGACCAGCTCCAAACTCAATTGAAACGGTATGATGTGCCAAGTACTTCCACTTCATCCTCTAGAAAAGAAGACCTTGCAAGAAGTTCTCAACACAAAGGTAAAGGGGTTATTGATGAGATACTGGGCAGGCAAAGGACAAACAATAGTAAAGAAGGTCTTGGTTACATACCCAAGACAAAGAGCAAGAAAAACAACAAGAATAAGAAGAGCAAGACTGCTCAACCAAAGACTAGCAACATTACCAATAACAAGACTAATTATGATGGTTTTGCAGGGATCAACAATCCTAACTTTGAACTATATTGTGATTATTATGGTGATGTTTATGCTAGTTATGTAGGCCCTTATGATTGTTACATTCCTTGGTCTATTTGGGTTCCCAAGACCCTTGTTACTAACATGAGAGGACCCATTGAAAAATAGGTACCTAAAACCAAGAAGTAATTTTCTTGCAGGGCTATGCTTCCGGTGGTTCTAAATGGGTACTCGAGAGCGGGTGCACGAGTCATATGACCGGAAGCAAGGACATCATCATGGAGATGCGACCAAACCTTGATCACATAATCGTCTCCTATAGTGACAAGTCAAAATCTGAGGTATTGGGTCTCGGCAAAGTTGTGGTGGCTCACGATATCTCTCTCGTGGACGTCATGCTTGTTGAGACCCTCGGGTACAACTTACTTTCAGTTCGTGCCCTTGGTAAGATGGGCTTTGCAGTTTATATTGATGCTGATTTGGTGGTACTCTTGTAGAGCAAGTCTCTAAAAGTCGCTTTCGTGGGATATGTCGAAAACGACCTGTACGTGGTGGACTTTTCGGGGAAAACCACTACATGCCCGATGTGTCTTTTCGGAAAGGCTGACGCGGGTTAGCTATGGCATCGCCGACTAGCCCACGTCAATATGAGAACTTTGCAAAGTCTCCACAAGGGTGGCCACATTCTTGGAATAAAAGAAAATGTCTCTTTTGCCAAAGATCATGTTTGCAGGGCGTATGTTGAAGGGAAAATGCATGACTCACCTCATCGAAGGAAAACCATTATCTCTTCAAAAAGGATTTTGGAGCTCCTTCATGTGGATCTCTTCGGACCTCCATCTCATGCAAGCCTCGGTGGGAAGAAGTATTGTCTAGTGATTGTTGATGATTACTCAAGATACACTTGGGTTTATTTCTTCAAGCTGAAGAGTGAAACTCAACAAACTATCATCGACTTCGCCAACGAGGTTCAACGTCAACACAACGTCCCCATTCTGGCTATAAGGAGTGATAACGGCTCTGAGTTCAAGAACTACACCTTAAATGAGTTCCTAAGTGAAGAGGGGATAAGACATCAATATTCCGCTGCGTACACCCCTCAACAAAATGGTGTAGCCGAGAGGAAGAATCGAACTCTAATGGATATGGCAAGATCAATGTTAGCTGAATTTAAATCTCCATATAACTTTTGGGCTGAAGCAATCTCTACTGCTTGTCATTTATCCAACCGTTTATACCTCCATAAGATCTTGGACAAGACTCCGTATGAAATACTTACCGGTAAGAAGCCAAACATCTCATACTTTCGGGTATTCGGGTGTAAGTGTTTCTTTCTTATTAAAGGAGTTTGTTTATCTAAGTTTGAATCTAAGGCATTAGAAGGTATTTTTGTTGGTTATGGTGCTGAATCCCACACTTATATAGTCTACAATAAGCTCTCCGGAACTGTTGTAGAATCTTGTAGTGTGGTGTTCGAGGAAAATGACGGTTCCCGTGCGGAGCAAGTTGGTGTTTGTGATGCAGATGTTGAAATACCTCAAGATGCCATAAGAAGAATGGGCGTGGGATTTTTCCGCCCCATTGAGGAACCCCTTGTGGTGGACCGGGAATGACAATGCTCTACTCATATAGAGCCCTCATCTACACATACTCAACGTGTTCCAACCACGGGGGCAAGTTCTACACCATCTCCATCAACTGCTGAAGGTCAAGATGTTCCAGAAAGCTCCAGGCCGGATTTTCCGGTTGACACCGGATTATCCGGCCACCCCGCTCCAGCTGACCATGTTGGTCCTAGTGGTGAAGATTTCAACACAAGCTCCAGGCCGGATTTTCCGGCTAGCCCCGGATTATCCGGCCCCTCGCCAGTTCAAGCAAGGCCCAGGCTTCCTGATGAAGCTACTGCAAGTTCTCCCAGGCCGGATTATCCGGCCTCTCCATCGGTTGGATTATCCGGCCTTGACTCTCCAGTTCTACAGCCTCCTGTTACGGCTACGGAATCACCTCAAGGGCACGCGTCTCCACCACCTGCTGCTGATGTTCCAGTTACTGATCAAGGTCGAGAAAATGCTTCCAATGAAGACTCAAGTGATGAATCTCCTTCTCCAAGAGACAACAAACTTATTGAACTTCGTCGCAAGGCTCGGGTTGATCGAAACCTTGAGTTGAGGGGTCACACTCTCGACAAGGTTGTTTGTGATCTTCGATGAAGGGTTTCTACAAGAACAGAATTGGCCAGTTTTGGTGAGCATCAAGCTCATATCTCCATGGTGGAACCTAAGAAGGTCTTTGAAGCTCTTGAAGACCCAGACTGGGTTGTTGCTATGCATGAAGAATTGAATAACTTCGAGCGCAACAAAGTCTGGAAACTCGTGGAGAAACCCAAAGAGTGCCGCAATGTTATCGGCACCAAGTGGATTTTCAAGAACAAGCAAGATGAGAATGGCATTGTTGTGAGGAACAAGGCAAGACTTGTAGCAAAAGGTTACTCCCAAGTTGAGGGCATCGACTTCGGCGAGACCTATGCTCCAGTGGCTCGCCTTGAGTCCATCAGTATCCTTCTTGCTTATGCTACTCATAACAATTTTAAGTTGCAGCAAATGGACGTCAAGAGTGCCTTCCTTAACGGTCCTCTACATGAGTTGGTATACGTAAAGCAACCCCCGGTGTTTGAGGATCCTAACTTTCCGAACCATGTCTACAAACTCGATAAGGCACTCTATGGCCTTAAACAAGCCCCACGTGCGTGGTATGAGCACCTTAAAGAGTTTTTGTTAGATCGTAGCTTCGAAGTTGGGCAAATCGATCCCACTCTTTTTTACTAAGAAGGTTAAGGGGGAGCTCTTCGTATGCCAACTATATGTAGACGATATTATCTTTGGTTCTACTAATAAAGCTTTTAATGATGAATTTTCAAAGCTTATGACTGACAGGTTTGAGATGTCTATGATGGGGGAATTACGGTTCTTTCTTGGATTCAAGATCAAGCAACTTAGAAAAGGAACCTTTATTAATCAAGCAAAGTACATCAAAGACATGCTTAAGAGATTCAAGATGACGGATCTTAATGGTGTCGCCACTCCTATGCAAACAAAATGTCATCTCGAACTTAACCCAAATGGTAAAGATGTGGACCAAAAGGTATATCGGTCCATGATCGGCTCTCTTCTTTACCTCTGCGCATCTAGACCCGATATTATGTTGAGTGTGGGAGTGTGTGCAAGGTATCAAGTAGCTCCTAAAGAAAGCCACTTAGTGGCGGTCAAGAGGATCTTTCGATATTTGGTTCATTCCCCTAACTTTGGTCTCTGGTATCCCAAAGGCTCCAATTTCTCTTTATGTGGCTATACTGACTCAGATTGGGATGGTGATAAGGATGATCGGAAGTCCACTTCTGGAGCTTGTCAATTCTTGGGAAGATCTCTTGTATGTTGGTCCTCTAGAAAGCAGAATTGTATCTCTCTCTCCACCGTCGAAGCTGAATATGTTGCTGCTGCCAGCGCTTGTACTCAATTATTGTGGATGAGGCAAACTTTAAAGAATACGGTGTCAATTGTGACAAAGTGCCTCTTTTATGTGATAATGAAAGTGCAATCAAAATCGTGTACAATCCTGTTCAGCACACAAGGACAAAGCATATTGAGATTCGGAATCACTTTATTCGAGACCATGTTGCTTGCGGCGATATTGATCTATCCTTTATGAGCACGAAGAACCAACTTGCAGATATTTTTACCAAGCCACTTGATGAAGCAAGATTCTGCTACTTGAGGAATGAGCTAAATATCATTGATTCCAGGAGCTTGTCTCGATTACCCATGCACTCACTCATACATCTCAATCCTTCTTTGGTCTAGGTGTGGGCATGGATATAGGGGGAGTGTGGTCCTAACTCATTGGGCTAACCCTCCCCCCATAATGCCAAAAGCAAGATAAATCATTTCTCTTCATATCATTTTGTGATATGTGAGCTTATTGATGAGTATTAGTCGTGAACCCAAGATATATCTTCGCGGTGTCACACCATACACTCCAACAAGGTGGCTTAGGCCACTGCCCTCTCCCTTGAGGAGAATTGGATCTTTTTGGATGTTATTTGCTCTCTCATGTTCTTATGGGAATCACACTCAATCTTGGCTTTTATTTGATTTGGATTTTGCAAGTTTGAGTGTCTAGTACCATCTCAGTTTGGCTCTCTTAATCCTAAGCCTTTCCCTACCTCTAAGCCATCTATTCTAGCACACAGGTCCCTTGTACACCTTGTGGGGGTGTTGCTTGGGGACGCGCGGGCCTGGTTCTGTGTATAACAGAAACCTAGATTTCAGGCCGGATAATCCGGCCCAAGTGTAGGCCGGATAATCCGGCCCTGGCGGATTTCATCTTAAAGGGCAGGGCTCGGGGGAAGGGCTCATAACGAGCAGCACTTCTCCCCCATCCCTCTCCTCCTCCCCAGCCGCTGCCTGCCGCCCCTCACCCTCCCCGGAGCCTCTCCGGCCACCGGATTTTCTGGGCCTCCCCGGATCTTCTTCTCCGCGCCTCCGGGTACCTTTTCCTCCGCTTTCTTCCTCCAATGAGTGAGGGTAACTCCCTCTCTCCCCATCTTTGGCTAGATGTGTAACTTGTTGGGTGGAACGTTGTTTAGAAGGTTGTGTTTTCGCATAGAAATCATAGTCTTATAGTTTCTAGGCCCGATCTACTTTTTTGCATTCAATCTAGGTGAAATCAAAAATTTCTGCCAGGGTCGGATTATCCGCCCCTGGCCAGGCCGGATAATCTGGCCTGACAGATTCGATTCTGGTTCAGTTTCACTATGGAATATGCATTGAGTAGTTTTGTCCTATGAACTTTTTGACTACTTTTTCCATGCTCTCTCCTGGACTTGTGTGTATGCTTATCCCCTTGCTATCGCCCTTATTCTCCTCACAGGTGGTTTCGGTGTTTCCAAGACCTACAAACACCGTCCTCGCGCCAAATACTTTCGGGACGACGGACAGGGTAACTTAGTGGATGAAGTTGAATTGAGGAGAAGGAAGAACGAAGAGAAGCACATGGCTGAACAAGCAAAGAGGACTAGGAAGGGGGTGTCCAAGAGGAAGGGCAAGGAGCCCAAGATCAACTACAGGACTTTGGATGCGGTCTCCTATTCCGCCATCCGTCACCGTGACTTGTTTGCTGAGCTGCTTCGTGATGATGAGCTGGGGGATCCTCGTTTTTGGTGTGCAGAACAAAAGGGGATCTATGAAGACATATATGCCAGGCTGAACATTAGGCCTATGCACCCACTGGTACTTGCTGATGCTTTGGAGAAGGCGCATCTTGTGGATGCGATGTATGTTGCTGAGAGGATGGGGCTGCACCATCTTATGTCTCTCTAGTGCTCCTTTGACTCTGAGGTGGTGAAGCAGTTCTTCTCCACTTTGGTGATTTGTGGGGATGAGCGTCGCACTATGAAGTGGATGACTCATGACAGGCCTATGACTGCAGATTTTCACGTGTTTGCTGAGGTTCTGGGGTACTCCTTCCGCAGCAGGGATAGAGCCAGTGGCCACCGCATCATCACTCAGCTGAAGCCCAACAAGGATGCAACTCTCTCCCCTTGCACTGTGGACAATGGCATTGTCGGTACTGTGGATGGCCTTGCTCCCATCTATGCTGCCTTAGTGGGTCTCTTCCGTGACTCCATTACACCGAGTGGGGGCAACAATGACAGCATCCGTGGTCACCTTGTTCAGCTACTTCAATTTTCTCATGAGGTTGCCTCCTGCGAGGACGAGTCAGTGCAGTAGAGGCTGGATGTCATGGACTTCATTTACCATGAGCTGTGTGATGCTATGTTCAACCGTTTGTCCATTCCATATGCGCCCTACATTATGATGCTCATTTGTCACCTGATGCCTGTTGAGGAATTCCACATCGACTCGGTGCACAAGGCCAAGAAGATCTACACCAAGGTTCGGAAGACCTCTCACCCCTCCTCTACTTCCGAGGGTCTCATGAGGGATGCTCGCAGGCCCCCTGTACCTCCCGTTGCCCGTGAGATCAAGCAGCTGAACTGGTTCCAGCGTCACATTCTCTGCATGGGCTAGGACACGCGCAAGGGTCAGTACAAGGCTTACAAGCAGCGCCATGAGTTGGCTCACTCCCAACAGCTCATTCTCCACCATGTGTCCGGCGCTTCGGGTGCTCCTCCAGCTCCTACACCTCCCACTTCGTATGCTCGGTGGAACTCTTCCTTCGGGTTGAACTATGGTGAGCTGGAGCGTCACTTGTTGCCCTCTGCGCCTGCTGCTGATGCTGATGATGAGGAAGGTGACACTGAGGAGCTTGAAGATGAGGATGAGGAACATAATGAAGAAGAGGACGAGGACGAGGACTACGAGTGATCCCATGGGGCGCTAGCATCGCTCTTCTCCCTTTTTGGTGTCTTGATGCCAAAGGGGGAGAAGTAGTTCTATTAGGTTGTCCGTGGATTTGCATGGGTCGGGCATAAGCACTTGAACTTTTCTATTCGTTTTTTCTTGCTTATGCCCATTTAGCATTGAACTTTAAATTCGTGATTTGTGGTTGGTTGAGACTTTATGTGGTTGTCTGGATTATGCCTACGGATTTCGTATCATGAATTATGCTTATGGATCTATCTATTCATATCCTATTGCTGGAGGCTTATCACGGAAGGCGTGCTCATAATGGTTATCCGGTATTAATTATGACTTATGTCAAGGATGCCTACTCTCTACTTCGGTGGTATATGTTTTTGCTCATATGTCTATGGAATAGATTCACCTAGTTGTGTGCATTTGTATTACAATGCAAAACTCTATTATGCACACATTGAGGGGGAGTCCCTTTCATAGTTATCACTGTTTGTCTTGTGTCTTTCTCCTGCAAATCCTTGTATTGTCATCTAACACAAAAAAGGGGGAGATTGAAAGAACATTTCATGTTTTTCTATGTTTTGCGTGTTAGATAACAATACTATGGAGACTTTTCATGTGCGCTAAGTGTGTAGGAAGTTTTGAGGAGGGGCCGGATAATCCGCCCTCCAAGGGCCGGATAATCCGGCCTACCTCATCACTCAAAGGAAGCCAAGGCGCGTCGCTCGGTATCCGGTCGGATTTTCTCCCGGAAAATCCGAACTAGGGCAGTTTTTCCTCCCCAGGCCGGATAATCCGGGTGTCGCACGGGCCGGATAATCCGGCCCCCAGTTTTCGAGCAAAAGGAGCCAAGGCGCGTCGCTCGGGATCCGGTCAGATTTTCTCCCGGAAAATCTGAACTCGGGCGGTTTTTCTTTCCCAGGCCGGATAATCCGGCCCTCGCATAGGACCGGATAATCCGGCCCCCAGAAGTTGATCAAGGGCAAGCTCGGCGCGATGCTCTGAGAGGGGGCGGATTTTCTGCCGGATATTTCGAGTCTGGGGCTATGTTTTCCCCAGACCGGATAATCCGGCCCCCAAAGGTTCCAACGGCTGGTTTCTGAAGGGGCTATAAATACCCCTTCTTCCCCAACATTCAGAACTCTTGATTCATTCGAAATTGACCAGACATTGTGCAAGAGCTCTCATTCTCGATCTCCCACTTCAACCACCCAAAGGTCTTGATCTTTGGTGGAATTGAAGGAGGAGAAGTTCATCATCATCATCAAGAATCAAGCGCTTCAACTCCTCTCCATTCACTTGGAGAAATCCCTGATCTAGTTTTCTTGTCAATACCTAGATCTTGTGTATTGTATTTGATAAGTTTGTTCTTGTGGCAGCTTGTTGTCATTTCAGGAGCCTACAAGTTGTTGTGGAGTTGTTACCCCGCTAGTTGTGTAAAGGCGTCGGTGCCCGCCTCGAAGGGTACCTATAGTGGAAGGTGGATCATGCCTTTTGTGGTGAGATCCATCGGAGAACAGGGTGAGGCCTTTTGTGGCGTGGTGGTCTTAGTACAGCCCACCCCTCCAACGTAGACGTACTTCCCTTAACAAGGAAGGAACTGCGGTCAAACAAATCCTGTGTCTCCGCGTGCTTCACTTCGGTTTACCCGTTCCTCTTCCACTCGCTAGTAGATAGGGTTGCATATAGGAAAATTCCACCTAATAGTTTATCTAGTGAATTTATCCTTTGTGCTAAGCCTAAAATTGAAAAAGAATTAAAAATTGGTGTAGCACCTATTCACCCCCCCTCTAGGTGCCCATACAATCCATTTCACCAACATTCCGAATAAAGGTGGTTCGATCCTGTTGTTCTTCGAGTGCCACGGTGTCAATCTACTTCAAGTTTGCCTCCTCAATTGGGCCATCATCGAGTTCTGGTATTTCTTTCGAAGATTTTTGTAATTTGGCACAAGATTCTACTGGATATCTAGAGTAGAATCGATGTGGCCGTGCACACCCTTTTTGGGCGAGGCGCGAAGCTATGTCTTCAAGTCGGTACATGGGACATGTCTTCATATAGATTTCCATAAAACTGACAGAGATGGAGAAAGTCATGGTGGATATGATTGGAGGTTGGCTTTGGTAGAGAGGGTTTTGGTTGATGGAGACAATGCGACACAGGTTCTCCCTGTGTGTCGGGTGTTCAACGACTTACAACAACAGCCTTGGCAAGTCCGGGTGGCAACATAGGTGGACTTCATTTTTTGTGGTGCTTCTTGAGTACCGAGCCACAATTTCCAGTTTAAAAATCCAAGGTCCGGACTTTATTGGTTGTACCCGGCAATGGCCTTGCTGGAGGCATTGTGTTGAAAACTCGGACTTCCTCCGGGGTGAAAACCCAAGATCTTCGATCGGGCGACAACAACGCGCTTGTGCATTGTTTTCTTGTTGGAGGCATTGCTTTGGAGAGCCTTGTTTGTACTACAGGTGTTGAATCCAGTGGTGGTTAGAGTGCTTATGTTGCGAGTGGTTGAACATCGTGACGGGGTCTTTGTTTTTTCTCTTTTTTTTTGTTCATGGTTGTGTGCATCTTGATGTATTTGGACAGCTTGTTGGTGCAGAGGCCACGTGTAACAAGTATCTTCGTGATAATAATATATTCCTTTTGTCAAGAAAATATACCATTGCCACCATGACAATAACTCAAATCCTGCTAGATAGTGTGTGAATAAACTTCTGCTCTACTTGGCTCTCGGCATCTAAGATTAGGGCCCCTTCGCAGTTTTTCTATGTGTTGTTTGATTTGTAGGATAGAATGATGCTATTTTTTTATGTTTATTGCGGCATGTTCAGATAAAAGTTTCCATCCACATTGGGCCTGTTTGATTCATGGTATCCCCAAAGCGGAGAATTAGTTGTCATAGATACCATCTAACAGAAATACATGATTGAAAAGATGTTCGATTGTGTGCACAATGAAAATCTAGTTCTTCTTAGGAGCGATGGGAATTTTCCTATAAAACATAGTACAAGTAAATACTGAGAAAATGTTTGAAGTCATCTAATCAATCAATCCACGTAGAAATAACTCCTAGGGTCCTCCAAAAGAAACCTTCGCATAAAAGAGACCCTCAAACAAACCATGTTAAAAGTATAATTCAGATGGTCATGACACATGCATGTTTTCTACTCCTGCGGTTTTCAGAATCGTTTAAATCAAAGAGGCCACCAGATAAACCCTGAATATGGATCAGTCTTATATTTGTGGTGCGCCCTCTATGGGTTAAAGTGAACGTTGGTAATTTTAGAAGTAATAACAACCCTTGAGAACTTTATTTATACTCCCTCCGTTCGGAAATATAAGACGTTTTAGCTTTGTGAATCGAATGTATTGGACGTCTATTAGTGTATAGGTTCATAGAGGTTTAGAGTAAACCTATACATTAAAAAGCGTCTAGATACATTCATTTCACAAAGCTAAAACGTCTTATATTTCTGAATAGAGAGAGTAGATTGAATTGACTCTGTTACACATAATGCAATGAGCAGAAAACAATGGTAAGGAAAGCATTCATGTATGTAATATATCTAGTATACAGCCGGAGACGGCTATCAAAAGTCAAATTGACAACAACAACCACTGGACCATTCAAAGGTAGGCAAACTGGGGACACAAATTCCCCATCCCAAGTTCATCCAGAGTCCAGACCGTAATCTGGGACCAGTCGATAGTTGCTACAGCGAGTGAAAAATGGCTGCTGCAATGTCCGCGGCAAGGACGTAAACAACAAGCTGCATCTGGAAGGGAACGACACATATATCTACCATAGGAGCGGAGGCAGAGGCGGTGGCACCCGGATCAAAGGCATTGACCCCGCCGGAGTGTTCGGTTTGGGAGGAGGAGGCGCGTTCGGCGTCCTCTGCCCCAACGATCTCACCCTCCTCCCCTCCACAGCTATCCGTCCACCCACATGGACGCCGCCTTCTGACGCCGCCATCACCGATGCGCGGCTTGACATCTTCGTGGTGCCCACGGGGCGCGACGAATCGACCGTGGACAATGCGCATGCGCACATCATGAGAGCCGCCACGAGGAGCGAAGTGGTAGTGGGCATGACGAACTGACTAGTGGTGCAGCTACCGAGTTAAGCTATAGCTAGTTGGTACCTGGAGGTGGTAAGTGACCAAGTGCGCTGGTGATCAAGGACGGACTCGTGCCATTTATATAGGAGATCCAACGAGGCTGAAGCTCCACTGGACCCTTTCGCTGGATTCGTGATCTCGACTGAAATGCTGCCGCCAGAATGGTTGGCACAAGGTATCTTTTGTTTCAGACGAGGGGAATCAAAGGATGAAGTACCGTGGGAAACTGGCAACGGGCATCAACTTGCTGTTACACAGTTTAAGGATGATAGAGCATAAGAAATAGCTTTAGTACCAAAGTTCCTAGAAATTTTACTCAAAATTTTCAATCTAAGCTTGGTAGGACCCGTGATCAGCTATTAAAACGTGATGATGATCAGCTGTCCACGGTACACGTAGGACCCGGTTTCACAAATTGATAAACCAACAAGATCATAATTTTTTTTTTCAAAATTCCACCGATTTAATAATCATCAATATTATTACAAAGATATCCAAAAGTAATAAAATTACAAACATGTCATTTTACCACGCGTCAACTACAAACGCTAGCATAGTTGATCTAAGGTTTACGGACAACACCATCAACTTTTCTAAGAAACTCTTGAAAATTTATAGTGCAAATAATGCGAGTTCAAAATTATGAATATTGAAATTTTACGGAACCACCAGTCGCCAATATTTTTTATGAAACTATGAGCATTTAGTATGTGTGGACATGAGATCAAATCCTGAACAGTGAAAAATAATAAAATGAATAATTTTGATTTCCAGGTGGCATGGAACTATGTATAGGTTGAGTTGGAATATTTTTTAATCAAATAGAAATCCTATAAGAGAATGGATTTGGAGTTCAATTGAATGACTCATTTTTCAATTCTTTGTAGCAAAAGTAAGTGTTTTTATAAAACAAAATATGCAAATACAATATGCATCACATGTACCATATGTGTCATTCATTCTTCGCGCAAAATCAACTTGAACTGGTATTGAGGGGGTTATTTTGACTGGTTCAAAGGATCGAGCTGTATGCACCTTTGCCACCACTACAGGAATAAACAGAGGCATCGACGGCCGGCCCCGTCGGCACAACGCCATTTTGCCGTCGGCACAGGCTGTGCCGACGGTGGCCGCCGGCGTAGTCCCCTCGGCGTAGCTACTTGTCGGCGTAACCCCTCAGCTGTCGGCGTAGCGGTTCCCCCTCGGCATAGTCTTGAAGTGGGCCCCACGATGTCAAACGACGGCCGTTGGGTAATGGCCTAACTCTGGAGCTACGCCGACGGCCAGGCCGTCGGCACAGGCCTTGGTAACGGCCCAGCCCTGGAGCTACGCCGATGGCCAGGCCGTCGGCACAGGCCTAGATTATTTCAAAAAAATTCAATTTTTTTATTTTTTTAACTTTTTGAATTATTTAACTTATTAATCTCACAGAAACATTTTTAGTTCTAAGTACACTTAATCTTAAGTCAAATTACACTCATAGTCACACATCCTAACACTACTCTAGCCCTAGCACGCTTAACTTCTAAGTTCCTTCCATACGAGCTTCCAACAAAGAAATTAGAACTTGTTGTTAATACTATGATATCTATCCTATTAACGATTAGACTATAATGTTAGACGTCATTATTTTTTATATTCCATACAATTATTTAAGTAAACAACAATGAATTAGTAATAATAATCTTGAATACAAATAAAAATAATTTTTTTTATTTATTTTGCCTTTTTCCATTTAATATTGAATAATTCATATATACAAATCTGTAAATCGTAATTCGACAAATAATATATCTAAATCGATTAGAAAAATGAGAGGCATACAAATATGATATTCCTATCATCTAATTATTTATGTATCATGTCTTTTTAACACTAGACCAATAGAAACTATGTCAGGATTCATGAAACACCCGTTTTTGGCACTCGAAAAATAGAAAATGGCTTTTTGCTGCGACGAAAAGGAAATCTTCCTCCTAAAACATTGTTCGTCATCCCATTATGCACATGTATGCACAATATGGACAAATTGTCACAAACTATGCCTTCATTCTAGCCATAACATTGGTCATTTGACCCGAAAATCAGGAAACCTCGAACGAGATAGGTCATTTTGTAAAGGTATTTTTGAGACATAATCAATATACCAAGTTTGATATTTTTCCTTCTAACTATGTCACATAATATGACACCACACGAAGATTTCACATTGTTTAGATCGTTTTTGAATTTCTTATGCCCGTTTTAATCTATCGTCAAACTTTTTCGAACGGCGGGCATGAAGATTCTTAGCTCGGGGCTGAGACTCGCTAAACTTGAAGTGAATCTCTGATGAAACATCATATTGTGAACCTAAAAATGATTTTTGTAAAAGATTATGAGCATCCGATCATGTACTTGTAGTTCATATCAAACCCACTTTCTACCGATTTGTCAGGAATTTGTCTTTTTCACAAGGGATAGACAAAATGTTTGAGATCCTCCTGTTAGCACATTATCCATGTAATATGGTCTAGTATTTTTGAAAAATATGGTAGTAGCATTTTGAATCAGCCATTTGGTGGTTGCTTCACAAAACCGCTTGGTTTTTGCACTCGGAAAATGAAAAATGGCTTTTTGCTGCGATGAAGAGGAAAACTTCCTCCTGAAACATTGTTTGCCATCCCATGATGCACATGTATGCATAATATGGACACATTATCACAAACTATGGCTTCATTCTAGCCATAATATTGATCATTTGACTCGAAAGCTAAGAAACCTCGAACGAGATAGGTCATTTTGTGAAGTTTTTTTGAGACATAATCAATATACCAAGTTTGATATTTTTCCTTCTAACTATGTCACATAATATGACACCACGCGAAGGTTTCGTATTGTTTGGATCGTTTTTGAATTTCTTATCCCCGTTTTAAACTATCATCAAACTTTTTCGAACGACGGACATGAAGATTCTTAGCTCGGGGCTAAGACTCGCTAAACTTAAAGTGGATCTCTGATAAAACAACATATTGTGAACCTAAAAATAATTTTTGTAAAACATCACGAGCATCCGATCATGTACCTGTAGTTCATATTTGACCCACTTTCTACCGATTCGGCAGGAATTTGTCTTTTTCGCAAGGGATAGACAGAAATGTTTGAGATTCTCCTGTTAGGACATTATCCATGTAAGATGGTCTAGTATTTTTGAAAAATTTGATGGTAGCATTTTGAATTAGCCATTTGGTGGTTGCTTCACAAAACCGTCCGTTTTTTGCACTCGGAAAATAGAAAACGGCTTTTTTTGCGTTGAAAAGGAAAACTTCCTTCTGAAACATTGTTCGCCATCCCATGATGTACATGTATGCACAATATGAACACATTATCACAAACTATACCTTCATTCTAGCCATAACATTGGTCATTCGACCCGAAAGCCAAGAAACCTCGAACGAGATAGGTCATTTTGTGAAGGTTTTTTTGAGACATAATGAATATACCAAGTTTGATATTTTTCCTTCTAACTATGTCATATAATATAACACCACTCGAAGGTTTCACATTGTTTGGATCGTTTTTGAATTTGTAATGCCCGTTTTAAACTATATATAATGTTTTATGTTTCACTTAATTTTTGTTTATAAATATGTACTATTTGAGTGTAGATAGATAGATCTTATTTTTCTGCAAATTTTGATGTATTATTTGTATTTTTCTGAATTAGAATGATTTAGTTATGATTTTTCAAAAATTAATGAGGTAAAAGGAAAAATAGCTATTAAATGGAAAAAAATCTGGAGGCCTACGACGGCCTAGCCGTCGGCACAGACCAAATAATTTTTTTCAAAGAGCTGTGCCGACGGCTTACCTAACGCCGTTTCTGTCGCCGTGTCTGAACTGGGGCTACGCCGAGGGTTGTAACTATGCCGAGGGCCACCGTCGGCACAGCCCTCTCTACTACGCCGACGGCCACGCTACGCCAAGGGCTACCCTCGGCACCGTCATCTACGCCGACGGCCGGGCTGGTCTGCTGGCCGAGAGAGGCAGCTACGCCGCCGGCCCCGATATTTGGCCGTCGGCGTAGCCGGCCGCCCGTCGACGCCTCAATTCTTTCCTGTAGTGCACCATGTCAATAACTCAAATACGCAAAAATGATCATGCTAGAGAGTGTCTACATAAAGTTCCACTCTTCGTGGTTCTCGGCATCTATGATTAGGGCCGCTTTGAATTTTTCCTATGGCATTGTTTGATTTGTAGGGTTGAATAATCCGCTCTCCACCTTTGAATACAAGGCCACTATCAAAGTATATTTTCTTCACATACAAGGCGACTATGTTTTTCCGAGAAAAATTGGTTAATGTAACTGTTGCATACAATCTCTACTACTTAAAAAGGACGAATTTCCTCTGTTTCCTCCGGTCCTTGTTTCGTCAATACTTTTTCAAATAAGACCATCTTATCCTCCCACCAAATCGTATAAGGAAACGAGTAATGCTAAAAAAAATCCCTACCACTCCGTTATTTTCTTCGTCCGATACCCCTCTCGCCCGTCGCCCGCCTCCTCCGCAAATTGGGTCTTGCTAAATTAACGCGTCATCTCCTTGCTTGGTTCGCTTCGCCTCTCCGAGCCGACCTCCATCCTGACCCCTCGCCTTCATCCCCTAGACCGTCCAACGGCGGCGCCCTCCTCTCTGGGCCACCGACGCCCTGCCAACTCAGACCCTGCCGGTGTCCTCCCCTTCCAGCCACCGGCGGAGCCATCCCTTCCTGAGCGCAATAGCAAGCGGACACGTACCTACTGGACGAGATGTACGATCCGCCGGCATCGCGCGCCCAGCACGCGGAACCGCCATGGAGGCGGAGCAGCGACGCGCGCGCCGCCGGGATCCTCTCCATCGCGCTGCTGCCAGGACCCATACGCGCCACTGCCATTACAACCCAACCACCGCATTGGGAGAATCTCCAGCCCTCTCTCTCCTGCAACAAAGCACGACTGTGGTACCTCAAGGCGCGGTGTGGGGGAGACGGCTTCAGGCACACGGGGCAGTGTCCTTGAGAGGGACGCGCTGGCCTAGGGAACGCCCCACGCGGGTGGCGGCGGCCTATGGAGAGCTGAGTAGACGACATGCTCCGACAAAATAAAACGACGAGCACACTGGCGATGGATGCAATGCGAAGAGATTCAAACGCAAATCAGGCAGGGGCGGCTGGCCGTTCGTCCTTGTCCATGTCCAGGCGCTGGGTGCCATGAGGCACGGCTGGATGCGGACGACTACATGGATGCGCTTTGGGGGCAGGGGCACCTACCGCTGCTAGAGTGCGAATGGTCCAAGAACTAGGTGGAGTACATCCTGCAGGACCTCTCGCGCACCCGCCGCACCTGCCTCGACTCTGCTGGCCGTGCCGTCGTCCGCGACATCCTCCAGATCTCCACCGACTCCAAGCTCGACCCTGTACATATCTTCCTGCTTCATATGTCTGTTGTAGTGTTGTAGCTTCCCACTTCACGGCGTTGCTAGCGCCAAGCTGCAACAGTCTGGATTCCCCAGCCCCGGTTTTTAATGGTGATGCTCCTCTCGCCGGCAGCTGTTGGTGTGCATCTGGTGTACATGAAAAACATAGTAAAGGAGGACATTGCGAAGCATTTCCCTGAAGAGGTGTTGCCCGAGCTGCAAAGGTTTCTCACTCTGCTTCTGAAGTAATTTCAGCGTGAGCGATGAGAGGACACCTCAAAGAATCAGCTTACAGAACAACATCTAGGGACTACCTTATTTCTTGTTCAAAAACTAAAAACTATGTAATTGATCTAACATTAGTTATCACAAGTTTTCTGAAGATTGTTTAGTACTCCGGCCAATGGAGTACTTAGTTTTCCAATTTGATATTGTTTGTGTAATGTGTACTGATGTCAATTTTTGCTTGTTATTACCTGGAAGATTTATATCTCAGTTTCCCACAGTGCTTTGTTTTGTAGGCATCTACGCCAAAGTTCGCAGACGACAAAAAGCCATTGGAGTACAAACCAAGAAGTATCAGAGCAACCAGCTATTATGGAGGTAGTTAAAAATAATTGTTGTCACTTGCTTTTGCATAAATGCCTTAATTCTGCTAAAAAATTATTGATAACTTTCATGGTTAACATCCTACTGTACTATGTGATACAAGTGTTCATTGATTGGTTGGGTAATAGTCTATATAGAATAGCTACAAGGATAACTCAAAACGAAATTACCATCTTAATTAGTTTCTTACTTTCCCAGTACCGCTGTGCATCTAAGAAGGCCAGACACAAGACATATCATTTGTACAGTTATCTAAGAGAGATGATTATGTTAACTTAATTCATCTCTTCTAGAATCACAGAAGTTAGTTCTCGACAATGCATATGTATGGATGCCTTCTTGGAGCAGCATATGAAACACATAGTCAGATACTTCTTAAAGTATATATTGATTAAATATCAAAGAACAAGAAAAGAACAATTATACTCGACTACAGAGAAAATTGGACAGAGAAAGAAATATTTTCTTGACAAATGATGATAGCATGATCCAACAATATATCCACTCTAATTTTTAACGGTAGGCTGGAGTTTCTAAAGGTCCTCTGCTGCCAGGACATACTGTCGCAGGAGTACAGGATGCCTCTTCTCCTACTCTAAAGGAAGTGTGGGGGAGGTTATTAGTTGTGGAGCGCACCACGATGGCGAGTATGGATGGGTGGGAGGGAGGAAGATTCCTTCTTTTTTATTTTAGTCTATCACCCTCTTCTCTAACTCCACATCAAAGTTAGTGAAATCTTATAGAAATTTGTTGGTGAAAGCCTCAGCGTCGCAAGTGTTGGAGTGGATGATTAGCCAGGTGAGATGGCGGTGCATGCTCATGGCTCGCTAGCGCATATGTTTGACTTCTAGAGATTGGATATACCAGGTGTGTATAGAGAAATCTATTGTGTCGTAGTTAAGCAACTATTGGCAAATATTGTTTGGCAAAATATTGTTTGGCTTCCTTGTCACAGGTCAACCATAGCATATTAATATTGTTAGGATTTCAGTATCAGCATATTTATCACTCCAGATTGGACTCAAAGGGGAAGACTTGCGTCTGTATAATCCTTCAGAGGCCTCTCCAGAATGGGTATCAGACAATGCTTACCCAACTAATGAACTACTGATTCCCGCAAAAAAACTAATGAACTACTGATCTGGTATGTTAAGTGCATAGATGGTCAGTTCTGAGTTCTGACCCATCTCAATCAATCGCAATATATGTTCACTGTGTATCACAATGTTGTAGACGAATCAAATTTGAATATATTTTATTTTAATTAGAACAAACCCAATTATGCACTATGCAGTTGTTGGTCCATTGTGTGGAGACTATTGAACTTGTCATGGTATTGAGCACATCTCTGATGAGTAGCTGTATGGTGCACAACAAGGTATCCAAAAAGCATGCCAACATTTCAGTACCATATGTTACCTTAAAAGATAGAACTATAACTTATATTATTTCTTCATTTGCATGTACCTTATATTATCTGTCGCAGAGATCTTGGTGCGAACTATCAGTTATTTATGTACCAAACTTTGAGATTTTTAGAGGTTCTCAGTTTGCGAGCTTCATTAGCTATAATTGTCCCAGAAGCTATCATGTGATGCTGTGATAATTAGTCAGCAATGCACCTTCACTGTGGTTAGCCCAAAGAATGAAGTCCCTGTAATATGTTCCAAGAACATATCAATAATCTGGCCAAGGTATCTTCTTCGAAGATGAGAGGCGGCATCATTTAGCACAACTCTTAGCATGTAACATCACGTCCTCCCTCCGCTCTTCGGCATGTCTTCAAGAAGTTGGTGCAGAGAGGCTGTTGGCCTGTTCCATCTAGAAGTTAAAGATTTTTTGTATGTTTCCTGGAAATAAAATATTTGCTAAACGTGGTTCACATTGTATAATTTTCTGTGTGTATACGGCTTTGGCATGGAGACCTGGCCGGCGGTTTGCAGGCGATGGGCAGTGTGGAGAGGCATGTCAAGATGAACAACGGGGAGAAGGAGGGCATGGTGAGGGTCACCGTGGTCGTACCCTGATGAATTCACAGAGTCTCGTGTGAATTAGGAAGAGGGGGAAGAGGATGACAATGAGATGGTGCTCTTAATTTAGCCAACATTGCGCTGAATGCTTGTAATACAAGAGGCAACATACTAGCGGTTTAACATCTTGTGGATTAAATGATCACGCCACTTAATTCACTATATCTTTTTTGAAGTGAAACGATATGAGCTATAACATATTTTACAATGCTATATCTATATATCTTATATAAGCTAAAGATACAACATAGAACGATTCCATGCAAGGTACTGTAAGCCATGTATATTGTCTTTCTGCAATTTATTCTTTAGTTATTATGTATTCACTTTGCATTTATCCACTCTTTGCTAAAGCATAATGCCGTGAGCTATATTTTGTACTTTTTGTATGGTTCTTTCCCATATTCGTAAAATAGTTATAACAAGTCAAACATCAACTTTGCACGTGACCAGGTGTGACACCGAGACCAAAGGCTTTGTTGGAGTTCTCACGCTGGCTTTCAGTGAGTATTTTGATTATCCATCATGTAAATAGAAAGTATGGTATCAATATAGATATATTTAGTGCTCTAGAATGTTTCTATTCCCGTAGCAACGCACGGGCATATTTACTAGTCATAAAGAAAGAGATACCACATGCAACATGATGAATTAGACCGGAACATGAGCCATCCACATTGGGTATGTTTGATTTATGGTTTATTGAAGCAAGTTCACACACAAGTTTCTATCCACATGGGGATTGTTTGATTCATGGTACCCCCCAAGGCACAAAATTAGCTTCCAGGTTTGAGAGAGCAGAAAGGGGTATGAGTGGAGGCGACCACCGAGGCGACTCCGGAGGCGACTCCGAGCCGCCTCCGGGCAGTCTCTCGCCGGCGAAGGTAAGGTTTTGGGCGCTAACTCCGGGAGATAGCGATGACGAGGAGGATCTTTTCACTGACTGGATCAGAGTTTCATCGCGATATCTCTCGAGTTCGCCTGGAGAGAAGGACGACATTTATCTTCTGGAATCCTCTTCAAGGGTGGCCAAGAAGATTGAGAGAGGGCGGCAACAACGGATGGAGGCCATGGATCTCCGCATCTCTCCGTCTCAAGTATGTTCGGATTCGTCCGTTCGGGGCAGAACTGATTCTGCCAATAGTAAATCAGATCGTTCACAAAAGATTCGGCGTCCAGTGTTGGATTCGTGAGTGATGATGATGATGACCTGGGCTGGACGCTTGTGCGGAGACGAAAACTGCCACCAGCGATGAGGACGTCGCCGACGATCCAGTCAACGTCAAGGGCCCGATATCCGATAATTCCGCTGTTTTCAAAATTTTCGACTTTGGGCCAATCACGACCTGGCACTCGCCATTGGATTGTGAGTCGTTTTGTCGGCCCTACTTCTGTTATGGGGCAAGCCTCGTAGAGCCCAAATCGGCATTGTTTGCTAAACTTGTATCGGTTTCGCTTAGGTCTGAACCATCAGGTTCGACCGAGCCAACCTATGATCCCTCAATACGCCAATTTTGGTGTTAGCAGACGTCACACCAGTCAATTCGACCTATACTAGGAGAAAGGCAAAACCCTAGAGCGGCGGCTGGATCCCAGGATGAGTGGCAATGGTGGTGGTGGTCCGGGATGAGGAAATTGGATGGGCGGGGAAGAGGCTTTTTCAAGCGCCATCAAGGCAGGGGCCGCGGCGGAGGGAACAACTTCACCGCGGGTCGTGGTGGAGGCTTTAATTCCTACAGGGCAATGGTGGAGGTTACTTCACCAGTGAATCTAGTGGTACGGTAGGAAATCGTGATGACAACAACTTCAGTGGGGGTGCCTTTGGAGGCTACCATGGAGGATCTGGGCATAACAACCAAGGTGGCTTTTATGGCGATGGCAACCATGGATATCAGAATCAAAGAAGGTATGAATTTAGGGCTTCTCGTGGGTAGAATTGGAATGGTGCTGGAAGTGGAGGACGTGCAATTTTTTCTGGTGTCGCCAACAGAAACTTTCGAAATAACCATAGCACCAACAATAACAATAGTCAGGAGTTGGTCAATCGAAACCTCATTAATCAAGTTGTTGAAGTTGTGATCGTGGTTGCGAAGAGCGGAGCTTTTGTTCTACCGCAGCAAGGAGAAGGTACAGGTCAAGGGTCGGTGGCACCTGCCGAGACCGGAATTCTTGCCGTGGGTACGGGGCTGCCTTCTGCGGGCCCTGGGCAGCCTGCCGCAGCGCTTGGACATCCTGTCGTTCCTGTTTTGGCTGCCGCAACACAACTCGGGGCTGAGGTGCCCAATATGTTTGTGCAGCAGAACATTGCCCCGATTTTTGTTGATTCTGTGGCTAAAGATGCTGAGATGGGGCTAGATGGTAATGGCCCATCTAAGAAACAAAGAAAGAATGAGAAGCTCAAGTGTTTTAGATGTGGTCAACCGGGACATTGTCATGATGATTGCACCATCGAGGTTTGTGAGATTTGTGAACCTCCGCAGCATATCTCGTCTTGGTGCCCTCTCTTACTTGCACTAGAACCCTCTACAGTGGTACATGGTCTTAGATCAGAGAAGCTGACTTTTTTGGAACTACCGGTGACTGGAACATACAAGCCTTGAGTGGAGAAATCACGTGTTGGTAGGGTTTCGGTACAGGGTGGATCTTTATTAGTTGCTCAACTCATTGAGGTGCTCAAGAGGCTTGTGCTCTCGGAGAACTACTTATGGGAAGTAATAGAGGTGCAACAAAATATTTTTAAGGTGAAGTTTCCAACAAAAATTGAAGTGCAGCAGATGAAATCTGTAGAACAATATAAGATACCTGATACTCCTATTCTACTCAGTTTTGATGAGTGGGGTATTGTGGAAGAGCCTCTCTTTCTTCTACCTCGGATTTGGGCTCAAATTGATGGTGTTCCTAAAGATATCAGAGGTGATTTCTTGGCCTTATGGGGACTTGGTTCTCTGCTAAGGAAAACAAAAACTGTGGAAATGCCCTATACTAGGAAGCATGGGGTGGTTCGGCTCCAGGTTTTTTGTGTGGACCCATCTTTTATCCCACCATTTCTTGACATATGGATCAAAAGAGGTTTCTATAGATTGAAGTTTAAAGTGGAAAAACTTGAAAATCAGAGTTCTCAGGTGGAGTCTATGAGAGAGGATACTAGCAAAGAGGATGGAGCGGATGGGGATTGTAATGTGAGTAATAATGAAAAGAATGAAATGGAGGAGGACAAGGCTGACGGAGATACTAGTGGGGGTAAAGAAGTTACGAATGAGGGTGCTCATCATGTATCCTCTGGGAGAGGAAATTAGGTGGCACTTCATCTAATTAGTGTTGGCTCTATTCTCTTGGCCAATACCGAGGTAAACTTAATTGAATCTTGTGTTTTAGCTAAACAAAATGAGGATGATCTAGATCATTTATGTAATGAAAATAACAGCTAGACCATTTTGAATCAGGGGATTGATACCTTTTTTCATTCCACTAAGCGGTGTTGGGAAGGTGGTAGAAAAGATGATCATCTCACCTATTGAGACCATTGCATCGTCTGAGGTGGCCGAGCGGTGTCGGCCGGAGAAGATCACCGAGGAAGGTACTTTCGTTCCAAGTTTGAAGATCGATGAAGTTGTGGGAGATGTGTCATGTGATATCGCGATGTCCCATAAAATAAAGGTTATTGATGAGGTACCCATTACTAGCGGTACTGATGTTATTGCTGAAAATAACATCTCTAATATGATTCAAGTATCGGATTCGCCTTTACTTATTCCAACTCACAGTGATGCGATACATGAGGATAAGGAGGTTTTTAACTTGGAGGCTCCACATAAAATGACGATGGGTACACCTTATACGCCGCTAGCTAAGGCGGGAGCTGGAGAGAGGCTGGTGATTGGACATCATTCCAGCTCTACTGGGGTGACGCCCGCATGGTCGGCTTCGACATTAGCTGAGGTTATTACCTTCGGAGGTATACCAGCCTCGGACTCCATTGTGCGGCCAAGTTGGTGATGGAGAGGCTGAATAGTGTGGTTTAGCGTCGTGAGGATTTTAAAGGTATGAATTCGAATTCAACCTATTCCTTTTTATCTTTCTCGAACTCTAAAATTATTGATAGGGCGAAATCTATTGGGGTGTCTCTAGGTCAATCATCGGTACAAAAAGATGCGGCAGCAAATTTACTAAAAGTCAACGAATTTAACCGAACTCTAACTTTACTAAAACATGCTAAAAACAAGAAAGATGAAGGGCCAGTGAACCTTTTTGTCTCCAAAGTTTCTAACCTTTGTGAGGATCTCGTAGAAGACGAGTTCACTGAACAAGAGGATCTTGCCGAGAACCTTGTTCAAGAGACCAAACAGTCGTGTGGGAGAAAGAAAAAGCAATATGACAATACTACGGTTCGCAGAGGTACTAGGATCAGGTTTAAGAAAACATATTAAGATGCAAGGTTTAAATGATTTATTTTGGAATAGAGAGGGTTTTCGGGATATGGCTAAACGTTTATTCGCCTCTAAAACTATTAGAGAACAAAGATTAGATTTTTTTTCTATGTTGGAAACAGGGAGATCGAATTTCATGACTCCTTTTCTTAAACACCTAACACCGGGGTTGGATTTCACATGGTTTTGCTTATCTCCACATGGGTGTTCGTGTGGGTATTAACATGGTTACGCTTCAAGTCAACAAGGTTGACACGTGTGACTATTGTGTTAAATTTCATTTGAAATGTCGTTCTGATGGTTTTGAGTGGATTTTGGTTCCTGTTTATGAGGCTTCTCAAGACAATCTCGAACATGAATTTCTCGTGGAACTAGTTCGCGTTTGTGAAAACGAGACACTTCCGCTTCTTGTTGGGGTATTTTAATATCCTCAAGAGGAGAAGGACAAAAACAATGATAAGTTTAATTCGCGTTGGACTTTTGTTTTCAATGCGATAATAGAAAGTTTAAATTTATGAGAGATTGCTCTCTCTGGTAGACAATTTACCTGGGCAAACCATAGGAAAACTCCTACTTACAAAAAACTTGATCGGATCCTGTATAGTGTGGAATGGGAGCAAAAGTTCCCTCTAGTGACGGTGAGGGCCATGACACGTTCAGGGTCGGATCACACACCACTTATTATTGATTCAGGGGTTTAGGCTCATTTGGGTAATAATCCAAGATTGTCATTCGAACTCTTGTGGTTACGGCAAGGAGTTTTTATTTTGACATGGTTGTGGGTCAATGGGCAGCGGTGACTGTTGACGATACACAGGTTGAAATTTGGCAACACATAATGGGTCAAAGTGGAAAATATAAGAAAGAAAAGGAAAGAATTTTATCGATC
Source organism: Avena eriantha (assembly GCA_910589775.1). NCBI lineage: Eukaryota > Viridiplantae > Streptophyta > Magnoliopsida > Poales > Poaceae > Avena > Avena eriantha. The sequence goes on from OU342744.1 coordinate 95,398,900, forward strand.
ATTGACAATTTAGATATTAAGACTAAATCTATTCCACTAACATAAGATGAAAGAACTGAATTGCGAATTGCTAATGAGCAAGTGTCTAAACTACAGGGAGATGAGGAGTCCAAATGGGCTCAACATGCCAAAGTTAAGCACATTCAAAAGGGAGATGATAATACTAAATATTTTATTGCCAACGACAAACGGAGGAAGGAAAAGATATTCCAGTTAGAACAAGACGAAGTGACTATTTTGTGGAAAGAGAACCTAAAATTGTACATTTCAGCATATTATAAGAAACTATTTGAGGAGTTGACTCCCAATAATTTCACACTAATGGAAGATGTGAATCAGGATATTCCACAAGTTTCTTTTCAAGAGTATGAAATTTTAGTATATGAGTTTGCTAAAAAAGAAGTGTTAGAAGTGATATCTTCGATGGAACGTAACAAGGCTCTGGGGCAAGATGGTTTTCCCGCGGAGTTCTATCAAACTTTTTAGGGTATTATCAAACAGAATATGATGGCTTTATTTGCACAGTTGCATACGGCTGAATTAGCTCTGCTAGATTAAATTTTGGAGTGATTACTTTGCTCCCCAAAAGGAAAAATGCGGTCTAGATTCAACAGTATAGACCTCTTTTCCTTCTTAACGTTAGTTTCAAAGTGTTTACAAAGGTAGCAACTAATCGAATTACTGTGATTGCTCACAAGATAATTAGACCAACACAAACAGCTTTTATGCATGTAAGGCATATTTTACAGGGGTGGTGGTGCTACGTGAAACCATCCATGAGATTCATAGGAAGAAAATGGATGGTGTTTTATTTCCAATTGACTTTGAGAAGGCATACAACAAAGTGAAATGGTCGTTTTATAGCAAGTTCTTTGTATGAAAGGCTTTGATCCTCTGTGGTGTAAATGGATCGAGAGCTTTGTTCAAGGAGGGAGTGTTGGTATCCGTGTCAATGATTACATTGGTCATTACTTTCAAAAGAGAAAAGGGCTAAGACAAGGGGACATGTTGTCACCTATGTTATTTAATATTGTTGCCGACATGCTCGCTGTACTAATTGCTAGAGCAAAAGAAAATGGCGAGGTTGGTGCTCTAATTCCTCATCTTGTCGAGGGGGGTGTCTATTCTTCAATAAGCCGATGATACAATCTTGTTCATGGAGCATGATTTTCAAAAATCGGTAAATATGAAGCTCATTCTTTGTATTTTCGAGCAATTATCTGGAATTAAGATTAATTTCCACAAAAGTGAGATTTTTTATTTTGGAAAAGCTTCTGAACAAGAAAAGGAATATAAGTAGATTTTTGGTTGTGAGTCGGGATCCTTACCTTTTAGGTACCTTGGGGTACCTATCCATCATAGGAAGCTCCGTAATTCCGAATGGAATCGTGTTGAAAACCATTTTAAGAGTAAATTAGGATGTTCGCAAGGTAAACTCTTGTCCTATGGGGATAGGTTAGTCCTAATAAAGTCGGTTTTGTCCGGCATACCCATATTTATGCTATCTTTTCTAGAAATACCGAAGGGTGTTCGGAAAAGGTTAGATTTATATCATTCATGTTTTTTTTGGCAAAACGATGAACATAAGAAGAAGTATACATTATCGAGATGGAACATCATGTGTCGTCCAAAGGATCAAGGCGGGCTGGGAATTGATGTTTTAGATCTCAAGAACAAATGTTTGTTGAGAAAATGGCTTTACAAACTATTAATGGAATAGGGGGTGTGGCAAGAGTTACTGCAAAACAAATATCTGAAGAATTAAACCGTATCACAAGTTAAAGAAAAATCAACGGATTCTCCTTTTTGGAAAGGCCTAATGCGGGTAAAGATTAGTTATTTGCCCGATGTCATTTTTAAATTGAAAGTGGAAGAGATACACGGTTTTGGGAAGATGTTTGGCTAGGGGAGAGGTCTCTTGCTCAGTAATATCCTTCTGTTTACAACATTGTAAATAGAAAAAATATGCCTGTTCACAATGTGTTATCTCATAATCCACTTAGAATTGGTTTTCGAAGAAGTTTAATTGGAGATAAATGAGTTGCATGGTTGCATCTTGTGCAGAGATTGATGTCTATAACTTTGTCAGAAAATAAGGATTCTTTTATATGGAAGTTGAAAGAAAACGGGGTTTTCTCCGTTAAGTCTATGTATGAAGATCTTATGAATGGACATCCAAAATTTCCATCTCGTTATTTATGAAAATTAAAAATACCTCAAAAACTTAAAATCTTTATGTGGTTTCTTAATAGTAAAGTATTGTTAACTAAAGATATTCTTGCAAAAAGAAAGTGGGTTGGATGTAAAAATTGTTGTTTTTGTGATGAGGACGAATCAATTGAACATTTATTTCTTTCATGCCACTTTGCTAGAATTACATGGCGTATTGTTTTCTTCACATATGATATTCCTCCTCCAACCAATATCACTAATATGATTGGGAATTGGCTTAGTGGATAGGACAAATAAAGCTAGAATTCGTATAAGCGTTTCAGCTTTATGTTGGTCCATTTGAAAATGCCAAAATAATATTATTTTTAACAAGGCCAAAGTTGCATCTTTTTTGCAGGTAATTCATATGGCGGCACATTGGATTTAGCTTTGGGTTTTCCTCTTCCCAGAGAATCAGCGGCTATCTATGGTTACTGGGTGCAACCTCCTTGTGGCGGTCGCATCGGATATTTTCAGCCAGGCTTCGTGGTCGTATACTAGTAGATTGATATATGTCTAGTTTTAGTATGCCTCTTCTTGTGAGGCTTTCTGTTTTCTTCAGATGGTTGGTGTTTGTCTCAACCCTATCTGATCCATGAGATGTAATTTTACTTTTTGTACTCTTGGTACTTGATACTCTTTTTAATAAATGGTTGTGTGCATTCGAGGATGTAGAGGCCGGGGTCAACCCCATTTCGAAAAAAGAAAAAAATTAGCTTCCATAGATACCATATTGTTGAAATACATGATTCAAAGGAAGTTCGATTGTGTGAGCAAAGAAAATCTAGTTCTTCTTGGGAGTGATGGAAATTTTCTTATAAAACATGGTACAAATAAATCCTAAGAAATTGTTTGAGCTCATCTAATCAATCGATTCACGTAGAAATAACTTTTAGATCCTCCAAAAATCCTTTTAATAAAAGAGAGCCTTAAACAAACATGTTAGAAGCAAAACTATGTAGGATTCAAATTAACATGACACGCATGTTTTCTATTCCTGCGGTTTTAGGTGTACTGTATGTATATCAAAGAGGCCACTAGTTAAGCCCTGAATATGTGAATCAATCTTATATCTGTGGTCCCCCTTGTATGGGTGTAAGTGAACGCTGCGAATATTTCAGAAGTAACCTCGTTGAGAACTTCATTTATAGGTTGAGTTCACCCTGTGTTACACAGAATGAAATTGGCAGAAAACAATGGTGCGAAAGCATACATTATGAAGAATTTCTCGGAGCGGAGACGGTGCATTATTGCATATCAAAACTCAAATTGGCGACCACCAACTTCTCACGATCGAAGCTAAAGCTTGCAACGGACCATTCAAAAGTTACGCAAACCCGGCACACAAATTCCCCATCCCAAGTTCCTCCGGACTGTGCAGGGCACGGGAAAAAAAAAACGCTGCTCCAATGTCCGTGCCAACGACGCAAACAACAACAAGTTGCAGAAAAAAGGAACGAAATTTGACATATACAGTAGTCTACCACGGGAGCGGAGGCGGTGGTGCGTGGAACACAGGCAGTGTCCCTGCCGGCGTGTTCGGTTTGGGAGGAGGCGGCGCATTCGGCGTCCTCTGCCCCAGCGATCTCGTCGTCCTCCCCTCCACAGCAGCTCTCCGGCCACCGACATAGACGACTCTCTCCGGCGCTAACGCGGCGGCGCGGCTCTTCGCTGTGCCCGCCGCGAGGTGCGATGAATCGAGCGATGCTGCGCAAGAGCACAGCAGGAGAGCCGCCATTATTAGGAACCAAGTGGCAGTGGCCATGACGACTGGTGGCGGTGCAGCTAGTTGGTACCTGGAGGTGGTGCAGGTGACCAAGTGTGCTGGCGATCACGTCCTATAGTAGTGCTGTTTATATACGCGATCCAAAACGAGGCTGAAGCTCCTCTGGATCTTGGAACGGAAGTCGATATTATAACGATAGATCCACTTAGGGGCTTATTTGTGACTCAGAAGTCTTCGTTGGATCCCTGATCTTGATGGACTCACTTGTTGCCACCAGAATGGTTGGCATAAGGCATCTTGGCTAACATAAACCGTGGCGTGTTCGATGCCCGGCTGCGGTTTCATATATACCGCGTAGCTATCCGTGCCGTGCCTGGCTTGCAGCTTGCTTCGGGCGAGGAGAATCAGTTGGTGAAGTACCGAGGCGAACGGGCAACGATCATCAACTTGCATGGTTGGACTTCGAAACGTATATTCTCACTACAAACTCTTTGTACGTGCTTGCTGTTGAAGTTTCCTGATAAAGCCTAAATAAAGCTAGCAGACAAATTCATTCAGAGTACAATTTCTACTCCTACTAAGTTTCTAAACACCTAATTCAAAAATTTGTACTCCATCCGTCTCAAAATAGATGTCTCAAACTTTTCTACATTTGGATGTGTTTACGCCTATTTAGTATCTAGATTCATTCAAATCTTGACAAACTTTTGACATCTATTTTAAGACAGATGAAAGTAGTTAAAACTTAGCAGGGGCCGCACAGTCGTATATCCCCTCTATCATAAATTACTATATGTCCACTCTCACACAAAAGGGAGATGGTAGATCAATGGGCTCACTATGTCGCTCACTATGTGCAATGCGAGCCCTCGATCTAGGCCACGAGTCTTTCATCTCCCATATACCCCATCCCTAGGTAATTATGCTTCAAAGCTGGCGTGCCCTCAGCTAATATACAAGTCTCGACGTTAATTTTTCTCAAATACCCGTGTGATACTAAATGTAAATACGATGTCGTCTTTTCCTCCCAAGCAAGGCAAGTCCTTCAATATTGCGGCTAGAACCGCTTTGGTCAAGTCGGTCCTCACCTCCCTAGCCATCTACCTTCTCACCGTCCTCGAAGTCCTTGAGGAGTTCCTCCAAGCCATTCAAAAGTTGATACGCGTTTGGCTTTGAGACGGTTCCGACAAAGCCACTGGTGAGAAATGCAAAATAAATTGGACCGCCGTATGTCACCCCACATTGCTTGAGGGTCTTGGTGTACTCAATCTAAAGAAATTTTCCTGGGCCTTGCGCCTTCGGTGGCCTTGGCTTGAGTGGACGGAGCCAGACCGTGCTTGGGCGGGGACTAAATTACCATGCACCAACGAGGATATGGAGTTCTTTTATGGCATGACGAAGGTTACTATCGGTGACGGGAAGATGGCCTCCTTTTGGGATGTGCCTTGGGCGGATGGGATCATCCCCAAGACCTTTGCGCCTTCCATCTATAGTCTATCCAAGATGAAGAAATGGGTGGTTCACACCGCCCTTCATAACAATTACTGGGTCCAACAAATTGACCTCTCTAATGGGCTATCGGTATCCCATCTCGAGGAGTTTGCGCGTCTTTGGAACTACACCTCTCAAGTGCACCTAAGCGAGAATACACGGGACTCAATCATTTGGAAGCTCACTATCTCGGGCTTCTACTCATAGGCCTCCGCATACAAGGCCCAATTTGATGGGCTCACTAGCACAAATATGAATGGCACCGTTTGGAAGATTTGCAAATTGTTCTCTTGGCTCATCATCCAAAACCGGGTATGGACGGCAGATAGACTTCAAAGAAGGGGTGACCAAATTGCGGAGTTTGTCCTTTTTGCAAAAGTGTGCCTGAGACCGTGGCCCATCTCCTATTCAAATGCCGTTTCACCACAAGAATCTGGGACATGGTAAAAAGGTGGCTTGGTCTTCATGATTTTGAGCCTACCGAGTGGACTGCTTTTGACGACGTCAAGTCTTGGTGGCTTCATGTTACCTATGGTCACCGTGGGACAAGAAAGGCTATGGCCTCCCTCTTGATGCTCGTTTCGTGGGAGCTTTGGAACGAATGCAAAGCAAGGGTCTTCAAGAACAAGAGCACGATGGCCGTGAGGGTTTTCGATCGTATTAAATTCGAGACGGGTGCCTGGAAACTAGCCGGGGCTAAACAATTGGGGCATCAATTGTCGGGAGAATAGTTCTTTACGTTGGTAATGTAGCCTTCGGGCATAATTTTTTGTGACTTTGACCTTGCTTCTCCTTATTTAATGAACTAAGGCAAATCTTTTTCCTTTCTATACCTAATAATAAAAGGAGGAAGGTTTCTTTCTTCGTCCGTCACAATGCGCTTTGGTCCAATCAGATATACGTCTTCCTAAGGCGTCTGCTCTTTGTCCTGAAACATATTTGTCCTGAAACATATTCGGGCATGAGGAGGAATCCTAGGGACGTACGTCAAAGAAACCAGACTGGGTAAGAAAACGATCGTCCCTATGTTCGTACGCGACTAGAACTCACACCAGAGTTAGATTTTCACATTAACAGATTCACCGTTGGTTTGTTCTATACAGCCAGCGGCAACACGTACCAAGTAGGCAACCTACTCCTCGACGACACAAGCGATCTCCATGATAACCTACTCCTCGATGAAACCACGATCTCGATGGCGACCTACTCCTTTCTTGCCCTGGATGCCATTGATGATAGTCTACTTCACCTGCAAGCTCCTCTGCCGCCATCAAGCTAGGTGGACGTGCTAGCTGATAACAGTATTAGACCTCTCATCGCCACCGGCAGCGATGGTGTCCAGCTTCAGGACGACCTCCTCTCACTTGACGTGCCGCCAGGTGGATCCATGGTCGCCATCGGACCAAGCCACAGTAGTCGATGACAACAAGGTTGATCTAACTATGATGTGGCCCTATGTCAAGCAAGATTATTCGTTTTGTTCGTCTGCCATCATTGCATCCTGATTGCTACCACTATCGAATTGGGCATCACAGACATAATAGGGATGATGCTGCTTGCTAATTTGGCCCGCGCGACCGCCGCATCATGTTCCTAACAAAGTAGCAATAGCAACGCTCCAGCCTTCATAGGCAACGGCCTCCGTCTCCGCCTGATCTGCTCCAGCTGCCTTCGTGGCATAGCAGGTGTGTCATCATCCCGTAGCTAAGTCGTCGTGTCTTGCTGATGATACCCCCTACACCCCTTGGTCTTCCGCGGAAGTTTTCGGACCCCCGCTGTGGCGCTGCACTTGCGCCACACGCCTACCTCCAATCGTCGTCTTCACCAATGCGCTCATGGGCATGGTGAGCAGGAGTGACATAGTGATTAAGTGAAGGCTTTCTACCCATACGGCCATGCCATGGTGAACATGAGTTGCATCGGGATGATCATCTTCAGTCTGGCAGAAGCTGAGTATGGTTATGCGGGTTAACCTGCACATGCAGGGATATTCTGCAGGTCTGGTCCACATGGCCGTGGTGATGTGCTTATATTGTTGTCTCTAGGACTTCTCCATAATAGTTGTTGAATCCATCTCTCTTTCATTGAATCCACCCGCAATCAGATTATCACTCGCTATCTTGCGAGTAACCATCATGGTCACAAGCAATATATATGGAAGGCTAAGGAAGATCCAAGTGTGCATGATGTATAATTTTTAAACTGAAGCTTTACTCGCACCAATGGTCTCAGCACTTCAACATAAATGTTTGTATCTTTGACTTTGTAAAAATATATTTGTTGTAGAATCATAGGCTGCAAATTGTAAATGGTTATACATCAAAATGACATTTGGATTAAGCTACTCTAAATTCTCATTTTGGACAATGTTTTCTCTTTATTCGTAAGCTGCTAATCCAGCAAAATTGTTTGCATCCACTCTTACTTCATGTTAATATTACATCACATCATGCACCCCAATGTATGGTACACCAGAGATCGATCCTGTGTCGCAACTACGTTGAAAAGGCCAAGCACATGTTGACATTATTTGATGACTACTCTAAGACATGGACATATAGTAACTCTGACGTCCATGGGCTGGTCAGGCCAACTACATCGAAGTTTATTTTGATTTCTATTGCTCCTCCGTGTTTTTCCTGTCATATGGAATGCCTGTAAGTTGATCCAAATATAATAAAAATCTCCCTTCCCCTAAAAAATAAAAAAAACTATGACCAACATATAAAGAATGTCAATCTATGCCATTAGTAGAAGTAGAAGTGGCATCGGCACCGAAGTACATTAGTTTACCTGTATCGATACCTCCAAAATTTCCGAAAAATTATGCCCTATTTAGGAATATTTTTTGGATGCAATGAAGAACAAATACAGAATAGCTCCAAATTAATGTGTCTTCTCATATTTTCTTGATGTAGATTCTGTTGCAGGATCCAAAAAAAAGTTGTGCCACTCGGTCCTGGCCGCGACCATGGTGGAGGAGAAGGTTGGGACTGAAGGAAGGCACCAGAGAGGGGGATGAGGGAAGCGGCACTGTGAAGACTCCATATGGGTGAGACATGAAAGAAAGCGAGTGAACTACAACAATTTTTTAACTCAAAATAATTCATCGACATAGAAAGGTGTGATAATATCTTGAGACAACGAATGACGAGCCATTTTTAAGATTTGTATTTAAAACTCTACATAGTAATTTCATTAAAAATCACCCGATGCAACAGACATACTTACTACCTAATAATAAAGAACAAAACGGTTCTGTCAATCAGTCTGTTTTTAGACCGGTTTACCCTCCCACCAAATTGCATATTACTGCACAGTGCCACGGTACCGGTTCGGTTGTTCTATTCGAGATCCCCAACCTCCCGACCACCACGGCCGTGGCCAGTGGCGATTTCCGTCCTCCCACGGGCGAGACCACCACGGCCGGTTCGGTTGTTTTGTTCGAGATCCCCAACCTCCCGACCACCACGGACGTGGCCAGTGGCGATTTCCGTCCTCCCACGGGCGAGCTTGACCCGCCCGTGACCTACGAACTGCGACCACAGGCACGAACTCCGGTTAGAGACAATTCCAAATCCCAAATCAATTTAATCGACTGATCGATTTCTAGGAGCCCAGCTCGCGAGCTCAGGAAGGCATCCATCTTGAGAAAAAAAAGAGACTACAAGAAGATATGGCAAGGGTAGGGCATCGCGTCCGGGAGAGGAGGGCCAACTCGCGTCAGCCGTCGTTAGAGGGCCACCTTGGGAGGGGCGAGCGTAACATGGCCATGGACATGCCGGTGAGGGACGGTGTGGGGAGGGGCGGCGCTGTGCTGATGTGGAGGGCAGGGGAGTGGCGGTGCTGGTTGGAGGAGGAGGCATGGGAGGTGGAGGGGAGGAGGCATCGCAGCCATGGAGCCCTCGCACACTCTCTGGCCAAGATCCATGGCTGCTGAAAGTGGAAGCTGTGGAAGATTAGAGTGGGGAAAGAGATAAAAGACGATGGGCTCATACCCTGTGGTGGCTTCAGTTTTTTTTCTCTTGACGTGATGGTGCCTTTCAGGTTTTGCGGTTGCTGATATAGTGTACCAAAATACAAAAGGAAATCCCTATCGCTTTTAATTGTTAGGACCTGTCTCTCAAAAATGAACTTTTTTTGTTGCATGTGATGGACAAAAGGAAATCCCTATCGCTTTTAATTGTTAGGACCTGTCCCTCAAAAATGAACTTTTTTTGTTGCATGTGATGGTTCGGTCGAGAAGTCAATTCTTGATTTTTAGACTAAGGACTTGAGCAGGAACCGCCGGGACAGAGAACTTTGCCGGCATCCCGCGTCGGGAGGCAGTCAGGGAAGAGCGCGACCAAGGGAGGCGCGCGCGGATGTCTGCGTCGATGACAAACTGCAGGGGTACGTGGAGAAAGCTCCTGGGTCGCGACAGGGCGTGCTTGAGCACTGAAGAGGAGGCGCGCGACCGAGCTTGGCGGACGTGGGCGTGCTCGCGGAGACGGGGCAGAATGGGGGTCGAGGCCGAGCTCGAGAAACCAAAGGCGAAGCTGGGGTAGGCTGGGCGACGCGGTGGAGTAGAGCATGCGGTCGAGGCTAGCTAACACGGTAGGATTGAGGCGCAGCTCGAGCTCTTGGCGGTGGGCAGCGCGGAAGAGCAGGACGGTCGATAGTAGGGAGGAGCACAAGGCAGGGAAGAGGCCGGGACCGACGACGTTAGACAGGAGGAGGCCGGCGTCAGGGAGGAGCTCAGGGCGGAGTGCCGGGACGAAGAAGGCGAGCGATGGCTGGCAGCGCTGGCCAGAGCATGGAGGGAGAGAGGGCGTGGGGGCGAGACTCACTGGCGGCGGTGTCGAGCGAGGGAGGCGGCAGATGGTGGTTTCGATCAGGGCAGGGTCGCTCGAGATTGATGATGAGCGAAGAGGAGCGGGGTTGGTGGCGACCGTGTGCTGCGTGTGGGTTCAGAGCGTGCGTTTCGTGGGTGCTCGCAGGGAGGGGGTGCGTCGCGGGCGGAGAAGAGGGCGGCGAGGAGGCTCGCTGGTGGCGGCGCAGATGGAGGGGCCGCGGCGCGCGGAGAGGAAGCAGGGCTGGCAGCCGGAGTTGGGTCGAGGCAACCTTGCCTGCTGGGGAGGAAGAAGGCGCGGCCTACAGAGGGCGAGGTTGACGGCGGGCGGAGGAAGGCGGATCTCGGCGACGCAAGGGTCCAGCTAGGCGGAGGCGCGGTGAACCAGAGGCAGGGCGATAGTGGCCGGAGAGGGGCGGCGCTGCGCAGGCCAGGGAGGAGGCGGCGGCGGCTCTGCGAGGGAGGAGCGCGAGCGAGCTCTTGGGACAGAGGAGGGGGTAAGTGGCGATATGAGGCAAGAGGGGGACCGCATGCGTGGCTTCCTGTGTGCGGGTGAGTTGCATCGTGTGGGTGTGGGGTCCTTTGCGTGTAGTGTGTACACCGGGTCGGCGTGACCCTCTCACAAAACTTAATTTTCTGATCCACGTTAATTTTTCTCAAATTCCCGTGTGATACTAAACGTAAATACCCTGCTTTTTTCCTTGGATTCCTAAACTAAAACAATAGCTTTGTGTATTTTCCTGACGCGTTCGCTTTAGACAGGACCATGGGTTCCATCGGCCCAGCTGCTGGGCCAATTCTGGCCCATGGCTCACGAATACTTTCTCTGCATTTCAAGAGACACCAAAAGTAAAGATGGAGCAAGTCGCTGGTGCGTGTCGATGGTCAGAGCACCGAAGATAAAGATGAGATGCAAACTATGGCTTCAAACTTCTATCAGAACCTTTACACTTCGGATGGTGTTCATAACATGGAGCAAGTCCTTAACCACGTTCCCAGGAAGGTAATGGCGCCCATGAACGCGATACTCACTGCCCCATTTAGACAACAAGAAGTAAAGGATGCTCTATTTCAAATGTTCCCTACAAAAGCCCCGGGTACTGACGGCTTCCCAGCTTACTTCTTCCAGAGGCACTGGAATGTATGTGGGGAGGATATTACAAAGGCCGTGCTGAGTCCGAAATGATCTATTAATCTGCTAATATTGTTCAAGGGACAGAGTCTGCTGATAGCATCAATGACACGGTGTTGGTTCTCATACCGAAGGTGAAGAATCCTTCTCTTTTATCCCAGTTCCGCCCGATAAGTTTATGCAATGTCTTTTATAAGATTGGCTCCAAGGTTATGGCCAACCGATTGAAAATGATACTCGCTGAAATCATATCGGAAGAGCAATCTGCATTTGTGGGAGGAAGGTTGATAACTGACAACATTATCTCAGCTTATGAATGTTTGCATTTTATGAAACGCAATAGATCCAAGAAAAATACTTATTGTGCTCTGAAACTTGACATGATGAAGGCTTATGATCGTGTTGAATGGGACTACTTGGAGGCTATCATGGAAAAAAAGGGTTTCGCCCAACAATAGATTACTGTGATTATGGAAATGGTGCGTTCAGTCACATTCTTTGTCCTTTTTAATGGTACCAAGTTGGAGAGCTTCAAAACATCAAGAGGTATTAGACAAGGTGATCCTATCTCATCATATTTATTCTTACTGGCAGCAGAGGCCCTTTCGTGTCTGTTAAAAGTTCATGATGAGTCATCGCAGTTGGGAGGTATCAAAGTGGCAGCTTCGGCCTCGCCGATAAACCACTTGCTTTTTGCTGATGACAGCCTGCTGTGTTTTTAAGGGTAGTAGAGAAGGAGCGGAAGAGTTGTCTATCTTGTTGGAGAAATATTGTCAAGCTTCGGGCCAACGAATTATCAGAGATAAATCCTCTATATTCTTTACTAAAGGCTGTAATCAAGCTAGGCGTGACATTATAAAGAACATCCTGGATGTTAGCAACGAGACCCTCAATGAGAGATACCTCGGTATGCCCACAGATGTAGGCTCGTCGAGATATGGTACATTTAAATTCTTGAAAGATCGAGTATGGGGCAAAATTAAGGGGTGGTTGGAGAAGATTCTGTCCGCAGGTGGTAAAGAGGTTCTGATCAAATCAATTGCTCAAGCTATCCCAGTTTACTCAATGGCGTGCTTCAGATTGCCTAAAGAATTATGTGAGCACATCAACTCTCTAATCCGACAGTTTTGGTGGGGTAGTTAGGAGGGGAGAAGGAAACTTTGTTGGGTTTCATAGGATGTCATGACTAGACCTAAACACATGGGCGGCTTGGGTTTCGGAGATATGGAGCTCTTCAATCTTTGCATGCTAGCTCGACAATCATGGAGGCTGCTGAAAGAGCCTGAGTCGCTTAGTGCTCGTATCTTAAAGAGCATATATTACCCGAGCTCCTCTATTCTAGCGGCAGAATTGGGGCCACACCCTTCTCAGATATAGAGATCCATATTAGACGGAAGAGATGTTCTAATTCAGGGGCTGATTAAACGGATTGGAGACGGACGCACAACTAATATTTGGACAGATAATTGGCTCCCCCATGACAACAACCTAAAGCCCATTGCGTGTATCATGGACAGGCCACCTCAGTTGGTTTCGGAATTAATTGATGAAACTTCAGCATGTTGGAAGGAGGACTTGGTCCGACAAGCTTTTCTCCCAATGGATGCGGATGTTATCCTTGGTATCCCTCTTTGCACGAGAAGACTGCCTGACTTCTGGGTGTGGCACTTCGATCGGAAGGGCAACTTTTTAGTGAGATCGGCATACCGCATGATCATCAAAACGAAAGTGACTCGTGAGGATTACTTTGACAGTGCCACCGGTTCATCTAATGTGGGTACTAAAGAGGAGAGCTGGACTACGTTATGGAAAACTGCAGTTCCCTCGAAGCTTCGAGTGTTCTTGTGGAGGCTTGCTAGACAGACAGTCCCTTATGCTGATCTTTTGCATAAAAGGAATATGTCACGGTCGAGCTCCTGCTGTCTATGTGGAGGATCAGATTCTTGGTGGCACTCCTTGATCGATTGCAATATGTCTCATAGCGTGTGGGTGCTATCAGAAGACCTTTTGGTGGAGCACCTAGTGATGTCGAGAGAAGAAAGTGTCAAGCAGTGGTTATTTCATGTGATGAGGACCCTTACACATGAGCAATTCATTAGGGTGGTGGTAACATTATGGGAAATTTTGTCGGCTCGTAGGAAGGCAATCAATGAAGGAATTTTTTAGAGCCCACTATCGACATTTGGCTTTATCAATTCCTACATCAAAGAGTTAAATGATATCAAAAAACCTCCCAATATCTCGCTGCATGCTCCTTCTGTGGGTGCTCGGCAGGCTAGGCCTGCATGGATTCCTCCTCCCATTTGCGTCCCGAAGTTCAATGTGGATGCAGGTGTATCCAAGTCTGATGACAAGGGGGTGGCTGTTGCGATATGTCGAAGTCACGAAGGTATCTATCTTGGAGCCTCGGCTATTGTCTTCAAAGGAATAACAGATCCATCAATTCTGGAATCGCTTGCATGTCGAGAAGCTTTGTCGCTCGCAGATGACTTGGCGGTAAGAGAAATTTATGTGGCATTTGATTGCAAAATGGTGGTGTTAGATATCTCTGATGGCAGCTTGGGGATGAATGCTACTGTCATCTCGGAGATCAACGCGGGAATTGCGCTGTTTCAGCAGTGTACTTTTGTTTTTGAGGGCCGTTCATCTAATTTCGAAGCTCACAACCTTGTTAGATTTATGCTTTCCCAGGGAGTTGGCCGCCATGTTTGGCTCGGTACTACAACATTTTCTGATCAATTCCCTGTAAACATTTTACTTGATCAATAAAGACTAGCAGGTTGTTTCAAAAAAAAAGAGACACCAAAAGTAAAAATAAAATAATTATTGAAGACATGTTTTTTTTGGGAAATGGGAGGCCTATGCATTGAAAATATGCATACCAACATGCATGCCAACTAGATTAAAAATGACGTGCAAACTAATTAAGGAGGAGAGAGACAATCAAAGTAACATAAGATTAGTCGTACTAGTAGAGAGTACCTTAGACTAGTAACATGAGTGGAGAGTAACTTAGACTAGGAAAATGCTACTATAAGTTACTACCTCCCTAGTGTTAACTAACATATATGTGGTATCGTGTAAATACTTATTTATTGCAATATAGACTTATTTTGTCTTGAAATATGTGATGTTATGATAATATAGCTAGTTACCATGAGCCTCTCTCTGGAAAATGCTCGTGTATTGCAATGAAAATTAAAAAAATTGTGTGATGAAAGCCCACAAAGTAAGTCCAAAGCCAATTCTAGCATGTCTAAGACGCACTATGCGGTAATGGAAGTAACACCTCTGCTCGCGGATTAGTCACGCTACCCACAGTGATGGCAGTAACACCTCTGCCTGTCGATTAGTCGGGCTACATGGTACACGTGCGCTAGTGCTAGCCTAGCTATGTGTAGCATGGGCACCTCACCCTACTTCGCCAAGGCCTTCACCTCGGCTATGGTCGAAGAATAGAGAAAGCATAGGAAGGGGGTGCACTAGTGGAAAACGGGCCTCCAGTCCCGGCCCGTAAGGGCCTTTAGTCCCGGTCCTGGTAACCGGGACTGGAGGAGCGGGACTAAAGGCCCACCCATTAGTCCCGGCCCTCTTACCAGCCGGGACCAATGGGCATCCACGTGGCTGTCTCTGCGGGCGTTGGGTGTCCCCCATTAGTCTCGGTTCGTATTACGAACCGGAACAAATGGTTCTCTGTCGTGGCAGAATTTTAGGAACTTTCTCTGCCGCGGCAGAGAATTTAATTTGTATTTTTTTTTCATTTCAAAATAGTTTTCTACGCTAGCACATACCGTACAAGTTCGTGCATACATAAGATAACTTCTCTTAAGATCGAGCATACAAATATATATATGATAGTTACACATGGAGATCACAATTATCGGGACTAGAGCTCGTCTATTCAATTACACGGTCGGGGATCATCGACGCCTATTCACACTAAATTCTCCGGCGTCATCTATCATCTCGTTCAACAAGAATCCTGTCAGTTCTTCAGCAATTGCAACTACGCGTTGCTGTGGTAGGAACTGATCCCGCATTTTATCGAACTATATAAGAAAAGGAGATAAATATGAATATCAATCATAATAACAAAAAGTGACGGTAATAAAAATAATGTTATGAATGTATTGCTTACATCAACTCTATAACCATTCAGCTCACTGGTAAACGTGTGAATGAACTCGCAAACGTAGAATCCACATAGATTCGTCCCCTGTGTCTATCTCACACACTTTACGAGAATAGAATTCAATCAAAATAATAATTCAGCATCATAATTGTATTGAAACTAGAAGTAAAGAGATGCGCCTACTACTTACCGAGACCGGCTTAAACGTCAGCTTCTCAGTACAGTCACCCGTAACCGCACTCTTTAACTGGTTCCAAACCCTACCCAGTAAAGAAAATGAATGAGTTATTTATTACGTGATATCTCAGAAAATCAACGAAAGAGACCGTTGTAGCGCAAAAATTACCTCTGGAGCATGTCCTGCATGTCACTAAACTGTTCCAGGGGTCTCTTTAATGGGTCCATGACTTCAACTCTTCCCTTATCAAGTTGAATGTCCATGAGAATCAAGTGGAAACTGTACACGTTTATATATACATCAGTAACTCATCAATATACTTAACATCGAGTAAGCAAAAGAGAATGTGTATAATAGAGTAAGACACTCACGCGAAATTGTAAGGAAACAGTATGTGGTCACAGAAATTTTGCTCTGTTAGAAACCTTAGAAGGTTTTCCTGTGTGTCCTCGGGTTTATCCTTTAGCGTCCGACAATGTATTTTATCTGGGTCACTGAACCCAACACTGAAGATTGACCTTCTTTTACATTCCATGATCTTCATTCTGCATAATAATAGAGTACAAAAGGATATAATTAGGATAATTAGATGCAATGAACTGAACAACTGAAAAAATGAACAGCTTATATATAGACAATGAATTCAATAACTTACAGACAATAGCAACTCATGAGACTTTTGTCGAGGGCGTCGAAACTGTATAACTGGAAGAGTTCTGGAAACTCAACATGGACCTCTTCTTCTCGGAAGTAGTAGTCATGTGGGACTTTCGCCACGATCATTATTCTCTCCTGCTTTACGGCTTTCAAGTACCAGTTATGTAAACTCCGCATTTGTGTTGGCAGTTGTTGGAACTGCTCAAAGCTGACCAGAGGCTTCCCTGGGACATATGTAGGGACTACCTAAGCCTTGGGTAACTTGTCGTCCTGGGCACCTAGCAATTCCTCAACAGTCACATTCATAGCGGCCGCAAGCTTCTTAGCTTCTTCCATATCCTGCTGGGGAGTGTCATAGGATAACACCTGGAGGGGTGGGATCGATTTTTTGGCCTGTTTCCCGAGCTGGGGGACGTCCATTCTTTCCTCAGTTGCACTTTGACCTGATGATTTGCTCCCGCTTGCACTTCTACTTGATTTGCTCTTCTTCACTTCCTTCTGAAGTGTGCGTCGATAGTCATCTGGCTTATGGTGCAATTCATATTGCGATTTTGTGTTCAGAAAAGAAAGTGCATACGCTTTTTACTTCTTGATGTATACCGGGGCGGGCTCGGGTTTCTTCTTTTGAAGCTGCGCAACACATTCGGCCTTTACGATCATGTCGATTTCCTCGTCAGTACGATCGTAAGGTCTGATGGGAAGATTCTTATGAGGTACTCTTGGGAGGGGCGACATTTGTCATTTTGGGCTGCTGCATCGTTTAGTACTAATCGGAGGCTACGGCGGAGATCGAGATGGACTCGGGTTGTGGTGGTCGTAGTCATGGGGTGGGCTTCTTGGAGGCGATGGAGGTGAAGGTGACATGCGATGACTCGGAGGCGGTGTTGGCTTTGGCGTCCAGCCTGGAAGCTTGATGTTGTTCTTGTCCCATAGAATGATACCACCCAGTACTTCTCCGAGTGTCCTCTCACCTTCAGGTCCAGGGATGTCAAGCTCCATTGAGTCCCACCCCATTGCGATTTCATCCACAGCAACTTTAGCATAGCCAGCTGGAATCTCATGGCCATGCCAGCGTGCGCCAGGTGGACAAGGTAAAGCACATCCGACCGCCACCTTGATGGATAGGTTCTTCACCTTCTGATGGAGCTCACAAGATGCATGCTCCTTGATTCCATCCACCGGGTAGCCGGGACCGCCATCTACCATACGTGCATCGTCAGAAGGGACCTCTGATTCAGCCACGCTGCTTTTCCGCTGAGATGGGACGGCGGTAATATCGAGTACAGGATCTTGCAGGCGCGCTGCTCCTCGAAGTTCGTCAAGCTGTTGCTGATGCATTCGAAGTGTTCCTAGCAACTCGGTGAACCTGTCTCCCTCCTCCTCCTGTCGTCGCCTCTTTACTCTCTCTCGGCTCCTATAAGTATCTCTGTCTTTGGGAAACCCCATCTCCCACGTATAACTAGGGCCAAGGCCTCGTACATGTCCTCCGCATTCGTCATTCCCGAGGACCTTTGTCAGCAAGTCTTTCTCTCTATCGGGACGGAACTTTGTTGTCCCCGCTTTAATCTCCTTCACCACTTTCTGCCATGTATCCCGGGGTATCCTAATCCCGTCACTGCAAATAAGGTCCCCTGTACTTTCTTCATACTCACTCCCATGCCCAAGGAACCAATTCCTTGCCCTCAGACCCCATTCTTCGCGTATTGGTTTTGGAGTGATCCCTTTAGCAAGCAGCTCATTCTCTTTAGCATGGCAGCCGCGTAGCCCCCTGGCCCCAGGTGATGGTGATATTTCTTCATCGCGGCATTTTTCTTGTTTTTTCCGACATTTCCATAGCAGGTTGTGACTCCTTGTACTTCACAAATTCATCCTAGTTAGCCTGCTGCTTCGTTAGATAGCATTCAAATTTAGGAGTCTTCTTCGTGTCTTCTGATACTTTTGCCATAATGCTTTCTTCCAGTTCTTGAATAGTTCGGTCATCTTCGTAAGAGTCCACTGCTTGACTTTCTTCCTCAATGCAGCTGTGTCGGCATCATCCTCACATTCTAGCAGGGTGAAATGTGTCATGAGGTCATTCCAAAGACCCTCTTTGCACCTGTCGGAGACATACTCACCCTCTTTCGCCCCTTTGGTCTTATTCCACTCTCGAACGGTGATCGGGATGCGATCCCTAACCATAACTCCGTATTGTTGTTTAAATACAGTTTTAGCCTTTTCGGGTTCCACCGGTTCACCCCGTGGTGATACCCGCGTAATTGTATAACGAGTAGATGCGTTCAACTTTTTGGCCGGGCCTCGTTTGGAATATTTTTTGCTCGATGTGGAGGCCTAAGAGAAGAAACATTCGTCAATTTATATATATATACAACTCAGTTAATGCATCTACTGATCACCAGACTTCATATATATACCTCGCCATCGGCTTCTCCATCACCGGAGCCGTCGGCTTCTCCTTGATAATTTCGGTCGACCTCCTCTCCCTCACCGGAGGGGTTCAGATAAATCGACGGAGATTCGGGTGGATCAACATGGGGGGTGTCATTGATCATATCCTCGAAAATTTCTTCCTGTGTTAGGTCTCTCTGGATTGGATCCATAGTTATCTATAAAATACACACAATAACATTTTTCATTCAATATTTCTGCATAAAATAATAGTAAACAATAATATGAACACGCAATTTGCTACCACCCTAAGTCCGGGGGCCCGCGAGCACTACCACATTAACCCTAAGTCCGGGGGCCCGCGAGCACCACCAGCCTAACCCTAAGTCCGACTGCCCGCGAGCACTATCATCCTAACCCTAAGTCCGGTGGTCCGCGAGCACCACCACCCTAACCCTAAGTCCGGGGGCCCGCGAGCATTACCACCCTAACCCTAAGTCCGGGGCCCGCGAGCACTACCACCCTAACCCTAAGTGCGGGGGCCCGCGAGCACCACCATACTATATACTACACTAACATATTATATAGTAAACTAATTAACATACTACACTAATATATACTACTAAAAAAATAAAAAATACACTTTATATTACACTACTATACTACTAAAAAATAAATAAATATACTACACTAATTAACATACTACACTAATATATACTACTAAAAAAATAAAAAATACACTTTATATTACACTACTATATACTACTAAAAAATAAAAAAAATATACTACACTAATTAACATACTACACTAATATATACTACTAAAAAAATAAAAAATACACTTTATATTACACTACTATATATTACTAAAAAATACAAAAATATACTACACTAATTAACATACTACACTAATATATACTACTAAAAAAATAAAAAATACACTTTATATTACACTACTATATACTACTAAAAAATAAAAAAATATACTACACTAATATATACTACTAAAAAAATAAAAAAATACATTTTATATTACACTACTATATACTACTAAAAAATAAAAAAAATATACTACACTAATATATACTACTAAAAAAATAAAAAATACACTTTATATTACACTACTATATACTACTAAAAAATAAAAAAATATACTACACTAATATATACTACTAAAAAAATAAAAAATACACTTTATATTACACTACTATATACTACTAAAAAATAAAAAAACATACTATACTAATATATATTAAAAAAATACACTATATTACACTACTATATACTACTAAAAAATAAAAAATATACTACACTAATTGGCCGGGGGTGCCGCCCCGGCCTGCTCGCCCGCACCGCCGCCGGCGTGCACGGCTGCCACCCCGGCCGGCCTGCTCGCCCACAGTGGCCGGCGCCGTCGCGCGCCGGCGTGCACGTACAGCTGCCTCGCCGCCGATGCCGGATGGGAGAAAGGGGAGGGGCGCGTGATACCTGCTGGCCGGGGGCACACGCGCGGTGGCTGGATCTGGCTAGCTAGTGGCGGCGTTGGAGTGGGGGGACGACGCGCTGGTGGCGGCCGGATCTGGCGGTGGAGTGGTCGGGCAGCCTGTCGGCGTCCTGTGCGTCGTCGTCCTCGCACGCTTCGTCTCTGCAGTAGAGTGTGGTGGTTTGGGAAGAAAAAGGGGCGCGGGAATATAAAGGGGATGTACCTTTAGTCCCGGTTTGTATCACGCACCGGGACTAAAGGGTTTTCGGCCCAGCCCAACAGGCGCGCACCAATGCCACCCGGTGTGTAGCACACACCGGGACTAAAGGTTCCTTTTTCAAAAAAAATCACCATGGAGCGCGCCTGTTTAAAAAAAATTCAATTAGCATATTATTTAAACATTTGAATTTACAGTTTTTGCATACTTATGAATTTGAGAAAAATTTCAACATGAAAAGTTCTTGAATTTGAATAAGTAATCCAAATCTATTTTCTGTTTTATAAAATAATTATTCTAACTAGTGAAACTAATAACCATTTTGCCATTTTCAATTTAAAAATGCATTAAATATTATATTTTGCATATTTTTAAATAAGTGATTCAAATCAATTTTCTGTTTTATAAAATAATTGTTCTAACTAGTCAAACTATTAACCATTTTGCCATTTTCATGTAATTCCGACGCTCCGGTGGTCTTCCTCCGGCGAAACCCTAGCACATCTAGACTCATATCTATCGCCTCTCTCCACTCTATCCCATGGCTTCCACCATACCTCTAACCCCAGGGAGGCGGAGATGGAGTCTTTCACGGGCTAGCAGGAAAATATTTTCCGAGGCGGAACTTCCGAAGATGCCATAGGGCGTGTGCACCAAGGGCATCTTCGAGAAGTTCCGCCACGGGAGATTTCCCAACCTTTTCCTCCATCCATGGGGATGAAACTCTCCATCCATGTTGGCTTGTTGAGTTGCTTGCCATGGCGTATCGATGCTCCTTTTATAGGCACGGCGCCGCTTCTACTTTGTCTTCTTCCTCCGACAGGGCGTCGTGCGCTACATGCTTTATCTCATCGAGCAGTGCGTCCACCCACGCGTCCTTATCCTATCGACAGCTTTAGTCCCGGTTTGAGCCCCCACCCGGTACTAAAGGTTACCCACCCGTCCTTATCCCACGGAAAGTTTTGTTAGATGACACAAAAACCACCTTTAGTCCCGGTTGCACCCACCAGCCGGTACTAAAGGTTAGCCACCCCCTAGATAAGGCCCTCCCAGATAAGCCTCCCCCAGATAAGGCCCCCCCATCGTTTTTCCCGGTTTGAGCCCCCACCCGGGATGAAAGTTTCCCGCGCCACTGCGTTCCCGCGCTTTCCAACGGTTCCCACCTCTGTCTTCCCGCCATTTTTCAGTATATATATGTACACTTGGCCTCCATTCACATATCACATCTAGACTAATCATTCTCTTCACATGGCTTCCATCGTATCTCTAACCACCCGGGAGGTGGAGGTGCTTTCCGCCTCGAACTACCCCTGCCCACCGGGCTACCGCATCCCCACCGGCTAGATGCTGAGCGTTGGAGGCGTGCCGGTCCCTCCTGTCCCTCTAGGTGTGGAGCGCCGGATGGTCATCACGAACCACTACTACCTCGAGCTCACGCCAGAGCAGCGGAGGAATCCCAACTGGCATCCCGACTATTTCACGACTTGGGAAGCCTTCTTCATCAATCGGCGTGAGAGGGCACTCGCCAGGCACGAGGAGGACGTCCCACCTCCTTCGAACTTCAACGAGGCCGGCCGTCGGCTGTGGTGGCGCGGCCAGACTCTCTAGAGTGTCATGGCCTACAACACGATCGGCAATAACCCCCGCCTGTGGTACCCTCAAATCCAGCCCATGCGTGCCCAACCTTCAAGGTTCGACTACGGCGACCCCGATGACGACAACGACGACGGCGCCGGCGACTACGACGACTACAGTGGCGCGTATTACAGAGCTAGGCAGGAGCATGACTGAATCACTCCAACCATTAGGCATGTTTCTTAATTTTCAGTTGTGCTATGTATCCTTAGTGTTTGTGGGTTCCTTCTCTTGTGATGGTTCCTTCTCTTTGTGTGATCACCTACCACGGCTTAGAACGTCTAGTTTGATTGAGCAAGATGTATTACATGAAAGGGGACCTTTATGTCTCAAATAAAAGGTTTAATACATTACATAGATTTATGTCTCAAATAAAAGGTTTAATTACATAGATTTATGTCTTAAATAAAAGGTTTAATACATTATTACACATCACCAACATCTAGTGTTGTGGTTTTCTTCTGCACCGTAGCCATGGAGAATCTTCATCATTTAACAAGATGTTTGGGTCAGTTTTCACTTTGAAGGGCGGAATTTCATGAAAATTATTGTAATCTTCTGACATGTCTATCATGTCATCCACTCCCACGATGTTTCTTTTCCCTGAAAGAACTATGTGGCGCTTTGGCTCATCGTATTCTGTACTCTTTTGCTTATCTTTCCTTTTTCTCGGTTTGGTACACATGTCCTTCACATAGAAAACCTGAGCCACATCGTTGGCTAGGACGAATGGTTCATCCATGTACGCAAGATTGTTGAGATCCACTGTTGTCATGCCGTACTTTTCGTCTACATGTACCCTGCCTCCTGTCAGCTTGACCCATTTGCACCAAAACAAAGGGACCTTAAAAGTAGGTCCATAGTCAAGTTCCCATATCTCCTTTATGTACCCATAATATGTGTCAATCTGCCCATTGTCATCTGTTCTATCAAAGCGGACACCACTGTTTTGGTTGGTGCTCTTTTTATCTTGGGCGGTCGTGTAAAATGTATTCCCATTTATCTCGTACCCTTGGAAAGTACATATAGTCGAAGATGGTAACCTGGCCAACGAGTACAACTCATCTCCAACAGTGGTGTTATTCATTAGATGTGTCTGCAACCAATTGCCAAAATTCTTCTCGTGTTCCCCTTTAATCAAGGTTTCAGGCTTCCCCGGGTTTTCGGAGCGTAGAATATTCTTGTGTTTCTCGATATACGGAGCCACCACGGTGGAATTGTGTAGAACTATGTAGTGTGCTTGAGTGAAAGAATGCCCGTCCCTACATACCATTGATTTCCTTCCTAGTGTGCCTTTTCCAGTCATCCTCCCCTCATACCGAGATTCAGGAACACCAATCGGCTTAAGGTCAGGAAGAAAGTCAACACAAAACTCAATGACCTCCTCTGTTCCATAGCCGTTGGAGATGCTTCCTTCTGGCCTAGCACGGTTATGAACATATTTCTTTAAGGCTCCCGTGAACCTATCGAAGGGGAACATATTGTGTAGAAACACAGGACCGAAAATTCTAATCTCTTCGACTAGGTGAACTAGGAGGTGCGTCATAATATTGAAGAAGGATGGCGGGAACAACAACTCGAAGCTGATCAGACATTGGACCACATCAATCTGTAACCCTGATAGACTTTCTTGATCGATTACCTTCTGAGAAATTGCATTGAGGAATGCACATACCTTCACAATGGCTAGTCGAACATTTTCTGGTAGAATTCCTCTCAATGTAACCGGAAGCAATTGCGTCATAAGCACATGGCAGTCATGAGACTTTAGGTTTTGAAATTTTTTCTCTTTCATATTTACTATTCCCTTTATATTCGACGAGAAGCCAGACGGGACCTTGATACTGAAAAGGACTTCAAAAAAGAATTCCTTCTCTTCTTTGGTAAGAGCGTAGCTGGCAAGCCCTTGAAACTGTTCTGGATGCTTGTCGTCTCATCCTTTATGATGTTGCTGGTCCTCCCGTGCTGCCGGGGTATCTTTTGACTTCCCATACAAGCCCAGGAAGCCTAGAATATTCACGCAAAGATTCTTCGTCAGGTGCATCACGTCGATTGCAGAGCGGACCTCATGCACTTTCCAATAGGGTAGCTCCCAAAATATAGATTTCTTCTTCCACATGGGTGCGTGTTCGGTAATGGGGTCTTTCGGAACAGGTTGTCCTCCAGGACCCTTTCCAAAGATTACATCTAAATCCTTGACCATACCAAATACATCAGCACCACTACGGGGGACAGGCTTCGTCCGGGTTTCTGCCTTGCCATTGAAATGTTTGCCTTTCTTCTTTAAGGGATGACTGGGCGGAAGAAAACGACGATTGTATGAGTACACATTCTTTTTACATTTATCCAGATATATACTTTCAGTCTCATCTAAACAGTGCGTGCATGCATTGTATCTTTTGTTCGTCTGTCCTGACATGTTACTAAGAGCAGGCCAATCATTGATGGTTACGAATATCAACGTTTGTAGGTCAAATTCCTGCTGTTTGTGCTCATCCCACACACGTACACCTGGTTTGGCCCATAACTGTAGAAGTTCATCAACTAATGGCCTTAGGTACACATCAATGTCATTGTCGGGTTGCTTCGGGCCTTGGATGAGCACTGGCATCGTAAAGAACTTCCGCTTCATGCACAACCAAGGAGGAAGGTTGTAGATACATAGAGTCACGGGCCAGGTGCTGTGACTGCAGTTCTGCTCCCCAAAAGGACTCATGCCATCGGTACTTAGACCAAACCATAAGTTCCTTGCGTCACCAGCAAAGTCCGGGAAGTCTCTCTCGATTTTTCTCCACTGCCGACCATCAACAGGGTGCCTCAACATCCTGTCTTTCTTACGGTCTTCCATGTGCCATCGCAACAACTTGGCATGCTCTTTATTTCTGAACAAACGTTTCAACCGTGGTATTATAGGAGCATACCACATCACCTTGGCAGGAACCCTCTTCTTGGGTTGCTCGCCCTCAACATCACCAGAGTCATCTTTTCTGATCTTATACCGCAATGCAGTGCATACCGGGCATTTATCCATATTCTCGTACTTCTCACCGCGGTAGAGGATGCAGTCATTAGGGCATGCATGTATCTTTTGCATGTCTAATCCTAGAGGGCAGACAAGTTTCTTCGCTTCGTACGTACTGGAGGACAATTGGTTATTTCTTGGAAGCAGCTTCTTCATTATTACCAGCAACTTCTCAAATCCCGAGTCAGTCATATCGATCTCTGCCTTCCACTTCAACAATTCCAGTGTGCTACCCAGCTTCTTCTGGCCATCTTCACAAGTTAGATACAGCAATGTGTTGTGGTCCTGTAACATCTGCTCGAACTGCAACCTCTCCTTTTCTGTGTCGCAGTCTCGCCTTGCATCACTAATGACCCGACCAAAATCATCAACGGGCTCATCTAGTTCCCGTTCTTCACCCTCTTCTTTTTCATTATCTTCAACTGCGGTATCATTGTATTCAGGGAACATAGATCGGTAGTTGTCATCATCGTTCTCTTCTTCATCGCCGTCTTCCATCATAACCCCTCTTTCACCGTGTTTGGTCCAAACATTATAGCCGGACATGAAACCGGACCGAAGCAGGTGGCTCTGAATGACTCTAGAGGAAGTGTGAGTCTGCTCATTCCGACATTCAACACATGGACAACACATAAAACCATCCCGCCGCTTGTTCGCCTCGGCCACAAGGCGAAAAGAACGCATGCCTTCTCTGTAGGCGTCAGAGCGTCGGTCACCGTACATCCATGGGTGGCTCATCTGCATCATACAACCATGCATATATATCAAACGCAATCACGATTCTTAAATTAGTACCGCGCAGTCAAAACGAGAAAATAGTTGCTAACCTTTTAGGACACTTCAAAACAAAGAGAAGAAACCTTAAGTGTCGCTCTGGCACCTCATATCATATTTTGTCTTGTGTGAACTCAAATGGCATCGCTTTAATAGGCATTTCACCGAACACCTCTAGTGCATATGAAGAAAAAAAAGTTAGCACAAAGTTATACCCACCTCTCACATAGGAAAAAACAGGAGAGAGTAGAGGGCTGGGTGCATATATATAGGGCTGGGTCATTAGTCCCGGTTTGAGATACAAACCGGGACTAAAGGTTCTGCCAGGAGCACGCGCGCCGGCCTAGACCTATTTGTCCCAGTTTGTATCTCAAACCGGGACTAATGGTTCCTTACGGACCGGGACAAAGTGCCTCGACCTCCTCGGGCCGTTTGGTTCGGACCATGGGACTAATGGCCCGAACCAAAGGCCCATTTTCTACTAGTGGTGGTGCTTATTAAATCATCCACTTCAACACTTACTTGTGAATTCCTATAAAATTTAAGACATGACATAACTGTAAAATGTCGGTTAGGCAACAAGATACAGAAACTTGAAAATATCAATGAAAGTGTTACTGAGCTAAACCGGTCCTGGTTGACATTAAGTTACGTATTTCAAATTTAATAGTATATCTTTTTTAGAGTGAAATATGTGGCTTACACCATGGAGTTGTTCTCACTGGATATTTGATACGGCACTCTCCCAGACCTCTCTTCACGCCTCCATCACTCCCTCTCTTCCTCGCCACCTCCGGTAGGCTAGACGACGATGCCTGGCGAGCACTTGCATCCAAAACCACCACCAAAGAGCCCTTCTCCATGCTTCTTGAAGCTCCTCTTCACGGTGTTGGTCACTTGCTCGAATCTTTCACACGACTGCCGCTACGTTCTAGTGTTCTCGTTGGCTAGACATGGCTTTCTTCTGGTTGTGGACATAGAATGGGCAGTTATGACTTGCTTCTAATGGTTATGCCTTAATGATTATGAAAAGTAGAAGTGCATCCAGGATAAATATAGATGATACCTCGGCTCAGCTGCAGCTGATGATTGGATGTGACCCTCGCCAATCTGAGCATAGAAGATATTAGTGCTCCTTCCGAAGGGTTCGCCAATGGCCAGGAAAAACTTATTTATTAGCCTAAAAGACTAAGGAATTGCAAGGATTTATTACTGGTGTACAGATTGACAGCAAACCGGTGTGAAGAATGAACATTCGCACGCTACATGAATAACTCCTGCGAGGTACTCCCTCCGTCCGTATAAGAGTGTACACCTAGACTCCAGCGTTTGTCCGCAAAAGAGTGTACGTCTGGGTTTGGTAGCTGTAATTTTGTGTTGGACCCTCCGGTTGACACGCGCCTCGATTCCAGCTCAGTGCGAAGACCAAGGACGGCGCGGTCGCTGGGTTGGCCACAGCTTCATGCGTGATTAAATTCGTAGCATATGCATTGAGTGTACACGGCAATGAAAGTATTGCTGCTGGCTGGACGGTATCTTAAATGAGGGAGGAGGGGGCTTTCTGCAAAATCGCTAATTTGTCTTGAAAAAACCCAAACGTCCACTCTTTTGCAGATGGAAGTTAGATTTAACATAGTTTGGAGCATGTTGGGCCTGGTTTCTTAGGAGAGGCAACCTTGTAGACACTGTATAAGCATCGATGTCGTAGTTTGTGAATGTCACGGGTTATTCATACTAATAAAGAACCCCGCAGAAAATAAGAAAGCCATATTTGTAATAGAAAAACAT
The DNA here is from genome assembly GCA_910589775.1 of Avena eriantha. NCBI lineage: Eukaryota > Viridiplantae > Streptophyta > Magnoliopsida > Poales > Poaceae > Avena > Avena eriantha. Next base: position 95,426,562 of record OU342744.1, read on the forward strand.
GCACAACAAGCATAGTGTCGCTTCAATTCTGAGATGAGCTTTGAATTTTTATCCATCCAAAGTATCTGCAATTACAAGAAGAATTCAGAGCCAAGCTCTTCAAGTAGTTAACCATAAAAGTGATCAGTGATTTTACAAATAGAGACATGCAGCCGATAGAAATGTGCATCAGTAAGAGTTTGAATAGCAGCATAAAGGATTGTTGACATTATCGGCAATCTATATGTCAGAAGTTGTTAATTTTGAATCTGATTTGCTACTGAAATCAATTCTATATTATCTCCAGACTCTAAATCGTGTAATTAAATCTCTAGATCTTGTCTCCCACTTTATCTGAATACCAAGTTGGTATATGCAGTTCATAGTCAGAAAACTGTAGACAAAGCAAATATTTACTTTTTGTGCTGAAAGAAGATACTTTGTGTGAAACTTCATAATGATTGATCATGTTCCATTTATTCAACCAACTTTGTTAGTAAAGTTACCTCACCAAGTTGTCACAATTTGATGAATCCATAGCACGTCTATAGTGAAAAAAATTGAAACAGAACTAGGAGGAACTAGACACTTTTTTGATATAGTAGAAGCGGGTCAGCGTGAGAATTTCGGAAATTCGTCCCTGACAGTAATCGAACTCCAGTCGTTGGGATGCGCCAACTGCGACACAATCACTAGGCTATTGCATCGTTCTGATAGCATGTCTACACTGACATGTACCATGAGAAGTACACTAGATATGATGACCATGTTTAAGCATATGGTAGCTAGAATGTTCGTTGTTCAATATGAATCAATGACTACTAAACCTTAGCATGGAGATATTAGTGATACACAAAAAAGGTACCTAAATTAGGATGTGTGGATAAGGTTTTGCTGAAACTGTGTTAAAATGTTAATGGATCATTCCAAGTAAAAACAGAGTAATAATTTCTGCATCATAGGCTCACTTGAATTAACAAGGTTGGAAGCTAGGTGAGGCCAACACATTCTCCGGACACCCCTATCCTAAACCATACATTCAGTCTGTATAAATTCAATGGCATGCTACATCATATCTATTCTATACTATGCAAAAGATGACCTAATGAAGGCTGAAATCAACTGTGCACTGGCATGCATCTCCTCTGCTTACTGGATGGCCATAGACCTTTTCTGACGAATGTCTGTGAAATACAACGACCAAGAAAACATAGGAGAAGCCATGTCGCGATGGCTCTCAGGAGGATTCCCGTGGAGGTCGTGGCTAGCCGGCGTTATCGATAGGTATCTATCTGTTCGGAAGCATAAACATAGAAATCATGTTTAGCTTATTTAAATTCTTGCATAAGAATAAGAAACTTTTGAATGGAGGAATACAAATACATATATCCAACTGTGCTTTTTGCAAATCCAACAATATGCTATTGACCTACTGCAAGTGAACATGGAAAAACAAAAAAGGTGCATGATGTTATATAAAGTTAGAAATACAGGCCTCTACTCCATGTAGGATTTTCTTCAACCTCTGTGAAGGACACATTCATAATCTTCTGAATCAAATACTGCCTCCGTTTTTATTTACTTCGCATTCTGGGTTTAGTCAAAGTCATACTTTGTCAAGTTTAATTAAAAATATATTAATATCCATCATTGCAAATATATATAATATGAAAATATATTTTATAAAGATTCCAATACTATATAATTTTATATTATAAATGTTGATATTTTTCTCTAAATATTTGGCCAAACTTTACCAAGTTTGACTTTGACTAAACCCATAACGCGAAGTATTTGTGAACGGAGGGAGTACAAAAGATCAGAAATATCCGTTCACTATGAAGAAGTTTTGTGAAGCATTTGTTGGATTATTAGGCATAATTTTTGCAATTAATTCAAATATATAAAACATGACTACACCAGCTACAAACATGTGAGACTCTACCATACTAGATGTATTAATCAATATGAACACTAGCAGTGTATACGCAAGAACATTCATAGAATAGCCACATATCAGATCATGGTATACGTGTTGAGAAAAAGAGCAATTTTCCAAGAGATTTAACCAAAATAAAAGGCAGATAAAGCATAGGCAAAATAATAGAAAAGACCAAAAGATGATATACATCACGGTAGAGGAACCGCCGGTGTTCCCGTTAGCGTTGGCACTGTCGTCAGCCATGTTGTCGAGGAAAAGGTTGTTGATGTCGGGGAAGACGCCGCTGCAGTCGCTATCCGTGAAGGAGTCCGTGATGAAGCCAGTAGTCGCGCTCCCCAAAAACCTTATCGCCCTTCTCCCGTACAGGACTCGAAGCAGCGGGGTCTCGGAGGCCTACTGTCCCAGCTCGCGGTGCACGCCGCAAGACGGGATGGAGAAGATCTAAGCAGCGCAATGCTCTGAAACTAGAGGCGCAGGGTGTGTGCGTTGGTGTGTCTAAGGAGAGGAGCGACCTCTCACTCTTATAGGCACGGGTAGGCAGGCGAACAGTCGGCGTCGGGAGAGGAAATGAACAGGCATCGACTGAAGCCGAACAGCCTCCACTAAGCTCGAATTAAATCTCCACTGAGTTCGTGCGTATTAAAAATACACTCACGCAGACTGTTCAAATTATTATCCATTTATGCGTGGCAAAAAGAAAGAGAAGCTCTCGGCTCGAGGCATTCCCGCATTCCCGCAACCCGCGGCGCGCGCGCGTCGTGACGTGACGAGCCGAGGCGTGGCGAGGCGGGCGCCGGAGGAGGAGCGCGCGTGTATATGTCTTCTCTTCTCAAGCTCGTACAAGTGGTGGAAGAGCTCTCCTTATAAGCTGGTTCAACTTCCACTCAACTAGCAATGTGGGACTAAACTCTTGTCCCACCTCTTTGCCTTGCATGAATGGGCCAAGTGGGCCTCTAGGATTTCAGGAATTATTGAATAATATAAATGGGTTGGGTCTTTATTAGGCAAAATTCCAATAATCCACCACCAGATCCCAGAGGCACACATAAATTTGCCTATGGTTCCAAAACATTGTTTATATACTGGTACTAGTGGAGACTGTTAAGTTGAACTTCCACCTAAAACTCTATGCTACACTAGTTTGCAACTTGTACAGTGCACTATGCCTTGAACTGCAAGTTTGCTGCATTCTAGCTTTACACAAAGCCTTGACCAATACTGGGTTGCCGTGGGACTTCCCCTCGGGTGGAGCTTATGCGTCATACTCCATAGCCTTTCATGAGTTTATTAGAGAGCACCCAACTCTCATAGACTGCGACGTTTAACAATCAGACTCATATAGGTGTGTTCTTCAAAAGATGTTCTGCGGGACAACATCTCTGCTTAAACTAAGCCACTTAGAACACATTAAGATAAATCAACCTGCCATGCAGAATAGGAAAGTATTGCATCTTCACGGAGTGGTGTTTTAAAGTAGGGATATTTTCCTCTCAGTTAACCAACAGCTTGTCTCCCAATTCTAATTCACGGGATCTGCGATCACATAGAGTGGTTTACCACTATGGAAAACTTATATTGTGGGTCTCATACCCATCTCCTTTGATGCATTTTCTATCACGTTACGTGATAGACCCTTTGTGAAGGAATCTGCCAGATTCTTAGATGTTTGGATATAATCCAATGCAATAACTCCAGAGTTTCTTATTTTCCTGACAAATTTCAATCTCCTCTTCACATGTCTTGAGGACTTCATATTATCCTTAGAACTGTTAACTTTAACAATCACAGTTTGATTATCACAGTTCATTGGGATTGCGGGTATAGGTTTCTCAACCATAGGTAAGTCCATCAAGAGTTCTCGAAGCCACTCTGCTTCGACAGTGGCTGTGTCTAATGCTGCGAGTTCTGCTTCCATAGTTGACCTCGTTAAGATGGTCTGCTTGCAAGACTTTCAAGAAACAGCACCACCACCAAGTGTAAATATATATCCACTCGTGGCCTTTATCTCATCAGCATCAGATATCCAATTTGAATCACTATATCCCTCCAGCACCCTTGGGTACCCAGTATAGTGAATGCCGTAGCTCGCAGTGCCATCTAGATAGCGCATGACTCTCTCAAGAGCTTGCCAATGATCATCTCCAGGATTTGAAACAAACCGACTGAGTTTGCTTACAGCAAAAGCGATGTCAGGCCTCGTAGCGCTAGCTAAATACATAAGCGACCCAATAATCTAAGAATATGTCAATTGATCTCTAGTAGTGCCTCTATTCTTTCGAAGTAACACACTAGGATCGTACGGTGTTGGAGAAGACTTGCAGTTGCTATACCCAAAGCGACTCAAGATCTTTTCCACATAGTGAGACTGAAGCAGTGTGATCCCACCATTATCATCTCTCAATAGCTTGATGTTTAAAATAACATCAGCTACTCCTAGATCCTTCATCTCAAAAGACCGAGATAAGAAATCCTTGACTTCCTTAATCACATTAAGATTGGTACCAAAAATCAGTATGTCATCAACATACAAACAAAGAATTACTCCCTCGCTCCCACCATAGCGATAGTATACACATTTGTCAGCTTCGTTTACAGCAAAACCTGCAGTGGTTAGGGTTCTCTCAAACTTCTCGTGCCACTGCTTAGGTGCTTGTTTAAGGCCATATAAAGACTTCAACAACTTACACACTTTTTCTTCTTGACCACTCACTACAAATCCATCTGGTTGATCCATATAAATTTCCTCGTCCAACTCTCCATTTAGGAAAGCCGTCTTAACGTCCATTTGATGAACGAGAAGACCATGTGAGGCAGCCAAAGATAGTAGTACGCGAAGGGTGGTCAATCTGGCTACGGGTGAGTAAGTATCAAAGAAGTCCTCACCTTCTTTTTGGGTATAACCCTTGGCTACAAGTCTTGCCTTGTACTTCTCAATAGTACCATCAGGCCTAAGTTTCTTCTTAAACACCCATTTGCATCCTACGGGTTTGCACCCATAAGGACGATCGGTGATCTCCCATGTTCCATTCGCTAAGATGGAATCCATCTCACTACGAACGGCTTCCTTCCAGTAGTCAGCATCAGGAGATGCATAGGCTTCTGAAATAGAGGTAGGAGTATCATCCACAAGGTACACAATGAAATCATTACCAAAGGATTTTACAGTCCTCTGTCTCTTACTCCTCTTAGGAATTTCATTATCATCCTCCTCAGGTTTTTCCGAGTGTTCAATAGGAATGGTATGTTCAGGAATTGTGGGTATTTCCTGATTCAATGAGTCAGGTATCTCCTGATTTGATGAACTAGGTATATCCTTCATGGGAAAGATATCATCAAAGAAAGTCACATCATTTGACTCCATGATTGTACCAACATGCATGTCTGGTACTCCATATTTTACTATCAAGAATCTATAGCCAATGCTATGAAAAGCATATCCCAGAAAAACACAGTCCACAGTTTTTGGTCCAAGTTTGCGCTTCTTTGGGATTGGCACATGAACCTTTGCCAGACAGCCCCAAGTTCGCAAGTAAGAAAGATTTAATCTTTTCTTTTCCCATTCTTCAAATGGAGTAATCCCTTTGTTCTTAGTAGGAACTCGGTTTAGGACATGACATGCAGTCAGTAATGCCTCCCCCACCATTCCTTGGAGAGACCCGATGTGTCTAACATGGCGTTAACCAAATCTGTTAGAGTACGATTCTTTCTTTCGGCTACCCCGTTTGACTGGGGCGAGTAGGGAGGCGTCCTCTCATGTATTATACCATGTTCCGCACAAAAAGAATCAAACTCGTTGGAAAAATACTCTACACCACGATCAGACCTAAGCCTCTTAATCTTTCGATCAAGTTGGTTTTCCACTTCAGCTTTATAGATTTTGAAGTAACTCAAAGCCTCATCTTTTGATTTTAGAAGATACACATGACAATATCTCGTAAAGTCATCGATCAATGTCATAAAATATTTATTTCCACCTTTTGTTAACACACCATTCATCTCACAAAGATCTGAATGTATGAGCTCTAGTGGCGCCAAATCTCTCACCTCTGCAGTCGTATGTGACTTGCGAGGTTGCTTTGCTTGCACACAAGTTTGACATTTAGATCCCTTCACAGTAGTGAATTTTGAGATTATATTCATTTTAGCTAACCGCGTCATGCAACTAAAATTAACATGACAAAGACGTGAATGCCAGACATTTGACACAAGATCAGATGAAAGATGATTCACGACTTTATTACACACATCTGACAGTGACAGGCGAAACAAACCTCCACACTCATAGCCTTTACCAATAAATGTTCCAAACTTAGACAGTACAAATTTATTGGACTCAAACACAATCTTGTAGCCATCACGACATAGAAGTGATCCACTAACAAGATTCTTATTTATTGAGGAAACATGATGCACGTTCTTCAGGCGCACGGTCTTTCCCGAAGTGAACTTTAGATCGACCGTACCAACACCATGAACAGAAGCATGTGAGCCGTTCCCCATCAGCATGGACTGAGCCCCTCTGACATGATTGAAGAAAACATGGAAACATCAGAACAAACATGTACATTAGCGCCCGTGTCAATCCACCAATCAGGAGAATGACATAATGAAAGAACAGTAGGTAATATACCATACCCAACATCTTTCATCTCAACATCGCCCATGACAATATTAGTAGTCTTGCTGCCTTTTCCATGCTGGCGCTTGTCAAAGCGGTTGGGGCGAGCAGGAGCCCAATGATCAGGATCACCGCACACGTGACAAGCACCTTTCTTCTTATCAATCTTGTTCTTGAATCTAGTAGACTGTGAGGCTTTGTTCTTTCCATCGAACTTTCCTTTTCCATCAAGCTTTCCCTTGTTCTTGGACTTGTGTGACTGGAAGTTCTTTTTCTGTACCAGATTGGCACTTGAACCTCCCTCAGCACCTCGAGCACGTGTGTCTTTTGCTCTCGCCTTCTCTTCCACATCAAGAGTACCAATGAGATCCGAAATAGAAAACTCTTGTCTCTTGTGTTTCAGGGAAGTAGCAAAGTTCCTCCACGAAGGGGGAAGTTTGGCAATAATGCCCCCGACAATGAACTTGTCCGGTGAAACACAAGGAAAGTGCTCAAGCTCTTTGGCCAGTGACTGTATTTCATGAGCCTGCTCAACCACGGAGCGGTCATCAGTCATCTTGTAGTCATAGAGTTGTTCCATGACATACAGTTCACTGCCAGTGTCCGAGACCCCAAATTTGGCCTCGAGCGCAGCCCACATGTCCTTGCCATTATCAAATGACATATAGGGTTCAACAATGTTATCCCTTAGAATAGACAGCAAAGCAGCCTTGAACATGGTATCAGTTTTCTGAAAAACTTGTTCCTGAGCAGGAGTAAGTTCTCCCTCGGGCTTGCCAAGAGTGGTGTCATAGCAGTTCATGTTCTAAAACCAGAGAACTGCTCTCACGCGCCACCTCTTATAATGCGTACCCTCAAAAACAGGTGGCTTCACAGAAGCAACGAAACCACTTGGAGCAAATTGCCTATAATAAGGTTTTTGGATTGTTGAGAAAAAGAGCAATTTCCAAGAGATTTAACCAAAATAAAAGGCAGATAAAGCATAGGCAGAATAATAGAAAAAGACCAAAAGATGATATACATCACGGTAGAGGAACCGCCGCTGTTCCCGTTAGCGTTGGCACTGTCGTCTGCCATGTTGTCGAGAAAAAGGTTGTTGATGTCGGGGAAGAAGTCGTCGTTGGGGAAGACGTCGCTGCAGTCGCTATCCGTGAAGGAGTCCGTGATGAAGCCAGTAGTCGCGCTGGTAACGCTCCCCAAAAACCTTATTGCCCTTCTCCCGTACAGGACTCGGAGCAGCGGGGTCTCGGAGGCCTACTGTCCCAGCTCGCGGTGCACGCCGCAAGACGGGATGGGGAAGATCTAAGCAGCGCAATGCTTTGAAACTAGAGGCGCAGGGTGTGTGCGTTGGTGTGTCTGAGGAGAGGAGCGACCTCTCACTCTTATAGGCACGGGTAGGCAGGCGAACAGTCGGTGTCGGGAGAGGAAACGACCAGGCATCGACCGAAGCCGAACAGCCTCCACTAAGCTCGAATTAAATCTCCACTGAGTTCATGCGTATTAAAAATACACTCACGCAGACTGTTCAAATTATTATCCATTTATGTGTGGCAAAAAGAAAGAGAAGCTCTCAGCTCGAGGCATTCCCGCAACCCGCAACCCGCGGCGCGCGTCGTGACGAGGCGAGGCGGGCGGCGGAGGAGGAGGAGCGCGCGTGTATATGTCTTCTCTTCTCCAGCTCGTACAAGTGGTGGAAGAGCTCTCCTTATAAGCTGGTTCAACTTCCACTCAACTAGCAATGTGGGACTAAACTCTTGTCCCACCTCTTTGCCTTGTATGAATTTGCTAAGTGGGCCTCTAGGATTTCAAGAATTGTTGAATAATATAAATGGGCTGGGCCTTTATTAGGCAAAATTCCAACAATACGTATCAATCGGTTGCAGATGAAGTCGCCGTTGATGTAGAGGTTGTTGTAGCCTATCGAAAAAGATGCATGGTGTAGCAGACGTCGTGCACGCGGATGCTCTTGAAGCCCAGGAAGACGCGCCGTGATAACGAACTTGAGCAGTCGTGCGGAGGGCTTCTCAAAAACCTTATTCGCCCTCTCCCATACAGGATCACAAAGGTGAGTGGTTCCAGAGACCTGCTCACCCGTCCGCCAGTGCACGCCGGAGCGCGGGATGGAGTAGATTACGGTGGCGGCGCAAGTAGAGAGGAGGCAAAACCCTAAATTAGTTTTTAGTGTGAAGCTCGGCTCGAGGCTCGTTCCGCAAACCGTGGCGCGCGAGTCGTAACGAGACGAGCGAGCGGGCGGGCGGGTGGGTGAGCGGCATCATCGGAGGAGGAGCACACGTGTAGCACTTCTCTTCTCACTCACTTACAAAGTGGTGAGACACTCCACCTTATAAGATAGTGCAACTCTCCTCCAATTTTCCATGCGGGACTAAACTTTAGTTCTCACTCTTCTTGCCACACACACATGTCATATGTCACCAACTTGAGCCAAATCACATATGGGTTTTCACACCCATGGGTTTTGAGATTTCGGGAAAATCTGAAATATCGCATGAGCCAATGAATTTAGCCATATTTCTAACAGCATTTTCCTTGTATTTATTCTGTAATCGGAAGTAGCTCTAGACGATATTCTAATTGACTACATGACTTCCATAGCCGCTAGAAAGTTGACTACATTTTTGAATTATCTAATCGATAAGAGTTACCATAAAAGAACTACAACACGAACTCACATTTTCTTTATCGTCTTCATAAGATTTAGCTAGGTGAGGTAGATTTGTAGAACTAATTATTTATTTCTCTTATTTTTGCTGGGATTCATAACATCGATTTTATTGTCCACAATGTTCGATAATCTCCTACAAGGTGAGACATGTCCACGCAACCAAATCATCTACACTGGTTTGACCACACTTCAAATTTACTCCACAATGAAACTTTCATCCGAGCATATGCTCACCTGCAGGCGGTATGAGCTGAACTATAGAGGGTCAAAATTTTGCGGGGGTTCATACGATCAATTTTATTGTCCACAATCTTCGTAATCTCCTATAAGGCGAGACATCTCCACACAACCAAATCATCTACACTGGTTTGAACACACTGCAAATTTACTACACAATGAAACTTCCATCCGAGCATATGCTTACCTATAGGCGGCATGAGCTGAACTATAGAGGGTTGAAATTTGGATTTCCTTCTGCATAAGATTCCCATCTAAAGAGAACATAGAAACAAGAATTAACTGTTTGCAGCTAATATCTAGAAACTACATAACTAAAACTTAATTGTCAACTATAGATAACAGCCAAAACTTCAGCTGCACAAATTAGCAGCAGGCATGCAAAAGAAGTTGGTTGATGCTTTTAGGAATCAAAGCTTCTTATGACAATCTTAGTTATTTGGTTCCTTAGAGATAAAGAAATAAGGAGTCAAAGAAGAACAACTTAGATCTTGACATGTAGCATTGTAGTCTTGTGTGGATGGAGGCCGGCCACTTCAATTTGGTCGCTGCATCTTGCATTCCCACCAAATTTAGCTTCCATTCGTCCCAATTTTTTATCCATCATGGAAAAAAATATGAACACATTTAATCAGGGAAACTGAAGTACTAAACTAATCAAAAAAATATTAACAAATAGGGAGGAGGGTATGAATCTTCTTTAGGTGTTGAGATGCAATATCTAAAACTCTGGCTCGTCATACATATCTGAACGGTCAGGTGCGCATGGTGGCGTGAAAGTCCTGGCGGGTGAAGGAAAGGCACCAAGGGCTTGCAATGTGCAAAGCTATGAAGAGAACGGCGGTGGTGGCTTATGGGCCCCAGGCTACCTAGAGAAACTGCACGATTTATGTGTCCCTGGGATACATGACCATGTCATCGAGGAGCAGGAAGCCGACGGCCTAGGGATGTCTAGGGTGCAGAGGAGGGACGGGAATGGAGGGTTTTGCCGCTGGTGGCCTGGAGAGGAAGACACCGCCGGTTGCCTATAGAGGAAGGCTGCTAGTGGCCGGTCTAGGGAGCGAAACGCGCGGTGCGAAGGAACGGAATCAAATGTTATTTTTAGATAGTAGAGATAGAGATAGAGATACCATGCCATCTAAATGCTTAGTTGCCAATGTATGTAGCTCTATATTATTACCTAAGTTACTCCCACTATGAAGTCTTATAGTGCATCGTGTTATAATTAGAATAATCGTAGAAAGGCTCATTTATTACTTTGTAGCCTCATTTTGTATTATATTAAGAAATGTGATGTGATGGTGTGCTCATTTCAGTTGTGGTTATCCTAACGTTTTAGAAGTAGCAGCATACTTGAAAGGAATGGCTATGACAAGTGATCTAAATCTGCAGAGTCAAGCTGGCGAGTGATTGCACCAATGTTATCTGGGGTATAATTGCAAAAAATATGAAGGGATTAGATGGCCAAATTGTTCGAGAAATAAAGGCAACTATGAGGAAGCCACATGTCATACCAGGTTCTGATGGAGGCGAGTATGGGCATAGACCTGGTATGACATGTGGGGTCCTAATTCACCTAACTCCCTAAGTCCGCAGTCCCCTGCTCCCGACGTGAATCGCCATCGCCTCTGCCTAATTCCCCATTGCCAGCAGTAAGCCTGTGCAAAATCTGAAACTGTCCAAACTATTCAAATCGGCTAAAATTCCGTAGAACAATCTCATTCACAAGCCCAATCTCAACTTTGGAGGTAGTACAAAATTTTATACTAGCCCAAACAGCCTAAACCGGTCAAACCGGTTTTGCACAGGCTTAGCCAGCAGCCGCCTCTGCATCTCTTCTTCTCTAACGCTGACACCGCCATGGCCATGGATGACCATGCCGGAATCCCACTCACACTTATCTATCCCCGCCACCGGGATCGAGATCGACTCCCGCATCCGCCGACCACTTTGAGCCCACACGCCATCGACTCGACGCCCCTCTTGCACGACATCCGTCCGCCGACCACCGCCAAGCATGGCCGCTCGCCGCCCCTATCCTCCTTTCTCGCGGGTACCCGTTGGGTCTTGCAAAGGTACGGGTTTGGTGGATATCTGGACCCGGCGGCAGGTATGGGGAACCCCGGCTGAACTAAAATCTCAAACAAACAATGGAAGTTGCCCACTTTTTCGTCCCTGCAGGTTGAGATGCCACATGGATCACCCGATGGCAGACTCCTTCCGGTAAATTATTCAAACCTTTCTGCGGTCGCTTTACATTGGAGGTTAATCTAATTTCGTCCTGATGGGAGAGGCACGTACATTCGGCTTTGGAGACGGCGAAGCCCACAGATGTCTGCCTCATTTGTGCGCGAACACGCACGCCAGTGAGTGGTGACGTCCGACACCACGATAATGGAGAGGCTTTCGCTCCACGTGATGTTGCCGTGCGTGCTTCCCACTCATCGTCCGGCTGGGTTGCGTAGCTGGGTCCTTGTTTTTTTTCGTATAAAGGAGGTTGAGTTTGTCGTCGAGCTCGACCGCCATTTTCACAGCTAGCTTAATTAATTTTCTCGCCGAGACGACGGTGAGAAAGTTACACTAGTGGCTGTCTGGCTAGCTAGGTGGTTCGTGATCGATCGGCGTGGACGCAAGCGCCGCTGCACATGTCGTTGTACGAAGCAGAGTGAGTCATTGGAAAAACTTTGGAAGAGACGAGAGAAAAAAACGTCATCTCAAAGCTTTGCGTCATGTGCAGATGTGCTCTTCCATCGTTTCGGCGCGGCGAGACGGGCCAAAACATGGCGTTGTCAAAAAAAACTTTCTTTTTCGTATATAATTGGCATTTGGCACTTGCTTCTACCAAAAGGTCTGTGAGCAGTTAAAAGGTGTCTTGTCCGATCCATGCATGTGGATTTTTTCTTATTTGCAACATCTACAAGTATTCTGTTTAATTACGTGCGACTTCGATCAGATGATTGAGATTGAACCGGTGAAATAACTTCGGGAACCATCGGGTTCAAATGAAGGGCATTTGCGAAATCCCGAAGATCAAACTATCCACTCCTAAATGAATTTTAAGGGCCAGTTTGACCCTCCGGATTCCTAAACCACACGGATGAGAATGGCGCGGTATTGAAATGTTGCGAACGAGTTTAAATTTGAGTGAGTTTCACTTTTTACCCTCTAGTTATGCTTTTATATGACACTAATTACTCTATCCAATTGTCCTTACTAACCCTTTTTTTAAAACTTCGTACCCTCTTTATTGGATACATGTCTATTGGGCAAAGTGAACACTGAGGTTCGACCATATCAGGACAACGGCGAGGAACGTAACATGGCCCCTTGATTGCCAGCTTACGAAGGGGACTCTCATTCCCTTTTTTTCCTTCTCTCTCCTCAGCGCCAGTTAAGAGTCTCCTCGTTCTCCCCGGAGCTGCCTCCCTCTCCCTCCGCTGGCCTAGCCAGCGAGAGTGGAGATGGAGGGTGGTGGTCGTTCTTCTACTGCCATCTACAATAGATGTAGGGCTTCTTCTTTGTCTAGGTCTAAGTCTAGGTTTTGCTTCTGGTTTGCCTTCATGGCATTTGGCGAGATGTCGTGGGGTGTCATTGTCCTGCTGCCGATGCGAGGTGTCAGATGGTCGCCAGAGCCTCTTCTCTGTGAGCTTCCGAGGTGGGAGACTAGCTTGCTGGCTGGATCTAGAGGGGCCTCTTCTAATAAGCGCGACTACAGCCTGGATCGTGTCAAGGGGTTGTTGCGCTTCTTCTTCACTGTTTCTGAGGTGGCAGGGGAAAGGAGTTTGAGGCCTACTTTGGCTATAGATTGGATTTGCATTGGGGAATCCTCGTTGCTGCATTTGAGTAAGTTCTTTGGAGCTCTTTCTCAATGGACTTCCGATGGATTCATGTTGTCCCGCCGCATACCATCATAGCCTAATGGCGGCTGCTCCATTCCTCGATTCCTTCGGTGCTACACCTCCTTCATGGAAGGCATCAGGTTCTCAACCTCCAGGCCAGCGTGCCTAGATGGAGGCCTTCTGAATCCAGGGTGGCGTTCCACGACTGTTTCATCCCAAGTGGCCATCTCCCCGGTGATGAAGCAGTCATCCGCTTCTGGATGCCCAAATCGAAGATTGGTGGTGGAGGACCTAATTGCAATCTTCTTCTTTGGATTAGGGTTTGTTATGAAAAAATAGAGGACCATGTTGTATTTTGTATCTTTGTTGAAGTTCTCAGTGTAATTTGTATCCCCACCACTTGTTATAAATGCAGTAACTAGGTCCTTCGGAGCCTTTCTCTGTTCAATAAGAAGGGGTAAAACATACAATTCAATCTTTAAATTCTACTGAACTAGAGAACTGCAAGAATCAGCTCAAATATGAAAGTTATACTTGCTGGAGGCAAAAATGTGGCTCGGTGGATGTATTTTCTTCCCAAAATCTTAAAGAGAAAACATGCCCTCTCTAATCTCTCGGAGCACATAAAAGCATAAGTTGCCGTGCTATTTTTAAATTTTTTTCATGGCATTTTTGGTTTTTTCTAGATTTTTGTTTGAATTTTGCCACACCGTCCGGTGCTAATCATGCGGGGCACCGGGCTGTCGCGCCCGCGCGCGAGAATCAGCACGTTCGCGTGCCAGCAGATTCCATTTTCTTTCAGATTTTTTTTTTGAAAGTCTTTCAGATTTTTTTCTTCAAGATATTGTAGAGAAATATAACTACATTAGTTTGTCTCTGCGGATTGACCTAACAGTGCCAAAGTCCAAAGAGTGGTGGATCGCTGAGTCGATTCGTGAATCCACTACCTGACTCTGCATGACACCATGAGAATGAACCAGCCTGCGAGAGTTGGGTACGAAACGGCGATAGCACAAAAGCAAAATCCCACCCTTACTAATTAAGCTCTTCATCTACATTTTTTTATCTTGATGATGCAACACATCGGCCATTATCAACGGTTACATGTGCACAATCTACCTGCCAAACAAACCTCGTCACCGATCACTCACCGGAAAAACCGAAAGGACACGCCTAACTCTCGGTTGATCGAGAGTTACCTTAACTCTCGATCGATAGAAGTAACGTGGATTTTTGGCTCTTGGGCTCTGATTTTCTACGTGTAACTTAAAGCCCAATAACAAGAAAAACAATAATTAGCCAGCTACAAATTAAATATGAAAAATTTAAATATAGGATGCAGCTACGTATCCAATTCTTGGACGATCGGTCCCGACTCGTACAACTACTTTCTTTTGTAGACTTTTAGCTAGGCTTTTTTACTATGCTTTTTAACTAGATAATTACGAAAGAATAAAAAATATAATTACACAAAAAAAATTGAAAACTTCCGTGCAATTGTGTGTCCACAAGCAAAAAAAAGTAGGTTTTTTTGGTGCATAAAATTGCACGTACATGTGAAGACACATTCAAATTGCATGCATTTGTGCAATTGCGCACACATGTGCAAACACGTATAAAAAATAGCAAGAGTTTTCAATTGCACACATATACGCAATTAGTCATCTATATGCAATTGCACATAAAAAACATTGGTTTCCAAATTACACACATATATGCAATTGCGCAACCCTGTGCAATTACTCATATATGCGCAAACCGCACATAAAAAGACAAGGGTTCTCAATTGCGAACATATGCGCAATTGCACACTTTAAATATATATGTTCTGATTTATATATGTATATAATTACACAACTATATATAATTAATTAAAAACACTAATAAAGGATAAAAAGCCTAACAGCAGAAACTCAAAAGCCTACCATTAATAACAACAAAATAAAGCAGAAAAAGAGCTAATAGCCAATAACAGGAAAGCCTACAAGTCCACACAAGGTAACAGGTCATCCATAGGAAAAAAGACAAAGGCAGTCACGTACGTGCAAATCTCTCTACGGAAAAGTTAGATCGAACGTCAGCTACAATCGATTGAGAGCTAACTTATTTCTCGGTTAGCCAAGAGTTAGCAAAAGCGAAACCGAAATGGCAGAACGGATCATGCACGGATGCACGCACCCAAAAGCTAGCATGCAGGCCGGCGAGGATTTCAGGGCCGCCGTTTTGCTACCCATTTTCAGTTTCAGCTACACCTACCCAGGCCATCATCATTACGCGCATCACCATGCATGGTCTGACCGGGCCGGCAATCTTTTCTTGCGATATGACTGTCGGCGCGCGCGCGCGCGTAGAACCGATGGCCCGGCGGGGTGGTCGCTAGCTAGCTAGGAGGCGGCGTCTGCACCGGCGTCGACCGAGGCGCGGCAGAAGGGGCAGGAGCTGGAGGCGGCGGCCTCGAGCCAGGGCAGCGCGCAGTCCCAGTGGAAGCGGTGGCCGCACGGCAGGTGCGCCAGGACGTCGCCCTTGGCGAACTCGTCCAGGCACACGGCGCACTCCGCCTGCTCCGCGGCGTCCCACCGCAGGCGGCTCCACCTCATGAGCCGCCGCATCACGCCCTTGTTCGAGTACACCTCCCGCTGCACGCCCATCCCCGCCGCTCCTGCTCCGGCGCCGCTTCCGTTGGCTCTGCTCAGCTTGATGCTCCCCGTGCTGTGGTGCCTGCAGAAGCGGTCGATCAATCCCTTGCTCCGCACAACGACCACACTGATGGATGAAGCAAAAAACAAAACAAAAACTTGCATCGACATCATCGATGGATGGACTTAATAAGGTAGTAACCACCTCTTGATGACGGTGTCGGGTCTGTTGCTCCTGAGCTTCTGGTCCAGCCTCTCCTTGGCCTCCCGCGCATTGCTGTCCAGCGTCCACCCGTGCACCAGCTCCATGGCGTCGCTCCTCTGCTGCGAAGAATTCCCACCCCAAGACATCAATAAAAACAAGTTTTTAAACTCCGATGGCCGACGTCGCCGCGGCTGTACCCTACGTACCTTGCTGCCGGAGTTGCCGGCTCCCACGGGGTGGTGATGGTGGGCGGCGGCGCCGTGGCCCGCCGCGTACAGGCAGAACGACATCCGCCTGGTGCCCCCGGCCGTCTGCTCCCCGCCCTGCCACATCCGCCGCCGCCGCGCGCACTCCACGCCAGGGAGCATCCCGGCCATGACGACCGAACAACGCACGTAGACTCAGGCGCTCGCAGGCCCCTTTCTCGGTGATCACAAAGCTGGTTCCGGCAAGCAACACGTGAACCCCACTCCAAGCAGCACGAACCTGCCTAACCGCTAGCACGATTACGGGCAGCGGATCTAGGCGCGGCGGAGGGGAGAGCTACGTGGGCGGCAGCCATTTGAGGAAACGGGGCCAGGAAGCGTTTTTCCATGGATGTATCGGGGGCAGACAGACGGAGTGGTGCGGGTCGGGTGGGGGTGTGGCTTTATTTGCAAGGCTCCTCCTCGACCGATCGAGCGCTTTAATAAGTGTAGTGCCGTCGCCACTCGCCTCATGCGCGCGCACCGCAGTCGACAGACGTAGTTGGAGTACGTGACGGTGGTGATCAGTGATGAGGATGCCGGGGGAGGTTGGATAGGAGAAGAAGGAATTATGGGGTCTGGGTGGGCCCAAGGATGGGGAGGGAATCCACTGGTGATGCGGGGAATTATTGGCAGGTCTCAGATCGGAGGCTGCAGGTCCGGTCCGGTCCGGTGAATTCGACGCGACCGCCGATCTACGCGCCGACTACCTGCCATGGCAGCACTGACTGATCACCGTGCGTGCGTAGCGGCGTGACTGCCACACATCTCATCTCACGAGAAGTTTCTCGACAGTGCTAGTAGACAGGAGTAGTACACCGTTCGGTTCGGTCAAGATGGAGAGAACAGTGTCTCCCGATGGGAGCAACAGGGGACTCGTCCGGCCTGATTAATCGATCAGCGAGACATCGGAGTAGTACAATCATGCATGCATGGTGCGGCGACGATAAGTGAGCAGTTAGTGCGGCCAGCAGCCGACAAGGCCATCTGCGTATGAGCGACCGTATGTACGAGTGCGTGCGTGCGTGCGTCTCGCTCCGGCGGTAGCTGAGTGCGCGTGAGAGAGAGAGGGACGAGGCCGCGCGCCTTCCGGGAAGCTTCCTGGCAGCAGCAGCGGCGGCGGGAGCGAGACACAAACGACATGCCGCGCCATCCGCCATTACTCGCTCCGAGCGGCCTCGCTCTCTCTCTCTCGTCAGCTGCCCCGCCCTCGCCCTGTTGCTATCTACTCGCCGCTGTCCACACCCTTTCCCCTTCTCTTCTGGCTTCCACGAGATGAGCATCGATCGAATTAATTTTCATGACCACGACGCCAAGGGCCGCAAGGTCAATTGTGTGTCCTTCATCACTTACGAGCTCGGTGATATCCTACTCACTCACACCTGCTAGAGTACGTACAATAAAGTCTAGTCAACTGGCTATATAACTTAAAATAGTATATTTATACTTAGTTGGATGAGAGAGAAGAGAAGAGAGAATATGAGTGGGCACTTAGTTAACAGCCAGCTGCGGCACGTGCTCCTAGACACTATGTGAGATTGTAAGGTGGGTCATACATTAATAAAGTGTATGTTTTTATCTCTACCTATTATACATGTTAGCTATTAGGTTAACTCTAGACGACATGTATATAGCCAGCAGTTGGCTCTACTATTGCTCTTGCTCTTAGAGTATACGTTACGCGGTAATTGAGGTAGTGTAGGATAGTTAGGACTCTAGGCTAACTTGTCTTGTACTCTAAGATGACCTCCTGTACGCCTATATATACTCGTCCATGAGGCTCAATAATACATCCATCATATTTCGCCAATCTCTCTCCATCTCTATCCTTCTACATGGTATCAGTCTAACCACGATTCTCCTACCCTAGCCGCTGCCCCCCTCCTCCAAGGCGCCGCGGACTCCCTCGCCCCCAAACCCTAGAGTCGCCGTCCTCATGGCACCGCGCTAGCCGCCGCACACACTTCCGCGCCGCGCCGCCCCCGGGGAGATCGATCTCCATGATCTCTGCCGGGAGCCGCGCAACCCGTACACAGGGCTCGTCCCGCCGATCCGTGATCGGTTGTCCTGTAAGTCTTTTTTTCCAATCTCTTGATCTTTTTTTTTTGGTTTACCGATCTTAGATCGGGTTGAGTCGCCCACCGCCGTCGTCATCGTCGTGCCTCTACTCCGATCATCGGCATCGACGACCTACCGCGCCCGTGCGTCTGCCATCTCCGCCGTCGCGCCAGCTTCGGCAGGCTGTCGCGCCCCGCGGCCGGCTGCTGCGGCTTCCTCGGGAGGCTGCCGCGGCCGACCCCCCTCGGATCGTCTTCGTCATCATCGCCCAGGACAGCACGGACAACGCCGATATCGACTCCAATCTACGCGTCGTCCACGCCATGGTGCATACGGCGCACCGTCGGTCTGATCAACCGGTCCCGCGCCGTCTACACCAAGCCCGCCCTCGAGCACGTGCCTACCACCGATCGAGCTACGGGTTGCCGCTGCGTCGCCCCTTCGGGTCGCAGCGCCGCTGCCTTGGTCTCCGCCTACCGGCTGCCAACACGCCTCACAAGCGCGTACGCGCCGGTGGCCTCCAGCTGCTGCCTCGACTCGCGCTCTGCAGCCACGCCGCGCCTTCGGGCCGTGGCATTGCTGCGTGCAGTCTACTTCGTCGTGCCCGCGCATCGACACCCTCAGCCTCCACCGCGCCCTCTCCTACGGCGCGGATCGCCGTCGTCTGCGCCCGTCTTTGTCGCCTCACCCGGTCCCATGGCGCCAGGGCCTGCGACACCGTCCGCGTTGACCTCGTCCGTGTCGACACCGTCCACGCCTGGCTCTACTTCGAGCACCGCCGCCGCGCTCCACTAGGTAACTTGCAGGCTGACTTCTTGCCATGCAGGTCCCGCCGACTACCCCGCGCCCTCTAGGCGTCCAGCATGAGCACTCAGGCCGCTGCTGGTCCGCCGCCTTCTACACCTTCGACTGTCTCGACTTCGTCGCCCGCGTCATCGCCTCGTCCCCGTCTACACCACCTGCTACTCTACTCCGAGAACCGCAGGCAGGGTCGACATCTCCGTCGATCTGCGACCGCGACGATTTCGGAGGCCTCCTCTGCTAGTCCCTCTGACATGGCGACAAGTTCATGATGGTTCCCACCCCTCGCATGCCCGGTACTGGCAACACCGGAAGTGCTTTCGTCCCCGACGCGTTCCCGAGTCTAGCAAACTCGCGCCAGACGTCTCGTCTTCATCGGCTTCGATAACGTCTTCTTCGACCACGTCACCGACGAGTTTTTCTTGCATACTCGGTTCTGGCAAAACCGGAGTATGCCTTCATCCCCGATGTGCGCCTAGTTCTGGTAAAACTATGGCCGCACCTCGTCCTCGACGGCTCGGACTGCATCGACTTCGGCATCGACACCCTCAACAACTGCCTCGACGCGTCTCTTTCATTCTTCTCACGCACTATGCGCATGCGGCTTCATGTGCGGCTTCCTTGACACCGGCCACGACATCGACCACGGCGACCCCTCGCACAACTACCCCGACCATGGCACCTCCCAACGCTCTCGGCTTCCTCGACATCGGCACAAGGGCTTCCACCTCGCTTGAGCTTCACCAGCATCCTCTACAGTCCAAGCTTCGCGCCGCGACACCGTCCACGACACTCCCGCTCGGACTGCGGGGGGATGTCAGCCCACTGGTTGCTACTTTGGTTTCTCTCCAGTCTGACAGTTCGCGATGTCCTAGTTGTTCACGACGCTCCCGCTACGACTGCGGGGGGATGTTAGAGTATACGTGTCCGCGGTAATTGAGGTAGTGTAGGATAGTTAGAACTCTATCCTAACTTGTCTTGTACTCTAAGATGATCTCATGTACGCCTATATATACTCGCCCATGAGGCTCAATAATACATTCATCATATTCCGCCAATCTCTCTCCCTCTCTATCCTTCTACAACACCCACGTTTTCTCGAACATTTGATACTCTTTTTTAAGGCGAAAACTTGTTTCCCATTCCGTACATTTCGTGATCTTCATCCACAAAGGGACAAGGTGAATAGCTTGTTATCGTACTTCTCTTTAAAGTACTACATGCTCAGAACCGAGCAGTAGCCCAACGGTTGGGTCACAGTGGCGCAATCTAGCGACGATCAGAGCTTGATTCCTATCAATGACAAATTTATGAAATTCTCACGTCAGTCCCGCTTCTACTATTTCACTATCACCAAGGGCTAGTCCTGGTCAGTTTTCATTTTTCCAAGTACTACTACATGGTTTTGGATCACCTACACAAAACGAGAAGAACCCACAATATATGCAATGTACAATGTACAATCAAGAATGGCCTAGCCATTCCCGAGTCTCGGACGCCGGTGCCGCTCACGGGGTGGCCTACCATATGCTCGTATGCACCGCAAAACTTACTGCACTCGGTATGGATGAAAACCCATATTTTTTAAAGAGAAGTGTCGTTCTGGTCGATGTGGGTGCTGTAGTGCTTGAACTTATTGCACTCATGGCAGAACTTGAACATGCTCCGCCAATATGTCGAGCCCTTTTGCTTGGCGTCGGCAATTGGATCTTGCCCAATTGCCATCCACGCCTCACAAAGGACTTTGTCCTCCTTGACGGTGTACTCCCCGGTCCTTTGGATCTTCTTTTTGAGGGTACCACCATCGGTAGGCTCGATACCGCCGTCGTCTTCATCCACACCCATGGCGTCGTCACCAAAAACATTCGGCATCGGTTCAGGCCCAAACAATGGCTCTGTCCCGATGTTGAAGGCGGTCATGGGGACTTCCTCATCGCCGGAGTCGTCATCCGCGGTTGTGGCCTCACAGATCATTTCCAGCGGCGTGGCCTCGTCGTCCTCCTCCCTAGAAGAAAACCGTTGCGGCAATTCGTCGGACACTTGGCGGGTCGCAGACTTGTTCTCCGCAGGGATCCTGCGGGGCCCCTTACTCACCTGCTACAGGAGGCCACCGAAGCCTGGGGTGCGGTTCAGGTCGATGGACGTGGCCACCGGTGGTGCAGGCTCATCCGACGACGTTGATCTTGACGTGCCCAGTTGCCCCAACATTCCAAAACTTTCAACGTGTCAGGGCCGTGGAGGAGAAGAAGGGTACGGGAGGCTATACCAGAGACAACAGTCTTGGCGGTGGCTTCGGCCTTGGCCCACATGGCGGCAAGGACCTTGGCTTGCTTGGCTCTCGCGAGGGTGGCTTCTGCTTCCTCCTTCCTTTCCCTCACGATAGTACGGCGGGTGGTACGCTTCCTACTCTGCTTCATCCGCCCCTCAGCCGTCTTCCTTCTTGACGATCGGCGCACCCTTGAGATTGGGCACCCTCTTCCGCTTGGTGGTTGCGGCTAGGGCTGGGTCTGCAACGGCGGTGGCGAGGGCATCCTACATCGCAAGGTAGGAGGTTTTGGCACCTACCGCTTTCGATTTTGGTGGAAAGTGGAAGGGGTGGAGGTCGATTTTGGGGGAAATGGAGGTTTTCACCCATTGGCTGGCAGACGAGGGGAGGACAAAGAGACGACAAGCGCGCTGTTCGGACCGACGCAAAACCAACTCAAATTTGTGTGGGAAATTGGGTCGCCGCGGACATATCCATGCCGCAATGGTCGAATGAGACGCCCCGCTGGACCGACCTTCCTATACATGCGGACAAGTTCGGACACCGAATGGTCGAATAGATGGACCCGGGACCGAGAGAGATGGCCTAATGTTCTGCCTCGTCGCACACGAGATCAAGCGATGTGCTGTGCTGGTATGGCAGCAGCCTCTGCCTTTACGCGCGGCTGTCGGTCGGTGCATAATCCTTTCGCCACCTAAAACGTGATCGCGATCTCCATTTTTTATGTTTATATCGCGATCTCTATCGCACGGGATCGCTACCGATAGTGCTGTCAGTGTGCACTATGTTTTTAAGTACTCGTTCAGGGTAGATATACTGGAATCATAATCCTGTATTGTAGTTTAATGGATTTCAGCGCAACTCGCCTAGCCAAATGGGACCCGAAGTGGAGTGTGGTGAGTTCTCAGAATATATCTTTTGGGGGCTACTGAATCAGCCGTGATTCCCTCGAGTTTATTGGCAATGGGACAGTATCTCCACTTCTGACGCAGGGAAGCTGCCAAGCTGGTACAGCCTGAAGAATTTTGTTTCCTGTCAAGTGTCAGCTATTACCTCTGTCTCAAAAGTTAAGACTTATACTATGTAAAGTCAGACTACGTCAAGTTTGACCAAGTTTTTAGAAAAAATATTCATATTTATAATATGAAATTTATAACTTTTGATATATTATGAAATATATTTTTACATGGTATCTATATTGTACCATAGTTCTTGATAGTTTGTTCTAAGTTCTTTTGAGCTATGTTAGAAAACAACACGCCTCTCATCCCTCGGAATTCCTATTCGATAGGAACTCCTCGCTCTTCAAACTTTCTCTCTTGATTTTTAGTGTATAACAAAGCAATACTTCAGTTTTTCTCTTTTCTCGGTTTTAGAAAAAAGTGGGTCTGACCTCTTTCTCAAATACTTCAAAAAAACATAGTTTTAGAGTATACTTCAGTTTCGAAACAACATTATTTGTTGGATCCAAACACCTTAAAGTATTTAATACTTTAGTTTTTTCAGAAACCAAAGTATTCCGTTAATACTTTAAAAATACTTTAATGCCAAACGGAGCATCAACCTTTGAGACAGAGGTAAGTATTGGACAACGTTCGCCGGATCATTGAGACGTGATCAAAGCAACCAGCTAGTGGTGTGGTTGGGCCAGGATCCCAAACGGATTCGAGTATCCCGAACATGGCACAAGTGCTGAAAAGGTCGTGCCGTGCTTCCGGTAACTGTTTTATGCGCCGTAGCAGCAAATACCAACTTTACACTCGACGTGCGTGTATGCCGCGCACGGCGCACCTCACGAGCTCCTTTGGGCCTGGCCCATTTTTACTGTTGGGTCTATTTTCATCTGCTTCCTTAGCACGATAGTGTTTTTATTCGATCTTCTCCGGTTTTTCTTTTCTATTTGGTTTTCCTACTTTATTTTTATTTTATGTTTTAGTTTTCTTATCGATTTATTCTATTTTTTATTTCTTCCTTTTATGTTTTGTATTCAAAATGTTTTTATTTATTCTCTCTCATCTTTTTGTTTCTCCTATTGTGTTTCTTTTCCTTTGTTTCCTTCCGACTTTTCTTCTTTTATTTATTTTATTTTCCATTTTATTTAATTTTATAATAAACTAATGTTTATGCTAATGAAAAATTGACAACAAAGATTATGCTACTGGTTCCTTCCAACTTTTATTTATGCTAATGGGTTAATAGATATGAAAGAATTATTTTTTATCTATAAATGTATTTTTTGAACCTCATGGATATTATTTTAAATCGGTGACCATACTATATGTATCCATGAATATTTTTACTATAAAATAGAAAATAGAAGTGGAGATACAAGTTTGAAACTTTTAGGGTATCCTCTATTTTAGTTAAGTTCAAACAAATGAACTAGTTTTCTAAAACAGTTATGCTTTATGAAAATTTAGTGCATTTTATATTGCACTAAAGAGATTAAAGGGTACTCTAAAGTTTACCCACTTACATCATTAAAAAAAGGAACAACACTATAAAACGTAAAACATTAGTGAAAGGAAAAAGAAAAAAAGAAAAAGGAAACCGCTGAAATGCACTGGCTCTTTATCTAGACTGGACCCTGTGCGGCGCGACCTGCCCACGCCCTCATAGAACGGTGAGTATCCGGAGCCTTCCTGACAAGCTAAGGCCCATAGGATCTAGGTCTAGGACCAAGCAAAGGCCGAAGTGATTCAAAATTGTAAGGTCCAATCTGTCGTTAAAATCATTTTCCACCAACCGTTCGCCTTTTATTGAACTTCTTATGAGAAAAAAAAAGCTTTTCTGACCTTAGCCCGTGGAAATGCAGTCCCAGCCTCGGCCCAATACATGTACACAGCCCACATGGATGGGAGGTGCTATACACCGCTCCTTGCGGCGCCTGCGAGTCGTGCCGCCCGCTGGAGCATCTATATGGGCCGGCCTAGCAGACGAGGGTTGTTTTTACATCATTAGTTTTTTTTAGAGCAATCACATATTTCATTAATCGAAAATCAAATTACATAGAAACTAAAAGACAAACTGGGATAAAATAATTATCCTGAAAACAATGCAGATAAAATCCTAATAGACCGAAAAATACAAAACAATTCCTAGGTTTTCCTGCAACCACCGAAGCTAGCGGCCGCCGCCCACTCCAGCACCATGGAGACGCACGCTGGAATAGACATCGAACCTCCTACACTGCAAGATCCAAAAAAAGCATCATCACCAACGAGGCTTTGTGAGTCGATGAACAGGCCTGCTGCACGCAGCGAGGCACATGTCGATGTGGCACGTCGACCGGGGACGTCCCCGTGCTGTCTTGAACCAAGATCTGATGCCTCTCATCAATAAAGTCGGAGAAGAACGACAGATCCACCACCTCCGGACCAACATCCGCGCTCCAGAAAAACCACCTCGCCCCGGCCACCAGCGCCGTCAAACGCCGACGACATACCGAGAAACTGATCTTGCCAGATCTGATGAAAGGCGAGAAGACCAAGCTATCGATCTGAATGAACGACTAGCACACCTTGCCATCAACTCCGAGGCGTCGCCGTGAAGGTCATCGCCGGTGTGGGAATAGAGTTGAGACATATTTATTGCCCGAGCGCCGCTCCCACCACCCCAACGACGCCCCATGACAGACATACCCTAACCCTAACTACTAGGCGGAGAAACGAGGTTGTTTCTGCTGTTAGCGCTCGAATCAGCGAGCTCATGTGCACGCAAGTCCTTACTTACTTAGATCGGCTGAAAAGCTACACAAGAAAACATGGTAGATTTAAAAATTATTAGCATTTATTATTCAAATTTGTGAACACATTTTTTAAAAAATTTATGAATCAGTTTTCAAAAAAGATTATGAACTAAGAACTTATTAGCACTTATTATTCAACCAAGAACCAATAGTCGAAGTTCATGAACCAATTTTCGAAAAAGATGAACCAATTTTTTAAGTTCATGAACCAAAATTCGAAATTTATGAACAATTTAAAAAAAATCTTGAACATTTTTCAAAAATTCATAAACAAATTTTCAAAAATTATGAACCATTTTTCGAAATCCATGTACAAATTTTAAAAAATTGAACCTTTTATAAAAAACAGAAAAAGGAAAACAGAAAAATAAACAGATAAGAAAAAGGAAAAAAAGGAAAAAGAGAGAAGAAATGTAACAGAAAAAGAGAAAGAGGCTAAATGGGCCGGTCCGGAGCAGCGCGCTGTGTGAGCCTCCCGCGCCGGTTAAGGGGCGGCATATAGCATTTGCGGACATGGATTGCTGCCACTGAACCAGCTTCCCTGGCTTATAGAGCCTAGTAAGGCCCAGTTCGGTTCAAAGGAGTAGAAAACAAAGGAATTGGAAAAGATGGAGGAATAGGGTGTAGCGTAAACTGAAAACCTACAGGATTCCAAAACAGAGTTTCCGTGCCTTTCCTCTGGTCTTGGCCAATGTTTTGTTTCCCGTGAAAAGTGCAGGAAACTTTGCCTTTCCTAAGGAATTGGTACCACTTTTTCCTTTAACCCGAACGGCTCCGAAGGAAAAAAAGATTCCAAAGGAAAGCAAACCTGCAGAATTCCTTAGTTCCGAACACAGCCTAAACTCTTGCGGCTACGGCCCGAACGTTCCTACGGTCGCACGCACGTAGTATATCTGAAAACGAGAAAACGCCGTTGGGAGCGCCCTGCCTTGTCTTTTGTTTGTTTTCCCTGGTCGGCGTTCCACGTCCAAAAGCGATATGCCTTTGCCCTGAGGTTTTGGATCTGCGAAACGTACTAGCGAGCGAGAGGAAAAGGGACGGCCTGACGCGACCTGTTGTTCTTGGGTCGGCTATTTATCTTCATCATCAGATAACAAAGATTCGAGAGTGCGTGCGTAATCTTCTTTTTCTGGAGAGGACCGAATGCCTGGGACGATTTGGCGGTGGCCGGCAGGCCGGCGTAGAGGTGTCGGCCGCTAGCTTTGGCGTATACAGCCCTGCGTGTTCCCCGGGTGGAGGGTCCAGGATTTACTTACCCAGCAAAATCACTCAACCCCCAGGATACCAATCTCTTCCAGATAGCGCAACAGCTCGAACTGTCTTTCAGCAGAACATAGTCGGTTCATATATCTTGCTATAAACCTCTAGTAGTACAAGCTTTTCCATGCTCGCCATTTGCACCGACCCTATCGCAAGACCTTTTTTTTTTGCGGGTGTCGTTATCACAAGACTTAGGAGAGTACAAATCTAGCATGGTCAAATTTTTTTATTTTTTTTGAAAGGTTTGTGTAAGCATGGTCAAAATCTTGGCCGTTTGCTCAATACGCATTGGGGATTCGCAAGAACCCGGCTTCCATTTCAAAATTAAAATTACTAGCGAATACCATATTTGTGAGTCCCAAGGAAATGAAATTCACACACAGTATATTGAGCTGAAAACATGTCAGCTCTACCCAGACTTGGGAAGGATCCAAAATCAGCTCTACCAAGGTGTATAGTTTTTTTATTTGCAGGGGTAAACCAAGATGTATAGTTGATGGCAGAGGAGACCCCAATGAACAAGCTAGTGGGAAGGAAAAAACGACCCACGCTCTCGCGTCGCTCTCGAGCGGGTGATGGAGACACGCAAACCCCGAGCCACCGCAGCCTCCCCCTCCTTCCCTCCTCCTCCACCGTTGTCGAAGAGCGTCATCGGGCGAAGCCCGCGCGGTGCTGGCTGCGGCGGGATCTCCTCTACCCGCGTGTAGGGGCGGCCTTGCCCGCCGGCGGTACGGCATAGGCGGCGCGAATGTTATGGGCCTTCCTTCTCCGATTGGGCGCACGATTCCGCGTACGCCGCGCTATTTGGGACCCACTCGGGTGCTTCCGAAGTTTGATCGGTGTTGAGGTGAAGATCTTTCCCTGGGTCTTACCAAGCTTTGTATCTCTCGATTCGCTCGGAGGCTCCGGTGTTGGAAAGAAGATTGGCCATCCTGACCTGAGATCCAAAACATGCAACCCCTACCTGGCGCGCTAACTATCGAGGTATTTTACGATGGTAGGTTTATGTTCGGAGAGGTCACGCTCGGAGATCGGGATGGTAGTATCAGTCCCAGAACAAAGAGTGTCCGGTAAAAACCCTACTTCCTGTTTATGGTGGACAGAATTATCGTAGTGTGCTCGGATGAAATTGATATATGGCTTGATATCACCAATGGTGGTTGGCGGTAGAAGATGATCTGAGGGATACTCAGAAAGATGCCCATGTTCGGCGTCCCTACCCCTCCTTACATATGACCTCAATAGTGAGGTAGTGTGAAGTGACGGCGGGCTTGACCGGCGGCGGCCTGGCCCATCCACGGGCGTCGTGGTTGGGATTCTCTTATGCGATGTCGTGCGGTTTCGGCCAAGGGCAACTTGCATGGAGTAAGATGGCAACAACGTAGTTCCTGGCTGTGGTTGGTAGATCATGGGGCGGGCTCGGTCGGTGGTGACTAGGGATGGTTCGGCACAGGTGGCAGGTGGACGCCCGCGATGGTCGGGGCACAACAACACGATGATGGGGCTAATTGGACTGATCTGGGCCTAGCAGGCGCTTAGACTCGATCTATACCTAATCGACCATGTTGCTGTGTTCAGATGGCGATCACCTCGGGTGGTGAAGGGCAGTTTCCCTCCCTTGGGAAGCTGTGTGGCTTGATAGTTGCAGTCTATGGTGTTTACCTACCTAGTCCAACACGCCGGCTTTGCGGTATGACGTTGGTCAAACCATGAGCTCGAGTTCGTGGATGCCGGGGCGACGACCCCGAAAGGTGGACTACATAGACGGCTCTACGGCGAGCGACATGGCAGCGGTGGTGGTCTCTCTCTTTGGTCATGTGGATGGCGTGGAGTGAACGATGGGGGATCATGTTGTTGGCGGCGCTTCGGCTTTGCTAGCTCCCAAATCAAGGTTCGGAGGCCTAACTTGGGGACAACAGGCGATTGAGTTTTCGGGGGGCGGTGTGAGGATTTTTCTAGGCGAAAGCTCAGCGCCTTGGCGCCAACAGTGGCGATGCATGTGGGTGTCGTAACCTTCTTTGGGGCGCCGTTGTGGTTATCCTCTCCGTGCTACGGCTCCGGGTGAAAACCCTTGACCTTGGTGGTCTTGATGGCGGCGGTGCAGTGTGTTGTTACCCTCTTGGGGGCGGCGTCATGTTTCACTGTGTCTCGTTTCTATAGGAAGTTTTGGTTTTTTGTGTTTGTCTTTTTAGTTATCTTTGATCTGTTTTTATCTTTGATCTGTTTTGAATGAGGTTCTTCTCACCATCTTGTATCAGTTTCGCCTTTGTGATTTTACTTATAAAGCCGGGCGAAAACCTTTTTGGAAACATACGCTAGTTGATATAGGTAACTCAGTAAACCAAGAGGCTTCGTGTCTCCCATTTTGAGGAGGCTACTTAAATTTGAGACTTTGTAACTTGAGTTTATTTCTGTTTTTTCGAAAAGAAAAGAAGAGCGAAAATCAAAATAGTTTGTGCAAGATGCTTTCGCGAAGAAAGAAACCCGTCGTATGGAATCCGCGGCCACCAAATCAGTACAGCTCTGTGCCGCAGCCTCCACCCGCTTCGAGGCGGCTGCCGTCTGGTCCACAAACAGCGATACGGCCGTTATCCGGCAGGCTACACGTAGCCTCGCCCGCCCACGCGGCGACCTGTTCTCCGTCTCTTTCCGTTTTCAAAACCAGCACCACGTCCGCAGCCCGCACCCCTGGCCCCACCGCCACGCGCCGCAACCTCCCAACCCCGACCTTCCTTCCTTCGAGCCGAAGCACTTTCCGCGCCGAATGGTTTTCCTAGATTATTAATTCGGAGCCACAAGACTGTCCACGTCGTTGGTGTTCTTCGCTGCGGCGCGCGGGACGGAAGCGTGTGACCGTGCCGGTGCAACCTACTGAGACCGAGGCCTCGTCACGAGCCCACGACGCTCGCCAGTCTCGCTGTCGCGCGCGCACGCGTCGCTGCGAGTTCCCAGGTGAGGTGGTGACAGGGACCAGCTACAGCTACAGCTCCGGTGGCTCCTTTGACCGGGCCAAGATCCTCTCTTTGTTTTAGCAGCAGTGGTGGTACGGAGAAAGCGCGATTGGGCCAACGTGGTGGGGGTTCATCAGCTTTTGTTTAAGCGGCCGTAGTTCGTTTCGCCTGCAGCTCAACGCGTGGTTTACCTGTGCGCTTAGTTTATCGTCGCGTCCGACTCCGGCGATGCGGCGATACAATTTAGAAAAAATATTCACATGGACATTGAGATGTTCTATGATGTCCGTACACAAATTTCCAAAAAAAAGGAATATTTTCCGTGTCATGCGTACAAAAGACAAATTTCAATACAAACATGTATATGTTCGCATGTACATTGAGATTCTCTAATACTCGGTGAGGACAAGGGAAGTCGACCTGAGCATGTAACAGCCAACCAACGTGTCCATAAAACCAAAGATAGTGTTCAGCCACGAGAGAACAAGCGCTTAAGAGAGCTACCAAAGGAGTTACAGAGAGAGGTAGAACAAACTCTGTTAGAGTTATAGCAGGAAGTAAAACCGATGAGAATTATAGATCCATGAGAGTCGTGAGAGAAATGCATGAATATGGATCCAAAGAATAAGATAATAAGGAAACAATCAGACCATCATTTCATAATGGAAGACATATATACACAGGATTGCAGAGGAAAGGCAATCTGTGTTTGAACTACGAGAAGCAAAATATTTATGGTTTTAAGGAAGCATCTGTGTACAAGAATTTGCTGAAATTAAGGAAGTGGTACTAAGGAAGCACACCAAACACCTTATTACATACACCTTGGAAGTACAAATAAGTACATGGATTTGAAAGAAGTGTTTTGGTGAAACAATATGGAACAAGAGATAACTCGATACTTAGCATAATGTCATACATGTGAGAGAGTAAAACCGGAACATCAAAGTGCCACAGGAAAACTACAACATTTAACCGATCCCCACTTGGAAATGGGAGAATACAAGAAAGGATTTTTGTCACCGAATTTCCTATTACTAAAAATCATAAGGACATGATCTGGGTAATTGTGGACTAGTTGACGAAAAGTACACATTTTCCTGCGGTGAATCAAAAGGATACCCGTGAGATACTAACCGGCAAAATTGTGAGAAAACTTGGAGTACCAAAGATAATTGTGTGATACATTGGATCCGCGTTTACCTCAGCATTTTGGAAACATCTCCAAGAAGCACTAGGATCTCTGTTATACTTTAGTATTGCTTATCATTCTTAGACCGGAGGCCAGGCTGAAAGAACCAATCAGATTTTGAAAGATGCGCTGAGAGAATGTGTTCTAGATTTTAGAGGATTGTGGAATGAACAATTACATTTAGCGGAATTTTTCTGTAACAATAATTATCAAAGTAGTATCAAAATGACACCATTTAGCACTATATGGAAGAAATAGTACGGTCGCCTATTTGTTGGTATGAAGTAGGGAAAAACAAAGATTTGGACCTGGCTATATCAAGGAACAACAAAAGGTGATTTATATTACCGGGGTAGATTGAAAATAGCTCAGAGTAGACAGAGGAGCTACAGCGACCTAAAGCAGACCTCATGTTAGTGATATGTTATATTTCAGAGTTGGTCTCACTAAATGAGTAAAGAGATTTAGGGTCAGAATGGAACTAAATCCAAGGTACATTAGACCATTCAAAATTTTGAGCCAAAAGGATCATTATCTTATGAACTTGAATTACTTGAGGGGTTATCCAAGGTTCATAACTTGTTTCACGTATCATAGCTACACAAGTGTTTGAAGACACTAGAAAACCTTTAAACTATACGAAGTTAGAATTAGAGTCAGATTTTACCTACGAGGAGCAACCATCTAAAATACTCAAATAGAATTGGAAAATGTTGAGAATTATAGCAATTAAGTATTGCAAAGTTCAATAGAAACACAGTCCGGAGAGAAGCCACGTGGGGAAAAAAGACAATTCACGCTAGGATTATCCTCAACTCTTCATGTACTACGTTTCATAACATCGGGACAAAGTTTTAATAAGAGGGAAAGGATGTCATCCCAAATAAATATGGCAAGAGAGGGTAGCTCTAGAATTTGTGCATTTGATTTTCATGAATTTGAAAATATGGGAAATTTTGAGTTTTTCAATTCAAAAGGCAAAGTGATTGAGATTTATATCTTGTCGGTGAATTAGAACTAGATCATCACAAGATGGCTATAAATTTCAATATGACCTTTATGCACTTTCAAAATTGGGACTTAAATTTAATACACCCCAAAAATTTGAGTTTATGCCTCATATACACTTACACACTAGAACAATAGTTCTAAGATAATCAACATACATACACTTGAATTCAAAATGGATATTTGAATTATAAAAATCAAATTTGAGTTCAAATGGATAATTTCATAATAAATATAAAAAAATCATAAAAATACTAGGAAATTTTCTACATGCTCACTAGAATATTCTTATTCATGAGAGTATTTTTATAATATTTATTACAAGCGAAATAAGCATAAAAGAAGAACATGAAGGTGATCACCGAACGTGAACGGCTAATAGAGTAGCTGCCGAAATTAAGACAAAGAAAGTACCGCTAGAAGCTGAAGAGCGAGCCGTCACGAGAGCAAACCTTCTACCCCGCAAAACAGAAAAAAAAAACCCGTCAGCGAACAACCAAACACGAAAAGACGCAAAAGAGCAGGCAGAACCATGGCCACCGTACAAGACACACAATAGGTGGAAGCCTGAGAGGTCCAGAGACCGAAAGCTACAAAAACAAAGACAAAGAAGGTCAACAAATACGAAAACATAAATATAACAAACGCACAATCACGTTTGCAGAAAACAAAAGGAACAAAAGCGAGCGACATAAAAGCTAACACACTTACAACGTCCAGGGATGAACCACGAACACAGAGGTCCTGCCGCTTAGTCGTACAAACACCTCACTAGCGACTTCGACGGAGAAGCTAGACGAAAGAGAGGCAATGAGAAGCGGTGTGCAGGAAAGACACGAAGAAAGCGAGAAGAAAAAGAGGACATGTATAGGCAGCACAAAAATCTAGAAAAAATAGGCTTCTGCCGCGTGTGCTCCGTGCGTAACCGATGTATGTGACAATGTATGGTTCCAGCTCGTCTATCGTCCGCGAGAATCCACGCCAGGCTAGAGACTACGCTGACAACGGTGCTTTAGCCGCGATAATCCGCGTCCACCATGTGCGCACGTTGCCACATCAGTTTCATACATGCGTACAGACCATACTCAAGCGAAATATCGTGGCCAACATGGGCTCACGGCGCCAGGTGGGCTGCTGTCCGTACCGCACGTCTGTGAGAAGATGCGGCGGCAAACGACGCGAAGTGGCCATACGCACGCGAAATACCATGACCATCATGGACTCACTACGCCACATGGGCTGCTGTCGTACCGAACGTCCGCGAGAAGACCGGTCGACATGCGCGAACGGTGCGTCCAGATAGGTTATGCGCTACACGCTATCCTTGTGCGGGCCACAAGCCCACGAGAAACCACAGCCGTAAGCGGCCGGCATGGACTTAGGACGCAACGGCGGCTTGCGTAGGTCCCTACGTCCGCGAGAAGACACAAACATCATAGCTAGCAACCTCACTTCTAGCGTGGGAGAGCCCATAAATGGGAGAAATCGCACTCTGCATGGGCTCACGATGCAACGTCGCCTCTGGACGTTCCCCATGTCTACGAGGAACCGCGCCCGACTAGGGTCTATATTGCCATGCAGGCACCGGGCGGGCCCTGCCACCCGGTGGGTGCGAGCGTTGTCGCCCTGGAACGCCTCTCACTACGCGCTTTCCAACCCGCATACGCTGACGGCGGGCACGTGTGGCGCGTGCGGCCATATTCCGGTGAGGCGAGGTACGACGACGCGGGGTACAGCCGTACGCGGTATGAAATCTTTCGCCTTGGCCCGCGGTGGAGCGGCCTCATGGGATAGCAGGGCTCTATTGCGACATCGTTGCGTGTCCTTGATGACCCACAAGTATAGGGGGTTTAGCGTAGTATTTTCGATAAGTAAGAGTTTCGAATCCAACGAGGAGCAGAAGGTGTTGGCTAGTGGTATGGATAAGAAATTCTCTGCAAATACTTAGCAAACGTATTTTTAGAGGTTTTTGATAAAGCAAGCAAACAAAGTACGAGTAAATAAAAGACAGTAGGAATAAATGCAGCAAGTGGCCCAATTCTTTATGCAGCAAAGGACAAGCCAGTTGTATTACTTAAGATGACCAAACGTTTTCGAGGACACATGGGAAGACTGTCAAGTGCTTTCGCTTCATATAGTTGATTAATCTTTTTTAGCTTGGTAAGTGTTGCGTGGGTGAACCTGTGCTAATGTACCGCCCCATCCAAGACTAATACATACTTGTGATTATACCCCTTGCAAACATCCGTAAATATA
This sequence comes from Avena eriantha, assembly GCA_910589775.1. Lineage (NCBI taxonomy): Eukaryota > Viridiplantae > Streptophyta > Magnoliopsida > Poales > Poaceae > Avena > Avena eriantha. The sequence continues at coordinate 95,460,486 of OU342744.1, forward strand.
AGAAAGTAATTAAGGTAGAAACCTAACCACAGCTTTAAACTCTAAGACCCTTACGTCCCTTGTGCAATGGTTTCCTAACGGGGGTTCAGGTTTATGTCACTCCCACAACCCCTACGATTAGTAGCCAAATACACAATGCATTCCCCTAGGCCCATATAGGTGAAGTGTCATGTAGTCGACGTTCACATGTCACCACTAGAAGAAGTACACCACAACTTAAATAACAATCTATTGAATCTTTCTCAACACAACTCCACTACTAACAACAAGACTTCTCCCATGTCCTCAAGAACAAAACGAACTACTCACAAGACATCATATGGATCATGATCAGAGATGGAATAATGATGTATAACAATCTGAACATAAACAATAATTCAATGGTTCACTCAATAGCATCAACTACAAAGAGTAATCAACACCGGGAAAGTTTCCCCTATGAACTATGCAAGATTCAACGCAATTGTTACAGCAATATGGAGATGGTGATGAGGGTGCTGATGGTGATGATGGTGGTGATGATGATGATGATCCCTATGAAGTCCAGCTTGATGGTGGTGTTGATGGCGACGATCTCCCCTAACGGGGGTTCAGGTTTATGTCACTCCGGCAACCCCTACGATTAGTAGCCAAATACACAATGCATTCCCCTAGGCCCATATAGGTGAAGTGTCATGTAGTCGACGTTCACATGTCACCACTAGAAGAAGTATACCACAACTTAAATAACAATCTATTGAATCTTTCTCAACACAACTCCACTACTAACAACAAGACTTCTCCCATGTCCTCAAGAACAAAACGAACTACTCACAAGACATCATATGGATCATGATCAGAGATGGAATAATGATGTATAACAATCTGAACAGAAACAATAATTCAATGGTTCACTCAATAGCATCAACTACAAAGAGTAATCAACACCGGGAAAGTTTCCCCTATGAACTATGCAAGATTCAACGCAATTGTTACAACAATATGGAGATGGTGATGAGGGTGCTGATGGTGATGATGGTGGTGATGATGATGATGATGATGATGATCCCGATGAAGTCCAGCTTGATGGTGGTGTTGATGGCGACGATCTCCCCTCTCCGGGAAGGAATTCCCTCGGCAGAAATCTGTCTGCCGAAGAGATCTTTCTCTCTCGGTGTTTTCCACCCCGCAGAGGCGGCGGAATCTTTCTGTGGTCGCTCCTCGAGTCTTAGGGTTTCGAGAGGATGATATACGCCAGAGGAGAGAGGCTAGAGTGGGCCAGGGTGGCCACACCACCTCCTGGCGCGGCCTAGGGCTGCCCGCGCCATGGGGTGGTGTGGGCCCCCTATGGCCCATCTCCACTCCATCTTGTGGCTTCCTTTATCTTCTGGAAAAATAGGATTTTTCGTATATTTTCCCGGATTTTCTGATCTTCGCGAATTTTGCCTCCAAACAGCACCTTTTCCATCAGAATCCTGACTGCAGCGGTCCATGCTCCAAAAGTCATCAACCATGCAAAAATAGATGAAATAACATAAGTATCACCTCTCAATATGAAATATATCAATGAATAATAGTGAATTAAGACATAGAATAGTGATGCAAAATAGGCGTATCAACTCCCCCCAAGCTTAGACTTCGCTTGTCCCCAAGCGAAACCGAGCTCAATAAACATGGCCTCAGGTTTATGGAGTGAAGAGTCGATAAAAGAATACGGACAAGAAGCATCACATTCATCAAATACATAGATCATAGTAGAAGAGAACTCACTATTATATAACGCAACTTGTAATAAGTAAAGGAAACATAATAAAGATACATAAAGTGAATCATAATTGGTAATGGCAAACTTAGCTCTTGGTCGAAGAATAGTTGATAATTTGATGGAGTTCACAAATAACTGGTTTTTCAATGATAGCTTTCAAAGTAAACATCAAGATAAGAGCAATGTGCAAAACAAGGAACATAAGAAACATGATTGAATAAATCAACATATGAATGAATGAAACACAACAACTCAAAATACTTGCTGAGATAGAGAGGAATAGGTTTACTGACTCAACTACAAAGTAAAATAAAGTCCCTTCGCAGAGGGAAGCAGGGATTGCAAGTCTCATAAAGAGCTCCCAAAACTTATGATACTTACTAGCTTTCAGCTCTCATTGCCCCTATCATAGGCATCTTTAGGTGATTAAGGTTAAAGTGACACAACTAAGAGGATATGCTTGACAAGTTATAAGTTGAAATCTCATGCCCCTTACTTATGAGTACCGATCCTCATGCTACTCAACTTCAGTCACGAGCAAGCTCTTATCATTGTAAATACATGCGCATCATTGAGAACCGCCAACGGGGTACCCCTTGCACATGACACAGGAGCTATCCCATAATAAACATGACAAGGCAAGCAGACAGTGAGCATCTCAGCGATCTTTTTATTTGCTATTTGCATAGGTTTTTATTGAGGATGCTTCATAGAATGCTCACTATAGTTATGCTACAAGTTTCCACCATGATTAGGCATGGCTTAGGCTAGCGGCCCAGGCGTTTCTCTAACACACATATAAACGCCATGATCTTACAAGTTCCACTTTTATTTCACACCGCCGGGATCCATAAGCAAAAGAACATGATGTCAACTAGGTGCAAAGTACCAAATGAAGTGTTGAAAGCGGTCCACATGATACATGGTTTGGCTAACTTCAACTCATAAAGCGCAAGCATATATGCAACAAAGAAGGACCCAATGGTTCAAGTTTATTAAATACAAGAAAGTAAAGTGTGCCATCAAGTTCGTGAGAGCTTTAATCACTAATTTTCACATAACAAGTTTAATTTGGGAGGTAGATAAAACAAGAATTTACTTGGAATAGCAATAATGCTACTAGGTAGGTATGGTGGACACAAATGGCAAAGGTTTTGGTTTAAATGAGGTGGATGCACGAGAAGAATACCCTCTCAGTACAGGTTTTTGGCTAGCAAGGCTGGGTAGCAAGTATAAGAGTTGAAGGAAACAAACAAACATACAAGTGATAAAGACAAACATGCAATCTTCCTTGGAAGCACAAAAGATCTTAACTAGAGAATACTAAACTTATTAGCAAATCAAGAACGAAAGACGATGAAATTATTTTTCTTTAAAGGTACTTTTATCTTTTCTTTCAATTCTCAAAAAAAGTGTTGCTACTGACCGAGCCAGGTTTGCCAAAACCAACTAAATTAACTCAATGATCCCAAAGTGATACCAATACTACCAACAAGATCAATCATATAACCATGAATTGAAAACTAATATAAGCTATGCAAAAGAGTGGATGATAGAACTTCTCATTAATATTCCATAACAACAACTCACACCAAGGGATACATATCTAACGAGAGAGGGGACACTTCCATAATGCAAACCATCCTACATAATAATTCCTCTATTCATGATATGACTCGACTAAAAAGGTAAAAAGATAGAAGATAGTGATGTGATACCACGGCACTCCCCCAAGCTTGGAACAAACCAAGGGGATGCCAAACCTGATGACGAGTTACTCCTTCGGTGGTGGTGGTAATATTTTCTTAGTTGACGTGAGGAAATCTTCCAGCATCTTACGAAGCCTATTATTCTCCCATTGAAGCATGTCCACCTTCCTCCTCAAGTCTCGGTACTTATCGCAGAACTCCTTAGTGACTCATAGGGCTTCCGTTGATGCAGGGTAAGAGACTAAAGGTACCATCCCCTTCTTGGGGTCTTGGAGATCTTCCTCCGTAGGCTCCTTCCCCTTATCCTTGGCGGACACCATTGTGCTTCAAGGCTTCAAGAATAGTTCCTCGCAGGAACAGATCGAAACAAAAACACGACGAAAACACAATATACGAACCTCGGGGGATCCGGGGGGTTATATATTACGAAATTTCACATCAAAGGGAAGGTACTGGGAGAAAGCGAGTCGGAGGCGGAGTCCGGAGTGGCCTCACCACCTGGTGGCGCGGCCAGGGGTGGGCCCGCGCCACAGGGTGGTGTGGGCCGCCCTGGCTCTGTTTCCGTCCCTTTTTCGCTTCGTAGCTTTCCTTATTGACTGAAAACTGTAAAAATATAGTTGGATAGTATTTTCGTGGAACTTTTCTTACCAAAACTGTTACCTATTTGAAAACAGACTCTGCAGGTCTCTGAATTTGGTCCTCGATGAATTTCTCCGGAGTTACAACTTGAAAGGCATCAACATCTTCATTGTAAGAATCTCCAGCAATATAGTGTTTGAGTCGCTGTCCATTCACTATTTGTGTAGTATTATCTTTTAGAGAAGAAATTTTTATTGCTCCTGAACGGTATACTTCTTCAATGATGAAAGGTCCTTCCCATTTTGATAGTAGCTTACCTGCAAAAATCTGAGACGAGACCTATACAATAGAACTTTCTCACCAACATGAAATTCTCTCTTAAGTATTCGCTTGTCATGCCATCTTTTAACTTTTTCCTTAAAGAGCCTAGCATTCTCATAGGCTTCACTCCTCCATTCATCTAAATAACTTAATTCAAATAATCTTTTCTCACCAGCGAGCTTACAATCTCTATTTAGTTCTTTCACTGCCTAGTAAGCTTTGTGTTCTAATTCTAAGGGTAGGTGGCAAGCTTTCCCATAAACCATTTTATAAGGAGACATTCCCATGGGATTTTTGTAAGCAGTTCTATAAGCCCATAAAGCATCATTCAACTTCTTAGCCTAGTTTTTTCTAGACCTATTAACAGTCTTTTGCAAGATAGATTTAATTTCTCTATTTGATAACTCTACTTGCCCGCTAGTTTGAGGGTGATAAGCTGAAGCAATTCTATGATTAACATCATATTTAGCAAGGGTCTTCCTAAAACCACCATGAATGAAATGAGAACCCCCATCAGTCATGAGATACCTAGGCACCCCAAACCTAGGAAAGATAATATCCTTAAGCATTTTTAGAGAAGTCTCCCCGTCAGCACTCTTTGTAGGAATGGCTTCTACCCACTTAGTAACATAATCAACGGCAACAAGAATATGAGTGTAGCCTTTCGAAGGAGGGAAAGGACCCATAAAGTCAAATCCCCAACAATCAAAAGGTTCAATAACTAGAGAGTAGTTCATAGGCATTTCATTGCGTCTAGAAATATTACCAACACGCTGACATTCATCACAAGATAAAACAAATTTTCTTGCATCTTTAAAAAGGGTAGGCCGGTAGAAACCTGATTGTAGTACCTTTTGTGCAGTTCTATCTCCTGCATGATGTCCTCCATAGGCACTACCATGACATTTACGCAATATCTCCTTTTGTTCATATTCTAGAACACATCTTCGCATAATACCATCCACTCCTTCTTTGTATAAGTGTGGGTCATCCTAAAAATAATGCCTCAAATCATTGAAGAACTTTCTTCTTTGCTGAGCTGTAAAAGTTGGAGGCAAATACTTGGAGACAATAAAGTTAGCATAATCAGCATACCAAGGGCTTCCTCGCGAGCTCACCACTACTGCAGCTAACTTTTCATTTGGGAAACTATCATTAACAGGCATAGGGTCAAAAGAGATGTTTTCCAAACTAGATAAATTATCCGCTACAGGGTTTTCAGCACCCTTCCTATCTACTATATGTAGATCAAACTCTTGTAAAAGCAGTACCCATCTAGCCTAGGCTTAGCGTCCTTCTTCGTCATAAGATATTTAATAGCAGCATGATCAGTATGAATGGTTACTTTAGAGTCCACAATATAGGGCCTAAACTTATCACACGCAAAAACAACAGCTAGAAAATCCTTTTCAGTAGTGGCATAATTCCTTTGAGCAGCGTCTAGAGTCTTACTAGCATAATGGATAACGTTTAACTTTTTATCAATACGTTGCCCAAGGACAGCCCCTACAGCAAAATCACTAGCATCACACATTATTTCAAAGGGTAAACTCCAATCAGGTGGTTGAACAATAGGGGCTGTAGTTAAAGCCTTCTTAAGAGTTTCAAAAGCTTCCCTACAATCATCATCAAAAACGAAGGGTACATCTTTTTGAAGAAGATTAGTGAGAGGTTTTGATATCCTAGAGAAGTCTTTAATAAACCTCCTATAGAAACCAGCATGACCAAGGATACTACGAATACCTTTGATGTCTCTTGGACATGGCATCTTCTCAATTGCCTCAACCTTAGCTCTATCAACTTATATGCCTCTTTCAGAAACTTTATGCCCAAGAACAATCCCTTCATTAACCATGAAGTGGCATTTCTCCCAATTAAGAACAAGATTAGTTTCTTCACATCTCTGCAAAACTTTATCAAGGTTGTGCAGACAATTATCAAAAGAAGTTCCATAGACAAAAAAGTCATCCATGAACACTTCTACAATTTCCTCACAAAAACCATGAAAGATAGCAGACATGCACCTTTGGAAAGTAGCAGGAGCATTACATAAACCAAAAGGCATACGTCTATACGCATAAGTTCCATAAGGGCAAGTAAAAGTAGTTTTTTCTTGATCTTGTTGTTTAACAGCAATTTGAGAGAAACCAGAATAACCATCAAGAAAACAAAAATGGGTCTTTTTAGACAACCTTCCCAACATTTGATCAATAAAAGGAAGCAGGTAGTGATCTTTCTTAGTAACTTTATTGACTTTCCTAAAATCGATGCACATCTTATAGCCTACCACTACTCTTTGAGGAATAAGCTCATCATTATCATTAGGGACAACGGTAATACCTCCCTTTTTAGGAACACAATGAACAGGACTAACCCATTCACTATCAGCAATAGGGTAAATAATACCAGCATCAAGGAGTTTCAATACCTCATTCCTTACCACTTCCTTCATCCTAGGATTTAAGCGTCGTTGGTGCTCCACTACTGGCTTCTCATCCGGTTCTATGTTGATAGAATGCTGACATATAGTAGGTGAAATCCCTTTTAAATCATCTAGAGTATACCCATAGCTCCTTGATGTTTCCTCAAAACTTCCAATAACCTTTCTTCTTCCTTCCCTGAAAGTTTAGCGCTAACAATAACAGGATATATCTTTTTATCATCAATATAAGCATATTTAAGATCATCAGGGAGAGGTTTTAGATCGAAAACCGAATCCTTTTTAGGTGGCATCGTGGTACCCAAGTCTTCTACAGGCAAGTCGTGCATAAGCATCATAGGTTGATCACGGAGAATCCTGTCAATCTCATTCCTTTCTTCCATGAAGATTTCACTTTCATGATCTTCCATAAATTGCTGCAAAGCATTGTTAGGAGCTAGAGAAATAGAAGCAAGTTGTTCAACCCTAAAATCCTCATTATGGGTTTCCTTTTCGCAAGGTTCTTTAGGAAATTTCGAAAAATTAAACTCATAAGATTCCCCATCAAACTTAGTCAAGATTTTCTCCCTCTTGTAATCAATAATAGCTCCACAGGTACTCAAGAAAGGTCTACCAAAAATGATAGGGTAGGTTTTACTAGTAGCCAAACCAAGTACTAGAAAATCAGCAGGGTACTTAATCTTACCACAAAGAACTTCCACGTCTCGTACAATACCAATTGGAGAGATGGTCTCTCTATTAGCAAGGTGAATAATCACATCAATCTCTTCCAACTCGCAAGGACTGATTTCATGCATAATTTCTATGTAAAGCTCATAAGGAATAACACTAGAACTTGCACCAATATCACATAAACCATAATAGCAATGATCACCAATTCTAACAGAAAGCATAGGAACACTAGCCTTTTTAGTTCTATTGGGATGTGAAACAATATTAGAAGCATCCTCACAAAAGACTATGTGCCCATCTTCTACGCTTTTAGTGACAAGGTCTTTCACAATTGCTATCACAGGTTCAATGTCTATTTGTTGATCAGGTTTTACAGTTCTTTTTTCACTTTTGGTGATTACATTAGTTATCATAGAATGGTCATTTACCGCTTCGGGGAAGGGAATCTTCTCGATATAAGGTTCGGGTAAGGTGGGGTCAATAATGCAATACTCAGCACTTTCAATAGGAGCATAGTCAACAATATGTTTGTAAGGTGCATGGTATTTGTTCCATCCCCTTTTTGGAATTTCGATATAGGAAGCAAAAGCTCTAAAGAAATTCGTAATAACTTGCAAATCAAGACCATAAATATTACTAATATTTTGAAAGTCATCGGTTCCCATAAAAGATTCAATGCATTCATAATCATAATTTATACCTGACTTTCTACCTTTGTCATTCTCCCAAGCTTCAGCATTGTCTTGAATACAGTCTAGAAGATCCCATTTAGCTTCTTCTTTCATGCGAGTGAATGATCCAGCACAAGAAGCATCCAATAAATCCTTGTCATCTAGAGGGAGCCTTGCATAAAAGTTGTTGATAATAATATTGTTGGTGAGCTCATGACATTTGAGCATTAGTAACTTCAATCTCCCCCAAGCTCGAGCTGTACTCTCTCCATCAAGAGGCCAAAAGTTGTATATTTGATTCCGATCTTTATGAATCTCACTAGGAGGATAAAACTTTGAATAAAAGAGATGCACTATTTCCTCCCATTCTAGAGCTTGACCATTCTTTAGCAACTTATACCATTCCTCAGCTCTTCCTTTCAGCGACAATGAGAATAACTTCTTCTTAACTTGATCTGTAGTAATACCTGCACACTTCAACAACCCGCATAATTCGTGTATAAAGAGTAAATGATCACCGGGATGGACGGTTCCATCCCCAACATAGTAGTTATCCATAACACGATCAATAATTGTTGTAGGCATTTTGAAAACATCATTCTCAGCAGGTGGTGGCTTATCTACTACCTTAGCAGTGGTAGTAGCATTACCAAATAAGAAACTCAGCGAATTATCCATAACGAAAACAAAGCAACTAACAGAAGTAAACAATACTCACAGTAGAAGTTTCCTTTACAAGTTCCACTCTCCAATAGCGCTTCACTCCCCGGCAACGGCGCCAGAAAATAGTCTTGATGACCCACAAGTATAGGGGGTGTATCGCAGTATTTTCGATCAGTAAGAGTGTCGAATCCAACGAGGAGCAGAAGGTGCTGGCTAGTGGTATGGATCGGGAATTCTCTGCAAATACTTAGCAAACGAATTTCTAGGGGTTTTTGATAAAGCAAGCAAACAAAGTACGAGTAAATAAAAGACAGTAGGAATAAATGCAGCAAGTGGCCCAATCCTTTATGCAGCAAAGGACAAGCCGGTTGTATTACTTAAGATGACCAAACATTCTCGAGGACACATGGAAAGACTGTCAAGTGCTTTCGCTTCATATAGTTGATTAATCTTCTTTAGCTTGCTAAGTGTTGTGTGGGTGAACCTGTGCTAATGTACCGCCCCATCCAAGACTAATACATACTTGTGATTATACCCCTTGCAAACATCCGTAAGTACAAGAAAGTAATTAAGGTAGAAACCTAGCCACAGCTTTAAACTCTAAGACCCTTACGTCCCTTGTGCAATGGTTTCCTAACGGGGGTTCAGGTTTATGTCACTCCGCAACCCCTACGATTAGTAGCCAAATACACAATGCATTCCCCTAGGCCCATATAGGTGAAGTGTCATGTAGTCGACGTTCACATGACACCACTAGAAGAAGTACACCACAACTTAAATAACAATCTATTGAATCTTTCTCAACATAACTCCACTACTAACAACAAGACTTCTCCCATGTCCTCAAGAACAAAACGAACTACTCACAAGACATCATATGGATCATGATCAGATATGGAATAATGATGTATAACAATCTGAACATAAACAATAATTCAATGGTTCACTCAATAGCATCAACTACAAAGAGTAATCAACACCGGAAAAGTTTCCCCTATGAACTATGCAAGATTCAACGCAATTGTTACAGCAATATGGAGATGGTGACGAGGGTGCTGATGGTTATGATGGTGGTGATGATGATGATGATGATGATGATCCCGATGAAGTCCAGCTTGATGGTGGTATTGATGGCGACGATCTCCCCTCTCCGGGAAGGAATTCCCTCGGCAGAAATCTGTCAGCCGGAGAGATCTTTCTCTCTCGGTGTTTTCCGCCCCGCAGAGGTGGCGGGATCTTTCTGTGGTCGCTCCCCGAGTGTTAGGGTTTCGGGAGGGTTATATACGCCAGAGGAGAGAGGCTGGAGTGAGCCAGGGTGGCCACACCACCTCCTGGGCGGCCTAGGGCTACCCGCGCCATGGGATGGTGTGGGCCCCCTGTGGCCCATCTCCACTCCGTCTTCTGGCTTCCTTAGTCTTCTGGAAAAATAGGATTTTCTATATATTTTTCTGGATTTTCTGATCTTCGTGAATTTTGCCTCCAAACAACACCTTTTCCATCAGAATCCTGATTGCAGCGGTCCATGCTCCAAAAGTCATCAATCATGCAAAAATAGATGAAATAACATAAGTATCACCTCTCAATATGAAATATATCAATGAATAATAGTGAATTAAGACATAGAATAGTGATGCAAAATGGACGTATCAGTCCTCCTCGGTGTCCATCCCACAGACGAAAAGAATTGGGACAACATGGATATCAGTTTGAGCCGAAAGAATCTAGCGTATTATTTACTCCTGATGTGAGATGTTGGTTCCATAATTTTTCTGTTATAGCACTCATCATGAAGTTGTATGCTTGGTTACCATAATATAATCCATGGAGGTTGGAGGATAGGTGTGCGTAGGCCTGAGCTGGTGCAGCCATGGCATGGCCAACGGTGGAGCGGTTGCGAGGTGGAATCCATAAGATGGGCATTGCTTCCTCTCTCTAGCCACCTTGAGTTTGAGACGGGAATGGGCCTAGAGCCTTTCAACCCATTAAGCTCCACGCCCAGATCTCACGATGTCAGCAAACGGAGGGGCTACAGATCGTCCATCTGGCCGGAGGAGCCCTCTCTCATCATTTCATCGGAGTGTGGGGACCTTACGGAAGGACCTGTATTTTTCTTCTTAAGTTCAGCAGAACGTATAGTTTCGAGGCCGGGGCGACAACCCCACATGATGGGAGTCATTCTGGTTGGCAGGCGAGCTAGTGGCTATGGTGCTGCTCGATACCCATGATCGTCAGGGCGACATGGTGTCGGCGAGCCGCGTGTTGTGGCAGTAGTTCGGGTGTCGCTTTGGCGATGATCTATACCTTATCTAGAAGGCGGGGAATCCCTTGCCCGTATTTTGGGCCACGACGACAACGTCTTTGGACATCATCCACTTGCTGAAGATGTCAATGAGGCTTCTGTCGCTCCTTCTACGTGTTTCGGGTGTAAACAAAGATCCTTGGATCGGACGGTGGCGACGCTCTAGTGCCATGTTCTTCTTGAAGGCGTCGCCTTGGAGTTCATGGTGTGTGGCTCTCCAAAGGTCTTGTGGCAGAGTAATGGTGCTTATGGCATTTGATCTATTGGAAATATTCCCTAGAGACAAGTAGTATTAAGGACTATTATCATATTTCATATAGTTTATGATTAAGTTTTATATCATGCTATAACTATATTGAGTGGAAACATTAATACACATGTGATATACAAACAACCAGGGGTTCCTAGTGAAACTCAAGTCACTAGTTCATTGGTCAACATATGATCATGTTTCCTGATCATGTGGCATTTATGCTAGTTGGAAATGGAGTCATCTCATTCCGAGAATGAGATGATGAACCAATACCCAACCTAAACATCGTGACCCGATCATGTCACGAAGTTCAAGTTACGATGATTAAAAATGGATCCTCGTAGACTATTCCTTAGACCATGAGGCTATATCAATCACTGTCTCCTAAGAGTGCTTTGATAGAATCAAGCGCCACTTGGTAATACAGTGGTTATAAAGGTGTGTTCAGGTACTCGGAGAAAACCGTTGAGGCAATATATGTCAAGAGCGGGATTTTTCCGTCCATGTGACGGGAAGATACTCGAAGGGACCACTCGGAGAAGTTATATCCAATAGCTACGCAGCGTGTGATTTGATCACGGGGATATCACTTGCCGGAACGAGTCAAGTAGCATTGTTCAGTAATGAGATTGAACACGACATGGTGATGTCATTGATCAGATCTCGGGCAATGCAAGTATCGAGAGACAAAGGGGATAAGACACGACTGTCTCGGTTCAAACGACGAAAGATCTTCATGGAACGCATAGGGGTCACACGGCCATCCAGGTCCCTCTGTCGATCATTGGTGTGGGAGTGGCCCGACCATGTCTGGAGTGTTCCCGAACCATGGGGTATCACGCTTAAGGGCTTGATGATGCTTGCTAGCTCGTGGTTGATGTAGAGCCCATTGGGAACCCCAAGAGGAAGGTATGATGAGCACATCAGCGAGTTTTCCCTCAGTTATGAGACCAAGGTTTAATCGAACCAGTAGGAGCAAGGAAACACCCCAAAGGTGTTACTAGCTGAGCTTTGGCAGGGCGCACTACCGGTGCTAGTAGCAACGTGGAGACCTGCACAACACAACCACAGAATTTTGTCCCCAACTTGCGATGAGGTTGTCAATCTCACCGTGTTTTGAGGAAAACAAAGGATTAAACATATCAAATGGAAAGAAGTAAAAGTTTGCAGAAAGTAAACACAAAGCAGTAAAAGATTGTAGATTGTATGTAAAGTAAAAGGACCGGGATCCATAGTTCACTAGAGGTGGCTCTCCTTAGATAGGTAACATGCTGGGTGAACAAATTACAGCGGGGCAATTGACAAACACCGAGAAAGCAATACATGCATATACTAATCATCTTGGCTCCTTTGAGACTTGATTGGGCATTACAACATAATACGTAGACCGCCATCCAACTGCATCTATGACTAATAATCCACCTTCAGGTTATCATCCGAACCCCCTCTAGTATTAAGTTGCAAGCAACAGATTATTGCTTTACGAACTGCATGTAAAGTAAATAATACGATTGTTCTATGAACAAAGGATTGTTGTTTTCTCCCTAGTAGCAACAACACATCTAGTACCTTAGAGATTTCTGTCACTTCCCTAGATTACCAGAGGCATGAACCCACTATCGAGTATAAATACTAACTCTTGGAGTTGCTAGCATCTACCTGGCCAAGATAGCTACTAACAACGGAAAGCATGCAAGATCTCAAATAACAAAGACATGATAGAATCAATAATCAATCTGAAATAGCATCTCAATATCCATCGGATCCCCGCAAACACAACATGTATGAATTACAAATAGATGATCTTGATCATGAACGGAGCTCACAGATCTGAACATGAAAGCACAAAGGACGAGAAACCAGCCATCTAGCTACTACATGGATCCGTAGTCCAAGGATGAACTACTCACGCATCACACCGGAGGCATGCATGGTGATGAAGAAAGCCTCCAGGGTGAATTCCCCTCTTCGGCAGGGTGCTGGGAAGAGCTTCATATCCCTCCCGATCTAGGGATGGAGATGACGGTGGCTATAGACTCTTTCGTGGATTTTTGATCGGGTACTTAGGGTTTTCGTCCCGAGGGCAACTTATAGGCGGAAGGAGAGGCCGAGGGGGTGCCGGGAGCCACCACACCACCCCTGGCGCGGGCCAGGCCTTGCCGTGTGGCCAGGTGGTGTGGCCGGCCCCTGGCCCTTCTCCGTCTCGTATTCTAGCACTTGATCCCTTCCGGAAAAATAGGCACTTTGGCTTTTGTCACGTCCAATTCCGAGAATATTCATTTTCTGACTTTGCTAGAACCAAAAACAATAGAAAACAGGCAGCTGGCATTGTGGCTCTTGTTAATAGGTTATGCCAAGAAATCATATGAAGAGTACTCCAAAGTTGGAACAAAACACAAGAAAGTGGATAAAACCAAGCATGGAACATCAAAAATTATAGATACATTTGCAATGTATCAACATCCCCAAGCTTAACTCCTGCTCGTCCTCAAGTAGGTAAGTGATAAAAAGAAATAATTTTTGAGGTGACATGCACCATCAAAGACTTGATCAAAGTATTTGCAAAATACTCAAAGCTGGGATCATAGTACTTCAATCATAACATGAAAGACAAAGTTCTAGCAATAAGCAAAGAGACTATGATGCAACATGAAAAGGTACAAACAAAAGATTCATGAATAACATGCTTTTCAAGACGTTTGTTTGTTTCACATAAAGAAAACATAGCATAATAGTATTCAGCTTGTCCCTCAATAGAGTAGAAAATATAAATGCATAGGACACCTTCAAAGTTCATAAGAGTGACTAGATACAATAGTTTCAAACAAGAAATAACAAGTTATGCATCAATCAACTAGTCTTGGGACAATGCACATTGAACTAAGAATGGCCACTATGCTCTCAAAGTAGGTGCATAAAGTTAGAAGGTGGAGACTCAATATAATGGTGGAAGAAAGGACTTTTGTAAAAGGAAGTAGGGATTCAAGTCTCATAAAGAGCTTCCAAAAATTATGGTACTCATAGCTTTCAGCTCTCATTGCCCCTATCATAAGCATCTTGAAGTGATTAAGGTTAAAGTGAACAAACTATGGTGTACATGCTTGACGAAGTATAAGTCAGAAATCTCATGTCCCTTGTATACGAGGGCCGCTCCTCATGCTACTCAAGTTTAGTCACCGGTAAGTTCTTGTCATTGTAAGTATATGTGTATCATTGAGAACCGCCAACGGGGTACCCCTTGCCCGATGATACTGAAGAATCCCCATATCAAAATAACAAGGCAAGCAGACAACGAGCATCTCAACATTCTTCTTATTTACCATGGGAATATGGTGCTTTTTTCTCTCTTTCCTCTTTTCATAGTATCTCTTTTTTATCTTTTTATCTTTTTCTCTTTTTTCTCAGTATAGGACTCCTTTTTTTATAAGAAGAATGCTTCATAGACAGCTCATTATGGTTACGCTGCAGGTTTCCACCATGTCAGCATGGATTAGACCAGCGGCCCAGGCGCTTCTCTAACACATATACATAACTCCATGGACTTACAAGCTCCCCTTTCATTTCACACCGACGACATCCATATACAAAAGAGCATGATATCAACTAGGTACAAGTACCAAGTGCAATGTTGAAAGCGTTCCCCATGAAAGCATGGTTCTGCTAATTCCCAACAAATAAGTGCAAGCATATACAACATAGAAGACACAATGGTTCAAGTTTATTAAGGGCAAGTAAAGTAAAGTGTGCCATCAAGTTCGTGAGAGCTTTAATCACTAGTTTTTTCATAACAAGTGGAAGGTAAACAAAAGCATGAATATAATTGGAATAACATAAGCTAGTAGGTAGGTATGGTGGACTCTTTGGAATAACTTGGTTTGGGGAGTTGGATGCATGAGTGGAACTCATACTTTGTTGTGGAGGCTAGCAAAAGATTGGGAGCGACAAACTAACAGAGCAATAATGGCCATAATCATGCAGAGCGACAAAACATCATTGATCAAAGCATAAAGTGATACTACAAGTTGAAAACTAAAGGATCATAAAGGGTATGGTGACTTGAGATAGTCATAACATGGTGTGAGCATGTGCCAAGTCAACCCAAATAAAGCATCAAAGGAGAATACCACTATAGTATGCTTGAATATGCTAAAACAACGCATGATTCATCCAAGGCACATTAAGCAATCTCAATTGTTTATAACAAGTCATGCTACAACAAAGAATACTAAGCATAAAGCCAAAACAATATCAAGCACGGCATGACAAAGCATAGGCCACAGTCAAAAACAAGCTCTTTTTACCACAAAAGTATGAACTTTTCCTACTCTTTTCCAAACCAAACCAAAATATTTGCAAACCAAAGTGTGAAAGAGGGGGTCCAACCAATTTATTCAGAAAACTAAGCAAACCAAGCAAACTAAAAACCAAAACAAAAACGAAAAAGAAGACGCTCCAAGAAAAACACAACTGTGCATGAAACAATAAAAATGAAGCGTTTGGAAGAAACCTGGGATTTTTATTGATGAAGAAGCGCTTGTACTTCTTGGATATTTCTTGGGGTGACACGCGTGGCATCCCCAAGCTTGAGCTTTAGTCCATCCTTCATCTCATTACTCATTCCTTCCATACACCTGAAATTTTTCCTTCATACAAAACTTCACACAATCTCATTAGCAACATTAGTGCACTTAAAATAAATAAGTCTCAAGGTTCAGTTCTAACACCAAATAAACTTCCATTAAAACACTAGCTACTGTAGCACTTCCCTCAAAAAGCTCAATTCCCCAAAGGAACTCAAGAAGGAACTAACAAGAAGCAAATGCAGAAAATGGCAGAAATCTGTCAAAACAGACCAGCAGGTAAAGACGAATTTTTTTGAAGACCTTCTGTTGCTCAAATCAAAAAGTGTTGAACTAACGAAATTTAGATAACAACCTGGGGCAGAAGCACAAAAATTACAGCTCAATCCGACGTACAGAGATCTCTCAGGAATTTTTACAGTGAAGCACATAAATCTGTTTCGGGACATCAACTTTCCCAATCATTACTTCACTCTCATTAGAGGTTACTCTTGGCACAAAAAGCAGATAAAAAGGATAAGGAGAGGTTATTACAGAGGTAATAACTTCCAAGACTCAACTAAAACTCTTGGGTTTATCTCCCAACAAGTACTTTTCTTTAACGCCTTTAAGTTAGGCATAAGAAGCAAAGAAAGAATCAAGTGTTCTCAAATGAAGAAGCATTAAGACCAAATTTTGTTTTCATAGGAGAAGCAAAGAAATCTTTTCTCTCTTTTTAGGGAAGTTTTCTATACCTTTCTTGAGTGGGAGTTGATATTTAATGGTGCCTTCTTTCATATCAATGATGGCACCAACAGTTCTAAGAAAAGGTCTTCCCAAAGTAATAGGACAAGAAGCATTGTATTCAACATCCAAAACATAGAAATCAACGGGGACATAGGAATCGTTAACCATAATAAGAACATCATTAAGACTCCCCATGAGTTTCTTTTTAGCATTAGCATCAAGTGGGACATTCAAATAACAATCTTCAAGAGGAGGCAAATCAAGCATATCATAAATCCTTCTAGGCATAATAGAAACACTACTATCAAGATCACACAAATCTTTGAAATCAAAGTCATTCACTTTCATATTAATGATGGGTTCCCAACCATCCTCTTGTTTTATAGGAATAGAAGCTTTATGTTTCATCTTTTCTTCTTTAATCTTTATGAGAGCATCAGTAATGTGTTTTGTAAAAGCCATGTTCATATCACTAGCATTAGGACTTTTAGCAAGCTTTTGTAGGAACTTAATAACTTCAGAGATGTTGCAACCATCAAGATCAAAATCAACTTTATCATCCAAAGTGGTAGAAATATTACTAGCCTCAACACTTGTGGTGGTAATAGTAGAAACACTAATGTTTCTAGCAATTTCATCTTCTCTTTCCCACTTAGCATGTAATTCAGCTTATAGTCTAACATTTTCATCAATTTTTACTTGTATAGCATTAGTAGCTGCAAAGGGATTCCCATTAGTTTCGGGTTTAGCTGCCATTTTATTCAAAGTAGATTGAGCTTCAGCCAAAGATGCTATGTTTCTTTCAGCATTAGAGAGTTTTTCCTCAATAGTTTTATTAAAAGTAGTTTGTTTACTAATAAACTCTTTAAGCATAACTTCAAGTTCAGAGGGAGCACTCTTATTATTGTTGTAAGAATTTCCATAAGCATTACCAATGTTGGGAGGATATGGCTTATAATTATTGTTACCAAAATTGTTCCTATAAGCATTATTACCATAAGCATTGTTGCCAAAGTTGTTATTTCTTATGAAGTTCACATCAACTTGCTCTTCTTGAGCAACCAAAGAGGCTAAAGGAACATTATTTGGATCAATAGGGGCTTTCCCATTAACAAGCATAGACATAATTATATCAATCTTATCACTCAAGGAGGAGGTTTCTTCAACAGAATTTACCTTCTTACCTTGTGGAGCTCTCTCAGTATGCCATTCAGAATAATTAACCATCATATTGTCCAAAAGTTTTGTTGCAGCACCCAAAGTGATGGTCATAAAGGTACCTCCAGCAGCAGAATCCAATAGGTTCCTTGAAGAATAGTTCAATCCTGCATAAAAAGTTTGGATGATCATCCAAGCAGTCAGTCCATGAGTGGGACAATTCTTTACCAAAGATTTCATTCTTTCCCAAGCTTGAGCAACATGCTCATTATCAAGTTGTTTAAACTTCATTATTTCACTTCTCATGGATATAATCTCAGCAGGAGGATAGTATTTTCCAATAAAAGCATCTTTGCACTTAGTCCAAGAATATATACTATTCCTAGTTACGGAATTCAACCATTCTTTAGCTTTTCCTCTCAAAGAGAAAGGAAACAATTTCAGCTTAATAATATCACCATCTATATCCCTATGCTTTTGCATCTCACAGAGTTCAACAAAGTTATTTAGATGGGAAGCAGCATCTTAATTACCAATACCAGAAAATTGTTCTCTCATAACAAGATTGAGCAAAGCAGGTTTTATCTCAAAGAAAGTATTTTCAGCCAGAGGTGGAGCAATAGGTGTGCTCATAAAATCATTATTGTTGGTGCTAGTGAAGTCACACAACTTAGTGTTTTCAAGGGTAGTCATTTTTTTGGGGGGTTTTCAAATAAGAAAGCAAACTTGTAAAACTAATTTTTTGGGTTTTTTGAAGAGCAAAACAAGCAAACAAAGCAAAAAGAAACTGAGCAAAACAAAAACAACAAAGTAAAGAGATTGGTTAAGAGGGACTCCTTTTGTGAAGATGTCCTTGACTCCCTGGCAACGACGCTAGAAAATCTTTGCTAGCTCGTGGTTGATGTAGAGCCCGTTGGGAACCCCAAGAGGAAGGTATGATGAGCATAGCAGCGAGTTTTCCCTCAGTTATGAGACCAAGGTTTAATCGAACCAGTAGGAGCAAGGAAACACCCCAAAGGTGTTACTAGCTGAGCTTTGGCAGGGCGCACTACCGGTGCTAGTAGCAACGTGGAGACCTGCACAACACAACCATAGAAGTTTGTCCCCAACTTGCGATGAGGTTGTCAATCTCACCGTGTTTTGCGGAAAACAAAGGGTTAAACGTATCGAATGGAAAGAAGTAAAAGTTTGCAGAAAGTAAACACAAAGCTGTAAAAGATTGTAGATTGTATGTAAAGTAAAAGGACCGGGATCCATAGTTCACTAGAGGTGGCTCTCCTTAGATAGATAACATGCTGGGTGAACAAATTACAGCGGGGCAATTGACAAACACCGAGAAAGCAATACATGCATATACTAATCATCTTGACTCCTCTGAGACTTGATTGGGCATTACAACATAATACATAGACCGCCATCCAACTGCATCTATGACTAATAATCCACCTTCAGATTATCATCCGAACCCCCTCTAGTATTAAGTTGCAAGCAACAGATTATTGCTTTACAAACTGCGTGTAAAGTAAACAATACGATTGTTCTATGAACAAAGGATTGTTGTTTTCTCCCTAGTAGCAACATCACATCTAGTACCTTAGAGATTTCTGTCACTTCCCTAGATTACCAGAGGCATGAACCCACTATCGAGCATAAATACTAACTCTTGGAGTTGCTAGCATCTACTTGGCCAAGATAGCTACTAACAATGGAAAGCATGCAAGATCTCAAATAACAAAGACATGATAGAATCAATAATCAATCTGAAATAGCATCTCAATATCCATCGGATCCCCGCAAACACAACATGTATGAATTACAAATAGATGATCTTGATCGTGAACTGAGCTCACAAGATCTAAAAATGAAAGCAGAAAGGACGAGAAACCAGCCATCTAGCTACTACATGGATCCGTAGTCCAAGGATGAACTACTCACGCATCACACCGGAGGCTTGCATGGTGATGAAGAAAGCCTCCAGGGTGAATTCCCCTCTCCGGCAGGGTGCCGGGAAGAGCTTCATATCCCTCCCGATCTAGGGATGGAGATGACGGTGGCTACAGACTCTTTCGTGGATTTTTGATCGGGTACTTAGGGTTTTCGTCCCGAGGGCAACTTATAGGTGGAAGGAGAGGCCGAGGGGGTGTCGGGAGCCACCACACCACCCCCTGGCGCGGGCCAGGCCTGGCCGCGCGGCCAGGTGGTGTGGCCGGCCCCTGGCCCTTCTCCGTCTCGTATTCTGGCACTTGATCCCTTCCGGAAAAATAGGAACTTTGGCTTTTGTCCCGTCCAATTCTAAGAATATTCATTTTCTGACTTTCCTGGAACCAAAAACAGCAGAAAACAGGCAGCTGGCACTATGGCTCTTGTTAATAGGTTAGTCCAAGAAATCATATGAAGAGTACTCCAAAGTTGGAACAAAACACAAGAAAGTGGATAAAACCAAGCATGGAACATCAAAAATTATAGATACATTTGCAATGTATCAATGCTAGAGAGTGTTTATAGGATCGGTAGAATCGCCGAAGATTTATAGGGAGAAAACCATAAGGGTTTCGGTAAGTCCGGAGGATGTCCGGAGTGGAGGTGGAAGTGTTACATAGCCGCGGAGGTTGAATAATATGTGAATGAATGTTAAATATTGATTTAATCATTTATTCATAATTATTTAATAAAGAGAAAAATCAATTAAAATGGTCAGAGACTTAATGGTCCAATTTCCGGAGGGAGAGGGCCCATTAGGGGAAAGGAGAGAGGGAGAAGGGGCAAGGGGGTTGGCCGGCTGGGCCTAGCCCCCGTGCCGGGCCCACTAGAGTGGCCGGTGGCCACCCCTCCCTCCTCCTGTCCTTTAGTCCCACCCCGGGACTTTGAGGGAGGTAGTACCTCCCCTCCCCCTATATATAGTGGGGGTATTTGGCCAAATTAAATACACTAATAATCAATAAAGGTCTTCTCACTTTTGGGAGGACCTCTAATTGATATTTTCTCTCTCTCCCTCTCTCTCTCTCTCTCGTGACCATGGTCCCAAGTTTGGACTGCACGAATGAGAGACATCTTCACCGCGGAGCGCCGTCGCGCTGCGGGATTCGGATCCGGGAGCTCTACTTCCGCAACTGCTCCTGGATCGGTGAAGCGGGAGTCATCGTCAGGCACCGGACGTGTGTAACCCCGTGAGGTGTCGCACTTGAGGCACTCAAGTCATTGGAGCCAAGGGAGAGCAAGGACTTCATCATGACCTTGAGGTCAGCTTCGGCTCGTCAACATCAACCACGCTCTCCTGAGCGTTGACAACGCTTTTCGGTCTTCAAGGGTAAGTTCGCAAAAAGCCCCTCCCGTTACTGTATTACTAATAGAGAGGTCCTGGCAGCTTCAGGGGTTCAGGGGCGTAGAGTAAAATTTATTGTTTTCATACGCGGAACCCCTATAGTGGTATCAGAGCTAGATCTATGTGTAGTAATGCCAGTATGGGTAGAACACACGAGATGTAGCGTGTGGGCGTTTATCTTTTAGTTGTTGCCCTCCCTCGTGTACTTGTCTATACCGCAGTAATGCTTGATGAAGCGGCCCCCAACCGACTTTACGCGTTCATTCGCGAGACTGGTCCACGCTTGACATACGGCTTGTACCGTATAAAGTGGCTTAGGTGGGTGTTTGTCTCTCTCGCATTAGCTGGTATACCATTTGCAACGGAGGGCCCCGAAAGGGGTGTAGTAGAGACAACTACTTGATCATCGTTGTGCTGAAAGTTTGTAGGTAAGAACGGTTCTTGTACGAAAGCCCATTCAGCCACGTAAAACATGCAAAGATAAAGTAGAGGCGTCTAACTTTGTTTTGCAGGGGGTGTTTCTTTGTGATATGGTTGTGGCAAAGGTAAAGTGATTACCGTTTGTTACGTAGTAGTAGATAGTCATGAATGTGACGGACTACCACGCCGGAATAACACCGGTACCCTGGTGTCTACGGCGCCGGAACCCGGTGACGACGGATGGAGATCATGATGTGAAGGACCATATCACATAGCATTTACATTCAATGTTGTTGTTTGTATATCTTATTGCGTGCTAGTATTAGATACTCGACGGTAGCCTAATAAGATGATCCCTGTTAAAATTACCAACGATTGTGTTCCCCCTTAGTGTGTACCACCAAGAAAGTTCTTTGGTATGAGGCGATCCAGGGTACAGGCCTGGGTGTCAGACATATCTACATTCGCATACAATGGGTGTAAGCCATGTTGCACAGCGAATACACTAAGGTTGAGTTGGCGAGCCTAGCATGTGCAGACATGGCCTCGGAACACGGATGGTCGAAAGATCGAGCACGAGTCGCATGAATGATGTGACCGACGTTTAGCGTCCACCCTTGAATCCACATTGATGGCCATGACGATCGGGGGAGATGTGGCTGATAGGGGTCGTGTTATCACTAGGAACCCTTCTAGGGATAGGCGTTTCTGAGTGGAGTTATTATTAACTCATTTAATTATAAACTTAGTCTAAATTCCTTTTGCAACTATATATGTAGATGGCACCTTTCCTGTTGACGATTGATTGGTTAGAAGGAGAGAAGCTCAGATTAGATGGATCAAACTTCTCCATATGGGTTGCACGTCTCCACATTCTCCTTAGCGAGAATGACGTGATCGACTACATACTCAACGGGATAGATTTGGATCAGCCCACTGACCTAGAGACCCTAGAGCAGCAGAAAGACCGCTATCTCCATCGTGAGATGGCCTCCTTCATTTCAGTTACCATGCATTTCGGAATGGTGGATGAGCTGTGGCCTTTCGTGGGTGATTTCAACCCTCGTTCGGTGATGCTACAGCTTAGGACACATTTCGTGGAACAAGTACGCATATGGGAGCATGAGCTGATGGGAGACTTCCTCTCCATTGAGATGAAGGATAACTCATCACTGGACGACCACTTGGAGCACATGCATGATGTGTACATGAGGCCTGTATATTTGATACTTGTTCTATTTTGCTGAAAACAGGTCCTTCTGTATGAGAGATGCTTGCTGGAGAGGAGGTGACGTCGCGTGTTGATGGCGAGCATGATGATGATGGCCGACGACACTCTCCCTCGACATTTATCACTTAGTTTATGTTTTAGGATGATTATTGTAATCAAAAGATTGTGAACTTCTTTAGTGTGTCTCACACTTTGTGAACCAGTTATTTATATGAGTTTGTAACAAACAGTTGTTCTGCTTTTATGAATGATTTCTATTCGCGTTCATATCTTGTTTCATTACGTGTGAATTATCCTTGTTGTTTGAAACTAATTGATAATGCATGAACATTTGTAAAATATTAGAATGCCTTAAAATACCCAACTTAATTGATATTTCATTACTGAATGAAAACCATTGTTTAAATTCAAAGTTATGTGATAATATATGAAAGTCTTTTAATTTCTTATCACATATAAATCATGCCTAAGTTCGGCAAAATAACTTAAACACCATGTATTACTTGAATACAAAGTGTTTAATGAATTGTTAAAAGTTAATACATATTCAATGTATTGTGTTTTAACAAAAATGGTAATTATCATTAAATTATTGTTTAAATGTGTAAATAAGTTTACCAAAAAAACATGAATATGAAATTATTTGATATGATCAAAAAATTTCATCAACAAAGGGTATAAAGAGAAAAGAGAATCTAATTACTATGATTTGATCAATAGTAATGAAATTCAACTTTATAAGAATGACATAAAAGAAATTATGGAATGCAAAGCGTTTTGAAACGACAAAATGCAAAGAATCACAATGTGATATTAGATATCAAAGTGGGTGAATAGAAGGCACCAAATAAATCGTTGTAGTGTAGATGTAGAGACCATTTGTTAGAAATAGTTAGCACTCAATTAGAATGTAGTGAACCATTTGAATTCGTGAAAGTTTTGAGGTTATTCGATATAACCAAAACAATAGCGAATAAGTCCTTGTAGAGTATTCATTGGAAACTTTGAATACAAAATCCATAGCTGAAACCAAAAGAAAAGCAAAATTCATATTGCTTGGATTTTGGTGCATTCTTGAGAAAGTTCACTTTTAGTGATATTTCTCAATTATGGAGCAAATGGAAGATAGTGTAAAACTCGATGAGGATTCAAAACCCTGCATTAGAGTGTTGAGATGCACAACGGACAATGTTCCTTAACAATTCTCTTCACAGAAGGAAAGAATCAATGATATTGATCATTGCGTTTCCCCACTAGTTTTTTCACTACATGAAGTAGGATTCAAAATGTAATCCGTTGGGTCCGCAACATAGAAAACAAAAAAAAATCCTACGGTGTGAACTACGCGCCAAGATCTATCTACTAGGTACAAAGCAACGGGTGGACATACATCCAACAAGAACTTACCCTCGAAGACAACGAGTTTTGTTAACGAGTAGGAACTCGTGGTTGATGTAGTCGTACACTTGCCGATCTCAAGATCGTGAGGAAGTCCGAGCGCCGCAACTCAGCAGCGCATCCGCACTCGCACACACGTTCAAGCCACCGGACAACCTCGACCTCCTCACTCCAGCGATCCAGCGGAAGCAGCAACTCCTTCCAGACGAAATACCACCGGGAACATGTATCTCGCTAATCCGAGACCATGGGGGAATAATTCTAGAGGGGGAGAGAGATCTTTCAGAAGGAGGTGTGAGGATGAAGGAGGGAATGGGTGGCCTTTTATAGGAGGAGGGGGGTGCCCCCTCTCTCCATGGCCGGCGCATGGGGGGTGACCCCTCACCTCCCCCATTCATGTGGTGGTAACCCCTCCACATTAAAATGCCTCTTCACATTCCCTTTTAAAGTCTCCACTTTAAATGCATTAAATTTCTCCAAATTTAATGCTCTCTCATTTAATAAAACTCTTTTTATTAAATTTATTCAGAATTTTGTTAATTACTTTAATTAACAAACATTCACGTATAGCCCCTTGCAATATTTCAATATCACATGCAAAACCACTTTCTGCAATTTCACCCGAAACAATTTCCGGTTTCTATTGAAACAATTCCTGCGCTTTGCAATTCTTTCGTCTGAAACATATGTGCTCCAAAATGGTGTCCGGTAACTCTTAAGTGTGCCACCCTACGGTTCACGAATAATGCAGACATGATCGATACCCTTCTCCAATCAATAATCAGTAGCGGGACCTGGAGATCCGTACTGACTCCTACACATTCAACGATGACTTCTGTGATCGTGAGAACCTTTAACGCTTGTAACTAAATCCCTTTGTCTCTCGATATATTACATGTCCGAGATTCGATCATCGGTATCTCCATACCTAGTTTGATCTCGTTACCGACATGCACTCTTTTCTCGTTCCTGTGATATAACATTCTAGTGATCACATCACTTGCTTGCAAGCTATCTTAATGTGATATCACCGAGAGGCCCCAGAGTATATCTATCTGTCATCTGGATTGTCAAATTCCACTCTTGATCCATGAGCCTCAACATAACACATTCGTAGTACTGAACCCATCTTTATAGTCACCCTGTTACGGTGTGACGTTTGATGTTATCAAGATACTCTTCCGATGTTAGCAATTAACATGATCTCATGGTCTAAGGGTAAAGATTACTTCGTATGATGTTATAGCAATATAAACATAATGACTTAATCGTAATGCTATACTTCGGATGAATGTTCATCACATCATTCCACCAATGGTGTGACCTTGTTATTAACCTTGATCATCTTGTTAATCAACAAGCTAGTCTATAAGAGAGGCATAACTAGGAACCCTTTTTGTTTATTAAACACACATGTATTGATGTTTCCGATCAATACAATTCTAGCATGTAAAATAAACATCTATCATATATAAGGAATATATAATAACAACTTTATTATTGCCTCTCAGGACATATTTCCTTCATAATCCATATCTTGTGTGGAGAGATTTGTGAATCATTTGTCATGATTATTGAAATATGACATACCTACGAACTACTAAGGAAATAATGGTAAACTAAAATTGTGAGAAATCCCAAAGCAAAATTCCCTTGTGATTAGAAAGCAATTAGTTGCTAGATCTCACAAGTAAAAGATTTGCTTGAATTTTCTCAAATGACTACAAAACCATAGTGGAAAAAGGGGTGAATGACAAAAGCACAATTTGTCAAGTATTGAATGAATTCAAATGAATTTGATTCAAATGTGCTAAATGTCTAGTGGATTTAAAACTAGTAAAGTACTAGTATCTCATAGTAAATCTCCAAGTTTGATATTTGATCAAAGGATTTTGAAGTTGTTCAAAATAGTGAGTGGATGTGCAATTTGCATAAAACTGAGTGGGAGCTATGTTAGTCTTCCTAAAACAATATGTTGGCAACACATTTTTGAGTGGGAGCTTATACAGTGATTCTTAAGGGTGTTAAGAATAAAGGTGCAAATACTTATAAACAATGATTTATAAGATGTAGAAGTTGATAATAGGTGTATTATGATATTATGTAGTATTCCTTAAAGGATTCTAGAAAGGGTTTCAGAATAGGAGTTAATTAAGGAACTGGTCCTTAATAACTCAAAATTAGCAATAGTATTAAGTTGAACATCAAAGGTTGAAAAGAAAGAAAAGGATGATCATCATCCACTATGTTGAAACATAGATTCTATCTTAGTAAACCATGATGATAACTTAGCATAATATGTGATCCAATTAAGGAACGTTTAAGAGTGATCAAGTTCGAATCACAGAACGTTGAGCTAAGTTTGTCCGCAGTGTCTAATAGAGAACTGTAAACATGTTTTCCAAATCCATAAAGGATGACATATCTTAAAGCATAAAGAGTTATGTTATAGGGGAATATGTTGGAAACTCTTGTAAATACCGATTAAAGTCAAGTAGGAAGCGAGGTGAACAAAACGTCGAAAGTTGCACAGAGTGCACTGGTGTTTCGATGAATACATTTATAATAATAGATAAGGTACCATCTAAAGTGTTGTATAATGTTATGGCGGGGCTAGTTCGCTTTTAACGTAGAATGATGTGTCCCAGGGCATAGAGCCGATGAGAAAGCCCTCGAGGTTGATCTAAAGTCACTGTAGGCTCCTGGAATCAGGCCTCGTTCTACTGCCATAGCGACGATGCATACACATAGATGCTATCATGTGATGATAAAGTATTAATGTCAATCAAGGTGACATTAGTAAGCTGCAAAGGATTTGGGACTGTAAAGTACAGACCCAAGACTCAACCT
Organism: Avena eriantha; assembly: GCA_910589775.1. Lineage (NCBI taxonomy): Eukaryota > Viridiplantae > Streptophyta > Magnoliopsida > Poales > Poaceae > Avena > Avena eriantha. Next base: position 95,487,522 of record OU342744.1, read on the forward strand.
CTTCCATGAGCAAGCATGTTCAAGGTACCGGATATATGGTGCCAATGATTGAGAACAAATGCAGCTAGTGTATTTGTACTCTAGTTGAAGTGGGAGACTGTTGGAAATATGCCCTAGAGACAAATAACATTAAGGACTATTATCATATTTCATATAGTTTATGATTAAGTTTTATATCATGCTATAATTGCATTGAGTAGAAACATCAATACACGTGTGATATACAAACAACCAGGGGTTCCCAGTGAAACTCTAGTCACTGGTTCATTGGTCAATAGATGATCATGTTTCCTGATCATGTGGCAATTATGCCAGTTGGAAATGGAGTCATCTCATTCCAAGAATGAGATGATGAACCAATACCCAACCGAAACATCGTGACCCGATCATGTCACGAAGTTCAAGTTACGATGATTAGAAATGGATCCTTGTAGACTATTCCTTAGACCGTGAGGCTATATCAATCACTGTCTCCCGAGAGTGCTTTAATAGCATCAAGCGCCACTTGGTAATACAGTGGTTATAAAGGTGTGTTCAGGTACTCAGAGGAAACCGTAGAGGCAATATATGTCAAGAGCGGGATTTGTCTATCCATGTGACGGGAAGATACTCGAAGGGCCCACTCGGAGAAGTTATATCCAATACATGCGCAACGTGTTATTTGATCACGGGGATATCACTTGTCGAAACGATTCAAGTAGCATTGTTCAGTAACGAGATTGAACACGACATGGTGATGTCATTGATCAGATCTCGGAAAATGCAAGTATCGAGAGACAAAGGGGATAAGACACGACTGTCCCGGTTCAAACGACGAAAGATCTTCGTGGAACGCACAGGGGTCACATGGCCATCCAGGTCCCTCTGTCGATCATTGGTGCAGGAGTGTCCCGACCATGTCTGGAGTGTTCCCGAACCGTAGGGTATCACGCTTAAGGGCTTGATGATGCTTAGAGAGTGTTTATAGGATCGGTAGAATCGCCGAAGATTTATAGGGAGAAAATTGGAAGGGTTTCGGTAAGTCCGGAGGATGTCCAGAGTGGAGATGGAAGTGTTCCATAGCCGCGGAGGTTGAATCATATGTGAATGAATGTTAAATATTGATTTAATCATTTATTCATAATTATTTAATAAAGAGAAAAATCAATTAAAACGGTCAAAGGCTTAATAGGCCAATTTCCGGAGGGAGAGGGCCCATTAGGGGAAAGGAGAGAGGGAGAAGGGGCAAGGGGGCTGGCGGGCTGGGCCTAGCCCCCTATGCGGGGTCCACTAGTGTGGCCGGCGGCGACCCCTCCCTCCTCCTCTGCTTTAGTCCCACCCCGGGACTTTGAGGGAGGTAGTACCCCCCCTATATATAGTGGGATATTTGGCCAAATTAAATACACCAATAATCAATAAAGGTCTTCTCACTTTTGGGAGGACCTCTAATTGATATTTTCTCTCTCCCTCTATCTCTTTCTCTCGTGACCATGGTCCCAAGTCTGGACTGCGCGAACGAGAGACATCTTCACCGCGGAGCGTCGTCGCGCCGCGGGATTCGGATCCAGGAGCTCTACTTCCGTAACTGCTGCTGGATCGGGGAAGCGGGAGTCATCGTCAGGCACCGGACGTATGTAACTCCCCGTGAGGTGTCGCACTTGAGGCACTCAAGTCGTTGGAGCCAAGAGAGCGCAAGGACTTCATCACGACCTTCAGGTCGGCTTCGACTCGTCTATATCAACCACGCTCTCCTAAGCGTTGACAACGCTTTTCGGTCTTCAAGGGTAAGTTCGCGAAAAGCCCCTCCCATTACTGTATTACTAATAGATAGGTCCTGACAGCTTCAAGGGTTCATGGGCGTAGAGTAAAATTTATTGTTTTCATACGCGGAACCCCTACATGATCTTCGCAAAGCTTACTTCGTGTTCTGCACCCTCAGCATTTCATGCTTGATTCTACCCTTCATTGCTTCACTAGTAAGGAGTGGACGGTGATGGTCGGCTGGTGGTGGGGTTGCCAGGGTTGGTTGAGTTGTCTCGGCGTGTGCAATTGTTGGTACGTCCGAGCTCTAGGGTGAGTTCCGGCCCGACATCTTTGTCCTCCTAGGAAGTGCTCTTCCTCTTCGGCGTAGTGCTCTTAGTGGTCGTATCCTTTGTTTCGTGTTCCCAGTTGTCATCTCTTTAGGGCAGTCACAATGTGTTGATCGATAAATCTGACACAACCCATAATTGGCTTTTGTGTGCAATATGGCGATAGCTCCACAGCGTAGCTGATTCCAAATTGCATGCATAGTAGATCCTAGTCTAGGATAACTTACATTAAAAAAGTTTACTTTTCCCATTATTATCTCTTTCTTTCCCACCGTGTGAGAGAATGGTTTTTTAATCACACGGGAAGATTTGGCATCGGAACATTTAGTTGCTCTAGTTCCCATTTTTGCTCTTTCAGAACTACCTCTATACTATATGGAACTAGTTCTCTAATTATGAACTGGAATTAGCATCTTGTATCTTCTCGGCCGTGCCATCGGACCTTTGGTGTGTTATGTGGAAATAAAAAATAGGCACACGGGAGACAGGATCACAGGACTCGTAATCTCCACGATTTATTTTCGTGGTCCGTTCTTCTCACTGCTCCACCGAATTAACCCATCCATCCCCATCATCGTCTGTTCCTCTCACTACTCCGATACCGTCAGAACACGACTGGTGATTCGTTCACTCCTTCCTCACTCGGCCGAATCCAATATCAGCAGGCGGCTGGACACGCGCCGTGTTCTGTTATAAACCCGGCGCAGCGCACGCACGGAAAAGGGAGGAAGGCCGCCGCACCGATAGAGAAGAGAAGTTGGAATTTATCCCCCCACCACTCCACCACCGCACCCGCGGCCCCTTCTCCCCCACCGGGATCCCCGTGATTTCGTGGCGAGCCCTAGGGCAGCGATGATGGCGAACAGGGCCGGCGCCGTCGCGGGGGACACGGGGAGCCCGAGCGCGCGGGCGGCGGCAGGGGAGGAGGAGGCGGGGGCAGCGAAGGTGAAGCTGCTCTGCAGCTTCGGCGGCCGGATCGCGCCCAGGTCCGGGGACGGGGCGCTGCGGTACGTCGGCGGGCAGACGCGGCTCATCTCCGTGCCCCGCGCCGCCTCCTTCGGGGAGCTCATGCGGAAGGTCGAGGCCGTCGACGAGGGCGCCTCGGCCGCCGCCGGCGGGGTGCTCGTCAAGTACCAGCTCCCCGGGGAGGACCTCGACTCGCTCATTTCGGTCGCCTGCGCGGAGGACTACGTGAACATGTTGGAGGAGTACGAGAAGCTGGTCGCCGCCGCGCCTGACGGCTCCGCCAAGCTCCGCGTCTTCCTCTTCCCGGCCAACGGGAGCGAGGCGGCCGCGTCCGGCTCCGGCTCCCACCTCGCCGCCGCCGTCGACGAGTCGGGGCAGCGCTACATCGACGCCATCAACTGCGTCTCCGCGGACGCCGTCGCGGCCATTCGGCGGAAGGAGAGTAGTGTCGCCAGCGCTGGCTCGTCGGCGCACAACTCGGAGGCCTCGGAGCATGGCGGGGTAGCAGAAGGTATGTCGCCGCGAGCAGTCCCACCCCATTCTGTTCCACCTGAATATTTGTATTCAGCTGGGAGCCACAGCAACCATGGCAGCGCCTTTCCGCAGTCCTTAGGATTTAGTGCTGTCACCGCACCAGCTCCGGCAATCGGCATACCGGCGCAAAATCCTGTGCTGGTTAGAACAGAGCCTTCACCGCTGCAGCCTCACCAAGCTGCCTCCTATGCGCCGTCGCATCAACCAGCACAAGTTTCCTCTTATGTACCACATCGCCAGCCGGCGCAAGTTGCCTCGTATGCGCCGCCGCCTCAGGTTGCCGCTTATGCGCCGCCGCAGCAGCCTCAGGTTGCCTCTTATGTGCCGCCGCCTCAGCCTCAGGTTGCCTCTTATGGGCAGCCCCAGCTGCCTCAGGTTGCTTCCTATACAGCGCAAATGCCACAATCGCATATAGAGCCACAACAAGTCCAGTACATCAATGCGCAGCAATTTGGTCAGCATGGCGCATCCCAAGCTGTCAATCTGATACCTGTGCAGATGAGCCAGTATGTGCCCAGTACTCTGCGGCCCAACTCCGTGGCCACAGCTGCCAGCCAAATGGGTACTCTCAGGCCTGTTTCTGCTGGTACAGACCGTCTTTTGGAGAATCCTCATTTCACAGGGCCAATGCATACTCCGGTTGATCCGAATTACAGGGTACCACAGCCACTTTCACAGCTTCCTCCTTTGCTTCATATGACTTTGCAGACAAGCGATGCACAGACACACGGCGTCCAGACGGTAGTCACAAGCACAGCAAGCTCGCCAGTGTCGGCCAGCTCGGGGTCATTTCCACTGGTGATAAGCTCGGCTACCGTGCCAGCAGTGCGCTACGATGATTGCACAATGTGCCAGAAAATACTGCCGCATGCCCATTCGGATAACATGATCAAGGATCAGGGAAATTCTCGTGCAGCAAATTATCCTGATGCTACTCCAGTATTTTACAGCCTCCATCAACAGAATGCAACCAGCCAGCATTTTACAGGCGCAAGTGCAGCAACACCGGCTAATTACATGGCAGAACCAAGAGCAGAGAGTAAAGCAGGGATGGCCCAGTATGATCAAATACATTCTGCCAGGAATCCTGCAGTGCAAGCAACACCATCTCCAGCCACAGGAGCGGTGGTTCGACCCACCATGGTTACTTTACCAGTTTCCAGTACACCTACTTCAAACGGAGTGTTTGTCGGGCATCCTCCATATTCCCGTGCTGAAGATCATTTCGCATACCAACATCCGCAGCAATACATTTATGGTATGCAGCCATCACAAGTTATGGTGAATGGAGTTGGTAGCAATCCACGTGGGATTGATGCTAGTGCATTTAAGAATTCAAATCACCCAGTAGCAGATGCACTTGGAGAATATGGCCATGATCTTCCTCATGATTATTCCGGAGCTATCGATGCTCGGTTGCAAGGAGTTAATTTGGGTCCTATTGCCCCTCCTGAATCTATTGTGCAAGGAAACTCAGCTATTCCCCATGGTGACATTGGTGATGGGAAAATTGATAATTCACCTGCGACTATTGATGGTGCTTCTATGTACAAATCTCAAGCTGGAGGGTATCACTTGGGCATTAACAGTGCCGTTCCTGTTCTTTCTTTTATCCCAGAGGACAATCTTCTGAGACATACTGAACAACCACCTCCCCCTCTGAATGTTGGTGCGCAAAATATCCATCCTGAGATAATCCAGCAGCCCAATATGTTACCCAGTGTTCCTGTCTCCAACAACCTTGGTGTAACCATCGAACATCCTGTTTCAAGTGAAACATTTCTTGTGAGACCTGCTTACTCAGGCGTTCAGGCTCCTGCTGGGCCTCCTCCACCGCATCACATGGTTTCTGCTCCCCATACTGTTAGTAGTCAAGTTGTATTGCAGGCTACTGCTGGTACTGATCGTGTCGATGCTACACGTGAACCAGCTTACACAGATTCTCTATTCTCAAACCAGGATCCTTGGAAAGCACTTGGAAATGCTTCTGTAGTTCCCCCAAGACCAAACAAGTTGGCTAACAGACCAATTGTTTCTGGATATCCATATGCGGAAGGACATGTGCCTGCAATCACCAGTTCAAATGCTGTCGCACTTCTAGAAGAAGGCAATCTTCCAGGTATTCAAGACCCTACTTTCAAGGATATCTACCCAGAACCTGCTCAAATAAGCAAAGGTCAGTTCGGTATGCTCTCTCATCGAATGTAATTTGGTCTATAGTACCCTCTGCAATTATTATAGCATTCCAGAACTGAAATGAACTAAAATGTTTTTTTTTATCATTTGCTCTTGTTTCTGAAAGGATACGGAGAAGAAACTATCAAACGTCAGTTACAAGCTGTTGCTGAAGGTGTGGCAGCATCTGTTCTTCAGTCATCTTTTCCTGAAAAACCAACCGAATCCTCTGGGGATCACACAGATTCACATGGAGCTGCAATTGATCCAAAACTCGAGGTTGATGAAGTCTCTTTCTTCCCTGTTGTAGCTCTTTTTCTTTGCTCAGTTCTAATTTTTATTTGTATTGTGGTTCAGGATGCACCGAACAAAGAATCAGACAGAACAAGCCAAGGAGTTCCGATTCTAGATGACATTGACAACCTTCAGGTCGTTTGAGATTTACAAGCTCATTATATGTGTACTTTCCATATGCACTTCCATATACACCATCCTTACGCCCTCCTTTACAAATGCAGATAATAAAGAACAGTGATCTTGAAGAATTGCGCGAACTGGGTTCTGGAACCTTCGGTACTGTTTACCATGGAAAATGGAGAGGTTCCGATGTCGCTATAAAAAGGATCAGTGATCGATGCTTTGCTGGGAAGGCTTCTGAGGAACAGCGCATGGTTTGTATTAATCTTACTGGTGCTTATTTTCAACCGTCTATTCATCTCGTTCTAACTTCTCGTGCCTGCAGAAAACTGATTTCTGGAATGAAGCTTGCAAGCTTGCATCCTTGCACCATCCGAATGTCGTAGCCTTTTACGGTGTTGTTCTGGATGGACCAGGTGGATCTGTTGCAACAGTCACCGAGTACATGGCTAATGGTTCTCTTCGACAAGCATTGCAAAGACATGAGAAGTATGCTATCTGTTCAGTGCAAATACATGGTGCTTTTCATATGGTGACACTTTTACTGTCAGTTTCTTACTTTCTTCTGTCAGCAGGATATTTGATAGGCGTAGGCGTCTACTGATTGTGATGGATGTTGCATTTGGTATGGAATATTTGCATGGGAAGAATATTGTACACTTTGATTTGAAGAGTGATAATCTGCTCGTCAACCTAAGAGATCCCCAACGCCCTATATGCAAGGTGGGGATCTCTAGTTCTCCTTTTCACACCCCTGTTTACTGCACATTTTGCAACGTGGAAAATCGATTCAGACAAACATTACAAGGATAACATGTATTATCTGTAATCGTGTATCCTAGCGCCTCGTTGGCATGCAGAAGGTGGACAAGGAGACTCTTAATTTTTCAGTAACCGTGTTATGTTTGCAGGTCGGTGATTTAGGCTTATCAAAGGTTAAATGCCAGACTCTGATCTCTGGTGGAGTGAGAGGAACGCTTCCTTGGATGGCACCCGAGCTGTTAAATGGCAGCAGTAACCTCGTCTCTGAAAAGGTTTGTTCCGCTGCACCCTTCGCCCCAGTACGCACAACCCTTCCCCTGATCCACATCCGGACACATACAGGCCATTTACCTCCACACATTTTTGCTTGTAGGTCGACGTTTTCTCATTCGGGATTGTGATGTGGGAGCTGCTTACCGGTGAAGAGCCTTATGCTGACTTGCATTATGGCGCCATTATAGGTATGCCTGTGACTTCTCCTGCAATGTACATTGCATTTACCTCACAGGCCCGAGTCCAATGCCATCTTGTTCCTGTTGTATCATTTTGGCAACTGCATACTGTGATGCACACTGCATTAACCTTGTTGGTTGAGTCCAATGCCGTTCCCGTGTTTCTGAACATTTTCCCAACTGCAAACCAGGTGGGATCGTGAATAACACCCTGCGACCTCTCGTGCCTGAGTCGTGTGATCCGCAGTGGAGGTCGCTGATGGAGCAGTGCTGGTCAGCGGAGCCATCGGAGAGACCAAGCTTCACGGAGGTCGTCAAGAGGTTACGGGCCATGGCGAGTTCCCCTACCAAGGCGCAACCGCAGAAGTAGACGCCCTTAGCTTTGTACATTGATGCACAAGGTGAAAGATAGAGAAGATACAGCGGGGTTGCTTGCCACTCCAGGTGGTGCTTTCCAAAACCGAAAAGCAAATGTAAGAGTATGTACCAAGGTGTCATGGCAACAGTTGTTGAATCTGTTATATTAGGGGGCCCTGGTGTACTTCGGACTTGTTCTATGGCCTATGGGCGTGTCCTGTTTCCTGCCTGACGGCCTGTGCTGGTTGTGACCGTTCAGTTTCGGGCCCGGAATGTTTATGAAGCGCTGACTCGCTGAGTGTGATATCAGCGGACTCCTTGCCCCGTCAGTTTTGTACTGTAATTCCTGATACACACAATAGAGAAATCAGGGACTCCCAAATCGGATGCTTAGTGAAGAGTCTGAATCCGATAAAGCTTATGAAGATGAGGCTCATTAGGTGGATGTATAGATGGACTACTCGAGAAATCTAGGGTGGTTTGTAAACCACCCTAGATTTGTGGTGTACTACCTGGGATGCATTTTCTTAGTGGCACTTACAAATGGAAGACTCCCTCGAGCTGCTTTGTCTACCTAGCTGCTATATTGATGTAAGGTCTCTCTTTTAGTTTTTTTTTCTATCGAAATGGGAACATAGCCTAGCATCGACATATGTATGCGGGCTCTTTTATTACTTTTAGCGTTTAACCCTTATACAAATATTACATCATGGGTCACACGAGGTCGACATACAAATCAACCATATAAAGAAAAAAAACAACTTGAAATGACTCTGCATCAACATGCTATTCTGAATCAAGATGCTAAGTGTATTGTATGTATAAATCTCGTGTAACCATTTCCAGCTGGTTGCAGTAGACAAAGTTGTGTAACCATTTCCAGCTGGTTGCAGTAGACAAAGTTGTTGTTTGTCCGTTGGTTTTAGATAAGATTATGTACGAATGGCGGCGAATCCAATGAGCGGCATGCATAATAACCCGCATAAAGATAGATGATTTTGTATTGTTAAAAATAAACCATTTCGTAAATTCCAAATGGCCCAAATAAAGCGCAAACTCCCACTCAAATTTAAAATTTATCTTTTTAGCGACTCCCCTTAGAGAGTTCCAAAAAGATAAGTTATGTTGCTTGGGGCTATTATGTTAAAGGCCACGTGCACTATAAGCCAAGCAATCTTTGCCAAAAGACACAAAATAAACATATGTTGTATTGTTTAACCTTGATCACAATAACAACATGTTTTGCTATCCTGGCAATTTTGGTAAGAATAACCTTGCGAAGTTAAAGCCACATAAAAACCCTGAAACAACATTTTTACTATCCCGTCAGTTTCGTTTGGTCAAGTTATCTTTTGTAGATTAACTTTGTGATGCTAGAACCACATATAAAACCCTGTCTTTGAGTGGAACTTCCATTTTCCATATATATTTACGAAGAAATCAAGTATGGTCATTAATTTAATCTAAGTGCAATGATTTGATTGTAAAAAGAACATGAAGATGTTAACTTCCAGACAAACATATCAGGTTGAGCTGAAATCTGAACATCCATCAAACGTTGAACCAAATGAAGCCATCTTGAACATTTGTTCTTTGTTAAGGTGTCTAAAAGCTATATTTAGAGGAGCTTGAGACAAAACATTAACCACCGAAACTTGTTTTCACTGTACTATGTTATATAGGGATGAATATTGATGAGATAAAGGAAAATCACCAAGCCACTGTGTCCTCACAGAAACGCGTATCCTCGTCATTCCCTATTGTGAAAGAACCTCTATCCAAAAACTCATATTTGACCTTCATAAGGCACCTCCAAAAAGGTGAATCTGATGGTTTTAGCTTTACTTGGGACAACTATTTGGAGGTAAGATGCTTATTTTGTATAAGTTCTTGCCAAACTACTTGTTCATTTAAAAGTTTAAAGAGTCACTTGCTCAATAAATATATATTTTGATATCTAAAACCTCTATACAAGGACCGCGTTGATCTTTTGGCCAACAAATGATGTTCTGTTTGGTAAGTTTATACTTCCTTTTATGTCCATCCCTTTGCAAAAAGAATGTAGATCGAAAGAATCTAGTCTTTTCCTTACCCCTTTAGGTATTTAAAAAATGATAACATAAACATCGGAAGACTCTTAGCACGGAATTAATGAGTATAAAGATATCGTCGTACAATATCAGCTTACCTAACCAACTAGCTAACTTTTTCTCAGAGCGGTCTTCCACCGGCTTCCACTCGCCGCTTTTCAACTTTCATTTGTGAATATGACACCATCAACATACTGCAGAATTGACACTCCTCCCTCAACTAGTTGAGGTATGATACCATCAACTTGACCATCTTCTTTTGTTCTTTCTATTACTACAAGATTAAACAAAATAGGTGATGGAGGATCTCCTTGTCTTAAACCTTTTTGTGTTTAAAAATAATGACTTATGTCATCATTTACTTCGATACAAACACTTCCTCAACTAACAAACTGTTCGTAACATTTGTTGCAATCTTGCACCTTATCATATGCTTTTTGGAAGTATACTTTTAAATGTACCCTATCCATTTTCTTGCTATGAAGGTCATGACTAGTTTTGTGTAGAATAAGCACTCCCTCTAAAATATGTCCCCGGACATGAAAGCTGTTTGAATTACCCTTATTACCTTATGAGCTACCTCGGTAACCTGCTTAGTGCCAACTTTTATGAATATTTTGAAACCAAGGTTCAACAAACATATGGGCCTGTATTGTTGTATTTGGGTGGCATTTTTGCTTTTAGGAAATAGAATAATAGTGCCATAGTTTAAATGAAATAGTGGCAATTCCCTTGTTGGAATTTAGCGAACATATTCATGAAGTCATCTTTAAGAATTTCACATTTTTTTAATAGCAGTCAACAGGAAACCCATCTGGTCTAGGCGATTTGTTCTTTTCCATTTGCATTGGATTCATACACCTCATTTGCTATGAAGTTAGCTGGAAGCGTTTTGGCTCCCGTGTGCACCTACTCCTGTTATCTGGACTAATTGAAATGGCTTGGGATTTGAATTTATGAGAGAATACTGACATGCAGAAATTGCCGTATCGATGCGCATGTATGGAGCAGATCTACGATGGGCCCATCAGGAATACGGCATATGAAATGCCAGTACATCTAGACCGTGGTACAGGAATGCCCGTAAGAGCAAGTATAATAAGGTATAGTTAGCAGGCTATAAGGCTTTAAATAGTATATTTATGCTGAGTTGGATGGGAGAGAAGAGGAGAAAGAAGATTCGCTAGCTGGAGGATAAGAGCCAGTTACAGCACGCGCACCTAGGCACTTTGTGAGAGTGTCAAATGAGCCATATATTGAAAAAATAGCATTCTTTTATAGCTAACTATTGTATATATTGACTATAAGCTAGCTATAGATGACATGACAATGGCTTATAGTCATGTCCACTTGTCCAGGAGTTTGTGCCTAGCTTTTTGTGGCCGTAAGGCAAAATTGACATTAATTTTTTCTGTTCATACTAGTAGTACGTGAGATCTGGCATGTGACCGGTTGACATATGGGACTCTATTATGTGTTTAATTTCGGTCAGAGTGCATGGTCAAGATAAATTTGTTATCCGTAATTCTAGACCGATCGAGTATAGCAGAGTTTAAGGATAACTGGATAAGGACCACACATGAACAGGGCCCTCATCAACAATTTTGCTGAGCTTAGCTGGTAGCAAATTACCACATGAGAGCATCTTTAGCAAACCACCACATCAGAGCACCGGTTAAATACTATAAAGAAATACAGCTGTTGGCGCTGATCTAGCTAGCAACCATTGGTCTAGGCAGCAGGAGCATCTAGACCCCAGAGCCAAACTAAATATCCGAGTTAGCTGTAAGAATAACATTTTCTTCTTGTCTTTAGCAATTTAGGGGCTGCTCTAGCATCTTTCATGTAGGAATAATGTTGTTCTTGTGGAAGCCATGTTACATATGGGGATTTTCTGACATAACCTAATCCCAACCATTGGAGTTACGTAAATTATTGAATTGTGTGTGGTCTTTTATATCTCACAAATTGGTCACATCTTTTGTACTCCCTCCGTCTCGGTTTAAAGAGCACATATAGCAAATCTCTGAGTCCTATTTTCTCTGATTGAGGCTAATTTAGCTCTCACTAATCCTGTGGTTGACTCTTTCTCTGAAAGTAAATACTTATGTGCCTAGGAGGTTGGAGATTTTCCTTTAAACTGGATGGCAGGAGTAAGTTTTTGCCAATATTTAATGTTTTTTGAATTTTTGTTGCAAGCATTTACATATCACATCGTGTTCAACGACTACTTCGATTTTTGTTTTGTCGTCCTGACAACACTGTGTTTTCTGAATGATGTCGAGTCAAACTTTAGGGAATGTAGTTAATTTTTTTAGCAGATAGTCTAGTTTTTTTGGGGGGAAACAAGAACCGAGTCTCAAGTCGTCCTCTTGCCCCCTCGATACGACAGGAGGGGAAACCCTAGCCGCCGCTCGAGACCCCCCTGCATCGCTCCTTCCCCTCCTCCCTCGCCGCCACTAGGGTTTCGGCCGGGCAAAACCTACTCGTTGCTGCCGGTGGGGGCGGGGGGGGGGGGGGGGGGGGGGGGGGGGAGGGGGAGAGGGGGGGGCTCGTCTTCTCTCGAGCAGGATTGCGACGAGGGAAGCTTCCCATGGAGGACGTGATGCACGCCGGAATCAAGGCGACAAGGCTTCCCCAATGGTGCTGCGGTGCCCAGACTTGCTGTGTTGTGGCAGATGGTGGCTCGGTGGTGATCCCCGTGGCGGTCTTCGGCCATCAGCGGGGGTTTGAGGTGGCGCTGGGCCCGATCTGGCACGGCGGCACGGTACAAAACTAACACATGCAAGGTACAAAACTAACACATGCAAAAGGGGCAAGTAACTTTCAATGTAAATGAGTTGAGAACATGTTACCGCAAGGAGGAGCAATGGATATATGATGGATATATGATAAACTAAATTACTTGGCTTGAGAGAATATAATTGAAGTTCCCTTAATTCTTCATGATGTAGCCAAGTCCCCAATGCCCTCTAAGAATACCTATTGATCAAGTTTTGGCTTGTTGGTCCCCAACCAAGTTGGGTCCTAAGAGGTTAGTCACAATAGGCTTGGCAACCCAAATGGTTCTTTTCTTGAACCCACATTGAGCACCAACAAATTTGGCAATCACGTTGCCAACCTCATCCTTACAAAGAGAATAAACATCATCAATAATGATAGGGTTGGATGAGGAGATACCAATAGTGCATGAGGAAGAAATATGCCCCTTCTCACGGCATAAATAGCAAGTTCTTCTCTTGCCATCTTTCTTCTTAGGTGAGGCCACAACTCGAGGAAGAGCTCGAGTAGTCCTCTTAGGAAGGGGCCCGTCCACGACTTGAGGTGGAGCTTGAGGCTGCTTCCCTTGTTGCTTCACACTAAGAGACTTCTTCTTCAATGGGCAAAATCTAACATGATGCCCTTCTTCCTTGCACTTGAAGCAAAAAATGTTGGCCGGATTCTTGACTTGATCTTGGACATTCTTATTGTTGTCCTTGTGCTTCAAATAGATACCAGACTTGTTCTTGACATTGGAATTGAATCCAAGCCCACTCTTGTCATTGAGAGATTTTTGCACACTTAAGATTTTGTTGAGTGCGGTTTTCCCTTGATGACCCTTTTTCAAGTCATTCTTCAAAGAAGTGACTTGAGCCTTGAGAACTTTGATTTCCTCTACATGGTTAGTTTCAACAAAAGTACTAGAGGAAGTGGATGCTACATTGTTAGAGCAACAAGGCATGGAATGTAATTCATCACGAGATATAGCATGGTTGTGAGAGGATGAATTACAAGGACTAGCACATGGCAATATAACATTTGTAGTAGATATAGTGCTAATGTCCACATGAGGCCCACTAATGTTACCTTTGACATGATGGCCTCATGAGCCAACTTTATCCTACCATGGGAAACTAGAAGTTCCTCATACGAGCTTGATAGCTTAGCATGACTCTCTTCCAATTTACCATAGTTGCTAGTTAGCAAAGCAAGTTGAGCGTGTAGCTCAACATTCTCCTTCAAAATAGATGCTTCACAAGAGATAGAGTTAGTAGCACAAGCATCATTAATAGTAGTAAGAGGTGAGGGTAACTTGGAAAGCTCTTTAGAGTATGAAGCTTTCAGTTGGTCATGTGACTCGGTGAGTTTGATGAGACCCCCCTTGATAACCCTAGATCCATTGTTGAGGTGCTCAAAGTCCTAAAGGAGTTTAGCATAAGCAAATTCAAGCTCATCATTTTTAATTTGGAGGGAACTTGCCGCCTCAAGTTCTCTATCATGAGATTTCTTCACTCTAGAAAGCTCTACAGCAAAGGTCTCCTCAAGAGATTCCTTGGTGGTTTTTTCCTCCTCAAGAGCATCATTTAGGTTTGCAATGTCATTAGCATACTCACGCTCAAGACTACTCATGTTTTCAATTGTGTTCTCATGCTCATAAATTAGTTCCTTACTTTCAATGGCAAAGTTCAAGATTTCAATGAAAGTGGAGCAAGCATTTTTATTTTTGTGTAGAGCATGAAGAACAAGCTCCCCCTTCTCTTTTAAAGAAGCAACATCATCTTCTACCTCATCTAAGTCGACATTCACATCATCATTAGGTGCATTGGGATCCAAAGGAGAAGTTACATTTGATTCCTTAGCCATGAGGTATAAGTGAATGTTGGGAGAAGGTGATGATGGGGGAACACTTGAAGCTCCATTAGCAACCTTGCCTTGGCCCAGACATTATTCGATTTCCTCTACATGGTTAGCAACACAAGTACTAGAGGAAATAGAAGCACATTTATCATGGCAACAAGGCAAAGCAAGCATATCATCATGAGCCATATTCAATCCATTTCTACATGATATGCAAGGGAAATCAACACTAGGATATAAATCACATATAGTCCTACGAGTGTTCATGCCCAAAGATACAACATTGCAACGAGATAGATATGAAGGATCATGAATGGTAAGCTCACTATCCACATTGCAAGTTCTATCACCACTCACCATATCATTACCTTGTGACAACTCACATGCTGGTGAAGTGGAAGAAGATGAGAACTCATCTCGACCGAAAGTGGAAGCAAAATAATCGTCCTCGAGAATATTGGTCACAACATATTTATCCTGAAGTTTTGTCCATAACTCATGGGCGCTCCAAAAAGGAATGATTGAAGATGTAACTACATAGCTCAAAGCATTAACAAGCACATTAGAAGCTTGAGCATCAAGATATAAGTTTTTCTCATCCTCATAATATAGATTTTCGAAATCCATAGGAGGAGAAAAACCTATATCTACAATACGCTCCAAATTTGGGTCCATGTCCTGATAATGGATAAGCATACGAGTTTTCCATATATCATATTTTGTGCCATCGAATGTGAATATTTCATTATGCACTAATCCCCTAGCCGACATCTTTACTCTCAAGGCGGTGAAGCCTAAAATGAGAGACCGAGCTCTGATACCAATTAAAAGGATAAAGATGTTGCCTAGAGGGGGGGTGAATAGGCGGTTTAAAAACTTTTCCGAGATGGGCTTAATAAAGGCGGAATTAAACTTGCGTTTACTTTGTCAAGCACAAAACCTAGAACAACTAGGGTTCACCTATGTCCACCAACGACTTATGCTAAGCAAGACAACCAACTATGTGATAGCAAGATATAGACTTCAAGCACGAAGGCTATCACAAAATAAGGTGCATAAGTAAGAGCTCGGGTATAGAGATAACCGAGGCACGCGGAGACGACGATTATTACCGAGTTCCTCCTAACAATGGAGTACATCTCGTTTGGAGAGGGGGTGGTATCAAACCACCAACGCCACAAAAGGCCTCCCTTATTCTCCGATGAATCTCACCCGAATGGGATCGATCCACCCTTCCACTATCGGCAACCTTCGAGGTGGTAGCCGGCACCTTTACAACAAGTTCGAGGCACACATCCACAACTTATTTGGAGGCTCCCGAATATAAGCAAGCTGTCAAACAAAGACAAGCTTGTAAGAATCAATTCAAACCAAAACAAGGCTTAGGGTTTCCAATGAAACCCTAGAGCAAGGGGCCCTCAAGTGAATGAGGGGGAAATGAAGATCTCTCTTGGTGAAGCTGCAGATCAAGGCATCCTCCTCTGATTCCCCAAAGATCAGCGAGTTTGGGTGGTTGGATGAAGAGATCTTGGAGTTTTGGTGGCTCTAAAATGGTGTTCTTCAGTTTCTGGAACAAGCAACATGAGGTTGAAGAAGAGGTCCCCTATTTATAGGCCCACTGATTTCTGACCGTTTTCTGACAGTTGGAGAAGAGTCAGACCGGAGACTTCGGCCTGCACACCGGAGACTCCGGTCTACACCGGAGATTCCGGCCCATCTCCGGACCAGCCTCCGGACCACCAAACAGAATGACCCAACCCTTCTATGGGCCAAGTGGACTGGAGACTCCGGTCCAACCACACCGGAGACTCCGGTCAGTCTCCGGACCTTGCTCCGGACCACCAATCTGGCTGACCCAGGTCTTCAACTTTGATCCACTCCGGAGACTTGTGGGGAAACTCCGGACCACACCGGAGACTCTGGTGTCTTCACACCGGAGACTCTGGTCTAAAAAACCTGCCAGAGTCAAAACTGATGGAAACAACAAAACTGTAACGATCATAACATTTGCATCCGGACTCCGATTGACCCGAAACCAATTTTGTTGGAAAGGGGGTGACAAGAGCTACCCAACAAAAAGACGAAATATTGGATACCACCAAGAGAGAACATTTCATGTATTATGATGTGAGATACCTCTCTTGGTGAGGAACCGGAAAAACCTCCAAGATCAAAAATGCAATAAGGTATAAGGGGGAATCCGTTTTTGATGAACTAGAGCTTGTTATGAATATTACCACAAGCTCTAGAACATCACATGGATAAGATCCAAATAATAACCAAGAAAGATGATGCCAAGAATGCAAAGGTTTAAGCTCTCTCTCCGAAGGATATGATCAAGTTACTCACTCGAGAGCCCCTCTTGATAGAGCGATTATCTATCCTACAAACTGGTCTCTCCAACTAGCACCACGAGACTGGTAAGAAGGAAACCCTATCAAGACCATACCTTTGCCTTGCGCATATTCCACTTGATCTTGATGATGACGATCTTCTCCACCTCAAGATGGAACATCTTTCTTGATTGGTTGCGCTAGCTTAGGGAAGACTTGCAAATTGCTCCCCATACTCCACTATGGTAGAGCTTCTCTTTTGGGCATATCATCTTCCCATATCCATGATCACCATAGGATGGCAAGCTTCAAGCAAATGATCTCTTCGAGATCACTCATCTTGAACTTGCACATCATTTCTTCTTTCTTCATTATGTTGGTGTCTTGAAGGTACATAAAAGATATCACTCCAACTTTATTCTTCAAGACACACTTGCTATAGGCCCAACTCTTACTTAATCAATCTCCGAATCACTCACTGAAACCTTGGTCAACACTTGATCTTCTCTACTTTCTTCTTCTCCCAACCTTGAAGCCAACATATGGTTCAAGCATTGCCTATGGACAAATCCTACAAGTAAAACTCAATGCAAACATAAGTCTATAAAGATTGTCATTAATTACCAAAACCACACATGGAGGCACACATGCACTTTCACCATGGTGCTGCTCAATGCCTAGGGCACGGTGGCCAGTAGCATCATCGTTTTGCTAGCCTGCCGACAGATCGGGTGGCCAGGATGGTCGGTTGCGTGGGGCTCAGCCTGAATAAAGGCGACAGTCCTAGGATCCCTGTCATGCCATGATGATGTTCTGTTATTTGCCTGTCTTTGGTGAATTGGTCGGAGTGTCAAGGTTCGGAAGGCTCCACCGACGAACTCCCATGGGCGATTCATGCCTGGAGATTGCTAGAACGGATGGGATTCGGTCGTGCACAACCATGTTTTTTATGATCGTTTGGTTTCAGAGGGAGCGAGGTGAAACTCTGCAGTATGTTGCCATCGTGGAACATGTGTTTAGTTCCATGGTTAAGTTAGTGTGCGAAGAATGTCATGAAAGCCAAGATTTTTGAGGACTAGCAATGGTGGGTCGAGTCCTGGTGGCGATGAGGAATTGCTTGGTGATTCGTGACTTGTAGCAGCGGCATCAGAAAGTGGGGGCGGAAGCATAGGAGGAGTTCACAATCTTAATTTGCAGGGTGAAAATCAAAGGTCTGACCTTATTGGTTGTGCTTGGCATGGTCTTGTTGAAGATATTATTTTGCGAGCGAGGCCTTTCTTCAGTGTGAAAACCTATGATCTTTGGTCGGGCGACGACGGTGCTTGTCTCTGTTTCTTTCTTGAAGGCGTCACTATTGGAGATGTTGGACTTTTGGTGTTGTTTCGGTGGTGTTAGTGTTGGTGCTACCAAGGATCAGATCGTTGCAGTGGTTTTTTTTGTAAATTCTTCTTTTTTGGATGTGCGCATCCATAATACCAATAGGATAATACGTTGTCGTAGAGGCTTGGAGTAATTGGTATTATCGCGATATTAATATAAGCTCTTTTCTAAAAAAAAAGTCGAACTTTTCTTTGACCCAAGTCAAAGTCAGTTGCTACGTTCTCTTCAGGCGGCCCAATGTCAAGCCCTAAACGGGGAATGTCTGTCTGTTAAAGGCCTTAGCCCAACCCACACTACAAGTCGCATCATTCTTCTTCGGGCCGAGAGAGTTTCGGTTGCGCCGTCGCACCGCCCGCCGTTCTCCTATCCTGAACAGCAGCCGCCGCCTCCTCTCCTCGACCGGAGCCGAGACCGCCGCTATGCCGCCGCCTCACAGCTCACCACTTTCATCTTCCCTTCCCCCCCGACCCCGCCTCCTCCCGAGACTCGGCTCGTACTCCAGAAGAGCCGTCACATCTGCCGCCTCCTCCTCCCCGTCGCCGTCTCCTGCCGGATGCCACCGCCCTCTCCAGTACGCCGTGCTCGGAGCCGGCTTCGCGGGGCTATCCGTCGCGTGGCACCTCCTCAAGGTCATCGACTCTCCTTCCCGTAGTTCGTTCATTGTCACTGGCAGCATCGCCTGAACCGGCCGATAATGTCTGGTTGCAGCATAGCTCGAAGGATTCCCGCGTGTCGGTGGACGTCTACGACGAGAACGGGGTGGGTGGAGGCGCCTCGGGAGTCTCGGGAGGGCTTCTCCATCCCTACTCGCCGAAAGGTCTCTTACATGACTGCTAACATTTCAATCTGTGGTTTCACTCAATCCGCTCTACTTATGTAGTACATATATGTGAAGTGTTCTTCTTACAAATTACAACAAAATAAGTCTGGTGGACAACACGAATTTCTTGCTTAATTGCAGCCAAGCTTCTCTGGAGGGGAGCTGAATTCTGGAGAGAGTCGATGGATCTCCTGCACAGCGCAGAGCAAGCTAATGTAACCGTTGGATCGGATGGAGCGAGTCAAGATGATGAGGCCCTTATCTGGAGAAGGCAATCAGTTGTTCCTTGTAGCTAGTAGTATATTTTTACCTTTCTTTTTGTTGATGTTTTTAACTATTGATGAGGATGCTTCTTACTGAGCAGGGGAATTTTGCGGCCACCTACGACAGAGAAGGCAGCTGATATATTGCTAGAGGTACTGCTGGATTGAGATTATGAAGCTATTCTCAGGTGCCTCCTTTTGTGTTTTTTGGTGCGTGATTTTGATCCTTGGGCCTATTCAAGTTAGAATGCTCAGAGTTGCCTCCAGAGTTGCAGCCTTCAAGTGCTTGATACGGATGCTGCACAACGACTGATCCCTGGGTTACATGTTCCGCTCAACCTTGCCGTTTATATGCCACTAGCACTGAACATCAACCCTAAAAAGTATTTACAGGTGCTACACATCTTCGTTCTTTGTTTCACCTCAGCTGTTGTCGTCTTATATTCTTGATATGCTGAGACACTTCGTTCTTGTGTTTATGTAGGCATTGTTCTTTGCATGCCAAAATATGGCTGACAAAGCATCCGTTTCACCCGGTGAACAGAAACAGTTCAAGCTGTACAAGGAGCATATTGATAATCTACAACAATTGTCAGGTAAAGTACTCACGCGGTCCACAAAATAAGCAAGGGGAATTACTTTACACGAACTTGGACATTACAATATGGCCCTTCAGATGTTGGATTTCCATTTAGATTAATCAGAAATATAAGTACATATGAATGTATGATGACTACCTGAAGCTAAAGTGAAGTGCTGTACTCTTTGTCAATTTACGAATTAGTAATTGAGCACCTCCTGTTTAGAAATGTGTTTTAAGTAATAATTTTAGGTTTCACTGAAGCTGTTGTGTTACTGTAACAACTAGTCCTACTTTTTTCTCCTAAAGATGCTATCCAATCTGAACAGGAGATTATGATTCAGTTATCGTCTGCCTTGGGGCCAAAGCTACCTTACTTCCAGAACTCACAAATAAGCTACCTCTTAGAAACTGCAGAGGAGTTATTGCTGAATTCCAGCTGCCATTAGATACAGTGTAAGGTGTCACTATGAGTTGAACTTATAAAGTCATTAACCACTACAGAACTAGCTGGAACTATCTGATGGCTGCATTTCCTTCATGCAGAGAAAGATATGGCAGTGAAAGTCCTTCAATCTTATCAGCTGCATGGCTGGCATTCCAAGGTCCACGCACCGTTTCCATTGGGTCAACTTGGCAATGGAAGTCTGACAATTTTTCTTCAAGTGTGTGTGATGAAGAAGCTCTTACTGCAACGGAAGAGCTGCTCCCAAAGGCTTCTGTCGTTTATCCAGGAATAAGTAAATGGGATTATGTAGGAGCAAGGGCTGGGATAAGAGCTATGCCTCCATTGACAGCTAATGGATCACTGCCACTTTTGGGTCTTTTAAATGACATTGTTGGCAAGAGGAGAAATTGTTCTTTTTGGCTAATTGGTGGCCTTGGAGCCAGAGGTCTTCTGTACCATGGTTTAGCTGGAAAGCTGACTGCCAAAGCTGTGATTTCCGGTGATGAAAACATAATACCTTCTGAGTTCACTTGCTGGAAGATGAACAAGGCTTCAAGGTGAATACCTTTACGTGGTTCTACGAGAAGCACACTATGCGTGCGTATGTCATTGATGTGAGGGAAAAAGCCTTGGAGCTTTCTTTGCAAAGAGCCCAAGAGGATGGTTGGACTGCAATTGCTTATATGAAGGGCTACTGCATATGTAAACCTAAAGCACTCTGGGTTATTCCACACAGCATGTACAACAAATAGTTGCAGATATCACTAGAGGCTCGACCCGTGTTCTGATGGGTATGTTGGAAGCTTCTGATTGAAGCTTGGTTAAGACACAGAAATCTCCTCTTGTTCTGGAAGACCATGTTTAGGGCTCTGCTGCTGAAGTGCACCTGATGCGCGGGTATGGTGTTCCATGTTGAATTATTTCTCCCTTTTTGGAGTACTTGAATCATTGGTTCTGTAAATCTCGGGGAGATGACGCTATTGACTTCTTTATGGATAGGTTATAATCTTCTTTTAAACTTCCCATTCCTTATTTCGTTTACAAGCTATGCATTTGGAAAGGCAGGAGAGATTTTCAGAGCTCATGATAAGTACTAGTACATCCGTTCCAAAATGTAAACTTTTTAGCAGTTGAAACAATTTGAACTGCTAGAAAGGTGGCTTACATCATGAAACGGAGGTAGTATATATAGCAGTTAGGAAATCAAGAGATTGTCTGACAATATGTTGATGCGAACGCACCGTTCCACACACACTTGTATACATAGTAAGGGCACAAGAAAACCTATGCAGTAGTTTCGAAGCGAGATGTATACATAGTACCACACAGATATATCGGGAATAGTTGCTCTTCCTGCTGCTCAAGACCTCCTCCTCACAAGGGAAGGAAGGGAAGAAATATGGGCTGGTCCCGCGCGCGCTCTCCGGCCACCGTCTAGACGGTGTAGCTCTGCTGAATGGCGTCGATGTCGATACCCTTCTGCTTCACCACCGACTCGACATGCCCCTTGAGCGTGTGCAGGTCCCGGAGCCTGGCGATCTCGGCGCGCTTGGCGGCCTGCTCGGCGATGTCGGGGCCCTCTTCCTTGCTGCTGTTGTTGTTGATGAGGTCGGAGGTAGGCGGCTGGATGAGGCCGTGGAGCGTCCTCTGTTCTGTCGCCCACTGCGCCTTCCTCTCGTCCTTGCCGTAGTCCTTCTTGTTGGTGAACGCCGTCTGCGCCAAGATCACAAACACCCAGAAGAAATGTCTCACTGGGACGACCAAGAAATGAGGAATCAATAAAGATCGAGCACGCAGCAGCAATGGCTGAACGCTGGCTAACACTGGCGAGCGAAGGAGCTTGCCTTGTTCTGGACGTTGTCCCAGCCCTTGCCGCTGAGCGAGTACCGGATGATGAACTTGAGCACGTCCAGCGGGATGTAGGTCACCACGCTGAACACCCAGATGGCGCCGCCCCACGCCCACCCGATCCCTTGCATGTCGCAGAACTCCCAGTTGGCGTACACGGCGATACACGTCGCCACCAGCTGCGCCGCGAAGAAGGCGAAGAGGAGGAGCAGCCCCGGCCGCTCCACGAACGACCAGCTCCGTGACCGCGTCACGAAGATGAGCGCCTGGCTGATGATGCTCACCTGCAGGTACAGCGCCGCCATCAGCTGCCTGTTGTTGTCCCGGATCGGCGGCACCCCGAACGTCTCCGTGAAGTAGTCCGTGTCGTGGGCGAGGTAGAAGAAGAGCACCGTCACCAGCGCCATGTAGGTGCCCAGCACCACCCCCGTCGCGAAGATCTCGTCCAGCTTCCACGAGTCCGGCTTCGGCGACGGCTTCACCCGGTCCTTGGAGATGGTCATGATGGTGCCGTCGTTCAGGATGGCGATGATCAGCACCATGAAGGGCGCGAAGTCGAACTTCCAGATCAGCGCCACCAGGAGGAACCCCAGCACGATACGGATGGTGATGGACACGGCGTAGATGGTGTAGTTCTTCATCCGCTGGAAGATGGCGCGGCTGGTCAGCACGGCGCTCACGATCACGCTCAGCCCGGGCTCCGTCAGCACGATGTCCGACGCCGACCGGGCCGCGTCCGTCGCGTCGTCCACGGCGATGCCGATGTCGGCCTTCTTCAGCGCCGGCGCGTCGTTCACGCCATCGCCGGTCATGCCCACGATGTGCTTCATCTCCTGGAGCCGCTTCACGATCTCGTACTTGTGCTCCGGGAACACCCCGGCGAACCCGTCCGCCTTCTCGATCAGCTCGTCGATGGGCAGGCCGTCCACGTGGACGTTCTTGTCGCCGAGAAGGGCCGTCGACGGGTACATGTTGGTGCCCATGCCGAGCCGCCGCCCGGTCTCCTTTCCGATGGCGAGCTGGTCGCCCGTGATCATCTTCACGTTCACGCCGAGGTGGAGCGCCCGGCGGATGGTCTCCGCGCTGTCGTGCCTCGGAGGGTCGAACAGCGGCAGCAGCCCGATGAACTGCCACGGCTCGCCGGCGCTCTCTTTCCTCTTCTCCGGGACCTGCTGGTACGACACGCCCAGCGACCGGAGGCCGCGGTCGGCGTACTGGTCGATCAGCGCGTGCACCTTCTTCTCGGCGTCCGGAGCCATGTGGCAGAGCTCGATGATCTGCTCGGGCGCGCCCTTGCTGACCCTGTGCCAGTCACCGTTGCTGTCGATGTATGTGATGGCCGTGCGCTTGTCGACCGGGTTGAATGGGAGGAAGTGGACTTCCTTGATGCCGGCGCGGGCCTCCTTGGGGTCGGCGAGCATGTTGACGATGCATGTGTCGATGGCGTCCTGGTTCTCGACGCGGGACGCCCTGGCGGAGTAGAGGAGGACCATCTCCTTGTCGACGCCCTTGGAGCAGACCTCGATGAGGGTCTTGTCGACAGTTAGCTTGTTGAGCGTGAGCGTGCCGGTCTTGTCGCTGCAGAGCACGTCCATGCCGGCCATCTCCTCGATGGCAGTCATGC
The DNA here is from genome assembly GCA_910589775.1 of Avena eriantha. Lineage (NCBI taxonomy): Eukaryota > Viridiplantae > Streptophyta > Magnoliopsida > Poales > Poaceae > Avena > Avena eriantha. Next base: position 95,511,257 of record OU342744.1, read on the forward strand.
GCTTGGTGATGGCGCCCTGCTGCGACAGCCGGTGGGAGCCGATGGCCATGGTGACGGACAGCACGGTGGGCATAGCGATGGGGATCCCGCCGATGAGCAGCACGAGGAGGTTGTCGATGCCGTCGCGGTACGGGCGGTGCTGGATCGGGTACATGACGATGATCTCCACGAGCATCCCCGCGGCGATGGAGATGATGCAGAAGTTGCCGATGGCCGTGAGCACCTGCTGGAAGTGTCCCACGTTGTTGGTGCTGTCCACGAGGTGCGCCGCCTTGCCGAAGAAGGTGTGCACGCCCGTGGCGATGACGACGGCCTCGATCTCGCCCTGCTTCACCGTGGATCCGGAGAAGACCTCCTGCCCGGCGTACTTGTTGACCGGCATCGACTCGCCCGTGAGCGCCGACTGGTCGATCTTGAGCGCGTCGCCCTCGAGCAGCCTGGCGTCGGCGGGGACGATGTCGCCGAGCTTGATGCTGATGATGTCGCCGGGGACGAGGATGGCGGCGTCCTGCTCCTCCCACCTGCCGTCCCTGAGCAGCTTGGTCTTGGGCGCGAGGCCAGCCATGAGCGCGGCGGCGGCGTCCCCTGCGTTGGACTCCTCGATGTAGCTGATGGTGGAGTTGATGATGAGGAGGGAGACGATGCCGACGAAGTCCTGCCAGTCCGGAGGCCTGCCGCCGCCGTTGGCGAGCGCGATGGCCATGATGGCGGCGATCTCCATGACCCAGGACAGCGGGTTCCACATGAACCCCAGGAACTTGAGCAGCTTGCTCTCCGTCTTCTCCTCCAGCTTGTTGGGCCCGAAGAGATTGAGGCGGTTCTCCCCTTCCGCGCCGCTCAGCCCTTTCTTGTCGCATTTCAGCGTCTTGAACACCTCCGCCACGGGGACCGTCGACTGCAAATTATAATCAATATATAAAACCAGCAGCCAGGACACGTACGGGATGAGAAACTAAGATCTCAAAGGATCGGAGGAATGAAGGAAAGATCGGTCGATGATGATGGACGTACCAGGTCGACGGTCTCGTCGCGGACGTCCTCGAGGGCGAGGGACGCCATGGCTGATTAGCTAGTGTTTATTATTTTATTTACAACTAGCTACGGCGGCGGGGCCAGCGGTGGTTGTGGTGGCGCGGGCGCCGGCGCTCACCCACGAGGGGGAGGCCTTGTTAGGGTGGACACGGAGGGACGGCGGGGGCAAGGTGTTGCCTAGCTTCCTGCCTCCTCTTTCCGTGGAAATGGTTGGGATGGCGATGGCACCCGGCGCCGCCCGTCTTATAGCTGCGTCCTGCGGTGGAGGACGTCGAGTTGGCCCGAACGCGCGGACGGACGGGAGGTCTTCGCGGGCGGGCGCGCATGGACGGCATGCGTCCCGAGCTTCGTGGAGCGCCATTATTGGCCTTTGCCTCTTGACGGTCTCGCGCGCGCGCCGGCTTGGGCGCGACACGTCCCGCATGTTGCGGGGATTGGCGCCGTGTAGGTTTGAGAAATCATGGTTACAAAGAGGATTGTGCCCACGGTAATATTAACGGATTTGCTAATCATCACGTGACTGAGAATTCGTTACATCTCAGTCGACCTGCAGGACCGTCCGATTTTTCGTTGAGTTCGTGCGCGTTTGGTTGAGCAAGCTGTAGAATAAAATAAAATCACGGTATTCCTCGGACCTTCTGCAAGGACGAACAGCTCATAGCCACCGAGGTAGTAAATACTTCATGTACAATTTGTGAGTGCGGCTTCTAATATTAACTAGTATCATATCTTTTTTAATTGTTTGCCGTTCAACTTATTATTCTGTATTATTTATTTTTTCAATCTTTTATCTGTTCTTCTGTTCTTGTGTTGGTAAGGTTGCATTCTTGATATTTTTTAGTTTCGCATTATTATTTAAAACGTGCAACTTGTATGTTTATGTCTTTTTTTCTTATTATTCAGAAATTTTCACATCATGAATTATTGACGGTATATCTTTTTTTCCCCTTTCTATCATGTATTACAATTCACACGGTTGCACCTATTTATATAGTAGAGTTGCACTTTGTGAATTTTTTCATAGAATGTTACGAATTGTGAAACGTGCGATTAGTAACCGGATTTCAAAACGAATTGCATTTTTTCAAAAAAAAAAGTGCAAGTAGCAACTAGGTTTCGATATGAGTTGCACTTTTTTTAACATATGTGTAACTCAAACCTGTTTTCGACGAGTTGCACTTTTCTCAAGAAATGTGCAATTTAGCAAGTGATCTTCAAAATAATTTGCACTTTTCTCAAAAGATGTTCAAATATCAAGATGGTTTTGAAACGAGTTGCACTTTTATGAAGATATGTGCAACTCTACCGGTTTTTGAACGGGTTGCACTTTTCTCAATAAACATGCAACTCCAATCGATTTCTGCTACGAGTTGCACATTTGAGCACTCAAAATAAGTTTCACTCTTGTCAAAAAGCGTGGAAGTATCAAGCGGTTTCGATAAGAAAAGTGCAACTCCAACATACGAGTTACACTTTTCTCAAGAAATGTGCAATTCAACAAACTTTTGATATGAGTTGCACTTTTTCCTCAAAAATGTGCAATTCAACTTGTTTTCGATATGAGTTGCACTTTTTTCTCAAAATGTGTAATTCAACTTGTTTTGATATGAGTTGCACTTTTCTAAAAAAAGTGCAATTAGCAAGTGATTTTTAAATGACTTATACTTTTCTCAAAAATATTTTTTTATCACTGTTTTTTTCTTCAAAACACTAAAGTTGCATTTGTGTATATGGTATAGTTGCACATTTTATGATTTTGCATGGCCGTCCCGCACTAAGACTTCTCTTTAAATCATATTAATTCTTCGTGGAGCCTTATAGGGAATTTAAACATGCCTTTTCCCACTCTCGTTTGCATAGGCCCAATACGAGGCCTCTATATTTTTTCTATTGCTCACTTGGACCCAACATGAGCGTACGTAAAAAAAGATCGATTTTTCTTCCGTTGCTCACTTGACCCCAATATGAACACACATAAAAAAGATTGATTAGAGAGTCCATCGACTGAGACTTAACGGAATATCAGTCGACTGATGTATAGTCACTCCCTAATATTAAAGGATTATTCTATTACGGGGAGCGTGATGAGATTTGCGCTTGCTCCCATCGCACGGTGCGTGCTCCTTCCCCACGTTACGACGCGTTGACGGGTGGTCCCCGCACAGCTCGTTAATTCCAGGCATTTCACCCAACTACCCCCATTTCCTCCTCCCCTCGTGTGCCCGATCCTCTTCCTCCCATCTCTCTCTCAAGTGATTCCTCGTCGGGTTTCCTCAGGTGCGGCATGAGGAAGGTCTCTAGCGACACACCGCGGAAGGTAACTGGCACGAGACAAGTTCCTTTTCGGTTTCCCGGCCCAACTTCTCATGGTGTGGTTCTGATCCCTCGCTTTTTCCGTCGGTGATTTGCGTAGATCTGAGTAGAGTGAGGTCTCTGGCGGCATTGGGAGGTGTCTCCGGTGACCCGAGCGGGCAATGGAGCACCTGCAAGAGGCATTTACGCATGGTGTTGCTACCTGATGTGGGTAGATCTAGAGGAAGCGGCATCGGTACCCCGGGGACAAGGAGATGCAGGGCGCGGTGAAGCTGCACATGGTGTAGCAGAGGCAGGTAGCATGGCGACATTGCTGTTGGTCGAAGTGGACGGATCGAGAGGATGCAACACCTAGTACAGGAGCAGAGAAAATGAGGACATGCACGACGCGAAGCGGAGGTGAAGTCAGACATGGTGTAGCAAGGCATGGTAACACGACGACGCTACCGTCCATCAGGCAGAACCAGAGGAAGCACCGTGGACCTCTAGGATGCGCTCAAGAAAAAACTCCTCTTCCTAGTGGGTTAGGCATGGCCCTCAACTCCATAAGGTGTGCCTGGTAGTTCTCCCTCTCTCTCCCCGTGAGCAGTTTTCCTGTGGTGGACGATGAGGCGTCTCAATGGTGTTTGAGAGGGAACTTATGCGTAGTTTACACTAGTAATTTTCAATCAAAAACTTGGTAACTAGGATTAGTCAATCTGGCAATTGTGCACAAAAGAACCCGGCAATTTTGTATTGTTGTATAGTTGTAGCATGGTGGTAGTTATATGAAAAAAATCTGGCATAGTGCTAAAAAATCTGGTAATTGCATGATAGTGTATAGATGTTGCTGAGATTGTCTCCTACAATCAAATAATACTATATGGAGAATCTGGTAATTTGTGTTTATCAAAACCAGGTAATTGTATGTTTATAATTTTGTCGTGGTAATCATCTTTTATAAGATACTGGTAATAGTACTTGAAAAATCTGGTAATTAAGTACTAAAAATCTGGCAATTGAAATAAGAGTGTTGTAAATATGTTGTGGCAATTGTCTTTTTTAAGAATATGTACCAATAGCTAAAGAATCAGGTAATTATGTGCTAAAAATCTGGTAATTGAAATAACATCGATGAAAATGTGTTGTTGCCATTGTCTTTTTTTAAGAAACTGGTAATAGTAGCTGAAGAATCTGGTAAGACGCAGCGGGCAGAATGTGTTAGTTATGTATAATGAACCTGGCTACCGAGCATGTGCATCAACGTGGTGTTAATCTGGTATGCTTTTTCACTTCATCGATAATTTTTGTGATTGTAGTGACTTTTTTATATATTTTCATCAAGTTGTACAAAAAAGGCAATAAAGAAGCCATCATGTATTGCACCGAGAAAAAGTCTGACAAAAATGTTGTACTAGATTATGGAGAGATTCATGTCATAGCATGCTAGTAGTTGAAGGATTGGCAATATAAACACGGGTGTTTAGCCAAAAAGCTAATCATGTGGGTCAAAAACACACGAACCAACCCGGGACCACAAGACTTGGTTCGGACGTGCGCGGAAACAACCCTGCAGGAATCTACTATCGGGTTAATAGGGCACCGTACGTGATGCTTTTCTGGGGCACGTGCTCCAGATAGCATGGTCAAATATTAAATCCTTCAACTTTTCTTGCACAAGTACTAAAGCTATTGAAATATGGCACGTAAAAGAGATTGAGGAAATTTTTTAGGGGTGGAGTATAAATATTAGTGCATAACGAAGAAAGTACAAAGAACCACCTATTATTGTATACAACTTGCCTAGATATACTTTTAGACAAGAGACAAAGAAACAAAAAATACAAATCTCTATTCAATCAATACACAACACTCCCATGATTAGATGCACATAATCGCTGCGAGGTTTCACCCCAATCCACAGCCCGCGAGGACTATTCACTCATAACAATAAGATCAAAGATAGAAAACATTGTGCAAAATACTTAGATTAAAATCAAATATTCTTACAATGGTCGTCGAATCACAAGAGATCTCAAGTACAAGCTAATGACTATGGCTATGGAGAGGATGGATGAGGGAGAGGATGAACTATGGTGGTGGATCTCCTTCGGTGGTGTTGTGATGCAATCTGAGAATGACGGCCCTCTACGCGGCGGTTGGGACCTCGAAATATATAGGCGCATTCACAGAAGTGGTAGGGTTTGACGAGACGAAGCCAACGCCACCTGGTACATGCGGGCCGTATGGGTGGATCTTGCCCGTACCAGTGGTCATTATGGACACTGTCGACTGGTTTTGACTCCAGAATTACTTGGCCATGTGGACTGCCTTAAAATCTTCATTTATGGCTCCTGATTTTGCCTTAAAAGCGTGATTTCCTGCACAACACAATTCAAAATAATGGATTGCACATCTTTGCAATAATTAGTCATTAGTGACAAGATTATAGGGATTCTTGGTCAATTACTCGACTAAAAACAAAGTTTAAACGCGGAGAAAGAGGGCTATTTTCACAGCCATCAACTTCCCCAAATCTCAAACCTTGATCATCCCCGAGCAAGAAAATAATATAACCATAAAGAACTCAGCGTTTAAACTAAAACAACGATAGTATGAATTCACTTACAGTTGGTAGTCACTTCTTCCATTTGAAAATCCCATCAAAGTTAAAGAGATGCTAAGAATACCATACAAGCTTCGATAACTCAAAACAATCAAAGTAGAGTTTAATATAAGTATAAATACTTAGAAGTGTAACAATCAACCCAATTCCTCTAGTTAACTCTTAGCCTGCCAAGGAACACTAGGATGTTTCATAATAGCAAAATTAAGTAAGAGAGATCATGTCCTAAGTAGCATAGCAGTGAAGTATCTTATTGACACCCACATTAGTAAATCAAAACTATCAAAACACTGCTATTCCAATCATTGTCTTTCAAGAAAATTCATAGAGTAGTAACCAGACCATGCCAAAGATAGTTTTGTGTGGATCTTTAAATTCAATGGTAATTCTCAACAGGGATCATTGAGTGATTCGTTTAACAAATGGTTTGCACAGCCTTCAAGAGTACCAATACTTTTGCCCATTATGGTGACAAGTGCCACCCATGTCGTCAACTCATAGCCAAAATCAGGGGTTGTACCATTGATCATTTGTAGGCTAGTGGAGTTGTTGGCATCCAAAGGTGTGCATCAAAAACATATAATTTTTTTAAATAGTATCACAATTTTATCAACAAGGTTAGCTTTGGCATGAATCACAATTACCACTAGACTTCATTTCAATCAAACAACTCCTTTCAAGAGTGCCATCAAGTCTATCAAAACATCTATGGGGTTAAGTATCTTCAAAGGTATACTCTCAAGACAATCATTCATCAAACAAGTCATACATTTGAGAATTTTCTTGTTGTACTTGTTTGGCAATATTATTTCCAAGGCAAGACTAGGTTAGCTACAATAACTAGAGCAAAAGTTTCCACAACTAATTACTCCTGCAAATAAAAAGCTTTACTCTAACCATTTTGAATTACTCCCACTAGCATAGTATCTTAACAAATCGACTAACTAAGATAAACAATTCAAACTTCTAAAGTGGGAGACATAGGACATACCTCTCATGAGTGACTTCATAAATCTCTTTCTTATGGGGATGTGTTCCTTCAAAACTCAAGTTAAAATCACTCTCATAATGATATTGAAGCAAAGAGGCAATAGGTGATGGGTTCGTAGCATGGAAAACAAAAAAATTCTACCGCATGAACGAACAAAACCCAGATCTAATCCAGATAAAATCCAAGATCTAATCTATTAGACATGTGCAACGAGATAGATCTGTACTAACCCTTGTAGATCCGAAAGCGTTACGAGATTCGGATCTCGTGGTTGATGTAGTCGATCACTTGCCGATCTCAAGATCGAGTAGACGATCCTTCCGGCGCCGCGTTCCGGCAGCACTTCCGCAGTCGGTCACACGTGCGGAGTCGAAGTAGACCTTCCTCTCCTCATTCCAGCGAGCAGTGGAGGTAGTAGATCTTCTCCACGGAATCCCAACAGCACGACGGCGTGGTGGTGGTGGTGGAGTAGAGAATTCTGCAGGGCTTCGCCTAAGCCAGAGCAGAGGGAAGGAGGAGGAGAGAGGCGGCTAGGGTTTGAAGTGCAAGGGGGGCCAGGGGGTGGCGCCTCCACCCCTCTATTTAAAGGAGGGATGCGCCATGGGAGGGGGAGTCCTAGTAGGACTCCCCTCCCTTCCTTGGCCGGCGGATTGGGGGGGGGGGGGGAGGAGTCCTCCTCCCCCACAAGGACTCCTTGTCTTGCCCCACAAGGACTCCTTGATCCTTTCTTGGTTTTCAAGCAAACTCCAAAAAATCTTCCAGACCTTCCGGAACATTCCGCAACCTTCTAGAATCCTCATACAAATACTCCGGAACATTTTCTAACTCAGAAAATGATCCCCAATATATGAATCTTATTCTCCGGACAATTCCGGATCTCCTCGTGATGTCCCGAATCCAATCCGAGACTCCGAACAACATTCGGTCTCCAATGCACATTCCATATCTACTTAAAACAACTTCGAACCTTAAGTGTGTCACCCTACGGTTCGTGAATATGCAGACATGATGAAGACACCTCTCTGATCAATAACTATCAACGGGATCTGGAGATCCATAACGGTTCCCACATACTCAACGATGACTACGTGATCGATAGAACCATTAACATACGAAACCAATTCCCTTTGTCACGCGATACTATACTTATCCGAGGTTTGATTGTCGGTATCTCCATACCTAGTTCTACCTCGTTACTGATAAGTACTCTTTACTCGTTCCATGTTATGTCATCCCTTGTGACCCAGTCACATGCTTGCAAGCTAATTAGATGACATTCCACCGAGAGGGCCCAGAGCATATCTATCCGTCATATGGATGGACAAATCCCAATCTTGGTCCATGCGCTTCAACACATACTTTCAGAATACCCAATGACACCTTTATGACCACCCAGTTACGAAGCGGTGTTTGATGTCATCAAAGTACCCATCCGGTGATGGTGATTAACATAACCTCATGGTCGAAGGATTAGGTTACTATGTATTTTAAAGCTTATAGCAAACGAACTTAATGACTTGATCTTATGCTATGCTTACTACGGGTGTGTGTCCATCACATCATTCTCCTAATGATATGATCTTGTTATTAATGACATCCAATGTCCATGATCAGGAAACCATGATCATCCATTAATCAACAAGCTAGTTTAACAAGAGGCTTACTAGGGACTCTTTTATGGTTACAAAACACACAAGTATTAATGTTTCCGGTTAATACAATTATAGCATGGGATGTAAACATTTATCATAAACATAAAGATATAATAATAACCACTTTATTATTGCCTCTTGGGCATATCTCCAACAATAGGAAAATCCACTTTCGCAAAAAAGGATAAATCTTTTTGTATTTTTTGAGGATGGGGATTACAGAATAGAAAAGAACTTGCAACCAAGCAAGGAACTAAGAAAATAAAAACAAACAAATGAAAAATGAAAGAAAACGAAAAATGAAAGAAAAAGCGAAGTGTTGGAAGAAACCAACACGAGTGTTTCAAAGATCACATGGAGATGAAGTACGACCTCATTATTACACAAATAAAAATGCCAGGGGACACATCCCCAAATCTGGCTTCAAGCACTTTCATTGCTCATTGTGGTGGTGGTGGATAATCTCCCAAGTTTCATTGACTGCTCCAATTGGTGAACTAGGTTGAGAGGTTGGCAGTAGCATCTCGAAGGTTGATGGAGAGGTTGCTCATGTTCTGGATGCTTCCTTCGAGAGCATAGATACCATCATATGTGGTGTAGTAGTTTGGTGGTTGCACATATTGTTTGGGTCCTTCTTGTTCTACTTCTTCATCTTCTCCTTCTTCTCCCGCAAGTTCTTCTTGTTGGGGTTGACTTGCTTCAATCTGCACATTAAAATGCAAACGTCCATCTTTGATAGAGAACAGACCATTAATAAAAGGAGTTGGGATCAAGTGATCCGCTCCAGGTATATCAAGGAAGTATCTACCATTGGTCTCCTGCCAATGGTTGGATATTACCTAGGTTGACGCGAATCGCATGTGCAAGAACAGTGATAACTCCTCCTCCGCATATGGGTCCATGAGATTGGAGAGCCTGATAATTAAGATAACATAATAGAAGGGTGCCCAAATTTGGCGTCAAGTTACAATTAGGAATAGCAGCTCTAGCGAGGATTATCATATCCTCCTCATTGACTCTAGTAAACTCACCACATGCCTGCAAAGTGTTAGCAATAACATAGAACAAATAACAAATAGCAGGGTGATCAATTTGGTTTCCCTTAGGAATGTTTCCATGGATTATCATTCTATTAAAGTAACCCAAGGGTGATGGATCAAGAACAAAGGTGGTGGAGCATATGTCTGTGGTGTTGTTGGCCAACCCAAAGTAATAAGCCCATTGGTTGAGTGTCAAGGAATACTCATAGTTCATAAGATGAAGGTTGATGCGATCAACTCCTGGCATATGCTCCTCGGAGCAGTAGTGTGAACTCACCATATGCGTCAAGGTACTAAAGAACTCAAGTGTCAAGCGACGATATGTGGCGGTGTCCTAAAAAAACAAAGTGATACAAACAAACACTATTGCAAAGGAAATCAAAATCATGACGAATGTCTAGTTGGTTGAGGATGTAAGGACACGCCCACTTGGTGGACTTGATCTCTCAATGCTTGAGATAGTTGAAACGAGTGAGCTGAAACTCCTCGGTGAACTTGATGCTAAATGACTCGAGGGTTAGTGTATCAACGGGTGGTGAATCTTGCTCCACAGCCACTACACATGTACGGCTCCTCATGTTCATCTAAGATAAAAGAAAAATAAAGCTAATTAAAAGTTTGATCTAATAGAAACATAGCATAAGTGATCCTCTACACTTTTTACAAAAGAATATCCTCTAAAGATAAAACATAGCATGCTCATAATCAAGATTAGCTCAAGAACAAGACTTTGATAATGTGAAAGATTGAGCAATGTTTTGATGCAAATAAGTTGGGGATCATAGGATAAACATACCTTAAATCATTTGGGTGCGAGGAATCGAAGAAATAACGGACATAATTAAAGATCCAATGGAGGTAGTTTGGAGTTTGGAGGAAGAAGAAAGATGAAACTGTAATTTGAGATTTTAGGTTTTACCTCTTCCTGGGGTAATGTCATGGCCGTGTACTTGGTACAGGTGGGCGGTACAGTCGGATCTGGCCCATACCAAGTGTCCAGCCTTGGGGTCGGAGGACCTTTCCGGTGGCACACTCGATACGGGCGCGTGGTACGATCGCCCACGCCCGTACTACTGGTTGTCAATATCTTAGTATGTTTTACCTCAAACTTGATGTTTTACTTCGGGGTATGGTATGGGCGTACGGTACGGTCTGCTCTGGTCATACCAGTGGTCGTTAAGATCACTGTGTCTATTAGGAAAAATCAGAGTTTGCATTTTCTTTTGCCATGATGTGGTATGAGTGCGCGGTATGGTCAGCTCCCATCGTACTAGTGCTTGTTAAGCTGACTGTAAACTTCAAAACTTAGAGAATTAAGTCAGTAGCTTTGCACGTCTCTGCACATCTTAGTAACAACAAAATGACAGCAAATAAACTTCATAAACAATATTACATTTTGTCTATGTGTTACCAAATATAATAGATCAAGGATTACCTTATTTTCTTCTCCTCTCTTCAAAGGATATTTATTGAATACTCTTTATAGAAAACAAAAACAAAAAAACTAACACAAAAATTTAAAACTTTTATTTCACATGGGTTACTTCCCATGAAGCGCTTCTAGTTAACGTCAATTAGCTTGACCCAAGATGGTGATCATTTAGGATTTGCAAGTGGGACACCCACTCCAAAGTAATTGGCTTTTGAAGTGATTATACCATCATCATCATTAGGCTTGGCCTTCTTCTTTCTTGGGAAGTGGACTATAAAGGGATCTCTAGACAGAAGTCCTATTCTCACATTCCCTTCATGTAGATTGATCAAAACTTTAATGGTTCTAAGGAATGGCCTACTTAAAATTATAGCTATTATGGGATCTTCAGGCATGTCCACTATAACAAGATCAATAAGAGCAGTACATCCTTTAATTTTAACAAATATTTTTTTATCCCAATAGCTTGTTTATAAGTTGAATCAGCAAGATGGAGTCTTATTTTAGTAGTTGTAAATGGCCCTAAGTTTAACTTACCAAGATCACAAAGAGTAGCTATCTCATTAATCCCAATCTTAATTTAAATAGTGGGCTCAAAAATATCATCTAGCTTAGCTGGAAGCTTATCAGCTAGTTTTTTATACTACATTTCTAGTTCACGAACTTTAGATGCTACTTATTTTATAAATTGTTGGTATGTAGCATCGTTACCTTGATCTATACCGGGATTCTTCATGGTGATCATTTTTAACAAATCTTCCACAATATAGTCCGGCGATGGCGCATTGCTATAGTCCAGCTCTTTAGGCATCTCATCTTTAGTTTTTGCCCTCATCATTTTGAGGTACTCCACCGGGTTTGGCTCGGGATTTCCAGTGAATTTTGTAAGTATGAGATCTTGAGTCTCAGCTACTTTTTCCAACTATGCCTCCATGGTCTTGGTTCTTTCCTGTAGAGTCTGCACTTTCTAATTGCAATGGCTTGGTTAGATAATTTTCCAATACTAGTGTCATGGTTCTCCGTGATTTTAATAAGAATATTATTTTGCTCGGTTTGAGCTTGTATGAAAGTTCTAACAGTATGTCCAAAAGAGAGATTACCATGATTAGCTCCACTATTATTATTATAGTTATAAGGAGCACATGCATGATTAGAATATTACTTTTGAAAATTTGAGACAAAGTTTTGGCTCTTCCAAGCAGGATTATAAGGATTGTGAGCAATAAAATTAACATCATTAGCATCGGTAGTGATAGCATTAATTTGGGTACCTTCCTTAGCCTTAACAATATTAAGTAACTCATCTACCTTTGCAGTAAGCTCTTCATTATATTCCTCAGTGATTGAATTCACCCTTTTGAGGTTCTTTCTACATGCCATTGGGCATGGTTGTTTTGCATATCATCAAGAAATTTCTTTGCAACACTCACTTGCTTGCCCATGATGGTTCCTCATGCGGCGGTATCTAGCATAGTCTTAGACATTAGGTTAAGACCATTATAAAATAAATGTAACATAAGCCATTCTTCCATCCCATGACTAGGAAAGTTCAATACGGCTTCTTTCATCCTTTCCCAAGCAAGCGCTAGTGGCTCGCGATCTTCTTATCTAAAGCTTGTAATATTGGACCTTAGTTGCATATGAAGGGTAACGGGTAGGCTACACTAGCGCAAAATCAAAATTTTCTACCGCGTCAACCAGGAATACTATTGTCATAGATCACAGGATTACCGCTAGACGCGCAGGTGCGGAACTCGATGAAGCACGTTGCGGCAGTGTAGATGTTCTACGTCTCCTCCTCGTCCTCGTCCCACGAGCAGCTCCCCTTTGCGCGGCTCGTACAAGTGCTACAGATGCAGCACCTCTGAGGTATCCACACGTCCGGAGTGGAAGCCGTCACACGCCAAACTGCTAGGTCTGCGCGTGCAACACAGGCGGAAGAGGAGTGGCGGCTGGGTGGAAAAATCTCTCTTTTTCAGCTCGCCTCACTCTCTTATATAGGCATCCCTGGTGGGCTTCTACATTAGCAGCCCATTAGCAGCCTAAGCCTGGTCTAATTCGGATCCAATCCTCATTAGGCTTCCAGCCCCTAAAGTGTGCGACCCTATAGGTTCATACATGTATAGACATGACGCGAGTACACTTACTCCGTCAATAGTTGGTAGCGGCCTCTAGCAAGACGTGCCAACTCCTAAACGCATATAAAGATCATTCGGACGAACCATCACAAGGTTGAGTACATGTCTTTCCCTTTGCCTCACGATATTTGGTCTAGCTCTAAGCTGACCTCTCTTTCTCGATACTGTGATTCAGAATCCCTTTACTAGGTTAACTCTTAACCATATGTAGCACTGCCATGCATTTCTGGATCCGATCACTCGAGGGGCCCAGAGATATCTCTCTCAAGTAGAGAGGGGCAAATCCCATCTTGATTAACCGATGCCTTGCAGCATGTATCAGGACAAACCCGAAAGCTACCTTTATAACTACCCAGTTACGGAGTAGTGTTTGATAGCCCCAAAGTAGGTCGATCCACATCTCAAGTACATGCGACAATCTCAGGTCTAAGGACAAAACGTACACGATGTGTAGAGAGAGCTGCAAGTATTATTGCTAGTCTCATGTTGGGTCAGTCCAACCCCATGTTCATAACATGTGTCCACATCATTGGTTTGACATCTCCATGTCAATGACTTGTGAAACATAGTCATCAACCAATCGATGTGCTAGTCTAATATTCACGTGTGTCCTCGCATGAACTCCGACTAGGGACAATTATTAGATAACCATACAAGTAAAGAGTTTCACAAACAATTCACATAATTGCCAATCAATACAAGTTGCCTGGTATATGGATATTCAAGGAACATTATAATAACTCATGGATACACATGAAATACAATCATCTCTATGATTGCCTCTAGGGCATATTTCCTTCAGTCTCCCACTTGCACTAGAGTCAATCTAGACAGTATCTAATACCTATTGCTCTTGTGTGCGCTTCATGCGCAGGCTGCGGGAGTGGCTTAGTCAAGGGATCAGTAACATTTGAGTCCGTATGTATTTTGCATAACATGACACTACCTTCATCAATGAACTCACGAATCAGATGGTAGCGCATGCGAATATGTTTGTCCTTCTGGTGCTGTCTAGGTTCTTTGGCTTGTGCAATAGCACCATTGTTGTCACAATAAACGTCCAAGGGATTGGACGAGCCCTGAACCACACCAAGAGCGATCAGGAAATTCCTAATCCAAACAGCTTCCTTTACAGCCTCCGAGGCAGCAATATATTCAGCTTCTGTTGAAGAGGAGGCCACTGTATCTTGCTCGGAACTTTTCCAGCTCACAGCACCACCATTCATGACAAACACATAACCTGATTGCGATTTCGAGTCATCTGAGTCATTAAGGTAACTCGCATCTGTGTAACCCTTTACACTGAGTTCAACCTCACCTCCATAAACTAGGAACATATCCTTAGTCCTTCTCAAGTACTTAAGGATATTCTTTACCGCTGTCCAGTGAATCTCACCTGGATCAGCCTGGTATCTGCTCGTAGCACTTAGAGCATAGGAAACATCTGGGCGAGTACATGTCATTGCATACATGATGGATCCAATATCCGAAGCATATGGAACCCTACTCATGCGTTCTCGCTCATCAGTGGTCGAAGGACACTGAGTCTTGCTGAGTTTAATGCCGTGAGACATAGGCAAGAACCCCTTCTTAGCCTCTTCCATGCTGAACCATTTCAACACTTTGTCAATGTACGTACTCTGGCTTAATCCAATTAGCCTCCTTGATCTATCTCTATAGATCTTGATACCCAGAATATATGCCGCTTCTCCCAAGTCCTTCATAGAAAAACTATTTTTCAATGAGGTCTTAACAGACTCGAGCATAGGAATGTCATTTCCAATCAATAATATGTCATCCACATATAAGATTAGAAACACAAGTGATTTCCCATTTTATTTCTGATACACACAAGGTTCTTGTTCGTTTTTGGTGAAGCCAAACTCCTTTACAACTTCATCAAATCGAATGTTCCAACTCCGAGATGCTTGCTTCAGCCCATAAATAGACTTTTGAAGTTTGCATACCTTTCCAGCATTGTTTGGATCGACAAAACCTTCGGGCTGCATCATATACACGTCCTCAGAAAGGATTCCATTTAAGAAAGCCGTCTTGACATCCATCTGCCATATCTCATAATCGAAATGTGCAGCAATGGCTAGAATGATCCGTATAGATTTAAGCATCACTACGGGCGAGAAAGTCTCGTCGTAGTCAACTCCTTGAACTTGTCGAAAACCTTTTGCAACAAGTCGAGCTTTATGGATGTGAACATTTCCATCCATATCAATCTTCTTCTTATAGATCCACTTGCACTCGATGGCTTTAAAACCATCAGGCAGGTCAACCAAGTTCCAAACTTGATTGTCTCCCATGGACTCTATCTCGGATCTCATGGCAATCAGCCATTTCTCAGAGTCTGGGTCCACCATCGCTTCTGCATAGGTCGCAGGCTCATCATTGTCTAACAATAATAAATCTCGCGCTTCGCGGAGCCTCGCCGACCTTCGTGGCTGTGGTGTTTCTATTGCCACGGGTTCCTCAACTTGTTCTGCTACAATAGCATCACTCGTAGAAGCATCCCCGACTGGCTCATCTTGAATTTCTTCAAGTCGCACCGACCTTCCACTCGTTCCCTTTGTGAGAAACTCTTTCTCTAGGAAAACACCGCTACGAGCGACAAACACTTTGCCCTCTTCTCGGTTGTAGAAGTAATACCCTAAGGTTTCCCTTGGGTATCCCACAAAAATGCACTTATCCGATTTGGGTGTTAGCTTGTCCGACTGAAGTCGCTTGACAAATGCATCACAACCCCAAATCTTTAGAAAAGACAAACTGGGATTCTTTCCAGTCCACATCTCATATGGTGTCTTAACTACAGATTTAGATGGTACCCTGTTTAGTGTGAAAGCTGCTGTTTCTAGCGCGTAACCCCAAAATGATAATGGTAAATCCGACTGGCTCATCATGGATCGAACCATGTCCAACAAAGTTCGATTACGCCGTTCAGAGACCCCGTTTCTTTGAGGCGTTCTGGGCAGCGTGAGCTGTGGAACAATTCCGCAACTCTTAAGATGATTGCTAAACTCGTGACTCAAATATTCACCTCCACGATCAGATCGCAAGGCCTTTATTTTCTTGCCACGTTGATTCTCTACCTCATTTTGAAACTCTTTGAACTTTTCAAAAGTTTCAGACTTATGCTTCATCAAGTAGACATAGCCATATCTACTGAAATCATCAGTGAAAGTAATGAAGTAGTGATATCCTCCTCTGGCTGTCGTGCTCATTGGTCCACATACATCAGTATGTATGAGTTCCAACAAGTCTGTCGCTCTCTCAGGATACCCCGTAAAAGGCGTCTTGGTCATCTTTCCAAGTAAACAAGCTTGACATGTCTCGTATGATTCAAAATCAAACGAAGTTAGAAGACCATCACCATGGAGCTTCTTCATGCGCTTTTCACTTATATGCCCCAAACGACAATGCCATAGATAGGTAGGACTCAAATCATTTGGCCGAAGCCTTTTAGCACTAACATTGTAAACACATGCATTATCAAGATTTAAAATAAATAACCCATTCACAATGGGAGCATCAGCCACAAACATAGCATTCTTAGAGATTACACAACCATTGTTTGTACTCGCGAATGAATAACCATCCCTCATCAAACATGAAGGTGATAAAATGTTTCGACCCATACTAGGAATGTAATAACAATTATTCAACTCCATGATAAATCCTGACGGAAGGTGAAGTTGCATGACGCCGACGAACAATGCAGCAACCCTTGCTTTATTTCCGACGCGAAAATCCACTTTGCCTTTCTGCACTTCTCTAGTCCTTATTAGCCCCTGCATCGAATTGCAAATATGAGCAACCGATCCGGTATCAAATACCCAAGAGTTAACATAAGAATCTGCGAGAAAAATGTCCACAACATTTACAACAAGCGTACCTGAGTGGGAAGTACTCTTACTGCCACTCTTCTTCAAAGAAGCCTGGTACTTGCTGCAGTTTCTCTTCCAGTGGCCATATTCGTGACAAAAGAAACACTCAGTGTCTCCTGCAGGACCAGCCTTTTGCTTGGGTGCAGGGTTTGGCTTAGGGATCGTATCCTTAGCCTTGCCCTTCTTCTTATGCCAAGAAGTGCCCTTTTTCTTGAAGCTAGGCTTGTTCTGCACAGCCATCATATGGCTATGCCCTGCACACATCTTAATGTCACATTCTGCTATTTTCAGCATCCCACATAATTCATTAAGGCCCCTCTCCACCCCATGCATATGGTAGTTCGAAATGAAATGCCCATAGCTAGATGGAAGAGATGCCAAAATGAAATCAGTGGCCAACTCTTGGCCTAATGGAAAACCAAGCTTTTCCAAAGTCTGACTATAACCAACCATTTTGATCACATGGGGGCCTACAGCTGCTCCCTCTGCCAGCTTGCATTCCACAAAGGACTTAGCGACATTGTACCTCTCAGTCCTAGCCTGAGTCTGGAACATGTCCTTAAGCGCAACGATCATATCGTACGCTTCCTGATCCTCAAACTGCTTTTGAAGATCAGGTTCCATGCATGCAAGCATAAGACAGCTAACCTCAAGAGATTCATCACATGCTTTCTTGTAGGCATTCTTAAGGGTAGCAGTTGCATTATCAACAGGTTCATCCAGGATTGGGGTATCCAGAACAGTTTCATTTTTCTCAGCCCTGAGAACAATTCTTAGGTTACGGACCCAGTCCGAATAGTTTGTTCCATTTAGTTTATCCTTTTCAAGAATCGAACGCAAAGCAAAAGGTGATGAATTGTTCGGTGCCATTGATCTACAACAAAAAAAATATGCAAAATACTAAGCCATGTAACCATGAAAGAGTAAAACATATTAAACAATTTAATAGCATATACTCCCACTTAAATCAACATCCCTCTATTGATACTAAGTGATTCAAGATCCACAATTAACAAGTCGACTAGTGAGCTTTAGCATCACTGCTAGAAGACAAGGTAAATCGGTAAGCAACCTTTGCTAATCATATCACATATGACTCTTGTTGTTGGGTGACATCTCTATGTCAAAACTAGGCGCCCAACCTTTATGCCCCAAGGTCCTTAACTGTTAAGATGACCTTGTTAAGCTCACCAACCCTTATGTGTGTAGGTATCCGATACAAACCCATCCAGCCAAGGAAAACCGTGGCACCCTAATTTCATAGACCCACCAACGATTGTACAGGGCATAGGATGGTGCAAGGTTTGGTTGGGAGGGCATGGTTTAACTTAAACTTTGTGAGGGATCGTTCTACTTCTATCATCTAAGCATGCATAGTAGTAAAACGTATAAGAATAGCATTCACATAGATGTGATACAGTATGGCCCATTTTCTCATGGTGATCTCCATCGCCATAGAACCTGTCCACCGTGATGATCTCCATCTTCATGCTCTATGCGAGCCATCCTCCAAGTGATGAGTTCTCCAAGAACTAATACAAGCTATTACTCCTAACATCTAGTAATCAAAATTACATGGTATTGGGATCATCACAAGTTGGCACGCAGGCCATTACAATAATTGACAACACATATGGCTCCAGCCGTGTTGCCCAACTCACGACACGCAGGTCATGAAAAATACATACATGCATCACATACATTATTGGGCCATACTGATCACATAAATCCTGCAAAAACAAGTTGTGCATAGAATCGCATTCTACCGGATCATGTGAAATCGTACCACCTATGAACCTTAACGAGATACAAAAAGGGGGCTACGACTAAGGGGGGTCTAGGGGGTCTCCCCCTGCGGGGTTCGAAGGGGCAGCGCCCCTCGCGGTACCTTTGTGAAAAATGAGAGATCAAATCTATACAATTTTCTTTAAGGATTTTGATCGGCAAATCAAATTTACCATAAACCGACCATAGTTCCGATTCGACCAAACTCCTTTGATCACGGTACGTCGATTCAGATCTAATTCCCGATTCGATCAATCATATTGATCTTCGCGTGATTCAGAAGGATTTATGTGTCACTGTCTACCCCGATGGCGGAAACCGACCGGTAGGGGTAAGTCGTTCGACGACCTTAGAATCACGATCACGGAAAGTAAGATCATAGATCAATCCAGAAACACCGCCATACAAACGATCATATCATTCATATCAATCTACATATCACCATATGCAAACTTCCCGAACCTATGACTGAATAGCATCGGCTCTGATACCACTTAAGGGTAACGGGTAGGCTACACTAGCGCAAAATCAAAATTTTCTACCGCGTCAACCAGGAATACTATTGTCATAGATCACAGGATTACCGCTAGACGCGCAGGTGCAGAACTCGATGAAGCACGTTGCGGCAGTGTAGATGTTCTACGTCTCCTCCTCGTCCTCGTCCCACGAGCAGCTCCCCTTTGCGCGGCTCGTCCAAGTGCTACAGATGCAGCACCTCCGAGGTATCCACACGTCCAGAGTGGAAGCCGTCACACGCCAAACTGCTAGGTCTGCGCGTGCAACACAGGCGGAAGAGGAGTGGCGGCTGGGTGGAAAAATCTCTCTTTTTCAGCTCGCCTCACTCTCTTATATAGGCATCCCTGGTGGGCTTCTACATTAGCAGCCCATTAGCAGCCTAAGCCTGGTCTAATTCGGATCCAATCCTCATTAGGCTTCCAGCCCCTAAAGTGTGCGACCCTATAGGTTCATACACGTATAGACATGACGCGAGTACACTTACTCTGTCAATAGTTGGTAGCGGCCTCTAACAAGACGTGCCAACTCCTAAACGCATATAAAGATCATTCGGACGAACCATCACAAGGTTGAGTACATGTCTTTCCCTTTGCCTCACGATATTTGGTCTAGCTCTAAGCTGACCTCTCTTTCTCGATACTGTGATTCAGAATCCCTTTACTAGGTTAACTCTTAACCATATGTAGCACGGCCATGCATTTCTGGATCCGATCACTCGAGGGGCCCAGAGATATCTCTCTCAAGTAGAGAGGGGCAAATCCCATCTTGATTGACCGATGCCTTGCAGCATGTATCAGGACAAACCCGAAAGCTACCTTTATAACTACCCAGTTACGGAGTAGTGTTTGATAGCCCCAAAGTAGGTCGATCCACATCTCAAGTACATGCGACAATCTCAGGTCTAAGGACAAAACGTACACGATGTGTAGAGAGAGCTGCAAGTATTATTGCTAGTCTCATGTTGGGTCAGTCCAACCCCATGTTCATAACATGTGTCCACATCATTGGTTTGACATCTCCATGTCAATGACTTGTGAAACATAGTCATCAACCAATCGATGTGCTAGTCTAATATTCACGTGTGTCCTCGCATGAACTCCGACTAGGGACAATTATTAGATAACCATACAAGTAAAGAGTTTCACAAACAATTCACATAATTGCCAATCAATACAAGTTGCCTGGTATATGGATATTCAAGGAACATTATAATAACTCATGGATACACATGAAATACAATCATCTCTATGATTGCCTCTAGGGCATATTTCCTTCAGCATAGTCTTAGCTGGAGGAAAAAATTTGTCAGAAAAAGATTAGTGCATTCCTCCCAAGATTTAATAGAGCCTTTAGGTAAAGCTAGCAACTAGTCCTTAGCCTTTCCTCTTAGAGAGAAAGGAAATAAATGTAATTTAACCGCATTTGGGTCAACATCCTTTATGCGCATCGTGTCGCAAATTTTAGTAAAAGTATTTAGGTGCAAACTTGAGTCCTCAGTAAATGAGCCTCCAAATTGGTTCTATTGGACCAAACTCGAAAGTTTAGGTTTAATTTCATAAGTTTTCGCATCAACAACGGGCTGAGTAATAGGTGCATGAATAAATTTATCAGTGGGAGTAGCATACTCCCCAAGATTCTTTTGAGCCATAGCGCTTTTCTTTTTGGTGTTTTTGAATAAGAGAAACAAATAAACAAGGAACTAATATATTTTTTGGATTTTCGATAGATAACAAAAAGCAAACTAATAACAAGAAACTACAAACAAAAATAAAACTAAAAACAAGGTCTCTAGTGACCTCACCAGGATATCTAATTGCTTCCCTGGCAACATCGCCAGAAAAAGGGTTGATACCTTCGATCCGGATTTGCGGATGCAGTATAGTAGCTTTTTCCCTAGTAGACCTAGATTTAATCGAATCCTTGGAAAACAATGCTAAAAGGAAAATAATAAGGCACGTTTACAAGACTTGTTTTTTCGCTTTACCTTAGTTAACCGGACCTTTCTAGTTTACTTTATAATGTGGGTTGTATCAATGGATGGAGATATGCCAGGGTTGAAGATTCACCTGCAGCTGCACATCACACTTGTAGGAAAATGCTGACCAGTAGCGCACCAAAAAACGAAGTCTGTTGCACACGGGGTGTGCGCCACTGATAGCAGAGTAGTCAGTTGCGCATTGGGACGTGCGCCACAGATAGTAGGTAAGTCCCTGGCGCACCACCTTTCTATGCGCCACGGATATTACCAGCAGCGCACACACAAGCACACCATGGTTAGTAGGGTGGTCAGTGACGCACCACCAATCCTTGCGCCACGGATATTATCAGCAACGCACGAGCACATGGTGCTCCACTAACATGGTGCACCACTGACTGTTCGGGTGTATTTTTTATTTTTACGGCAGGTATATACAGCAGTTATATACAACAATACACCAAATATGAATATAATCTAAGATATGAATTCAAAGTGTTGAAATACATCAAATATGAATTCAAGTGTTATTAGATTATTACACAAAGTGTGGTAGTACAAATTCGGTCGATCACATTACAAATTCGATCATCGCATTACACATGCATAACGCTATCACTCTAGACTATGATCGAATAGAGCATAGCGGCGACGACAAGGAGCAACACCGAGACCATGATGATCTTCATCCAGTTCTTCTTCCACATGTATCTCCTCCACGAGGCTACCGTCAGCTCTCTTGTCTTGTAGCCTTTGTAGCTGTTGCCGTTGAAGTTGTTCACTTGTGTCTAAAAGTCCTCCCACTCCCATAGACCCCTGGAACCTGACCCCTCTATACCACGTACCACTTCTCCATCTCTATAGACATGCACGTAGTATATGTTATACAACAAAAAGAATGGCAAACTACAAACATGTTTGCATTATCAGAAAAATTAGCAAAGATTCATAACCGATAAATACAATATAGCACCGATGATGATCATATTCGGTTTGTTGTGCATCATGAGCATCTTCGGTTGAACGGTACTACCCTTCGGCTAGACAGGGAGTGCCTCTATGGCCAGCTAAAGGGAGATGCCTGAGGACTGGATCCTCCCGCATCTCCCTGAAGCTGGCCGTAGTGTTGTCCTTGGTCTCGCACACCATCTTGGAGTTTATAACTTGTCTACCTAGATCAAAATATGCTGGGGAGCTAACTAATCTCACATATTAGGGAGTGCCTCTATGGCCAGCTTCAGGGAGATGCCTGAGGACTGGATCCTCTGGCATCTCCCTGAAGTTGGCCGTAGTGTTGTCCCTCCTCTCTCACACCATCGTGTTTCACATATTAGGGACTAGTACATCTATGGCCAGTTTGAGGGAGATTCCGGCGGGCCGGAGGACTGGGCTCCGCTGGAATCTCCCTCAAACTGGCCGTAGTGTTGTCCCCCCTCTTTCACACCCTCCCGGCATCGGTGGTGTCACCTATGTACCACGTACCACTTCACCATCTCTGTAGACAAGGCATGCATAGACAAGACATGCATCAGAGAAATGAGCACACATTCATAAACTTAAAATAAATATAGCACCGACGATGACTATCATATAAGCAAGTCCAACATCGACCGTCAAGGGTTTTACTAGCCCTGGGTAGTTAATATTGTTTATGACACACACGTCAGGATCTTAGAGTCTAGAGCTGTGGTTAGGTTTCTACCTTAATTACTTTCTTGTACTTACGGATGTTTGCAAGGGGTATAATCACAAGTATGTATTAGTCCTAGGAAGGTTGGTACATTAGCACAGGTTCACCCACACAACACTTAGCAAGCTAATGAAGATTAATCAACTATATGAAGCGAAAGCATTTGACAGTCTTCCCATGTGTCCTCGAGAACGTTTGGTCATCTTAAGTAAGACAACCGGCTTGTCCTTTGCTGAATAAAGGATTGGGCCACTTGCTGCATTTATTCTTATTATCTTTTATTTACTCGTACTTTATTTACTTGCATTATCAAAAACCCATAAAAATCCATTTGCTAAGTATTTGCAGAGAATTCCTGATCCATACCACTAGCCAGCACCTTCTGCTCCTCGTTGGGTTCGACACTCTTACTTATCGAAAATACCGCGATACACCCCCTATACCTGTGGGTCATCAGCGTCCTGTGGGAAAACATGTTGGGGATCATAATCAGATGGAAGTCGATTAGATTGAGACCAGCAATGGTGTATGAAGTCGGGCCTACGATGAAGCATAAGTTACCTTGGTGAGGGCATCGAGCTCGACTAATGTGGACACGCGGGGCTGTGTCACATCCTGCTCGGGTGCATCACGAAGCAACACCGGCTGCGCGTTGGTGTTGGGCGCCGCCGGCTGCGCGTTGGTGTTGGGCGCTAGCGGGCTCAACAATGCGATCGGCTGCGCCAAGGTGTTGGAGGGTAGGGTCACCAAGTTCAGCGACACGTGTTGGGACGCGTTGCTGCCGGACACGCTAGGCACCGGTATCGGCCCAACTCCACCAACAACATACCACTGGGCTAGACCCTCCCACAGCTGAGGAGGAATGATCTCGCGCAACCTTTCTTCCAACTTTTCCTCCATTTAGGCCTCCATTTGCGCAACTAGGCCACTTTAGCATTGAGATCTGCGATCTCCTGTCTCTGCTCAGCGTCCAGCTTGGAATTTCTCTCCTTTTTGATCTTTGAGTCCTCTTTAAAGTGGACGCCGACTTTCGTGGTCAGCCCATAGCCGGGAACACATCCACCGGACGTCATCTTCATGTTATTGGGCCTCTTCTTGACAAGGTTCACCGCCCTGTTGAAAGGAGTGACCCATGGCTCTAACAGCCCTGTGGTGGGGGAACTTGCCTCAGCCGCTATTTCATCTTTGTGCAAAAGGAAGGTGAACCCATTTTTAATTTTGGCTTCATTATTGATCGCCCAATCGAGTTGAGATCCACGTGGTTAGTTGCTTACCAGGTGTTTCTCGAATTTCAGCACATCCTCATTTGTGGTTTTGAATTCCTTTGTTATGGGGAATAGGAAGTAGCGGGCCCGCACAAAGTTCCTCACCTGATCATCCATGAATTTGTCAAACATGTTTGGTTTACCAAGGCGCCTAAGCTCAGCGTCCTCCTTCTCCCAAATTGGGTTTATTCCTCTATAACCTCCGCTCCCAAGCCTGTGGTTACCTATGTTCTGGTCATGCAGTCTCTTCCCCCACGTCGCCCATTCTTTTGCGTTATCGGTATCCAACTCCTCCTTAAAGAGGAGATAGTCATCGTGTTCGAGCAGTGGCTCGTGCTTCTTTATCTCCTCCCAGCTTTTATTTTTGTCTATCCGCTTCTTCACTCGGGTTCTCCAGTTGCTCAAGAGGGTGCTCATCTTTGTGAGGGCCACCTTGTTCACCGCATTGTTCATGACCTCAAGATTATCATAATCATGGGGGAACTTGTAGCATCTGTGAAGCTTCTACATGAGGAGCTGGACTAAATATGCATTGCCGGGATCTCGGAGGTTCCTCGTGTTGACCGTCAAGGTCTCTTGTACAATGCACCCGAGTTGTATCCCGTACCCAGCGGCAAGTGCTGCAGGCGCCACGGGTGCACCGCTCACTGTCACTTCGGTGAATTCCTCGCGCTCCGTGCCGAGCGTCGATGGGTCCCGATTCTTCATCATGGCCTTCTTCTTAGCTACTAGGGTGGCACCACCATCCGTCTGTCTGCTGGCATTGGTGCGTTCGCCGGCATTGGTGGTGTCATCCTCGGCACCATCGGTGCGTTCGCCGCCGGCATCGGTGGTGTCATCCTCATGGCCATCACTCGTTCCCGCATCGTCGTCACCCTCCATGTCTTCTTTGTCGTCGGCCATGGTAACTATTTCCTGCTCCTCCTCCTCCCTCTAGGAAAGCCACCAAAACAGCATGTTGGCCTTCCGGGCTTCTTCTTCAATAGTCATTTGCTTCAAAGTGCCGGCCCCACCATTTACTTGTCTGGCCGACATCTTTGCACTAAACAAGTATATGCAACTAATTAGTACAAGAGAAACCGATCGAAAATTTGACAGCACCTACCCTAAAAAAGGCTACCTAGGAGTGCCCATTTCTCCTCGAAACAGAAATGAATCAACATTTCGGGAGTAACAAGCACTTGGTTTGGAATCCCTGCAACAATTGACAAAAAACTGCCCACCACCAAAACTGATTCACAAAAGCATGCATACACAGAGATCTGCTAGAGTTCACTTTTTTCACTCTTCTATAAACATTCTGGATATATTGACATAGAAGTATAAATAATGCTGCTAGACATAAAGAACAAAGATAACTTTGAACACTAAATAATGCTGCTGGACATAAAGAACAAAGATAACTTTGAACACTAAATAATGTTGCTGGACATATTCAGTCTACACAGGTACAGTACATGCTATTTTGATGTTTCAATATACAGATGGGTAAAACTGATTCAATTATTCAACATACCAAGAATACTAAGCACTAAAAATCTGAGACATAATAGCTGGAGGTCACTTTTCAAAGGGTAACCAATGTCCATCTATTTTCTCTTATGAACTCACTGGTCTAGCACAAGTGGCACCCTCATCCTCTAAGGTGCTCAAATAAAAGCTTCTTTTTAAGGCCACACAAAAACAAATTATAGTAGGATGAACCAAGCCAACTAATTTGGATCTGAGGGAGTAGCACAAGTGTGCTCATTAATACTAACCAAGAGATGGACTGACTAAGCTTTTAGATAACAATTTTTTAGATAGCAATGCAGTGACTAAGCCTAAATCCAAAATTTCTAGACTTTGAATAATTGGTTTTCTGATTACTAAACTATGCAAGCTAAGCTTGTTAATCTGATCCACAAACAACAATTGATGGAGATTCACGTGTTCATCTTTAACAGGACAACATGTTCTTGTCCAAATATCATCCATCGAAACCATTCTCTCAATAGGAAATAAGCTGTTGATAATTAGCAACAATCAACACACATCCAAATTGAGGAATTACTGCATCACTTGTCGCGTAAAATTGCATTCATTGGCTTGACACTAATGTTACTGTATGTGTACTGAATCTACAAGATGGCCTTCCTGCTTTAGGAATAGCACTTTATTCTGGCTGAAAAGACCATTTTGGATCGCAAACTAAGTACTACTCTGCTGTACATTGTTGTAAACCGTGCATTGTGTTAATAGGAAATAAACTTCTAATAAGTAATCAACAACGACACACAACCAAATCAAGGAATTGCTGCATCATTCCTGTTCCAGGTAAGCGTGACAATCAACAGGAAAAGGATCATAGTTTCAACACAAGGATCACAACACTTAACAAGTTTCGACACAAGGATGTCAGATAGATGAACCAACAACAAGTCACAAAAGCTTCTTGTCAAAAAAAAGTTGCAGCAACAAATCGTGTTGCTGCATATCATCCATCCAAAGCATTCTGTCAACAAGTTTCAGCACAAGGATATCAGATGAACCAATAGCAAGTCACAAAACTTCCTGTCAGAAAACAAGTTACAGAAACATATCGCTGTTGTTGCATATCATCCATCGAAATCATTCTATCAATAGGAAGTAAGCTACGGTAAGTGCTAATTAGACACAATCAACACACATCTAAATTGGGGAATTACCGCAATAGCTACCAATAGTACGAATTCAGCCTAAAGAAAAACTACAGTTCAAGAACGCATCTGACAGTACAGTACTAGGGACCGACACGAGGAATTGAACTGATGCTAATCGCGATTCCATGAATTCGGTCCACCAACGCTAACTCTAACTTGTAAGCATCCACCGCCATCTTGCAGCACATCTAAGCTTAACCCTAGCAAGAGAGGGGAGGGGAGGGGAAGGGAGAGGGAGGCTCATACCTGGAGAGGTGGCGGGCGGAGGGAGGTGGTGGCAGACGGAGGCAGGTCATGGCGGCACGCAGGTGAGGGGCGTTTGCGAGGAAGCAGAGGGGCGCTAGCGTCTTCTCTGCTAGCGAGGAACCAGAGGAAGCAGAGGAAGGGGTAGGGGCATCGGCGTCTTCTTCGCGCGCGTCTTCTTCGTCTTCTCCGCCAGCGGTGGGGAACAGAGGGAGGCACGGTGGCGGTGGGGAACAGATCGAGGGGGGCAGTAACGGCAGGGAGCAGACAAAATCGACTAAGTGTCGAAGAGGAAGAAGCAGATGCGCCATTTTGAGTTCGGTGTACAAACTCAGTGGCGCACCGATTCGGGATACGCCACTAAGTTTGTACACCTAACTCAAAATGACGCGTGGTGTAGTGTTGACAACAACACTAGCATGTCCTACTGGTTAGCAAGGTTTAGTTAAGTTAGAACCCCTTAGGTGCTAGGTTCGAATCCTACACCCCCACTTTTTTATTTTTAATTTAAAAATATATTTAACAAAGTAATTTGGAATTACTGTTTGGCCTAGTAATATTTACTCATTTAGAAACAATTGTTTAGTATTTTTAAAATATGAACAATTCAACATTTACAAATATAAAAGCAAAAAACACATGTATACAATTGCAAGTAGACAAATAATTATTCCAAAAAACCACGAATCATGTATATATATGATTATTGTGCCAAAAAAACCATATGTATGTCCTACTGGTTAGCAAGGTTTAGTTAAGTTAGAACCCCTTAGGTGCTAGGTTCGAATCCTGCACCCCCACTTTTTTCTTTTTAATTTAAAAATATATTTAACAAAGTAATTTGGAATTACTGTTTGGCCTAGTAATATTTACTCATTTAGAAAACAATTGTTTAGTATTTTTAAAATATGAACAATTCAACATTTACAAATATAAAAGCAAAAAACACATGTATACAATTGCAAGTAGACAAATAATTATTCCAAAAAACCACGAATCATGTATATATGATTATTGTGCCAAAAAAACCATATGTATGTATCATGTATAGTTTTGTCGACTTGATGCACGTGCACACACATTGTCACACACAAAAAAGTCACTTCTTGCGATGTCTCGTCACGGCGATCTTCTTGCCCTTCTTCGTCGCGGTTGAATAATTTAGCCTTGGAACATGGGGATTTCTTCTCGTGTACGGATATCCTTTAGAGGGTAGTGTGGTCTTCCTTCTTCCTGATGCAACACTAGGTCTGTTGAAGTACTTGTCAAATTCCTCTTCTATCTTTGGATCACCGTACTTATCGAAGTCTTGTTCGCTGGCCGCTCCCTCCATTCCGATGATGCTCCTTTCCCCCCTCCTAACAACAACATGGCTAGGCCTTATAGGGTCGGTAATGTAGAAGCATTGATCCACCTGGCAAGCCAGTACCCATGGCTCATTTTTCGCCTGGACGTTCGCGCCAGATGTCTTCGATGATTTGGTTCGGGTATAACCATCGTGGTGAAATATCAGCCTTCTTTTTCGACGTTCTTGGCCCATCTGACCCAGAACATCGGCATCTTGTCTCCACATTAGTCGAGTTCCCAGATCTCCTCGATCCTACCGAAGAATCTCTCCTTGACAGTGGATTCCTCATCTGCGTAGGATATCATCGTGACTCCCGAGTTCTAATATTCGCTGTTCTTGTCCTTTTCCTCGGTGTAGAATGTGTAACCGTTGATGTCGTACACCTGATAGGTCCTCACATTCATCACAGGGCCCTGTGACAAGGTGAATATGAGTTTTTCCTCATCCGTAGAAGGTCTGTTACCATGATAAAGCTGGAGTAGCTCTTTCTTGAACCAACGCGTGAAGCTGGAGTTGTGCTCTCTAGTCACGTTTCCCTTAGTCCATCGTCGTCCCGTGTCCCTAAACATCTTCTCAATTAAGCTTTTGTGCTCTAGCACCCATGGTTCGACCAACTCTATGTGTTGTAGCGTGACTTGATGTGCCTTGTCATAGTCTGTGTGTCGACCAGTGAAGACGATATGCATTGGGGCGTGGCCCTCGTGGTGACCACATCCATCGAGCCTCTCGAGGTGCCTCTTGATTGGCAGACCAACCGGGCCGTCGTCATCCTCATTTCGTAGATAATTCCGACAGAACGATATGGACTCGTACGTTAGAAAGCCCTTGGCTATGCTTCCATCTGGACGGTTCCTATTGCGAACGAATCCTTTGTGAATGTCATCTAGCCTTTCAAACGGCATCTTGTTGTGTAGGAATAGCGGCCCAAGGTGGATGATATCATCCACGAGGTGGACTAGCAGATGCACCATGATGTCATGGAACATGTGGGGGAAGTAAATCTCGAGCTCGCATAGTATCATGATGACCTCTTCTTGTAGCCTGTCGAGCTGCTTCACACTGATCGACTTCCTAGAGATTACGTCGAAAAAGTTACAGAGCCCAACAGCGTCTCACGTACGTGCTTGTCCATTATCCCTCGGATAGCAACCGGAAGCATCTGCGTCATCAGCACGTGGCAGTCATGAGATTTCATCCCAGAGAACCTCTTCTTTGTTTCTTCCAGATATCGAGATATCTTCCCTCCGTAACCGATAAGAAGTTTGGTTCCGACGAGAACGTTGAAAAACTGCTGGAGCTCCTCCTCACTAATAGTGAAGCAGGAAGGGGGCAGTAGTAGTCATTCCTCTTAGCCCTTTTGCGCCGACGACCTTGAGTATCTTGCATCTGAGCATCATCACCGTCGTCATCATCATCGGGGCGTCCTCCATGAAGTTCTTCCTTTATGCCCAGCTTGATCAGGTCGTTTCTTGCCTTTGGACCATCTTTGGTCCTCTCCGGCATGTTGACAAGAGTGCCAATCAGACTCTCGCACATGTTCTTCGTGATGTGCATGAGGTCAAGGCTATGTGGTGTGTGGAGGTATTTCTAGTACGTCAGGTCCCAGAAAACAGACCTTGCTTTCCATACACCCAGAAGCGGCTTTGTCCTCAGACGCTTCTTTCCTGGCGCGGGGCACTCTTTCCATTTTTCCAGCAAGTCGTTGATATCCTCGCCGCTCCTCCTAGGTGGGGCTGTTTCGAGCTCGTCCTCACCATTGAATAGACCTCCGTGTTTTCTCCATGGGTGATCCGCGGGGAGCCACTTTCGAATCCCTAGGAACACGGTTTTCTAAGACCTGGGATCCCTCGGTAGCTGCATATACGGGGTTTTCTCCATGCACCTGACGCATGCACCGTGTCCGTGGTTCACCTGGCACGACACATATCCCAGACCAAGATAGTCCTACACCGTCGTGATCAACGCGGCTCTGAGAGGGAAATATTATTCTGTGTAGGCGTCCCACGTATGGGCTGGCGTCTCCCACAGTGCGGCTAACTCCTCTTTCAACAACCCGAGATACATATGCATGTCGATACCCGGTTGTTTCGGCCCCTGAATAAGAATACTCATGTGTATGTACCTTTGCTTTGTGCATATCCAGGCGGGGAGATTGTATGGCCATACAAACACGGGCCAGGTGCTATCCGTGCTACTCTGGTTTCCAAAGGGATTGAGTCCACCGGTGCTCATACCCAGCCTAACATTCCTGGCATCGTCCTCGAACTCCTCTTCGAACTCCATGTCCAATGTGTGCCACTGGCTAGCGTCTATGGGGTGTGTTAGGATCTTGCCCTTCTCTGGATCCTCTTCGGGCTTCTCCCTTTCTGCATGCCATTGCATGATATTCGCTTTCTTAGGGTCTACGAAATACCGCTGCAGACGGGGAGTGATAGGAAAGTACCATACCACTTTTTGAGGAACTTTCTTGTTCCCTCTCTTGTATCGTGCATGGCCACACACCGGACATGTGGTTTTATCCTTGTACTCGCCCCGATAAAGTGCGCAGTCGTTGAGGCAGGCGTGGTATTTGACGTACGGTAGATCGAGAGGGCACACGACTTTCTTGGCCTCATCGATACCTCTTGGAAATGTGTTCCCCTCAGGAAGTATATCATGCCAGAATTCCATGATATGGTTGAAGATCACGTCGGTCCATTTGTGTTGCACCTTCATCTCTAGAGCCTTGAGGGTTACATTTAGGCGTGTATGCTCGGGCCGACACCCAGGATACAACAGAGTAATCCTGTCTTTATCCATTTGCGCCAGCTTGGCTTTCTCTCTAGCAGCAGCTTTGTCATTGCTCGTCTCCTTGAGGAGCAGTTCTTGAAAATGAGGGTTCCGTAAAGCTGAAGTTAGCAGTGTCTGCGTGTCCACGTCTTCTCCACCACCATCGGATCCGGCATCTCCTTCATGATGATCATGATCATGTCCATGAGCATCTTCTTCATCATAATCATGTTCGGTGTCTTCGTGAGCACCATGTCCTGCCAGTGCCCCATTGTTGACATCCTCGTCAATATAGTCGGGCATGAAACCACCCATAAGCAAGTGCTTCTCCAATGTCCCAGAATCAGGTTTGATTAGGGTACCAAGTTTGCATCTCTTATAAGGACATCTTATCTCGGTCATGTTGTTCTGAATCATGACGGCTGTCGCGCGTGCCTTGTGTCTAGCCACCATAGCTTCGCTCATCTGACGCACCATGGTTGCCTGTGCGGCGGTATGGAGCAAAAGGGAATATTTAGAACCATGCATGCAAAAATTCAGCATGACGTTCCCTATAAATAGGACAGATGAGTAGTGCAAAATTTTGCCAAAACAGAAATGAATCAACAATTCGGCAAACATTCATTGCACCACACACACCGGCACCTACACAACACAAAGCTTACACAAGAATACAAGCATATATCCATGTAAACATCGTCTCCCGAGCCAACACCGTCATCCGCACACACAAAAATAGAAGCATATATATATCCATGTACACAAGAACACAAGCATATATCACAAGAACACAAGCATATATACTGCCAACATCGTTGTCCACACACACAAAACAAGCACAAGTTACACCGAGACGAGAGAGGCCACGCAAGAGAGCGTGTGGTGTGGTTAGTCAAACTTGATATGGAGGAGAGGAGAGAAAAGGTGTGTGCACTTACTTTAGTGGATCTACACGGTGGAGAGGAGTTTCCTTTATAGATCCATCCAACCCAAAGAGGTTTTGGCAACTTAAAATGGAGAAATTGTTGGAGAAAATGAGGTGAGGAGGAGGAGCAACTCGAGCTAGATCTAATGGAGATGGGGAAAGTGAACTAGCTAGTGGAGGGTAGGGGAAAGTGTGCCACCTTTTTGTGTGGCTAGCACGACATATCCGTGGCGCACCAGCTACACGGTGCGCCACTAACTACAAATACCCGTGGCGCACCTCTAGAACGTGCGCCAGACGGATGGGCCCACAAACACCCGTGGCACACATGAATACCGTGTGCCACTGATAAACCCACTATGCGTGGTGCACGACCCAAACAGCACGCCGTGGATGTGTTGCCCATGCACGAGGTCAACCGACAGCGCTGGGGGCCACTTTATGGTGGTGCACCGTTTGGGTCGTGCGCCATGGGTATGGTAAGGTCAGTGACACACTGTCTGCCGCGTGCGCCACGGGTAATTATCCATGGGGCACAGATTTAGTGTGCACCACTGATAAGGACCCTATGGATAAGCATTTTCCTACTAGTGTCATATGGGATAAAGATAGTAATACGCATATTCATGTGTAATGATTTAATATAGATAAAATTTATGGATAACACATCCTGATATACTAGATCCCCTACGAGTCACATGCATAGCAATAGTCTTCTGATCCAACCGTTTGCACCACGAAGCACCGTGCTACAGACAATTATTAAGTGAAAACATAGATCAAAGCCTTAAGAAGTGATGTTGCTATCTTTCCCCAATGGATCGCTACTCCCCTTTCTGTCACTAGGTTTCCTATGAGATTTCCGCTAACCAAGTATCTCACCTCAAGCCTTTATCAACCTCTAGGATCTTGGGTACCTACAAGTCCATACATCGAGAAAAGAGACAAATCTCTATTCAATCAATACACAGTACTCTCATAGATTAGATGCACATAATCGCTGCGAGGTTTTACCCCAACCCACAGCCCGTGAGGACTATTCACTCATAACAATAAGATCAAAGATATAAAATATTGTGCAGAATACTTAGATTGAAATCAAATATTCTTACATTGGTCGTCGAATCACAAGGAGATCTCAAGTACAAGCTAATGGCTATGGCTATGGAGAGGACGGATGAGGGAGAGTATGAACTATGATGGTGGATCTCCTTTGGTGGTGTTGTGATGCAATCTAAGAATGATGGCCCTCTGCGCGGCGGCTGGAACCTCAAAATATATAGGCGCCTTCACAAAAGTTGTAGGGTTTGACGAGACGAAGCCAATGCCACCTGGTATGGATAGACCGTACAAGCGGACCTTTCCCGCACCAATGGTCGTTATGACCTCTGTCGACTGGTTTTGACTCCGGAATTACTTGGCCGTGTCAACTTCTTCATTCATGGATCCTGATTTCGCCTTAAAAGCATCATTTCCTGCACAACACAATTAAAAACAATGGATTGCACATCTTTGCAATAATTAGTCATCAGTGGCAAGTCTAGAGAGATTCTTGGTCAATTACTTGACTAAAAACAAAGTTTAAACACGGAGAAATATGGCCATTTTCACAGGCATCATATGGGTTCGATGACCACCCTCAAGTGCCCCATATTGGATCATGTGTCTGCGTTTGTGGTGCGTATATGGGAGAATAAGGCGAGCCTTTTGTGGCGTCGGTGTGTGATGTGCCTTCACATCTTGTGATAAGGCCTTGCGTCGCGTTGGGTGTGCATCGAGCCACCACACCTCAAGGTGAGCCATTTGTGGCATTCGGAGAGTGTTACGCTGCCGCACCTCTCCAACAAAGACGTAGCTTTTTTGAAGTGAAACTCAGGATAAAATCATTGTCCCTGCATGTCTCGGTTATTTATATACCCGAGCTCTTTACTTATGCACTCTTTCTATCACCTTATTTTTTGTATTGCTTAATATAGGTTGTTGGTGCACTTAGTTGACTCTAGTGAATTTTGGTTTTGTGCTTGATAAATTAAACACTAGTTTTATTCCGTATATATTAGAGCCTTAATCGTAGCTATTTTTAAATGCCTATTCACCCCCTCTAGGAGACATCTGAATCCTTTCAATTTTAGTATTTTAGCGCGCTCGCCCTTTTATGCTTATTTCACCAGTATCCTAGATTTCAAGAGGTTTATGGACAAATCAATTGGGGCTATCATTTTTGGAATAAATATGTCGATTAGAAGACTTAAAAGCCTTCCATACAAATATCTTCGCACCTGGGAGAAAATCTAGGGAGAAAATAAACAAAATGAGATGTATTGGTACTCAACGAGAACTTGTTTGGTCGGGGATGACCATACCGTTCAACCGTACCATGTGCCCATGGGATGGCCTCATCAAATACTTTCACCCTGTATGATCCGATAAGAGATCAGGCCTATAAAGACACCACAAACCATCAAAATATCACCCCCGAAAGGGATTTGGAGGGTAAACTTGTAGAAGGACATCCATCTCAATTGCTGCTCATGTTTTGGAGTCTTAGCCATCGATCTTCATCCTCATCCACTAAATATCCATCACCATCTTCATCAACAATGTATTCATCACCATTTACCCCATTCATATCGTTGTATTTCCAAATACATCAAATTTGTAGCGTATTCATTCATCCCTTAACTCCATTTATATTATCATGATGATGTTGATTTCCCCCATAAGTGAGTAGTTTCCTTTGTTCTTGGGGAGATGGAGAAACCCTAGCACTATTATGAACTGAAATAAAAATTATTTGTGTCTCTATTTGTAAAAGTGTGTATTCAATTATCTTTCTTGATATTATGTGAATGTCGAATGCACAATATTTTCCCTTCATGGACTTGAGAGGGGATTTTCGTAAGTGTATGGCTGATGTTAGTAGTGTTAACTGAGATATTACGCTACTCTCAAAGGTCATGCGTCAATGGGGATAAGGGGGATCCAAGAGGCTATATCGACAGCCATGGAGTAACCTATAAATGCTAGTAAAATCAGGCAAACTTGTTGTTGATGACTAGCTGCGGTTTAAGGTGACATGACCGAGAATTCTGGGCTCACATGTATTTGGGACTCCATCCATGTGCATGAATACAAATAATACATACATAACCTAAGCATGTTCTACTAAAATGCTAGTGGTGGAACCAAAACTCTCGAGAATGCTTTAGTCCTATTGCAATCTCATCATAGTTTATCGCATACTCAATGTTGGAATCAAACACAACTTATAGGTAAACTCTGGTAAATCCATAACAAGAGGCATAAAGACCAAGCAACAACTCTCTATGGTTTGATAATCTTACTTCAAGACTAGTTACATACAAATTGTGCACTTGCAGGCATCAACGATGATGATGACGAACTCTCGTCTACTCAGGCAAATATCTTTGGGTATGACCGGCCTTTGTACCGATGAACTAGGGTTCTTCATAGGTAGGATTGTAGTTTTAACCTGTTATGTTCTGTTTAGGTTATTATAATTGATCAATGAGGTTATTATCATTGATATGTTTAGGTTATTATTGTTGTTCTATTTAAGTTATTATGGATATTCTATGTTTGAATTATTCATTGAATGTTGTGTTAAGAACAATTTGTGTTTACATTATTTTGTTTAGGTTATTGAGAATGTTTTCTATATATTATTGTGAAAATTATATTTAGAACAATTTGTGTTTACATAATTTTGGTTTATGTTATCTTTAATTTGTCTCTTAGGTTTGTCAATGTGCTATTTAGAACAATATGATTGTGTTCCGTCATTACTCATGTTGTTTTGATATAGTTGTCAATCCGATTAAATTGGTCATGCAGTTTATTGTATAAATACATTTCGGTTACACTAGATAAGAGATACTCTCCATAGGGGCCAGAGAAACTATCACTGGTCACGTGACCTCCTTATTATAGTGATCGAACGGTGTTTCAAGCAGATGCCGCGAGTGCTCAATGTGAAAAAATAGTCTCAAACTAGTGACAGCCTAGGACAAGTCAAAAGTTAGGGCCATCGATACTAGGGAAGTATCATAGGTTATATCATGCATGACATGTTGACAAAAAACTGATGTGGAAGTATCATAGGTAGCAAGACTTGATAACATTTTGTAAGATGTGTAAAAACAATTCTCCATGATGTGAATTGGACTATGTATGAATGAAATTTTTTACGTCTCAGTCTCAGTGCTTGTGCTGTCGCTATTTTGATGTGGAGTGAAATAAAAAATACTATAATTGACGCACGAAAAAAGCTCTGCACAACCATGTCGAATAAGAACGACGCAACTGATGACCCTGACCTTAAGGAAACAGAGAAATGACGAAAACCGTTGCCAATAAACCCCCCTCATTAGTGATGGTTATTGTCTTTGTTGCAAAGGAGGCCTTCACATCAGTAATAGGGTCCCAACAACAAACCTTTTTCTGTTAATGAAGGTTTTTTTACTCGTGTTAATAGTGTCACTCTGAACTAGTGCTCCAACGGGCCACCACGCCGACTAACCCTGCTGGTCGTCCTACTGTGCCCTTATCGCGGTTGCCTCCATCCCACTCGGAGGCGTGGTGGCCACCGTCTCCTTGTGCGCGCCTTCCTACCTAGGTCCTCCTCACTCGTGGACTCCGTCTTCCTCGTCACGCGGGGAGCCGCCACCATACTCTGTTGTCGCTGCCATCCGGTTTCCCATATACACGGTCGGCAGCACAGGCCTTCTCACACACGCCTTCTCTTTGTCCTCCACATGGTTGCGCCTCGATCGAGAGTAGTAGCCCTAGGGGCAACAACACGGGGCGCAGAACGATGTCTTGTCAGTGGGGAATTGGGGAAGAGGAGTCAGTGTGGTTGCATCGTTCGAAGGCAATGCCTAAGGAGGCCCATGACCAGAATCGGTTGCGGGAGGACTGTTCACAGGAGGTTAGGGAAAGAAATCAGTAAGGATGGAGCGAGATGTGCGGAAATCCACCTTTTCTCGCATGTGTAGATGCACCCACCGCCCAAAAAACATATTCTAAAATTTCTGGAAAAACAATCCGGGTGCAAGAAACTATGTTCGCACACAAAGTTTCACTAACAAGGATATTTTTTGTAGCATGTGTATAAAAAGATAAATTTCGGTGCTCCAAAATAGCTATTCACAAGATTTTTTGTTGTTGTTTTGACACATGCCACAAAAAGTCCTTTTTCGCCAAAATTTGCGTGCAAACATAGAATATCTAGATGTACACCCAAATTCTTTTTCGGTTTTTTTGACATTTTTAAATACATTTAAAATGTGTTTTCATAATAGGTGCATCTAGACCCATGAGACAAAACACCATGTACCAAGATGTGGAGTAAGAAGATATAACCATAAAAGAGACACACTTAGCGGTGGCCCCACATCTAAGAAAGGTGGTACTTGGCGATAATGCCAATTTGTTGCTTAAGATCACATAAAAGTTGCTAAACAAAATGCTAGTTTGCATAGTTGAAAATTGCCTCACTAGAAGCATATTCATCAAATTCTTAAGTTGTGTCTAGTTGTTATGAAAATGTGTACAGGTTTTGAAGTGGGCATCGCATCCCGAAGACGATCTCGGAGAGACACCGAGAAAGTCCAATCGACACGGATGAAGAAGTCCTAAGCTTATTGGGGAGGTACACCAAGGATCCATCCGACCATGGGCGGGGAGGTACACCATGGATCCATCTGACCATGGCCTCCCGCAGTGGGAGGACCTCGATCCAACATGAATAGGGAACTTCGTTGTATCGATAGCAACTTCACAACAACAATTGACAACTTTATAATAGCATTAGGCAACTTCACAAACAATGATAAACAACTTCGTAGCAGCACTAGACAACTTGAGTGTAGATTTAGACAATTTCATTGTAGCGGTAGGCAACTTCACAACAAATAAAAGCAACTTAGCATCTTCAAAACAAGTAGACATAATTCAACTTCACAACAACTAAAAATAACTTCATAACAACTAAAACCAACTTTACAACAACAAACACCAAAGTACACCTTGCACTACAGGGTCAGGCCCCAGAAACGCGATAATTACCATATTTCTAAGAAACATTCAGTTCTAATTTGGCCTACATCCATGGCTTTTATCCCGGATCGCCTTCTATACACGTCCGCCCCTGTTGTACGTGTTGCACTTGCACACAACCCATAGCCAATATTTGAAGCGATGAGTGTAGAACACACCATTTGATTACAAACAAGTGTGGCATGTTCACTATCAAGAAAATCCTCATAGCAATCTTGATTAGCCTATAACCTAAACCCCATAACATGATTAGGACTATATTTCTCACTCGGTTAGCTTGCTAAAAAAGGCTTACATTGTGGAATGGAGGGAATATTTACTAAGTTAGTTCTTTCATGTATAGTGATGTGGCGTCAACGTTATCTTTGGTCATGCCAAATAGATCTTTTGTTGATGTGGAGTAGCTAAAGGATTGCTAATGCCCATCAACACTAGATACAAGAAAGAACAGCATGCTCTACATTATATTAATAGTCATCTCAGGATGATATGTAGAGCACAAGAAAGAGATGCCTTCTCAACCATCATATGCAATGGTTAGAGCCTTTGTGCTACCAAAACTCTGCGATAATACTCCCCAAGAGCCCAGATAGGGAAGATGTTCCTGAACTGGGCATAAGTGAGCATGAGGTTGTGGTTGGTAGCTCCGATAATGTCCTGTCAAGTGAGTAAACGTACCAAAGTTACTCGACAACTACTACAATATATATATACATCTCCTAAAACTGAAAAGTACAGTGTGGCAAATTGTAAAATCCCCCATATTGAAATACTGAACACATGTTGCATTTTATATTGGAGTTTATACAAGCCTATCCCTATTTCTCTGTAGATGTATTATTGTTCCACTATTTTCCCTTACAAGTACTCCCTCCATCTCAAAATATAAAATGTTTTATCTTTGTGAAAGGAGTGTATCTAGACTTCTTTTAGTGTTTTGGTTCACTCCAAACCTAGATGAACCTACGCACTAAAAGAAGTCCAGATACATTCCTTTCACAAAGCTAAAACATCTTATATTTTGAAACGGAGGGAGTACATGAGTTCCCTGCAATTAAAGTAAAATGGGGAGGGAAAACCTATATACGTGTATGACTTACTTGCTGAGGGAACTCTCCGTCCACGGATTGGAAATTGATCAGAACCTTGGCTGCTCTATGTAGACATGCAGGATCTCTTTTACCCTGCTCAGTCGAACAACATGTGTATTGTATTGTCAGCAAGAATACAGCCAACTCAATACATGACGATATGTTTGTTCTATGAATTACTGCAGTTTCCTATGCAGTCGTGCAACTGTGTTATATGACACACTAGATATAACTAGGAGCTTGAAAGGAAATAACCTGCCCAGCATCAATCAGGGCCAACATGGCCCAACTGGTGTTAACTGCATGAGCCTTGCTGCCTTCAAGATTGGTGTAAACCTATGTTGCATTGTCAATTGCAAGTTTAGTTAAGCACATAACGAAGTTAATTAGACTAAGATACGAAAACAAACAGATGATATATATTACCTTGTCTTGACTGGAGAGGTAGCTTTCTCCCCATCCTCCTGACGGAAGAAGCTCCTTCGACAGCAGAAATTCACACGCTTTTCTGATTGCTTGGCTGTTTTTGTATGTCCTACCAGCAGCAACCAATCCTCTCACCCCAAACCATGTACCGTAGGTGAAACAAATTGCCCAACATCCATACCTATATTTGTAAATTAACAACAGAAATTCAAATGAGAACTAAGGCTATGAACATCTTACGATACATAGACCGGGAGTTTACTCTTCAAATATTTAACGTGGAAAATGACGACTAGATCAAATTAAATAGAACCCAAACCATGCCACTTGATCCATCTGACCATGGAAAAATGTTAATGTTACACATTATTACTTAGTAAAGGGATGGCTTAGTTCAAAATGAGTGAACCAAATAATCAATGGTGATTTAACAGAACATATGTATTGAACATAATAATTAAACAAGTGGAGTAGTATTTAGTTTCGTGCTAACCACGATCCATCACTTCGTTGGATGCTCTCGATGTAGTCTGCAGCCTTTCGGATACAGTGGTCTATCTCTTCCCTGCGATAATGTTTAGGGTAGGTTTCTCTGAATAACACCAGACCTTGAATTACTGATGACGTACACTCAACGTATCTGCAGATCAAGATACCTAGTTCTCAGGTTCTCAAATGTAGGTGAATTAACAGAAAAGTAGCAGAGGAAATAAGTATATCTTACGGATACT
Organism: Avena eriantha; assembly: GCA_910589775.1. NCBI lineage: Eukaryota > Viridiplantae > Streptophyta > Magnoliopsida > Poales > Poaceae > Avena > Avena eriantha. The sequence goes on from OU342744.1 coordinate 95,551,876, forward strand.
CGATCATTATGCCCCCAAAGCTCTCAGAAGGATTGAGCAACTGAAGTGTTTAAAAAATAATAATGAGCATGACAACATATAACAAACTTAATGGTCGATAGTTGGCAGCATCAAGAGTTGTTATATATTGACTGAATGTGAATGATTCAACAAAGTTATTCTTCCTCACACATACAAAAATAAAACAACAGTTCCTTGTGCATTTTTTAGCAAAGCAATAATATATGTCTAGGTTTCTATCAAAACTCACCTCAAGCCATTCATAAGATCTTGTTAGCTCATATGCACCAAAACTACCATCGTCGTTCTGCACAAGAGCATGGAGTAAAACTTTAGAATCTATGATCGATGTTGTTCATCCCAGTATGTTGAAAATTAGACTATTATTATCAAATGAGAGTGAACTGAAACTAGCTCTGGCAAAGAAAATAAAGAAAAAAAGAAACAGAAAACAATCAGTTCGAACTGAAAGATGTTTACCATCAAAGACAGCAAAATGTTGACTGTATCATCAAGCCTGCTTGCTTCTATAGGTTCACCAGCCAATTCAGGAGGAAACTTAGTTAACAGCAATAAAACCTGAAGAGAGAAATGGAAGTGTACATATAATCAATTACATGACTGAATAGTTTGTTCGTGGTAATGACCATGGCACTCACAGCATTACAAAAATATAGTGTGCCATTTCGCATCACAAAGTGAGCATGTCATAGTTCATATGTCTCCGACTGTACTATTTCTTGGCAGCCTTCGGTTACCCAGCATACTGGCCAGAAAGACCATCAGAGTGGTGTTGGTTTAGTTTAGCTCATAGAATTGGTGCCCAAGGTACTAATAAGTTTCTAAGGCAGATGGACTTAATTGGTAGAATCGATTCCATGAAAACAGAATCCGAGGAGATTGAGTTACCCCAATACCCATGTGGCCAGTCACACAGAAAATTTAAATTCTCTTACACTAAAAAGAATAGAAGAATTTAGAGTATCCTAAAAAACACTAGATAATTTAGATAGAATTGGTCCAACGTATCTAAAGTTGTGTCCCAAGAGTAGCAACTCCGCACAGAACCGTTTCACACAGGCGATGAGAAAAGTGGTGGTGGGGGATTGGCCGAAAGGAGTGTGCGCTTGGTTTACATGCATGCCTAGTAAGAAAGATAATTTTACTATTTGAGATCTTTGTGTTCTACTAATTTTAGACTACCAGAAGTTGAGATATATGGACGGAAGGACCAGAATGGTATTACAGAAAAGTTTTGGATGAATACAAACATCATGTGCGGGGACTACCTTCAGTGCTTCCGCGGTACAGTCTGATACAGGCCACCCTTCGTCAGCTGTTGAATGTGTCCATCCACCTTTAGATATATGACGATACCATTTGCTTTGATCTCCAGGACAGTCCATATGAATCTTCAAGAATATCAGATAGTCAGAATACTATTGAGTAATTATACCAGATTGACTAGTGTTGCACAAACATATTATCATGTAGCATATTCCTGTGTTTACCTGGGAACGCTTGATATAGTCATGCGCAAGTTTAACTGTCTGGCCAAACTCTTCTGTGAGGCCCGCAGCAAATATAGCTTGAACAGTCAAAGCTGTATCCCACAGCTGACTGCCATTATAAGACTACAAAGGATGTAGATCACGAGTATTAACAAGTACACATTATCCTTATATTATTGTAAACCATACTGTTACAATAACCATTTCCATAAGTGTATTAAATGAGTGCATTTCAATTTATGATGTGTTTTCATCATGCCCTACTCATTGTTTTGCCAAACATACACAATTACTCATCTGGTCCCATGCAAGTTATATGCCGTCCAAACACCAAAAAAATTATAAGAGACTTTTTAATTTGATCAGCTCCTTAATCTTTGCGCAAGGTCAAAATACGTCCTATATAAAAAAACATAGTGCATATCATACATATTTTTTTAACATGGAAGAGAAACTATATACATCTTTCATAAAGGAGAAAGAGGACTAAATTAAGGCTGAGAGGGCTTGAACTTGATGGGATTCTACATCCAATCCCTCAACCAAGTAAGTCAGGCTCACTTCCTAGGAGTATAATATAGGTTCACTAGCTGGTCTAGTATGTATGGTATCCTTGAACTGATTAATTTTTTTTTACCACACATTGAACTAAATTATAAAAACAAAGAGACATAGACTTGATTTACAATTAATGATTTTTGTTATTGTTGACTCCACCTCAGTTAAAAGCTAATACATGCTCCCATGAAAAATCATAATGAAATCCAGAACTTGTTAATACCTTCATCTTCATGCCGTCTTCAGCGACCCATAAGAAATCATAGACTCTTTCAATATGGAGTTTGAATGCCTCTGAGTTCGGATCTTCTACCCAGCGGCAAATCATATTCAAGATCTGCTTATATATTTCAAGTAAGCAGTTGTAGTTGGGAAAAGGTAAAAAAGAAACAAATATACCTAATAAGCAGTGAACAAATTTAATAAAGTAAAAGCTAAAAATAGCTTGACGGGAAAAAGCTTATGACCTAACAAAGGAAAGCAATGATGCAAAGCTCCGTGAAAGTAATCAATTCTTTACCTTATTCATAGGAGCAATGCATATATATTGTGTTGTTTCATCCTCGTACTCAATATGTTTCATCACAATGTCCAGAGCTTTCTCCCGCAATTTGCTGCCAGGCCAGTGCATGAGAACTGGTTCACCAATTTTCTTGAGAGTAGCCCATACCATATCCTGCAGCGGTGAATGGGGATAATAGAGATCTTCCTACAATGTAACCAAAGTTTTAACTTTTAGATGACAATATTTCTAGAAAATCCTATGTTATAGGGTCATGGTTATAGGAAGCCTCCAGTTTCATACTACTTGTACTTAACCGTGTTTTTAAATGGTTATAATATTCCATTAAACCCCGATAAAATCAAATTATATCTTGTCATTGATGTGATGGAAGACATCGGTGGTGAAGGTTGATGATGAAGTGAAGCTCTGTGTGAGAACCTCGCTGAAGTCTCACCAACGGTTGTACACAAGGACAACTATTGTGAAGACTGGATCCTTAATTAGAATAGAATTCCTTTTCATCAAAAAGAGGGGAAAAAATGAAAATAAAATTTCTCTTGTTGGCACAATTTGTCCACTTTGTTCAAAGGAACAGTACTTGGTTTATGTTTTAGTAGAAAAGCTGGAATTCTAGAACAGTTAGGCATGTACAAAGAACAAGGACAGGGTCGAAGAAAAAAGACTTTGGTTTGACTATGTTATTAAGGTTCTCGTGTTTTTCGTATTTCTGGACAAAACTGTGAAGTCTAAATACCTTGTGTCGCACCATTCGCGACAATTTCATGCAGCCAACTCTTGCAGTCTTTCTTAAGCTCGACATTGTGCATGCTACCAATACCGTCTCTTGACCCTTCCTCATGGAGCTGCTGCACCCCATCGGATTCGACCACAGGTGGCCTTGTAAGACTAGTTTGGGTGCTCTACAACAAACATTAACCACCCACACTAGCTAGCTAGTAGCTACCTGGCCATTTTCACCTCATTCACCACGTCAGGGTTGATCCTGACCTTATACAACATGCAAAAGTGTGTGGACACACGACCATAGTAGGTGAAATGTGACCTAATAATCAGTATATTGTTGTATTGTCCATGTGGTAGCGCTCTGTATAGTCTTGTATGGTACGTTCAATGTTGCAATGTTTTCCTGTTGGTCTATAGAGAAAGTTTTATTTAGCTCTTTTCATGTAGTGTACCCGGAGTCCCGGACTATATCCAACACGATGACTGTTTAATCAACACAAGTTCCTAGAATCGGCCCAAAATTATACCTCAGATAAAAACAGAGGAAATAGTTGATATAAAAGGCAAAGTGAATACAAGCAAACCTTGGCACATCCGTTGCGAGCCTTATCCCAGTCAATCTCATCGTACGGGACATTGTACAGTTCTTTCCTCAAGTCTAGGACAATTGATGTCATAGAACCCACAAACCTCTTCCCATATAAGTATGACATTGGCAAATATACTAGTCGGCAATTACACCACATGCGTCCTGTTTATACAGAACAAAATGATTAACAAAAGAGATCAAAATACAAGAATGAGCCTAGTATGTCTTGGTACTCTATGCATTACTATTTTTTCTAGTTTATAATGCCCTAATTGTAAATAAATTATAACCTTGGCAACTGTTGAAGTAAAATTCCATGAGATCCTTGTAAGATGTCTGCACTAAATAAAAACATTTAAGTTTCAACAAACTTAGTCTTTTAGACTGGTCCTAAGATGATTTTCGATGATAGAGAACTACTTGAGTACATAACTATGTGATAAAGTCAATCATGAATATGTTGTTTTTTCTCTTACAAATGAGATATACTCTGATCCTAAATAATTTATTTATTATGTGGTGCTAACTGCAAATTGTGGGGCCGCGTGGTACTCTGGTCTTTGGGTGCAGCCACTTGGAGATGGTAGCACGGGAGTTGTTCAACCCATATGCATATGCGTGACTTCTTAGCAATAGGATCTGTGATGCACGAGTTGTACCATTTGATTCCTGTTGCTTTGAGATTTCAGAAATGATGTAATGAGTATAATCCATGTAATAAAAAGTTACAAATTATCTGAGATTATTCTGAAGGTTTAAACCCTGATCCTCGACTGCACGACGCAGGCGGTGGGAAGGAAGCACTACTGGCTGAAGCTAGAGGGCTTCAGTGAGGTAGTACAATCCGCATGCACTACAGGAAAGATTTGAGGCGCCGACGGCCGGCTGCCGTCGGCACAGGCTATGTCGATGGTGGCCGTCAGCATAGCCCCCTCAGCGTAGCTCCTGGACGGCACATCCCCTTGGCCATCGGCACAGGCACAACCCCTCGGCGTAGCAATCGCAGAGGGCCCCACGAGTCAGGCGACGGCCGTTACGAAACGACCCAGCCTGGCGCTACACCGACGGCCAGGCCGTCGGCACAAGAATGGAGCTCGGCATAGCCTAATTTTTTTTAAAAAAAATTTAAAAATATTTTTTAAAACTTTTGAATTGTTTGACTCGTTAATCTCTCGCTTTGATCATTTTTAACACTATTTATACTTAATAATTTATTAAATTACAGTTTTAGTCAAACTTCCCAGTCGATCACCCATCCTAACACTACTCCAGCTCTAGCACGCTTAACTTCCTCGTTCCTTCAGAATCTCTTTCTGCAAAGCAATTTACACATTGTTATCAATACTATGATATCAATACTATGATATCAATCCTATTAACTCTTATATCATCATGTCACATGGTTGTATTCTTTGAAATTACAAGCAATTATTTAAGTAAACAACAATGAATAAATAAAAATATTATTGAATTCAAATAAAAATATAATGATTTTTTTGTATTTTTTATTTAATATGGAATAATTAATATCTTTAAATCTATAAATCGGAATTCGGTAAATAATATGTCTAAATTGATTAGAAAAATGAGAGGAACCCAAATATGATATCAATATCAACTTATCACAAACTATGTCGTGATTCTTATCATAATTTCATTTGCCCGTTTAAAACGGCACACATAAAGATTCTTAGTTTGGGGCTGAGACTCGCTAAACTTGAAGTGGATCTCTGATGAAACAACATATTGTGAACCTAAAAATGATTTTTGTAAAACATCATGAGCACCCGATCATATACCTGTAGTTCATATCTGACCCACTTCCTACCGATTCGGTAGGAATTTGTCTTTTTCACCAGGGATAGACGGAAAGGTTTGAGATCACCCTGTTATGACATTATCCATGTAAGGTGGTCTAGTATTTTTGAAAAATGTGATGGTAGCATTTTGAATTAGCCATTTGGTGGTTGCTTCACAAAACCGTTGTTTTTTGCACTCGGAAAATGGAAAACGGCTTTTTGGTGCGACGAAAAGGAAAACTTCCTCCTAAAACATTGTTCGCCATCCCATGATGCACATGTATACACAATATGGACACATTACCACAAACTATGCCTTCATTCTAGCCATAACATTGGTCATTCGACCCGAAAGCCAAGAAACCTCAAACGAGATATGTCATTTTGTGAAGGTTTTTTTGAAACATAATCAATATACCAAGTTTCATATTTTTCCATCTAACTATGTCACATAATATGACACCACGCGAAGGTTTCGCATTGTTTGGATCATTTTTGAATTTCTAATGCCCGTTTTAAAATATATATAATGTTTTATGTTTCACTTAATTTTTGTTTACAAATATGTAATATTTGAGTGTAGATAGATAGATCTTATTTTTCTGCAAATTTTGATATATTATTTGTATTTTTCTGAATTAGAATGATTTAGTTATGATTTTTCAAAAATTAATGAGGTAAAAGGAAAAATAGCTATGGCTAAAATTAAATGGAAAAAATCTGGAGGCCTACGCCGACGGCCTAGCCGTCGGCATAGACCAAACAATTTTTTCCAAAGAGTTGTGCTGACGGCTAGGCGGTCGGCACAGCCTGGCTACCTAACGCCGTTTCCGTCGCCGTGTCTGAACTGGGGCTACGCCGAGGGCCACCGTCGGCACAACCCTCTCTACTACGCTGACGGCCACGCTACGCCAAGGGCTACCCTCGGCACCGACATCTATGCCGACGGCCGTCCCTATGCTGACGGCCGGGCTGGTCGGCTGGCCAGGGGAGGCAGCTACGCTGACGGCCCGGACATTTGGCCGTCGGCGTAGCCGGCCGGCTGTCGGTGCCTCGGTTCTTTCCTGTAGTGATGGGGCGTCATTGATGGGGACCCGGGCCCATTCAGGAGGTTCACTGCCAAGCTGAAGCGTACGACGCGCTAACTCATGAGTTGGAGCGAGAAAAAGGCGGGAAGCGTTAAGTTGCAGCTGATGACAACGCGGGAGGTTGTCCTGCGGCTTGACATAGCTATGGAGTCCGGGCAGCTCTCCCCGGATGAGAGCCGCCTACAGGCACTCCTGAAGCGCACTTACCTCGGGCTGGCTTCGTTGGAGCGCACGATGGCATGCCAACGAGCCAAGATCACTTGTCTTAGGAAGGATGATGCGAACACAACCTTCTTCCATCAGCATGCCTCATACAAGCGGCAGAAGAACATGATTCATAGCATGCAGGTTGATGGCACAGTCGTTTCGGACCATGCAGCCATGGCTGAGGCCTCTTTTAGCCACTTCGAAGATCTCTTGGGCACCCATGTTGATCGAGAGTACTCGCTCGACCTGGAATTCTTGGGCTTGCACTCAGAGGACCTTTCAGAGCTTGAGACACCGTTTACCGAGGATGAGATTTGGGAGGTGGTGAGGCGACTCCCCCACGGGAAGCGGCCAGGACCAGACGGGTTCACAGCTGAGTTCCTCCGAAGCTGTTGGACCATGATCAAGGGTGATTTCATGGCAGCTTTTGCCAAAGTGTTCACGGTATGCGGGCGCGGATTCCAGGGATTTAACCAGGTGCTGTTAATTCTGCTGCCTAAGACCCCATCCGCGGCCGCACTGGGTGATTACAGCCCCATTATCCTAATACATATCTTCGCTAAGTTGGTGGTGAAGACCCTGGCGAGTAGGCTTGCCCCCAGGATGGAATCACTAGCGGATCGCAACCAATGTGCTTTCATTAGGAAGCGCAACATCCACGACAAATTTATGTTGGTACAAAAAACAGTGAGGCTCCTACACTGCCTCAAGGAACCCAGGGTGATGCTCAAGTTAAACATAGCGAAAGCCTTCAATTCCGTTTCCCGGGGGTTCCTCTTTCAGGTCCTCCGGCGAATGGGTTTCGGTCCGAGGTTCTGCGAGCTGGTAGCCATTCTCCTGTTCATGGCCAGCTCAAGGGTGATGCTCAAAGGCGAGCCAGGCCCCCAATCTGGCACTGGAGGGGTCTAAGACAAGGGGACCCCCGCGCCCCGACGTTGTTCGTGCTAGCCATGAACACGCTTAGCAGGGTGCTAGGTAAGGCCATCAAGATGAGTGTTTTGAGACGGTAGGCACGCCAGGAGCTGACGACCTCGGTCTCACTCTATGTGGATGATGTGGTGATCTTTTGTCACCCGGATGCGCCAAAGTTGCGCGTCGTGCGCGACATTCTAGAGGTCTTTGGACACATCTATGGATTGCGCAGAAACTTCGCGAAGTGCTCGGTGTCTCCGATTGCTTGCCCAGAGGAGGAAGCCAATGGTGCGGCGGCGGTTATGGAATACAGTTGGCCCCCTACCCTTTCAAGTATTTGGGCATCCCCTTAGCCATTCGGGGACTCCCGGCCGAGGCCTTTCAAAGGGTGATGGGCAGGATCGGGGATAAGTTGCCAACCTGGAAGGCCTCTATGATGCCTAAGGTTGGGCGTCTTGCTCTGATCTAATCGGTGCTCACTGCGATCCCACTCCATCAACTTATGGTGCTATCCCTAAACAAGAAAGCCCTTAAGAAGGTGGTCAAGATCTTGCACGGTTTCCCTTGGGTGGGCAGAAAGGACACCAAGGGTGGACACTACCACATCAACTGGGCTAAAGTTAGTAGGCCCTTGTGCTATGGAGGGTTGGGTATACTAGACCTCGCACTTACGGCCAGCCTCAGGAGTCAGGACTCGTTGGCTATGGAGGATGCGCACAGACCCCTTGCGACCTTGGTGCAGGCTTGATATGCAGTTCACCAGGAGTGAGCGACGAATTTTCTTCGCCTCCACCACAATGGTGCTGGCAGACGGATCTTCCACACTATTCTGGGAGGATAGGTGCTTGGACGAGAAGTCAGTTGGAGAGATATCGCCGGACCTCTTGGTGCTAATCCTGTGACGACCTAGGAAGATCAGGACCGTGTGCCAGGCGCTCACCAACCGACCAAAGCTGGATAACTGACATCTCATGGGCGCTTAGACCTCTAGCGCTCTAGTAGTACGTCTAGCTATGGGTTAAGGTGCAGGGTGTGCACCTTGGTGAGGTACCATATGACTGATGGCTAGTACTCTTCCAAGTCATGTTACAACGCCCTTTTCTAGGGATCGCTTGTCTCAGGATCTTGGAAGCTGAACTAGAAATCATGGGCGCCACCAAGGGTGAAGTTCTTCATCTGGCAAGTTTGCCAAGACAGGTGTTGGACAGGTGAGAGATTGGCGCGTCACCGCCTTCCACATCAGCCGTGTTGCACGCTTTGTGACCAGTCAGATGAGACTACGTCACACATCCTTATTGGGTGCCTGTTCTCGCGAACAATCTGGTATAAGGTCTTGTCATGGATTCAATCCATTTCAGGACCTCCCATTGCCGAAGGGGATTTTGCGGAGTGGTGGACGCTGGTGGTGCGATCCAACCCACATCATATGCGGAAAAAACTTCGTCGCTGATCATGCTCACGACGTGGTGGATTTGGAAGCATAGGAACACGATCACCTTCAACAACGAGCGCCCTTCGGTAGCATCCCTCTTGGACACAATCAAAGCTAAGGCAAGATCCTGGGCTGAGGCGGGAGCACGAGGGCTTCACCAACTTCTCCCTTAGTTTAGGTGTCTTAGGTTGAGTTGTTTGGCGAGGGTGTTGGTCTGGTCTACAGACTTGTACATTAAACTTCTTTTTCTATCAATGCATCGAAACGCAACGCTTTTGTGTTTTCACGAAAAAAATTCTGAATTATAATTCGCAAGGATAGCCCATTTTATCACTGAGTACACATGTAAAGACGATGTGAATATGGTTTATTGTATGATTATGCAATGGAACATGGTGATTCTATGATGCACTAATTTAGCACGAATTTAAATACTATTTGTCTTCTCAATTGACAGAAATTATGAAGTTATTTTATAGATAAAATAAAGACATGTTCTGGTAGAGCCAATCCAGATAACTAATTTTACATTAAAAATACGATGTAAGAACATTAGTAAGAAGTGTGTGACGGAGTATAAAACTGTGTGAGGCCATATGAGATGATTAAAATAATCTAATCAGCTAGAAAAATGAAGAACTAAAGTAGAAAGCGCATACCTGGATGAATAGGCAAGAAATAGGGCAGCATCCATATTTCTGGTGGCAATGGGTTGTTTCCAGACCAGTCATATACCCCGAGGACCTATAGAAAAGGTTAGGGAAATATCAGACAAGGGATGTATCTAGGTTGAAAATCAAGCATATGTGTAAATACATGTGTACAAAGGTCGAAAAGAAGCTATTAATATTGGCTACCCATATATACTTTTCCCTTTGGAGAATAAGTGCAAAAGAAAATGATTTAGTTGAACATTTTGATTATGTTCCCTACCGATAGAAAGAATTTGCCCCAAGATGGTGTTAAAGTTGCTCCTCCATGGTCCAAGATCCAACTACGAGCTTGCAGCATGGCTCCACCTGAATCCAGTCCTTCCCCAAGCAATCTCAAAGCAACATAGTTCATGACAGAACAGAACATTGTGCTTGTTCCCTCAATGTGCAGTCCCCAGCCTCCATCTTCATTCTACACTCAATTAAAAATATCAGAAAAAGCAGGGTACACCATGTTCGCTTTCATCAGGTTACATTAGGCATATATACATGCCTGATGATTGTAGAGATATCGCCGGATCTCTTTCTGATGTTCAGATGTCAAGACAGTAGTCAGTGCGCCAGTCACATGCAATGCTACAATCTAAAAAATGGTCGATGAGAATCAAAATAGGGGAAAAAAACAGAGTATGCAGATGGAAACGTGTAAATGTGAGGTTACTTAATTTTGAATTGCATGCTTAATGGCAGGATGAGTTTCAAAGACGGTTCTTATTAAATGCAAAAGAAAAGTACCAAGCTGGGCAAGAGAAATAAAGTGCCTGCATAATCCCCCGGCCAGTGCCCATCATGTGCCTGGAGAGTGGAATAGCGGCTAATTGCCCTCTTCAGAGATATCAGGACATCAGCTTCTGTTGCATAGCCATGCCCTTCCAGCTTCATGTGAGGAAGGTTAATCTTGAGACCGTTTGTCTTGGAGAACTGTAGGACAAAAGATGAAAGATGTCAGAAAACGGCTCGTGAAAATTGCTATGGAAACACCAAATTTTCAGGGAGATAAACAAAACAAAATGAAAAACATGATCATGCCAGTCGCACTTAACATCCAATGTACTGATTTTCGCTATAGAGAGCAAAATGCTAAGGGTGAATTTTCTTCTACAAAAGAAATGGATAAAGAAATCATACAATACCTCTGCCTTGACCGTCTGAGAACGATTTGCACATACTTCACTGCTACCATCGCTCTGATTGGCTATCAGTGGACCAACTATGTATGTATGAAAGGATTGCACGTCTGAGCCCGCAAGTACCACGACCGCGCGCTACCGCTTAGTTCGCACGCACTACGCACCGCCGCCTGTACGCCGCCGCGCCGTCACGCTACCGCTTCCGCAGGCGCCGCCGTCCCACGCCCAGAACGCGGCGCGCGACCCGCACGTCGCGCCACCGTCCATGCGCACGCACGCGCCGCCGGCCAGCACCCGCGCTGTGCCACCGCCATCTCGCCGCTGCGCTATGCTTCCGCCGCCGCCGTCGACTAGGGTAGTTCGAGCGCTCGGGCTTGACGCGCGGGCCCGGGCAGGCTCGGGACCCAGGCAGGCTCCGGCCCGTCCAAAATCGGGACAAGCGAAAAGAAAAGAAAAGAAAAAGGTTTGAGGCAAACCTGCTCATTGGGCCGGCTCGGAAAGTTTAGAAGTTCAGAATTACGTAAAAGGAAAAAAAAAGATGGCGGCGAAAGCCCGGCTGAACGTGCAGGCCCAGTAGGAAATTAGGAAACAAAAAGGAAATGGTGTTGGTCCCAACAAGAAAATTCTAGAAACAGGGAGGAAAAAGGTTCCCCCAAACTCATAGAAATGATCATATCCCATCTTTCGAGAAAAATGCTTACCTGGACAGCATGTGGCACAAAAAATGGTACTCCCAGAAGATTTATATAATAGTATCACTGATTTAGTACAAACTATATCAACTATATCAGACTACCGTACCAAGTTAAAATCCACACTGCAATACTAAAGCGCTGTTTTGTTCTCGGCTACACTTTGTCAAGCCAAAGTTGGCGGTTTGCAAGTGTTTGGTTTTTGCGACACTTTAAAATTGGCGTACCTTATTATACTATGGTCCACATGTCAGGGAGTGAACTTTTTGTCAACTTTTTCACACTTTATGGTGTCCAAATTCTTAGCCACACTTTAGTGACTGCCACACTTACCAAACTCAGGCTTGGCCAAATGTTGCCGGCAACCAAACATGAGCACTAACATGTCCCACTCTGCCACCGTTCACCTAGTCCATCGTGACACCTGCTATTTCACGTCGACCATTTGAATTTGTCAAACCCATGCATAGTCTGCTTGGCCATGCCACAACTTGTTCGCATCTCCTTGCTCTTGCAACTTGATGTCAAGCTCATGGAGTCATTCTAAAACTTGTGTCAATGACCGGAATAAGCAATAAAGAATTTCCACTAACCCTTAATAGCAGCAATTGCATAGCATGGTCATATAATGTGAAAAGTCTATTTAGAGCTAAGAAACTTTGAGCAACCATTGGAATGCACAAGACTATGGAGAGCACGATAGTCTCGGAAGAGGAAAACTAACATGCCATCTCGTTATAATGGTTTGAGCTTAGATTCCGTAACTAATATAATTGCGCCATGCACATGGTCTGCATTTATCTTCAAATTTTTTGGCAGCCCAGAAGATTGAAAAATTCCCTCTCCACTTTCCACACGAATATTGTCATCACTACTCATGGCTACAGACATTGCTAGTTCAAAGAATATGCAAGACTCATTGACATCATGCAAGTCACCAAGGCCAGCTGAAGATGAGATTCTCACCAAGAATCATCATGCTAGACCACAATGTATTTCTAATCCTGAAGCTCATGTACGTAGAGAGTTATAAGATCAATAAGCATCAGATGTTCCTGAAAGGCATTTTGAAAATAGGGGAGATGATAAATGTGATTAGCCAAGATCCCACAAAAGTGGGCAGGGAAATGAACTGCTATATGTGGGCAGGGAAATGAACTGCTATATGACCAACAAAATCATCGATGCTTCAGCTGTGAACTCATGGGATATTTGAAACGTGCCATGAGACTCAAGAATCATGGATTCTTTCAAGAAGAAGAAAGCAACCCGTAGACCACATGAGACAAACCTCACCATTGCAGCAGTAGAGACCAAGAAGAAGGCCATTACACGTACATCAAAGGGAAGTGAGGAGAACTTCGAGGAATTACTTGTAGGTCAATTTGAAGACTCTTTGAAGAACCCTTTTAATCTTAGAATTCCTTGGTAGATACATTTATATGTGAGTGATGATCATTCTTAGGTAATGGTGATTGTAAACTCTATAAGAGCATGAGTGTTAGGTCCTCAAGGCATTATAATTCTGTGATATTAAGGAACACTATGCATATTTGTTTATTTCATAGTTCCGCATTCCATGTAAATTATCGAATATGTTGAACCTAGAATGTCAGTGGTGTTTGCAACATAAAGGAAGCATAAAACTATCTCTCACATAATGAATCTACATATTGATACTCCCTATCTTCCACAATGGAGGAAATAGCAACTATCACACTTCCACACATTCCAAGCATTATACTGGCATTTGGATCCGCACCTTCAAAAGTCAGGCAGTCACCTACGACATGCAAACACTTGTGACAAGCCGACGCCCGATGATAAATCTATTTATTGTGAGTGGCAGAGGAGGCTATGTCAAGTAGGGAGTCAAATGGATGAACTGGAGAGGCTAGAAAGTACTATGGGTGTGTTTGGTAGCCCGGGTGGCCTTTCTTACCTCATACAAGCTAGGTGTAGCTATGTGGACCTCATACAAGTGTGCATTATTGTGTTACGTTTGGTAGGTCGGGTGAGTTGAGCTCAGCTCGGTAGAGATCATGTTTGGTAGGTTGGATTAGTTGAGCTGAGCTATACAAAAATAAAAAGCAATCGGGTCGTTGGATACAAAATAGAAAAGCAATCGGGTCCCTGGAAGGTCCGGCTCGGGCTTCCGCACCGTTGCCGGCGAGAGCAGCCGCCGCCGGCGCTCCAGGAGCTCATGGAAGGTCGTTGCGTGATGGAGCTCATGGCGTCGCTGGAGCTCATGGCGTCGTGTGGTGCACGACCTTGGTTTCTGGAAGGTCGTTGCATCGATGCGTGCTGGAGCTCATGGCGTCGCTGCATCGCTGCATCGCTACATGCTGGAGCTCATGGCGTCGCTGCGTCACTACATCGGTGTGTCGTTGCATCGCTAGATATCGCGCAGAACTCGCATGGCGCTCAAGCGCGGAGCTTGGGAAGGGGCCAGGACGCGAAGATCCACGCGTTGTACTCCGTCACGAGCCGCCGCCATGACGCCAGGAGGCGGTGTGGCCTGCTCTCTCGCCGGTGTGTCCTGTTCTCTCGCTGGCGACGCACGGAGAGGTTGGTCGCGAGAGGTGAGGTCTAGGCGGTTGTGTTTCCGTGGGCAGGAAATGACACGCGAGATGGGAACGGGGCCGTGACCCCTAGCGGGCTGAGCCCCAGGCCGGGATGGACTCAACCAAGCTGAGTAGAGAAGCTCGATTTGAGCTTCGCATATGGGCAAGGATGAGGGCCTCTTTTCGCATGAGATGGGCACTGCCCAATATAGCCGAACCGACCTACCAAACAGCAAAATGTTGTCTGAGAAGGGAATTTTTTGGTCCGCTCGACCTACCAAACACACGCCCTATAGGTACGGGACGGTATGTTTCATGGATCAAGACGTTGTTCAATTGTTCTTTTTTTTTAGAACATTCAATTGTTCTTTTCTAGAACAACACGTTTTATGCGCAGAAATTGCAGACCCATCCATTGTGGGCTACAGTTTTGGGCTTGGGCCGTTAGATACTTTAGAGGTGAGTGTATGTATTTTTGTTTTTTTCTCTGTATAAGATTGTTCATATTAAAGTTACACATTGTTGACTGTTAAAAATAGAAATATGGCGCAATTGTTTTCTAAAATAGAAGAATAATACAATTTATTAAGAGCCATTTTAAACGACTAATTAATCTTAATTATTCTTCGAGTGAAATGGCAGTGGGACTGAAGCTAAGAAATAATTCCTAGCGCCCTTCCTTAAGCGCCCGCGTTGGGCATATGCCCGTTAGTATGTGCCATCTCACCATTCCGAGAGCCATCTTTATAAAGAGCTACCGTGAAGTCCATGACCTAACCATTTTGGATTTTTGTACTAAACCTAAACTCTAAACCTTTATTGGATTTGTTAAAAAATGACAGAAATCACCAGCTAGCTAGATTGTTTACCCTGTACCAACAATATGGAAATGGGAAAGATAGGTTGGCCGGTCGACTTTAATTTAATTGCTGACAATGGTCTAAAATAATACAGTCCGTCCAGAAATAATTGACACTTATATTTGTCTAGATTCGAATGACATATTCAGGTAAGTTATTTTCTAGACGGAGGGAGTACCATATTTGCCTGCTGTATGGAAGGAAACACAGTGTATGCGAGCAAACGAAGACGGTGCGAAAGAGACAGAGTTTGATGATGGAGACCTGCATGCGCATGAGGAGGTCGGAGCTGTTCTTCATCTGATGGCGGCGGCTGGTGAACTCGCGGCGGGCGGCGTCTACAGCCGCGACCTCCTCGGGGTCGTCCGAGGCGGCAGGATCGAACTCCCACACCTGCCGCCCGACGTGGCCGTTGGTGGTGCGCAGCAGCGGGTTGCCGCCGCCATCCGCGATCTTGAGCCTCCACATACTCGATCGATCGATGGGTCGATTACACCGATGCTACTAGCTAGCCGCCTCACTCCACCGTACCCTCTCTTATATATGCGCGCTCGATTGCCGCATCATATACGGACAATATATACGTACGTGGTCTCGGTCGATCAATTCCAACAGAGCTATATAAGTTATTTCCACGCAGTGCGTCACGGAAAATGTCACGCATGTCGCGCGCGATGTTCTTTATTTCAAGCAGTGCGTCACGCGTGCCGTACGTATCATCAGGAGAGAAGGAAGCCAGGAGATACAAGCAATTATATTGGCTCCCGTTTCGAAAACATATATAGTTTCTCGAGCACATAGTATAATATCGTATTACGGATCGGACATGTACTACTACGTCAGTCCAGACGTAGGCTTCGACTTAGCCTTAATCGTTGCAATGGAGACGAGCGGAGCAACGTGCATACCGGAGCAGAGAATGTTGGCAACAAACATACGCCAGCGTGCCCCTCTTTTGTCTACTACTACTTACGAGAGCTAGAGGTCGATCGATCAACGAGTCACAAGCGGCTGGCAACAAGCTTGATGTGCGCTTAAACAACCGTTAGTCCAGCCATGAAACCGCGGCACGCATCTCGCTAGTATCAACTATAGTTTAAAAAACCGGACCGTTGATCGAACCGGTGAGGCTATCGGTTCAGATTTTTACTGGTCGAACCAGTGGTTCATTCGGTTTGATGGCGACAAAAAACAGTTCTTTTTAATTAAAATTTAAGCAAAAATCGGAACAAAATAACAATAAAATGTATATTAACGATATATATTTCAATATGTAATCACAAAACATGGTGTGTTCAGGTGGTATTGGGTCTTATGTTGTGCTATTTCTATCTAGGATAAGGTCTTGAATTTGATTCCTCTTGTAACTCCTTTATTTTTCCTGGTTTTTTGCTATTTGACCAGTGCCTCTTAAAAAACTGGTGAGGTCATCGGTTCAGGTTTTTTCTGATTAAACCATCGAATCGGTCCGGTTTTTAAAACTATGGTATCAAAAAAATGGTGTACTACTACCAGGAGCTGCTCTGGTGCTACACCTTTGGTGAAGTAGTTGAGGGGTTATTATCTGTTTTTTTATTTTTTCTATCTTAGACCCGCCGAAACCTGTATCCAACCCGCGTATACCCATATGTATAAATACGGCATTTATACGGCGCGTTTGAAAAAAAAAAGGTCGTGTGACCAGGTAACGATCCTACCTTCCTGGCCCACCTCGTGCATGCGGTGTTTTCAAACTGATAGTCCCGCATCTGTATTAGGTCAGGCGCTGGCGCGCCGCCGGCGGACGGACGGACTCGGTACGCGCGGCTGTCGTCTCTGCCATCTCCGGTGACTTGGTGGCTGCATAAGGGTTCCGGAAGCACAGAGGGTACCCTGTGAGGCTAGGGTTAAGGGCAACCTAGGGTTAGGGTCGGCTAGGGTTAGGAGCTCCGCCCCACCGATCTTATCGAGGTGTTGGGGAGATTTCATCTTGCGGCCACAGTCAGGTTCTCCTGTCGTGTGTGGGGGGTTCTTCATCCACTTCTCTTCTTCATCCGGCGCATCGACCAGTGCGGTGGGGTGGGCTTCTTCCACCGGCACATCTACCAACGTGGTAGTTTGTTTCGTTCTTCGGTAAGTCCATGACCAGTAATCTTAATGACATGTGTACAAATATGATTACTATATCTTTTGTTTGTTTTGTTTGTTGATGTATGATAGCTCCAAATTTTATCACTTTTAACTATTGTTTTTCCTTTTGTTTATTGCCGGATTTCACCCAAGATAACCCTTTTTTACTAGTGTTAACATCACAATTAGCGAATACTTGGTTTCTTGTGATAGTTTTCAAGTAATGAATATTTATTGGAAATCTAATAGCATTTATGGGCTAAATGTACCAAAAGAAGTCAATCCCCAATTAGAGCCACTTTTGTTGGAGGCATCCAGTATGCATAACGACCACTGGTATGGTCGGGGCGCGCCTGTACCGCCCTCCCGTACTACACGCCGACACCTACCTTATATCAATACAAGAAACTTTCGTGAAGAGGGAGAGATGATAAGAACCACATAAGAGAAGATACAGCCATCGCAAGCCATCTAGAGGGAAAGATCAGATCTGGAAGAGGAGAACAATTTCGCCTCGTTCCTCGATGATCTCTGATGTCTACGCACTTCTATTATTGTAGACGGTTGTTGGGCCTCCAAATGTAGAGGTTTGTAGAACAACAGCAAGTTTTCCCTTAGTGGATTACCCAAGTTTATCGAACTCAGGGAGGAAGTGGTCAAAGGTATCCCCTCTCAAGCAACCCTGCAATCAACATACAAAAAGTCTCTGGTGTCCCCAACACACCCAATACACTTGTCAGGTGTATAGGTGCACTAGTTCGGCGAAGAGATAGTAAAATACAAGTGGTATGGATATAAGACAACGGTGTTAGAAAATAGGTTGATGGCGTGGAAGAGACTAAAGGCAAACTGAAATAAAGATGGCGGCAAACAAACATGTAAAGAATCTAATTGCAAATGGTGTTTCAATGCTTAGAAACAAGGCCTAGGGATCATACTTTCACTAGTGAACACTCTCATATAAATATCTTCTCTTTATGATACTACTCTAAACTGCTCTCCGGTTGGACATTCTAATCCATGGTAGGGCTATAACAGCACACCTCAAAGTAAGCCTTTCCATCTAGATAACCCCACACTGTCACCTTAAGCACTAGATGGTTCCAACAAACACCACAATTTCATAGAGACATCCAACAAAAAATATAACTCATAACAAGTATTTGTAATCTCTAGCCTAAGTGCCACCATGGTGTGCATGCTATCACTTTCACGCACATGGGGAGAGAAGAGATCTATTAAAGAATTTGAGTAGCAAGTTAGATCTACTTGATTACAAAGCTCATGATCACAATATGATCATGCATATATATATATATATATATATAGAGAGAGAGAGAGAGAGAGAGAGAGATAAACACATAGCTACCGGTAGAACCCTTAGCCTCGAGGAAGAACTACTTCCTCCTCATCATGGGAATCAACAACGGTGATGGAGATAGTGGTGGAGATCGATGGAGATGGCTCCGGGGGAACTTCCCCGTCCCGGCAGGGTGCCGGAACGGAGACTTTATGTCCCTCGAATCTCCCCTTCGGTGGCGGCGGCGCTGCGAAACTTTTCGTGGCTGGAGGCTTGACTATTTAGGGGTTTTGCATCGGGAGGCATCTAATCGGCGAAGAGGCAAGGTCGGTGGGTGGACCAGGGGCCCACACCACCTGGTGGCACGACCAGGGCTAGCCCGCGCCACCACATGATGTGGCCAGCCCCTGGCCCCTCTCCGTCTTGTCTTCTGGCTCCGTGAGTCTTCCGGTAAAATATCGACTTTGTCTTTTGTCCGGTCCAATTCTGAGAATATTCATTTTCTGACTTTCCTGGAACCAAAAACAACAGAAAACAGGCAACTGGCACTGTGGTATCTTGTCAATAGGTTAGTCCAAGAAAGTGTATAATAAGTACTCCAAAGTGTGGAAAAAACATAAGAAAGTAGATACTAAACAAGCATGGAACATCAAAAATTATGGATACGTTAGCAACGTATCAACATCCCCAAGCTTAACTCCTGCTCGTCCTCGAGTAGGTAAGTGATAAAAATAAAGAATAATTTTTGAGGTGACATGCACCATTATAAACTTGATCAAAGTATTTGTAAAACATGGATAGCTGGGATCATAGTACTTCAACATAGCATGAAAGATAAAGTTCTAACAATAAGACATAGCAACTATGTTGCAACATGAAAAGGCACAAACAAAAGATTCATGAATAGCAATGCTTTGCAAGAGGTTTGTTCGTTTCACATAAAGGAAACATAGCATAGTGGCATTCAGCTTGTCCCTCATAGAGTAGCAAACATAAATGCATAGGACACCTTCAAAGTTTATAAGGGTGACTAGATACAAATAGTTTAAGAACAAGCAATATCAAAGTTATGCATCAATCAACAAGTCTTGGGACAATGCACATAGAACTAAGAATGGCCACTATGCTCTCTCAATAGGTGCATAAAGATAGAAGGTGGAGACTCAACATAAAAGTAAAAGAAAGGCCTTCATGAAGAAAGTAGGGATTCAAGTTTCATAAAGAGCTTCCAAAAATTATGGTACTTACTAGCTTTTAGCTCTCATTGCCCCTATCATAAGCATCTTGAAGTGATTAAGGTTAAAGTGAACAAACTATGAAGTATATGCTTGACGAAGTATAAGTTGGAAACCTCATGTCCCTTGAATACGAGGGCCACTCCTCATGCTACTCAAATTTAGTCACAGGTAAGTTCTTGTCATCGTAAGTACATGTGTATCATAGAGAACCGCCAATAGGGTACTGATACATTGCAAATGTATCTATAATTTTTGATGTTCCATGCTTGGTTCTATCCACTTTCTTGTGTTTTGTGCACAGTTTGGAGTACTTTTCATATGATTTCTTGGATTAACCTATTAACAAGAGCCACAGTGCCATTTTTCTGTTGTTTTTGGTTCCAGGAAAGTCAGAAAATGAATATTCTCGGAATTGGACGGGACAAAAGCCAAAGTGCCTATTTTTTCAGAAGTCATCAGATGCCAAAATACGAGACGGAGAAGGGCTAGGGGCGGCCACACCACCTGGCCAGGCCTGGCTCGCACCAGGGGGTGGTCTGGCCGACCCCAACACCCCCTCAGCCTCTCCTTCCTCCTATAAGATGCCCTCGGGACGAAAATCCTAAGTACCCAATCAAAAATCCACGAATGAGTCTGTAGCCGCCGTCATCTCCATCCCTAGATCGGGAGGGATCTGAAGCTCTTCCCGGCACCCTGTCGGAGAGGGGAATTCACCCTGGAGGCCTTCTTCATCACCATGCAAGCCTTCGGTGTGATGCGTGAGTAGTTCATCCTTGGACTACGGATCCATGTAGTAGCTTAGATGGCTGGTTCTCCTCCTTTGTGCTTTCATGTCTAGATCTTGTGAGCTCCGTTCATGATCAAGATCATCTATTTGTAATTTTGCATGTCGTGTTTGCGGGGATCCGATGGATATTGAGATGCTATTTCAGATTGATTATTGATTCTATCATGTCTTTGTTATTTGTGATCTTGCATGCTTTCCGTTCTTAGTAGCTATCTTGGCCAAGTAGATGCTAGCAAATCCAAGAGTTAGTATTTATGCTCGATAGTGGGTTCATGCCTCTGGTAATCTAGGGAAGTGTCAGAAATCTCTAAGGTACTAGATGTGCTGTTGCTACTAGGGAGAAAACAACAATACTTTGTTCATAGAACAATCATATTGTTTACATTACACGCAATTCGTAAAGCAATAATATGTTGCTTGCAACTTAATACTCGAGGGGGTTCAGATGATAACCTGAAGGTGGATTATTAGTCATAGATGCAGTTGGATGGCGGTCTATGTATAATGTTGTAATGCCCAATCGAATCTCAAAGGTGTCAAGATGATTAATATATGCATGTATTGCTTTCTCGGTGTTTGTCAATTGCCCCGCTATAATTTGTTCACCCATCATGTTATCTATCTTAAGGAGAGCCACCTCTAGTGAACTATGGATCCCGGTCCTTTTGTGAGATCTAGGCACATGGCTTAATAGGATTGATAGGATACCCATATCAACAAGTTGCAACTTCTTTTCCGGAAGCTCATTCGAAAAGAACTCTAAGGTTAAGCGTCCTTGGCCTAGAGCAATTCTAGGATGGGTGACCGACCGGGAAGTGGGTAACCGGGTGCGCACAAGTGAGGACAAAGTGCGCAGAAAGACTAGTGTTGGTCTGTGGGGCCAGTCTAGATATCCTATTAAGCTACCAGGAGTGACACCCCTCGGGCCCAGGAGTGGACGAGGTGTTACAAAGTGGTATCAGAGCCGACCCTTGTGATTACACGGGTGTGTGCGGGTCAGTGGCGGGACATGTGGAGCATGGAGCGTGTGGCCCGGAGTGGACACGGCATGGCACATGTGCCTTCACTGGACGCACAGACGCGTGCCAAGAGGGAACGTTCCCGGGGTGTGCTTGATCGATGAGGGCATCGATCTTCTAAAGGGTGGATCTATGTGAGATCCAGGCACATGGCTTAATAGGATTGATAGGATACCCATATCAACAAGTTGCAACTTCTTTTCCGGAAGGTCATTCGAAAAGAACTCTAAGGTTAAGCGTGCTTGGCCTAGAGCAATTCTAGGATGGGTGACCGACCGGGAAGTGGGTAACCGGGTGCGCACGAGTGAGGACAAAGTGCGCAGAAAAGACTACTGTTGGTCTGTGGGTCTAGTCTAGATATCCTATTAAGCTACCAGGAGTGACACCCCCCGGGCCTAGGAGTGGACAGGGTGTTACACCTTTCTTTTACATACAATCTATAAATTGTTTATTGCTTTGTGTTTACTTTCTGCAAACTATTACTTCCTTCCATTCGATACGTTTAATCCTTTGTTTTTAGCAAAACCGGTGAGATTGACAACCTCATCGCAAGTTGGGGACAGAGTTCTGTGGTTGTGTTGTGCAGGTCTCCACGTTGCTGCTGGCATCGGTAGTGCGCCCTGCCAACGTTCAGCTAGCTACACCTTTGGGGTGTTTCCTTGCTCCTACTGGATTGATAACCTTGGTTTCGTACTAAGGGAAAACTTGTTGCTGTGCTCATCATACCTTCCTCTTGGGATTCCCCAATGAGCTCGATATATTTTGGGCCATCAAGCATATTTTCTGGCATCGTTGCCGGGGAGTCAAGGACATCTTCACAAGGGGATTCCCTCATAACCAATCTCTTTACTTTGTTATTTTTGTTTTGCTTTGTTTGCTTGTTTTGTTATTCAAAAAAACACAAAAAATTAAGTTTTACTAGTTTTCTTTCTTATTTGAAAAAAACACAAAAAAATGACTACTCTTAAAAAAACTAAGTTGTCTGACTTCACTAGCACCAACAACAATGATTTTATGGGCACACCTATTGCTCTACCTATGCCTGAAGATACTTTCTTTGAGATAAAACCCGCTTTGCTCAATCTTGTTATGAGAGAACAATTTTCTGGTATTGGTAATGAAGATGCTGCTACCCATCTAAATAACTTTGTTGAACTTTGTGAGATGCAAAATCATAGCGATGTAGATGGTGATATTATTAAGATTAAATTGTTTCCTTTCTCTTTGAGAGGAAAAGCTAAAGAATGGTTGAATTCCTTAACTAGGAATAGTATTGATTCTTGGACTAAGTGCAAAGATGCTTTCATTGGAAAATACTATCCTCCTGCTAAGATTATATCTATGAGAAGTGAAATAATGAAGTTTAAACAATCTGATAATGAGCATGTTGCTCAAGCTTGGGAAAGAATGAAATCTTTGGTAAAGAATTGTCCCACTCATGGACTGACTGCTTGGATGATCATCCAAACTTTTTATGCAGGATTGAACTATTCTTCAAGGAACCTATTGGATTCTGCTGCTGGAGGTACCTTTATGACCATCACTTTGGGTGCTGCAACAAAACTTCTAGACAATATGATGGTTAATTATTCTGAATGGCATACTGAGAGAGCTCCACAAGGTAGGAAGGTAAATTCTGTTGAGGAAACCTCCTCCTTGAGTGATAAGATTGATATTATTATGTCTATGCTTGTGAATGGGAAAGCCCATATTGATCCAAATAATGTTCCTTTAGCCTCTTTGGTTGCTCAAGAAGAGCAAGTTGATGTGAACTTCATAAGAAACAACAATTTTGGCAATAATGCGTATAGGAACAATTTTGGTAACAACAATTATAAGCCATATCCTCCCAACAAT
This sequence comes from Avena eriantha, assembly GCA_910589775.1. Taxonomy (NCBI): domain Eukaryota; kingdom Viridiplantae; phylum Streptophyta; class Magnoliopsida; order Poales; family Poaceae; genus Avena; species Avena eriantha. The sequence continues at coordinate 95,575,490 of OU342744.1, forward strand.
TGTAATGCTTATGGAAATTCTTACAACAATAATAGGAGTGCACCCTCTGAACTTGAAGTTATGCTTAAAGACTTTATTAGTAAGCAAACTGCTTTCAATAAAATTATTGAGGAAAAACTCTCTAATGCTGAAAGGAATATATCATCTCTGTATGAAGCTCAATCTTCATTGATTAATAAAATGGCTGCTAAACCTAAAACTAATGATAATCCCTTTGCAGCTACTAATGCTATACAAGTAAGTATTGATGAAAATGTTAGACTATTAGCTGAATTACATGCTAAGTGGGAAAGAGAAGATGAAATTGCTAGAAACACTAGTGTTTCTACTATTACCACCACTAGTGTTGAGGCTAATAATAGTTCTACTACTTTAGATGATAAATTTGATTTTGATCTTGAAGGTTACAATATCTCTAAAGTTATTAAGTTCCTACAAAAGCTTGCTAAAAGTCCTAATGCTAGTGCTATGAACATGGCCTTTACAAAACACATTACTGATGCTCTCATAAAGATTAAAGAAGAAAAGATGAAACATAAAGCTTCTATTCCTATAAAACAAGAAGATGGTTGGGAACCCATCATTAATATGAAAGTGAATGATTTTGATTTCAAAGCTTTTGTGATCTTGATAGTAGTGTTTCTATTATGCCTAGAAGGATTTATGATATGCTTGATTTGCCTCCACTTGAAGATTGTTATTTGAATGTCCCACTTGATGATAATGCTAAAAAGAAACTCATGGGGAGTCTTAATGATGTTCTTATTATGGTTAACAATGCCTATGTCCCCATTGATTTCTATGTTTTGGATGTTGAATGCAATGCTTCTTGTCCCATTATTTCGGGAAGACCTTTTCTTAGAACTGTTGGTGCCATTATTGATATGAAAGAAGGCACCATTAAATATCAATTCCCACTCAAGAAAGGTATAGAACACTTCCCTAAGAAGAGAGAGAAGATTTCTTTAGCCTCTCCTATGAAAAAAAAATTTGGTTTTAATGCTTCTTCATTCGAGAACACTTGATTCTTTCTTGCTTCTTATGCCTAACTTAAAGGCGTTAAAGAAAAGTACTTATTGGGAGATAACCCAAAAGTTCTAGATGAGACTTGAAAGTTATTACCTTAGTAATAACCGCTCCTTATCCTTTTTATTTTCTTTTTGTGCCAAGAGTAACCTCTAATGAGAGAGAAGTAATGATTGGGAAAGTTGTTGTCTTGAAACAGATTTCTGTGCTTCACCGTAAAAATTCGTGTAAAATCTCTGAACGTCTTTTTGAGGCATGAATTTTTGTGCTTCTGCCCAGGTTGTTATCAAACTTTCGTTAGTTCAACACTTTTTGATTTGAGCAACAGAAGGTCTTCGAAAAAATTCTTCTTTACCTGCTGGTATGTGATGACCCACAAGTATAGGGGGTGTATTGCAGTATTTTCGAGGGAAGTGAAACCCAATTTATTGATTCGACACAAGGGGAGCCAAAGAATATTTATAAGCCTTAACAACTGAGTTGTCAATTCAGCTGCACCTGGAAACAATCTTGCTCACAGCAGTTTATCAGTAGCAACAGTTTTGTAGTAGGAATAGCAAAGTAACAGCAGTAGCAAAGCAAAGAGAGTAGTAACAAAAGCAGTAAACAGTGGGATTCGAGTGCGGTAGGCATAGGGATGGATGGACGGGCGTTGCATGGATAAGACAATTCACATAGCAAACAGAACATAGGGCAATTGCAGATAAATAAGATAAAGTATCCAAGTACTAGACAATCCTAGGCATGTGTTCCATATATAGTCATACGTGCTCGCAATGAGAACTTGCACAACATCTTTTGTCCTGCCAGCCCGTTTGCAGCGGGGCCTCTAGGGAACTACTGGCAATTAATGTGCTCCTTTTAATAGAGCACCGGAGCAAAGCATTAACACTCCGTGAACACATGTGATCCTCACATCAAAGCCTTTCCCTTCCGGTTATCTCGATTTCTGTCACTTTGGGGCCATAGGTTCCGGACAACAACGTGTGTATACAACTTGCAGATAAGACCAAAAACAATACTATCATAATGAATCAATAACATGTTCAGATCTGAAATCATGGCACTCAGGCCCTAGTGACAAGCATTAAGCACAACAAGTTGCAACAAAGTCATAAAGCACTAATAAAAGATAGTAGGCACCATGCCCTAACAATCTTATGCCATTACATGAATGATCTCATCCAATCCCTATCATCCCCAATAGCCTACAGCGGGGGATTACTCACTCATAGATGGGGGAAACATGGATGGTCGATGGAGATGCGATGGTGATGATGATGGCGATGATCTCCTCCAATTTTCTGTCCCGGTAGGGTGCCAGAACGGAGTTTCTGGTGCTGCTTCATGGAATCTGGTGGTGGTGGCGGAGCGGAACTCCTTCTGGAAAAACGTCGACCCCCCCGAAGTTTTTAGGTCAGAAGGCCCCTTATAGGCGAAGAGAGAGGCCGAGGGGGTGCCTGGGGGGCCCACACCACCCCCTGGCGTGGCCTGGCCCGCGCCACCAGGTGGTGTGGCCACCCGAGGTCTCTTCTCCGTCTCGTATTCTGGCTCCTAGAGTCTTCGGGTGAAATAGGATTTTTGGCATATTTTCCGGGATTTTTCCTGATAGTTGATTTTCTGCACAAAAAGTAGACACCAAGGCAATTCTGCTAAAAACAGCGCCAGTCCGCATTAGTTGCATCCAAATCACACAAGTATAGAGGAGAAACAATAGCAAAAGTGTTCGGGAAAGTAGATATGTTTTGGACGTATCAACTCAAGCAATTCAGTTGAAAACTGAGTGCGATAAAAGAACTTTCACGAACACATTTGCTTTTTATGATGTAAATATTCTCAGCAATGTGATCAACTACTTAGACAATTCATAATAAAGAGTATGCAACTGAGTCTACTTAATAGTCATTGCAAGCTATGAAGAGATTCCAACTCAACAATAATAAGTAGCATGAAGCACAAACATAAGCAACATTACAATGCTCATAGAAAGGTATGATAGAGTGGTATCTCGCTTGCCTTTGAGTATGAATGCCAAGGCACCTCTAAAGTTCAAGTGATGACTAGAAGTAAAGATATCAAAGATACAAGCATCAAAGTCATAACACAAATAATCAAGTAATGGAACAAACACAAAGAATGACAACTATGCTCTCAAGAAGGTGCTCAAAGAATAAGTGGAGACTCAACAATTAGAAGAAAAGGTTTTGAATAATTTTGAAAGGCTTCCAAATGCTAAAAGTATGGTACTTGTTAGCTTTGAGCTCTCATTGCCCCTATCATGAGCATATTTAATGTGGTTAAGGTGAAAGTAAGGTCCAATCTGAGTTATATGCTTGACAGACTATAAACTGGAAATCCCAAGTCCCTTGAGTACGAGGGCTGCTCCTCATGCTACTCAACTTTAGTTACCGGTAAGTTCTTGTCATCGTAAGTATGTGAGTATCATTGAGAACCGCTAACGGGGTACCCCTTGCCCGATGATACGAAAGAATCCCCATATCAAAATGATAAGGCAAGCAGACAATGAGTATCTCAGCAATCTTCTTATTTACCATGGGAAAATGGTGCTTTTTTTTTCTCTCTTTCCTCTTTTCATAAAACACTTTTTTTCTTTTTCTCAATAGCTATCTCTCTTTTTTTAAGAAGAATGCTTCATAGATATCATTATGGTTACGCTGCAGGTTTCCACCATGTCAGCATGGATTAGACCATCGGCCCAGGCGTTTCTCTAACACACATACATAACTCCATGGACTTACAAGCTCCCCTTTTATTTCACACTGACGACATCCGCAAACAAAAGAGCAAGGTATCAACTGGGTATATATTTACAAGTGTTGAAAGCGTTCCCCGTGACAGCACGGTTCTGCTAATCCCTAGCCTATAATTTGCAAGCATATAACTTTCATGGAGAGTTCACAATGGTTCAGGTTTATTAAGTGCGGAAAATAAAGTGTGCCATCAAGTTCGTGAGAGCTTTACTAACTAATTTTCCCATAACAAGCAAACATTTTATTCGGAAGAAAACAAGGCACATTGAATATGCACAGGAGTAGCAAATGATGCTAATAGGTAGTTATGGTGGACACTTTGGAAATATTTGGTTTAGGGAGTTTGGAACTTGAGTAAAACATACTTAGTGAAAGTGAAGGCTAGCAATAGTAAGGGAGCGACAAACGAGAGAGCAATAGCTGTCATTATCATGCTTGCAACAAAACAGGACTACTCATGGCATGAAAATGATTCAAGATCCTCAAAGCAAAATAATTCATCAAGGCTTAACTGATTATTACAGTCATGTGCAGGTGTGAGCATGTGCCAAGTCAATCAAATGAAACATTCAGAGGAGGATACCACAGTGTCATACCAATTTATGAATAGAGTAATGCAAGCTAACATTCATGAAACATGCTACAAACTATTAGCGAGCTGGAGCTAATCACAAGAAAGCAAGAACTACTAAGCATCCAAAGATAACATACACCCTACATGAACGGACTAAGCAAGCTCACAATGATGAGTATATGTACAAAAATGAAAACAAATAGAGTTCGTTACCAGCCTCTTACCACGCCTCAAGTTGTCATTAATCCTCATTATTGCTCTTCACTTGTGTGGCTTGAATAATAATATGAAACCAATATCCACCGAGGACTGCCGAACCCTGTAGCAAACTCGCAAAAACCAAAGAAGAACGACAAATATTTTTGGTGTTTTCGATTTTTAAACAAGAACCAAAAGGGAAAAACAAACAAAGCAAAATCTTTTTGGGTTTTTCGAATAGTTCAAACAAAGCAAAAAATGGAAAAGCAAACCAAGGCAAAAAGAAGAAGCAAACCAAAGAGAAACAACAAAAATATCTTTGGTCTTTTTGTGTTTTTAGAAAGCAAAAGCAAAGAAGAACGAAAAATAAAAAGAGAATGAAAACATGAATATACAAAGTACCGACGCAACATGATATGAAGGTGAGTGCGGTGTCGGCGTACCTCCCCCCAAGCTTAGGCTTTTGGCCTAAGTGGGAGTCAACCCCAAGCTGGCCAAGATGCAGTGTCACCGTGGTACGACGAGGAGGTACCCTCATCCTGGTGCGAGCTCGAGTACGTCCCTCTGTAATGTGCGGAGTAATCATAGGAGGGCACATCCTCCTGGTTCTTCTCGTGGAAACCCAGCAAGCGAAGCTGCTCGTCCACCTCCTCCTTGGAGCGCGACCACGGTCTCCTGTCAACACTAAACAAAGCAGGCTATGGCAAAAGGATCTCCCTTTCATCCCCGTCAGTGAAAAGCATCCTATATACTAGATTGTTCAAATCAGAGGTAGCAGTGACAAAGTGATGAGTTTTCATGGCAACAAGGTCAAGCCTCTGTGGTGCTAGCATAGCATCATCGGGATCCACTGAAAGTCCTAATGCATTGACTACACGCGAGGCAATGATGCCCCCATAGATAGGCCCCCTAGCAGCTAGGCAATGAGCAATAAGCGAGCCAAGATTGTACCAAGTATCATTGTTGAGCGCAGCAACAAGGAAAGCTAAGTGATAGTTGGAGATATTACTAGTGTTCTCCCTACCCAATACACTAGTGGCAAGATAGTATGCAAAGTATCTAAGAGCAGGGAGTTGGATATTCCTTATCTTTCCGTGCTGCGCCACGCGGTCATCATCATTGGTCACACATCGGTAAAGCTCCAAAAAATCAGCGGGTCACCCTTGAATTTTCTTCACAGTCCCCGTCATACGCACACCTACAATACTGCAAAATCTCTCCAAAGGCATGGTGAAGGGCATATCATAGATTTTAAAAGAGACAGTAGATTGATAAGGTGTGTTAGTAAATGAGAAGCTCTCAACAAAAGTTTTGGTGAGCATAGCGTATTGTGCACTCTCATCTTGCATATAAGAGGTCAAGCCAACCCTCTCAATCAGTAGCAGGAAATCATCAAGAATACCTACAGCTTGCAAGAAAGTAAAACAAGGAAAAGAGGATGGGTGAGCATCTCCATCATCCCTTTCACTACCAATACGTGTTGCAATGAGGTCTTCATTGTATGATGGCCTAGCTTGAGAGGCTGTTCTTGAGGGCCTCGACCTCCTAGGTGCATCACTCTCAAATATCTCTCCAAAAGTATGATTGTTCATGCTTGGTATTCTGAAATTTAAACACCTATTAAACAAGTGATTACAAAGTAAATATAATAAAGGATTCTACTCATAGGGACTTGCAAGAGGCCTAAACATGCATCAAAACTATATCTCTAAGCATCAAACAAGCTTACAAGCTCTCATAACCAGTCACCTACAGCAGCAAAATACTCAACATATAATCCACTAAACACAAATCTACTTAGACAAGGGGAGGAGTCACATACCAAGGAACAAATGCTCCAAATTTCAGCAAGAAAGATGGGCTGAGCAAGGAGATTGAAGAAATTGAGAGCAAGCACAGAAAGAACGTGATTTTGAGCTATGAACTGGAGCTTGCTCGGGTGAGAGAAGAAAGTGGCAGGTGAGAGAGGTAGTGGGGGGCCAGGGGTGGCCCACACCAGGGCATGGCGCCACCTAGGGCTGGCCGCGCCACCACATGGTGTGCCTGCCTGGTGGCCCCCCCGGTACCTACCAGATACTCCTCTGCCCCTTTTTTCACGTAAAAATTTAATATGAATTTTCTGGAATTTTTTGAGACACTTTATTTTTGGGCTTTTTTCAGAAATAGAAGAATGATTTTTCTGACAGACAGATGTTTTTCTTTCTTTTGGAAACATGATGCAAGGACAAAACAAGGCTAGAACTACAGAAGTTCTAGCATGCAAGCAACTAACAACACAAAGAAAACTAAACGAAACCAAAAACTAAAATGCAAAGGATAGAAATAAACGGAGATAATCATAATGAAAACATTGTTTTGTTCAATGGAATCCTTTTGTTAGCAAGGTTGATCAAGTCTTGCTACCAAAACAATTGCATATGAGACAAAACTTTGTACTCCACTAATGATTATGTTACCTCAACCTTGATAGCAGTGGTCCCAATCATAATAGTTTCAATTTTTTCTCTTGGTATGGGACAATATATTTCTCCAACTTGAATGCCTTCAACATGTTCAATTGAATTCAAACCATAAGTCCTTTCAATCTTCTTGGGGAAATAGACAGTATGTTCCTTATCATTAACATTGAAGGTCACCTTTCCTTGATTACAGTTAATAACAGCTCCTGTAGTATTAAGAAAAGGTCTCCCAAGAATAATAGACATATTATCATCTTCATGCATCTCAAGCACAACAAAATCAGTTAATATCAAGCAATTGTGTGTCACCTGAACAGGTACATCCTCACATATACCCACAGGAATGGTGGTAGATTTATCAGCCATTTGCAAAGATATATCAGTTGGTATCAATTTTTCAAGCTGAAGCCTCTTATAGAGAGAAAAAGGCATAACACTAACTCCAGCTCCCAAATCACACAAAGCAGTTCTAACATAACTGTTCTTAATAGAGCAAGGGATAGTTGGAATCCTTGGGTCTCCAAGTTTCTTAGGAACCTTACCATTGAAGGAATAATTAGCAAGCAAAGTAGAAATTTCTTCATTAGGGATCTTACTTTTATTCGAGACAATGTCCTTCATATACTTTGAGTAAGGAGGCAATTTAATAGCATCAGTCAATTGCAAGAATAAAGGCTTCATCCACTCACAAAACTTATTATAGTGTTCATCTTCCTTTGACTTGTGTTTCTTATCAGGGAAAGGCATAGGTTTTTGGACCCAAGGTTCTCTTTCACTACCATGTTTCTTAGCAATAAAATCTTCTTTAGTGTATTTAGTAGTCTTAGTGTGGTTTTCAGGTTCTTCTTCAACTTTTTCTTCATTAGGAACTTCGTTTTCTTCATTACCACTTTCAGTTTCAGCATCAGAGATAGATATACTATTAGGATCTATAGCAGGTTCAGAGGGTTCTACAACAGTTTTATGTTTCTTTTTCCTTTTCTTACGAGTAGAACCACTATTTTCAGCTTGTTGAGAATCCTGCTCAATTCTTTTGGGATGCCCCTCAGGATATAGAGGATCCTGGGTAGCAGCACCACTTCTAGTTCTAATTTCATAGGCATGCTTTTCTTTAGCAGCATTAACTAGCAAGTCGTTTTGCACTTTGACAAGTTGATCTATTTGAGTTTGAACCATTTGAAAGTGTTTAACAATCATTTTAACATCATTAGAGGTTCTTTCCACAATATCTTTCAACTCAACAATAGCTCTAGTGTTTTCCATTAGATGATTTTGCACCCTTTTATTAAAGTTATCTTGCTTAACAATAAAGATATCAAATTCTTCTAAGCATTGACCAGGAGGTTTCAAGTAAGGGATATCACCTTCATCAAAGTGTTGGAGAGAGTGCACCTCAATAGTGGGTGAGTAGGGAATAGGCTTACATAATTCTTCTATAGGAGGTAAATTCTTGACATCTGCAGCTTTAATTCCGTTCTCCTTAATCATAATCTTCATCTATAATGTTTATGGGAGAAGCAGCAAACTTAGCAGCAGGATATAATTTGGGTTTAATAGTACGCCTCTCAAGGAGACTCTTAGCAGCGCTCCTATCATGGGTGTTCTTACATTCTTTAATAAACTCATCGGTCATCTCAACATAATCTTCTTCAATATCATAACTCTCGCTAGACTCAGGTGAGCTAACAGGTGTGGTAGTGTCTTCATTAGGAGTTTCGGTATTTCCAGCTATAATTCTAGCAATTGTAGCATCTAGGAAAGGACCTAATGAACCACTCTTATCAAGCACAGTAGAAGCAGCACCATAAGCATCAGAAGTTTCAAATTCAGCAGTAGTAGCAGCGTGTGTAGCATGTGTATGTGGTGGTGTAACGAGCTTACTTATAACAGATGGTGAATCAAGAGCAGCAGAGGTATTTAGAACCGTACCTCTTCTTGTAGTGGATGGTAAAATAGGAACCTTGCCATCACGAGACTTACCCATGATGGATGGATAGCAGCGAACAATGGAGAATCCAAGTGAACTTGATAAATAAAGCTATGCTCCCCGGCAACGGCGCCCGAAAATATTCTTGATGACCCACAAGTATAGGGGGTGTATTGCAGTATTTTCGAGGGAAGTGAAACCCAATTTATTGATTCGACACAAGGGGAGCCAAAGAATATTTATAAGCCTTAACAACTGAGTTGTCAATTCAGCTGCACCTGGAAACAATCTTGCTCACAGCAGTTTATCAGTAGCAACAGTTTTGTAGTAGGAATAGCAAAGTAACAGCAGTAGCAAAGCAAAGAGAGTAGTAACAAAAGCAGTAAACAGTGGGATTCGAGTGCGGTAGGCATAGGGATGGATGGACGGGCGTTGCATGGATAAGACAATTCACATAGCAAACAGAACATAGGGCAATTGCAGATAAATAAGATAAAGTATCCAAGTACTAGACAATCCTAGGCATGTGTTCCATATATAGTCATACGTGCTCGCAATGAGAACTTGCACAACATCTTTTGTCCTGCCAGCCCATTTGCAGCGGGGCCTCTAGGGAACTACTGGCAATTAAGGTGCTCCTTTTAATAGAGCACCGGAGCAAAGCATTAACACTCCGTGAACACATGTGATCCTCACATCAAAGCCTTTCCCTTCCGGTTATCTCGATTTCTGTCACTTTGGGGCCATAGGTTCCGGACAACAACGTGTGTATACAACTTGCAGATAAGACCAAAAACAATACTATCATAATGAATCAATAACATGTTCAGATCTGAAATCATGGCACTCAGGCCCTAGTGACAAGCATTAAGCACAACAAGTTGCAACAAAGTCATCAAGCACTAATAAAAGATACTAGGCACCATGCCCTAACAATCTTATGCCATTACATGAACGATCTCATCCAATCCCTACCATCCCCATAGCCTACATCGGGGGATTACTCACTCATAGATGGGGGAAACATGGATGGTCGATGGAGAAGCGATGGTGATGATGATGGCGATAATCTCCTCCAATTCTCCGTCCCGGCAGGGTGCCAGAACGGAGTTTCTGGTGCTGTTTCGTGGAATCTGGTGGTGGCGGTGGAGCGGAACTCCTTCTGGAAAAATGTCGACCCCCCCCCGAAGTTTTTAGGTCAGAAGGCTCCTTATAGGCGAAGAGAGAGGTCGAGGGGGTGCCTGGGGGGCCAACACCACCCCCTGGCGCAGCCTGGCCTGGCCCGCGCCACCAGGTGGTGTGGCCACCCCAGGTCTCTTCTCCGTCTCGTATTCTGGCTCCTGGAGTCTTCGGGTGAAATAGGATTTTTGGCATATTTTCCGGGATTTTTCCTGATAGTTGATTTTCTGCACAAAAAGTAGATACCAAGGCAATTCTGCTAAAAACAGCGCCAGTCCGCATTAGTTGCATCCAAATCACACAAGTATAGAGGAGAAACAATAGCAAAAGTGTTCGGGAAAGTAGATACGTTTTGGACGTATCAGTCTGTTTTGACAGATTTCTGCCATTTTCTGCATTTGCTTCTTGTTGGTTCCTTTTCGAGTTCTTTTGGGGAATAGAGCATTTTGAGGGAAGTGCTACAGTAGCTAGTGTTCTAATGGAAGTTTATTGGTGTTGGAACTGAATCTTAAGACTTATTTATCTTGAGTGCACTAATGTTGCTAATAAAGATTGTGTGAAGTTTTGTATGAAGGAAAAATTTCAAGTGTATGGAAGGAATGAGTAATGATATGAAGGATGGACTAAAGCTCAAGCTTGGGTATGCCACACGTGTCACCCCAAGAAATATCCAAGAAGTACAAGCGTCAAAGCTTGGGGATGCCCAAGGTATCCCCTTCTTCATTAATAAAAATCCTAGGTTTCTTCCAAACGCTTCGTTTTTATTGTTTCATGCACAGTTGTGTTGTTCTTGGAGCGTCTTCTTTTTCTTTTTCGTTTTGGTTTTTAGTTTGCTTAGTTTTCTGAATAAATTGGTTGGACCCCCTCTTTCATACATTGGTTTGCAAATAGTTTGGTTTGGTTTCGAAAAGAGTAGGAAAGTTTAGGCTTAAGTGGTAAAAAGAGATTGTTTTTGACTGTGGCCTATGCTTTGTCATGCCATGCTTGGTATTGTTTTGGCTTTATGCTTAGTATTCTTTGTTTTAGCATGACTTGTTATAAACAATTGAGATTGCTTAATGTGCCTTGGATGAATCATGCGTTGTTTTAGCATATTAAAGTGTAGTATAGTGGTATTTTCCTTTGTTGTTTTATTTGGGTTGACTTGGCGCATGCTCACACCATGTTATGACTATCTCAAGTCACCATAGCCTTTATGATCCTTTAGTTTTCAAGTTGTAGTATCACTTTATGCTTTGATCAATGATGTTTTGCCGCTCTGCATGATTATGGCCATTATTTCTCTTTTAGTTTGTCGCTCCTAGTCTTTTGCTAGCCTCCACAACCAAGTATGAATTCTACTCATGCATCCAACTCCCTAAACCAAGTTATTCCAAAGAGTCCACCATACCTACCTACTAGCTTATGCTATTCCAAGTATATTCATGCTTTTGTTTACCTTCCAAATTAAACTTGTTATGAGAAAACTAGTGATTAAAGCTCTCACAAACTTGATGGCACACTTTACTTTTCTTGCCCTTAATAAACTTGAACCATTGTGTCGTCTATGTTGTATATGCTTGCACTTATTTGTTGGGAATTAGTAGAACCATCTTGTCATGGGGAACGCTTTCAACATTGCACTTGGTACTTGTACCTAGTTGATATCATGCTCTTTTGTATATGGATGTCGTCGGTGTGAAATGAAAGGGGAGCTTGTAAGTCCATGGAGTTATGTATATGTGTTAGAGAAACACCTGGGCCGCTGGTCTAATCCATGCCGACATGGTGGAAACCTGCAGCGTAACCATAATGAGCTGTCTATGAAGCATTCTTCTTATAAAAAAAAGAGTCCTATATTGAGAAAAAAGAGAAAAAATAAAAAAAGAGATATCATGAAAAGAGGAAAGAGAGAAAAAAGCACCATATTCCCATGGTAAATAAGAAGATTGTTGAGATGCTCGTTGTCAGCTTGCCTTGTCATTTTGATATGGGGATTCTTCCGTATCATCGGGCAAGGGGTACCCCGTTGGCGGTTCTCTATGATACACATGTACTTACGATGACAAGAACTTACCGGTGACTAAACTTGAGTAGCATGAGGAGCGGCCCTCGTATTCAAGGGACATGAGATTTCTAACTTATACTTCGTCAAGCATGTACACCATAGTTTGTTCACTTTAACCTTAATCGCTTCAAGATGCTTATGATAGGGGCAATGAGAGCTGGAAGCATAAGTACCATAATTTTGGGAAGGCCTTTCTTCCACCATTATATTGAGTCTCCACCTTCTACCTTTATGCACCTACTTTGAGAGCATAGTGGCCATTCTTAGTTCTATGTGCATTGTCCCAAGACTAGTTGATTGATGCATACCTTGATATTGCTTGTTTTAAACTATTTGTATCTAGTCACTCTTATGAACTTTGAAGGTGTCCTATGCATTTATATTTGCTACTCTATGAGGGACAAGCTGAATGCTTTTATGCTATGTTTACTTTATGTGAAACAAACAAACGTCTTGCAAAGCATTGTTATTCATGAATCTTTTGTTTGTGCCTTTTCATGTTGCATCATAGTTTCTTTGTCTTATTGCTAGAACTTTGTCTTTCATATTACGATTGAAGTACTATGATCCCAGTTTTGAATGTTTTACAAATACTTTGATCAAGTCTTTGATGGTGCATGTCACCTCAAAAATTATTCTTTCTTTTTATCACTTACCTACTCGAGGACGAGCAGGAGTTAAGCTTGGGGATGTTGATACATTGCAAATGTATCTATAATTTTTGATGTTCCATGTTTGGTTTTATACACTTTCTTGTGTTTTGTCCACACTTTGGAGTACTTTTCATATGATTTCTTGGACTAACCTATTAACAAGAGCCATAGTGCCAGCTGCCTGTTTTCTGCCATTTTTGGTTCCAGGAAAGTCAGAAAATGAATATTCTCGGAATTGGACGATGAAAGGGCATGTATGCCCCCATGTGTGGTTTTGGTAATTAATGACAATCCCTATGGACTAATGTGCAAATCGAGTTTAACTTGTAGGTTTGTCCATTGGCATCGCTTGGACCATGTGTTGGTTTCAAGGATGAAAAAGAAGAAGCATCGTCCAAGGGCTTTGTGCCTATTGGAATCAAGTAGAAGAAGAAGATCAGTTTTTGTCTTGAAGAAGAAGAAGAAGAAGAAGATGGAGTTCCTCATGGCTATCTTCAAGACATCGTCAAGATTTGTTGTGCAAGCTCAAGAGAATGATGAAGACAAGTTCGAAGAAGATGCTTCCCCATGGTGTATGGGGGAGCATGTCTCAAGGCTTCATCAAGCAAGTGCAAACAAGTGCAATCAAGAAAGGTGTTCCATCTTGAAGGTGACAAGATCGTCTACATCAAGCTCAAGTGGGATGCTCAAGGCAAAGGTATGGTCTTGATAGGGTTTCCTTTTTACCGGTCTCTTGTAGTGTTGTTGTAGTGTTGGGAGACCGGGTTTAGGATAGATAACCGTACTATCAAGAGGGGCTCTCGAGTGGGTGACTCGTTCGTATCTTTCGGTGAGAGCTCAAACCTTTGCATACATAGCATCATCTTTCTTGGTTGTTGTTTGGTTCTTGTCCATGTGAGGATCTAGAGCTTGTGGTTATCTTCATAACAAGCACTAGTTCATCAAAAACGGATTTCCCTTGCATATCTTATTGCATTTTTGATTTGCGGGTTTCCACACCTTGGGAGGTATCTCACATATATATTCATGGTATTTTCTCCCTTGGTGATTCTACACGTCGTTATCTTTCCAACAAAATTGGTTTCATCTCGTTTAGAGTTCGGATGCAAAAGTTGTGGCAGTCCTGGTTCTAAAGTTTTTGCCTGACCGGTAGTTCCGGTGGGCCACCGGTAGTACCGGCCAGACGCCGGAAGTACCGCTCGGGCAGAAATGCCGCCGGTAGTACCGGTGTTAATTCCGGCCCAACTTCCGGCAACCCAAATTTTGGTTCAGTACCCTCTCTGCCTGGTTAGCGCTATTTGACGGAACTTGGATCGGATTTTCAGGCGGTAGTACCGCTAGGATATTCTTGCCACCGGTAGTTCCGGCGAAGCAGCGGTAGTTCCAGCCAAGCTCGCGTTTTTGATCTTTGCCTCGCTATTTTCTGACCGTTCGCTGGGTGCCACCGGTTGTACCGGCCACCCACCGACACTACCGACTGTGCGCGATTCTGTGGGTAACAGGCAGATCAGGGAGCCCTTTAAAAGGAGCTCCCCTTTCCCCTTCGCCCTCAACTAGCTTTTTCTTGGTTCTTGCTCTCTCTCTCCTCCATTGTTGACCTTTAATAGCTTGGCCTCTCCCCTTCTCCCTCCTATGATTCTTGGATCTTTTTGAGGGATTTGAGAGAGGAGATCTAGATCTACAAGCCCCACCAAGCAAAATCCCTTCTTTGTGAAGGAATCCTTGGGATCTAGATCTTGGAGAGTTTTGTGTTCTCCTCTTGTGTTCTTCCTCTTTTATTCCCCCAATAGCTTTTGTAGCTTTGGTGGAATTTGAGAGAGAAGGACTTGCCTCTTGCATTTGGTGCATAGGTTTGAGTTCTCCTCGGAGATTCGGCGAGTTCAAGCCCTTGGGCTTGTTTCTCTTGGGTTCTTGGAACCCTAGACGGTTGTGTGGAGTTGTGGTGTGTTCTTGGGGCTCCAATTGAGTTGTGGAGGTTCCTCAAGCTTGTTGACCTTTTGTGGTCTTGTTGCCTTTTGTGGCCTTGTTGCCTTTTGTGGCTTTGTAGCCTTTGTGGCATTGTTGTTGGGAGCCTCCAATTGAGTTATGGAGATTGCCCCAACCTTGTACGGGTTCGGTGACCGCCCTCAAGTGTCCCATAGTGGAACGTGAGTAGGCCTTTGTGGCGAGCTCACGGGAGAATAGGGTGAGCCTTTTGTGGCGTCGGTGAGTTGCGTGGCTTCGCATCCTTGGTGAGGCCTTGTGTGGTGTTGGGTGAGCATTGAGCCACCACACCTCGAGGTGAGCCATTTGTGGCGTTCGAAGTTCATTGCGCCCCCGCACCTCTCCAACGGAGACGTAGCTTCTTTGGAAGTGAACTTCGGGAAACAAATCATCGTCTCCGCGTCCATCGGTTATCTCTCAACCGAGCCCTTTACCTATGCAAATTACATTGTGATAGCCTTCGTGCTTGAAGTACTATTATCTTGCTATCACCGTGTTGCTTGTCTTGCTTAGCATAGGTTGTTGGTGCACTTAGTGAAACTAGTGGATATAGGTTTTGGCTTGATAAATTAAACGTTAAGTTTTATTCCGCATTTATTAGAGCCTAAACCGTAATATTTTTAAAACGCCTATTCACCCCCGTCTAGGCGACGTCCATTTCCCTTTCAGACGGGACAAATTCCAAAGTGCCTATTTTTCCGGAAGTCATCAGATGCCAGAATACGAGACAGAGAAGGGCTGGGGGCCGACCACACCACCTGGCCGACCCCAGCACCCCCTCGGCCTCTCCTTCCGCCTATAAGATGCCCTCGGGACGAAAACCCTAAGTACCAAAAATCCACGAAAGAGTCTGTAGCCGCCGTCATCTCCATCCCTAGATCGTAAGGGATCTGAAGCTCTTCCTGGCACCCTGCCGGAGAGGGGAATTCACCCTGGAGGCCTTCTTCATCACCATGCAAGCCTCCGGTGTGATGCGCGAGTAGTTCATACTTGGACTATGGATCCATGTAGTAGCTAGATGGCTGGTTCTCCTCCTTTGTGCTTTCATGCCTATATCTTGTGAGCTCCGTTCATGATCAAGATCATCTATTTGTAATTCTGCATGTTGTGTTTGCGGGGATCCGATAGATATTGAGATGCTATTTCAGATTGATTATTGATTCTATCATGTCTTTGTTATTTGTGATCTTGCATGCTTTCCGTTGTTAGTAGCTATCTTGGCCAAGTAGCTGCTAGCAACTCCAAGAGTTAGTATTTATGCTCGATAGTGGGTTCATGCCTCTGGTAATCTGGGGAAGTGACAGAAATCTCTAAGGTACTAGATGTGTTGTTGCTACTAGGGAGAAAACAACAATTCTTTGTTCATAGAACAATCGTATTGTTTACATTACATGCAATTCGTAAAGCAATAGTCTGTTGCTTGCAACTTAATACTGGAGGGGGTTCGGATGATAACCTGAAGGTGGATTATTAGTCATAGATGCAGTTGGATGGCGGTCTATGTTGTAATGCCCAATCGAATCTCAAAGGAGTCAAGATGATTAGTATATGCATGTATTGCTTTCTCGGTGTTTGTCAATTGCCCCGCTGTAATTTGTTCACCCAGCATGTTATCTATCTTAAGGAGAGCCACCTCTAGTGAACTATGGATCCCCGTCCTTTCTTTTACATACAATCTATAAACTGTTTACTGCTTTGTTTTTTACTTTCTGCAAACTATTACTTCCTTCCATTCGATACGTTTAATCCTTTGTTTTCAGCAAAACCGGTGAGATTGACATCCTCATCGCAAGTTGGGGACAGAGTTCTGTGGTTCTGTTGTGCAGGTCTCCACGTTGCTGCTGGCACCGGTAGTGCGCCCTGCCAACGTTCAACTAGCTACACCTTTGGGGTGTTTTCTTGCTCCTACTGGATTGATAACCTTGGTTTCGTACTGAGGGAAAACTTGCTGTTGTGCTCATCATACCTTCCTCTTGGGGTTCCCCAACGAGCTCGATATATTTTGGGCCATCAGGTACCCCTTGCCCGATGATACTAAAGAATCCCCATATCAAAATCACAAGGCAAGCATATCAGCAATCTTCTTATTTACCATGGGAAAATGGTGCTTTTTTCTCCTTTTCCTCTTTTCTCATATCTCTTTTTTTCTCAATATCTGACTCTTTTTTTATAAGAAGAATGCTTCATAGACATCTCATTATGGTTACCCTGCAGGTTTCTAGCATGACAGCATGGATTAGACCAGCGGCCCATGCGTTTCTTTAATACACATACATAACTCCATGGACTTACAAGCTCCCTTTTCATTTCACACCGACGACATCCATAGACAAAACAGCATGATATCAACTAGGTACAAAGTACAAGTGCAATGTTGAAAGCGTTCCCCATGACATCATGGTTCTGCTAATCCCCAACATATAAGTGCAAGCATATACAACATAGACGACACAATGGTTCAAGTTTATTAAGGGCAAGAAAATTAAAGTGTGCCATCAAGTTCGTGAGATCTTTAATCACTAGTTTTCTCATAACAAGTTTAATTCGGAAGGTAGATAAAAACATGAATATACTTGGAATAGCAAATGCTAATAGGTAGGTATGGTGGACTCTTTGGAATAACTTGGTTTTAGGAGTTGGATGCATGAGTGGAACTCATACTTGGTTACGGGGGCTAGCAAAAGACTAGGAGCGACCAACTAAGAGAGCAATAATGGCCATAATCATGCAGAGTGACAAAACATCATTGATTAAAGCATAAAGTGATATTACAAGTCGAAAACTAAAGGATCATCAAGGCTATGGTGACTTTGGATAGTCATAACATGGTGTGAGCATGCGCCAAGTCAACCCAAATAAAGCATCAAAGGAGAATACCACAATACTATGATTTAATATGCTAAAACCATGATTCTTCCAAGGCACATTAAGCAATATCAATTTTTTATAACATGTCATGCTACATCAAAGAATACTAAGCATAAATCCAAAACAATATCAAGCATGGCATGCCAAAGCATAGGCCACAGTAAAAAACAAGCTCTTTTTACCACTTAAGCATGAACTTTCCTACTCTTTTCCAATCCAAACCAAACTATTTGAAAACCAATGTATGAAAGAGGGGGTCCAACCAATTTATTCAAGCAAACTAAAAAAACCAAGAAAATGAAAAAACAAAACGAAACGAAAAAGAAGACGCTCCAAGAACAACACAACTATGCATGAAACAATAAAAATGAAGTGTTTGGAAGAAACCTGGGATTTTTATTGATGAAGAGGGGGATGCCTTGGGCATCCCCACGCTTTGTCGCTTGTACTTCTTGGATATTTCTTGGGGTGACACGCGTGGCATCCCCAAGCTTGATCTTTAGTCCATTCTTTATCTTATTACATCATTCTCTCCATACACCTAATTTTTTTTCCTTCATACAAAACTTCACACAATCTATATTAGCAACATTAGTGTACTCAAGATAATAAGTGTTTTGGTTCAGTTTCAACACAAGTAAAACTTATATTAAAACACAAGCTACTGTAGCACTTCCTTTAAAAAGTTCAAATGATCAAAGAGAACTCAAAGAGAAAGAGATTAAGAGGCAAATGCAAATAATGGCAGAAATCTGTCAAAACAGACCAGCAGGTAAAAACCAATTTTTTCAAAGACCTTCTATTGCTCAAATCGAAAAGTGTTGAACTAACGAAAGTTAGATAACAACCTGGGGAATAAGCACAAAAATTCACACCTCAAAACTACGTACAGAGATTTTACACGAAATTTTACAGCGAAGCACAAAAATATGTTTCGGGACAGCAACTTTCCCAAGCATTACTTCTCTCTCATTAGAGGTTACTCTTGGCACAAAAAGCAAATAAAAAGGATAAGGAGAGGTTATTACAGAGGTAATAACTTCCAAGACTCAACTAAAACTTTTGGGTTATCTCCCAATAAGTACTTTTCTTTAACGCCTTTAAGCTAGGCATGATAGTTTGAGAAGATGCCCACATAAGAATTATGAATTGAAGTAAAAGAGAGCATCAAGAAGCAAATTCAAAACACATTTAAGTCTAACCCTCTTCCTATGCATAGGAATCTTGTAAAGAAACAAGTCATGAAAGCACAAAGCAACCAGCATAGATAAACAAAACAAGTGCAACTTGAAGACTTTCAACATAAAGAGGGGATACTTAATATTGTTGAGATACATAAAACCATGTTTCCTCTCTCAGAATAACTTTCAGTAGCATCATGAATAAAATTAACAATATAACTATCACATAAAACACTCTTATCATGAGCCACATGCATAAAATAATTAATACTCCCCACATAAACATAGTCATTCTTATTAATTGTAGTGGGAGCAAATTCAACAAAATAGCTATCATTATTATTCTCATCACCATAATCATCAAATATAGGAGGCATATTGTAATAATAATTAATTTCCTCCTCAATAGTAGGTGGACTGAAAATATCATATTCATCATTACAATCATCATATATTGGAGGTGTAGTATCATCATAAGCAATATAATAATTATCTTCCAAAGTGTGTTCATTTGTAAACATATCATCATTGGAAGGATCATTTATAGCACTAATAGTACAATAATTATTAATATCATCATTTTTAGAATTGGTACCAAAGAGATTTTCAATATCAAAAGAAGTGTGCTTTTCCCAATCATGATCATTACTATAGGTAACAGACATAGGAACATCATCGAGTTCAGACTCATCAAAAACTATAATAGGAGCAACATGCTTAGGGGAAAATACTATTTCCTCTCTCCTTTTACTTCTTCTTTCCTTTTTCTTCTTCTTCTTCTGTTTAGGAGGGATAGGCTTGAAAGGAAGCTTCTCCATATACCCTAATTTATTGTTAGAGACAATAGAAGAAACTTTGGAGGATTCCTTCTTTTCATTAATAAGATCAAAACACATATTAGTCCTGTCATATTTTGGTAAAATCCCATCTTCTATAGTATTTTGTATGTAAGTATTTGTGTGACAATTATCAACACAATAAATATGACAACCATGTAGGACACTATTCATATCAAAAGCACTCATATCTACCAAAGAAGTTTTTCTTGATAATTCTTCACACCCCAAAAATAATGTAAGTTCATCATGCTGATTAGGAGTGATCATGTCATCACAATACAAAGTTGCAGTGCTCATTGGATTAGAAAGGCTATTATTATGGCCTGAGCATTGAAAATTGAAATGACCCACTTCAAAGCAAAGTTCACAAATAAAAGGATAGAGGGCACAAACTTTTTTACCAAGATCATTTAGAGCCCTATACCACATTCTAGTTTTTTATTCCTATGGGTGATACAATATTCTTCTTCAATTTGATTCTTCTCACAAGGTCTATGTATTCCACAAAAATTAACATGCTTATAAAGAATAGTACTTTCAGAGGTTTGAGCATGTTTATTGCTATCATTAATAACAATTTCATTTTTCATGCAAGTGTGTTTAAAAGGCTCGTGATAAATGTCCCATTTTATTTAGGAGCATTAATATGATAAGCAAAGGCTCTAAAACAATCAACAAGAATTTGAGGATCAAGACCATATTTAGCACTAAGCTCTTGAAAATCAGCAATTTCAGCAAAAGACTTAATGCAATCATACTCATAATTTATACCTGGTTCTTTACCTTTGTTGTTATCCCAATATTCAGTATTGCTTTGAATTGTTTCAAGAAGATCCCACTTTGCTTTGACCTCCTTAGTTGTGAAGGATCCCTCTAAACAAGTATCTAGATAGTCCTTGTAATGTCCTGAAAGCCTTGCATAGAAATTATTAATAACAATATTACTGGGGAGCTCATGAATGGGACATTTGAGCATTAGTGACTTCAATCTCCCCATGCTTGGGCAATACTTTCTCCATCATGTGGATGAAAATTATAAATGTAATTCCTATCTTTATGAATTTCATGAGGAGGATAAAATTTAGATTAAAAGAGAGATTCAAGTTCCTTCCCCTCCAAGTGATGAGGATCATCTTGTAGCTCATACCACTCCCTTGCTTTGCCCTTAAGTGAAAAAGGGAATAGCTTCCTCTTAACTTGGTTCATTGAAATACCTGCACACTTGAACAACTCGCATAATTCGTGTATAAAGAGTAAATGATCACCAGGATGGATAGTTCCATCTCCCAAATAATAGTTTTTCATAACACGTTCAACAATTTTTATAGGTATTTTAAAAGAGATGCTTTCAGTATGTGGATTTAAAATATCACAAGTATCATTAGAATTACCACATATAGGAGATAAAGTATCATTAGAGCAAATTTTCTTCTTTAAAGCTAGGGAACTAAAAAGATCATTTTCATAAAAATTAACTTCCCCAAGCTTAGATATTTCCATAGCATTAGTAACAAAGGTGTTCAAAAGATTCATACTAATAACATTGCTATTAGCATGCAAAGAAAGTTCCATGGTTTTTTTATTTTTCTTTCCAGAAAATTCATGTTCTACCTTAGGAAAAATACTAAAAAGCTCTCTAATTTTTGTTGTTATTTTCCATTAAGACTAACTAGTGAAAACAAGAAACAAAAAGACAAAATTGTAGAATCTAAAGGAATGTGAGTACCTTTTACCTTACCTCCCCGACAACGGCGCCAGAAAATACTTGCTGGCGCGTGGTTGACGTGGGAGCTTCTTCTTTTTCTTCAGTCCCCGACAACGGTGCCAGAAAATAGCTTGATGTCTACGCACTTATATTCTTGTAGACAGTTGTTGGGCCTCCAAGTGCAAGTTTTCCCTTAAGTGGATTACCCAAGCTTTATCGAACTCAGGGAGGAAGTGGTCAAAGGTATCCCCTCTCAAGCAACCCTGCAATCAAGATACAAGAAGTCTCTTGTGTCCCTAACACACCCAATACACTTGTCAGGTGTATAGGTGCACTAGTTCAGCGAAGAGATAGTAAAATACAAGTGGTATGGATATCAGACAACGGTGTTAGAAAATAGCTTGATGGCATGGAAGAGACTAAAGGAAAACTGAAATAAAGATGGCAGCAAGCAAACATGTAACAAATCTAATTGCAAATGGTGTTTCAATGCTTAAAAACAAGGCCTAGGGATCATACTTTCACTAGTGAACACTCTCATATAAATATCTTCTCTTTATGATACTACTCTAAACTACTCTCCGGTTGGACACTCTAATCCATGGTAGGGCTATAAAAGCACACCTCAAAGTAAGCCTTTCCCATCTAGATAACCCCACACTGTCACCTTGAGCACTAGATGGTCCCAACAAACACCACAATTTCATAGAGACATCCAACTCAAAATATAACTCATAACAAGTATTTGTAATCTCTAGCCTAAGTGCCACCATGGTGTGCACGCTGTCACTTTCACACACATGGGGAGAGAAGAGATCTATTAAAGCACTTGAGTAGCAAGGTAGATCTACTTGATTACAAAGCTCATGATCACAATATGATCATGCATAGAGAGAGATGGACACATAGCTATCGGTAGAACCCTTAGCCTCGAGGAAGAACTACTCCCTCCTCATCATGGGAATCAGCAACGGCAATGGAGATGGTGGTGGAGATTGATGGAGATGGATCCGGGGGCACTTCCCCATCCCGGCAGGGTGCCGGAACAGAGACTTTCTGTCCCCCGAATCTCCCGTTTGGTGGCGGTGACGCTGCAGAACTTTTCGTGGCTGGAGGCTTTAGTATTTAGGGTTTTTGCATCAGGAGGCATCTTATAGGCAAAGAGGCAAGGTCGGTGGGTGGACCAGGGGCCCACACCACCTAATGGCGTGGCCAGGGCTAGCCCGCGCCACCACATGGTGTGGCCAGCCCCTGGCCCCTCTCCGTCTCGTCTTCTGGCTCCGTGAGTCTTCCGGTAAAATATCGACTTTAGCTTTTGTCCGGTCCAATTCCGAGAATATTCTTTTTCTAACTTTCCTGGAACCAAAAACAACAGAAAACAGGCAACTGGCACTGTGGCATCTTGTCAATAGGTTAGTCCAATAAAGTGCATAAAAAGTACTGCAAAGTGTGGACAAAACATAAGAAAGTTGATACTAAACAAGCATGGAACATCAAAAATTATGGATACGTTAGCAACGTATCAATCTCCAACCTCTAAACCACACACTCCACCATCATTTCTATCATTACTTAGAGAGAGCGAGAGATTGGCACTTGTAAGATTAGGGTTTGATACTCTGATCTACCTTCGGTTTGTATTTGATTTGATCTTTAATCACTATTATGGTTTGCTATAATAACTTTGAGATGATTTTTACTTGCAATACAATTATGCCTTTGATTTGTCTTCCTCTCATGTCTGAGTAAATCCCCATAGGCGTGGGAGATGTAGGGGATTGGTGAGATGTGTTGTGCCTACTTTAAATCCATCCATTTGTGATTATTGTAGTGTTTATTTAATAGTGAGAATGATTATCTATGGTTGCCTAATGCTTGTTATCTAATTTAAGGGTCCAGGTAACATGATCCAAAGATTTCATAGGTATGAACTTGTATGCTAGTAATTCGGTGACCCCCCGAGTGACACGGCCGATATCAATGAAGAGCTAGTACTATCCGAGGACAACAAGGTGAAGGGGATCCGCAGCAGAAAACAAAAAAATTCCTATGTTGGAACCCCAAAAACTGTCTAGGATCTATCTATGTAGTAATGCAGTAATGGCCAATGCATAGAGAATACATACTCTTATAGACCGTACGTGGTTAACGTTCCACGGGGAACGTGGTTGAAGTAGTCGTACTCGTAGGCGACCTCAAGGTCATGAAGCTCCTCGTAGGTCGCCCTTGCTCCTTCTTCATCTTCATCGTGTAGCAGCTCCGGCTCACGACATTTAAGCACCCCAAGTGTTGCGCCTTGTGTCTTCGTACACATCCGGTGCACGATGAGACCTCTGGCTCCTCGATCCCACCGGGAGTGCGGAAGTTGATATCCGGCTAGGAATCCCTGCAGCTCAACGGCATACTGCAGGTGTGCCTCGTTCGCACAGCCCAGACTTGGGGCCATGGTCACAAGGCATAGAGAGAGAGAGGGAAGGAGGAAGTCAACCAAAGGACTTCTCCAAATATTGGTGTGTCTCATCCCACCCATGGGCACTCCTTTATATAGGGGGAGGGGGTGTGCCCTCCCCTTTGGGTTTCCAATGTGGGACTAAACAAGGGAGAGAGGGGAGAGGCGCATGGGCCTCATGAGCCAGCTGGCCAGGGGTGGGCCCCACCCCGCGCACAGCCCTAGGCTAGCCGGGTGGGCCCCCTTGAGGCGCCTGGGCCTTGGCCCTTTGGCCCTTGGCCCTTGCCTCCTTCAGTTTTCCCTCATGGGCCTTTATTCACTAGGAAGTTTGGCCCATTAGTAGAATAACCCTTCAAATTAGATTTTAATATTATATTTAATATTAATTACATTAATTAATATGTAAATACATATTACAAAATACATCTTGACCCTAAACACCTTTCGGTTCCCTTTCAATTTCCTCCGAACGACTTCGGATCTTTCCCGGAATTATTCCGGTCCTTTATTCTTTCTCCGAACAACTTCAGATCTCTCTGCGGAACAATTCTAGCTTTCTCTTTCTCTACTGTGATTCCGTCTTACAAATGATCGCTCTCATCGTACCCTTGATACGTCCATTTTGCATCACTATTCTATATCATAATTCACTGTTATTCATTGATATATTTCATATTGAGAGGTGATACTTATGTTATTTCATCTATTTTTGCATGGTTGATGACTTTTGAAGCATGAACCTCTGTAGTCAGGATTCTGATGGAAAAGGTGTTGTTTGGAGGCAAAATTCGCGAAGATCAGAAAATCCGGGAAAATATACGGAAAATCCTATTTTTCCAGAAGACGAAGGCTGCCAGAAGAGGGAGTGTAGATGGGCCACAGGGGGCCCACACCACCCCCTGGCGTGGGCCACCCTGGGCCGTGCCACTAGGTGGTGTGGCCACCCTGGTCCACCCCTAGCTCTCCCCCTAGCGTATATTATTCTCCCGAAACCCTAAGACTAAGGGGAGCGACTACAAAAAGATTCCGCCGCCTCTGTGGGGCGGAAAAACACCGAGAGAAAAAGATCTCTCCGCTAGACAGAATTCTGCCGGGCGAATTCCTTCTCGGAGAGGGGAGATCGTCGCCATCAACACCACCATCAAGCTGGACTTCATCGGGATCATCATCATCATCACCACCATCATGACCATCAGCACCCTCATCACCATCTCCATATTGCTGTAACAATTGGGTTGAATCTTGCCTTAGTTCACAGGGGAAACTTTCCCGGTGTTGATTACTCTTTGTAGTTGATGCTATTGAGTGAACCATTGAATTATTGTTTATGTACAGATTGTTATACATCATTATTCCATCTCTGATCATGATCCATATGATGTCTTGTGAGTAGTTCGTTTTGTTCTTGAGGACATGGGAGAAGTCATGTTGTTAGTAGTGGAATTGTGTTGAGAAAGATTCAATAGTTTGATATTTAAGTTGTTGTGTACTTCTTCTAGTGGTGTCATGTGAACACCGACTACATGACACTTCACCTATATGGGCCTAGGGGAATGCATTGTGTATTTGGCTACTAATCATAGGGGTTGCCGGAGTGACAGAAACCTGAACCCCCGTTAGGAAACCATTGCACAAGGGACGTAAGGGTCTTAGGCCTTGTTTGGTTACCGTGTTTTCAGAGAACCAGTTTAAGGAAAACTTGTTTCATCCCAAGTTTACGGAAAACATCATTTGGATACTCCAAGTAATTCAGGGATTAGCAAAATTAGTTTACGGTACATCCAGAATTTCACGTTTTGGGAAAATCGACTAATAGTCGTTTTTGCAAAAACTCGTTTCCCCGGAACCAATAACGGGACTACTCTTCTTCCTCGGCGGCTGGCGGTGGCCACTGCCCTTGATGTAGCACGCCAAGTAAGGGGTCAGGGAGGGAGGTGAACGGCTACGGCAGCCCCAAGGAGTCTGGGCTACTGTGGCATCTCCTTCTCTCCTTGTCGCTGCCGGGCGGGGCAGCTGTGGCGGAGCAGGAGCTATCGTCGGTGGAGGTGGAGGCTAGAGATGATGGCGAGGGGCTCGCCGGTATTCACGCTGAGGGACTCGACATTCGAGGAGTCGGGGCGGGTGTCCATGGAGTTAAACTGGAATGACACGTCGAGGCACTCCGCCTCCTTGGTGAGCGGCTGAGTGCCATGGCAATCTGGGAGAGAAGGTCCTATTACCGTGGACGTGGCCTATGGTGAGATCGGAAGTGGGCGGACCCTCGGGACACGCGACGAGGACGTGGAGAAGCTCGAGCCACTACGTGACATTGGCGACATCAGACCCCATGGCCAGACTGTGTGCGTCAACAACCTCGGGCATCCGCATAGCGAACGCGGTGTGCTCGAGGGCCATGTTGGCGGTGTCGAGGCACTCAGCGGGCACGCAATTGAGGGGGTGTGTGTGGATGCGGCTGCTTTTGTTAGACCGGAGCTCTGGCAGAAGACACGTCGGCGCGGCTGTTGTTGCATTGTCACCGACATGTTGGAGAAGTTTTGCAGAGAGATGGTCAGCCTCGTCGCTAGCTCTGTAGAGCGCTCCACTTTCCGAAACGCTCAGAAAACGAAACCGTGCCTGCGTGAATCAACCTGGTTCCAAACATAATACTACATAATCCAGTTTTAACAAAACAACAATTTTAAACTAGTTTTCCTAAAATTCCCCCCTAAACCCGTTTAGATAAAACTTGTGTCAAATACTCGTTATCCAAACAACCACTTAGAGTTTAAAGCTGTGGTTAGGTTTCTACCTTAATTACTTTCTTGTACTTACAGATGTTTGCAAGGGGTATAATCACAAGTATGTATTAGTCCTAGGAAGGTCGGTACATTAGCACAGGTTCACCCACCAAACACTAAGCAAGCTAGAGAAGATTAATCAACTATATGAAGCGAAAACACTTGACTGTCTTCCCATGTGTCCTCGAGAACGTTTGGTCATCTTAAGTCATACAACCGGTTTGTCCTTTGCTGCATAAAGGATTGGGCCACTTGCTGCATTCATTCCTACTGTCTTTTATTTACTCATACTTTGTTTACTTGCTTTATCAAAAACCCCTTCAAATCCGTTTGCTAAGTATTTGCAGAGAATTCCTGATCCATACCACTAGCCAGCACCTTCTGCTCCTCGTTGGGTTCAACACTCTTACTTATCGAAAATACTGCGATACACCCCCTATACTTGTGGGTCATCAACCCTTAAGTGTATCCTCTCATGGCTTGGGAATGCTCTAGACATGATCTAAATCAATGATCAATAGAGGGACCAGGGATATCCATGTGACCCCTATGCATTCCTGATGACAATGTCGTTTGAACCGCTAAATGTAGCATCCTTGTCCTTTTGTTTCTTGATACGACTTGTCCGAGATCCGATCATTGGTATCACATACCTTGTTCAATCTTGTTCACAACAAGTTCTGTTTTCTTGTTACCGTGATATTACATCCCCGTGACCGAGTCACATGTTGCAACATTTATGGATGTAATCTCACCAAGTTGGCCGTATGTATCTTTAACCGTCATGTGGGTGAACAATTCCCGGTCTAGCAGTCACATGTCATCTACTGTTCCTTCGAAATACCCAACGTACACCTTTATGACCACCGTATTACCAGATGACGGTTGATGCAGTCTAAGCAGCCTTGGGAAATAGTGAGTAATATGAGCGCACGGTCTAAGGAAAAGGAGTGTAGGTATAGCTGTTGCAACAATGAACTTATATGACTTGATCGCGTTGCAATCCTTCTAGGAATGTCCATCACATCATTCTCCAATGATATGACCCCGTTGTCAATTGGCATAAATGCCCATGATCTTGTAACCCAGATCATCCTCATGACCAACGAACTAGTATGGATAGAGGCTACTAGGGACTTGGTTGTTTCATACCACACCTGCTCCAATGTTTCTACTTGGCACAGTTATAGCACAATATGAAACTATTATAAACTAATTGAGATATGACAATAAAAACCTATTTATTATTTGCCTCTTGGGCATATCTCCTTCAGTCTCCCACTTGCACTAGAGTACAAATAATCCAGCTCGCATTTTACTCATATAAACCATGTACCATATGCGTTTACAGATCATGCATGCTCATGGGAAACGTCATGTCGATGTTCTGTTTTACCAGATCATTATGTCTTTTGCAAATCGTTAATGTCTTCCTAACTTTGACATTCACTCCATTATCGTATAATAGGTCGAAGCATTTGTATGGCGACAAAGTGAGACTTTGTTTCTAGTGTTTATGATGACGGTGTTTTCACCATTGTCATCTAAACTTCGAAACACACTTTACTATCCTTTGTGTATATACTATAGTCATGGTAGCAAAACGAGGTCGGATTCCAGGAGCTTGCAGTGACTTTAGATCAACCTCAAGGGCTTTCTCATGGGCACTGGGCCCTGGGACACATCATTCTACGTTAAAAGAGAACTAGCCCTGTCATAACATTATACATCACATCAGATGGATCCTTTATACTTCTATATCTATGTAGATCCTAGTGCATGAAATGCAACTATGCCACTTACTTTGCTTCTTGCCATTTAAGTACAAACTTAATTCTGGTTTAGTGATCAACTCAGGAATCACTTAAAGACATGTTCTTACAGTTAAGACTTTGTCCTACCAACCAGAACCTCGGGTCACATTACGTCGAGTATACAACATGGTTATATGGAAGAACCTATGACTGAGGCATAGGAGATGCAACGCATCTCTTTCTTTCAACCATAGTTGCAATACTAATTCAATGCTTCATACAGTAAGAACTTCTTTCTTACCTTGATCCATTCTGAGATCTTCAGAATCTTGTCTTAGGACATTCTGAACATCTTTCAGAATCAAGTCCAGGAAGCATTCGACATTCAATGTTTATTAAACTCACTAATCTATCTCGATAGATCTTATTATTTTAATAACTTCAACTTCATCCTTATTTATCTAACTTAAACGTTATTAACACCAATCACATCATTCATATATGTCGTCCACATATCCTAGAATGATTTCACGCTCCCACTCAAATATGACATTCATGTTTGAGATACAGGGATTTCACTTAGCTCCCACTTAAAAATGACATTCATGTTTGAGATCTAGGGATTTCACTTAGCTCCCACTCAAAATATTTCAGCTACATATTATGAATTAGCCAACCTGATTTGCTTGCACTCAAAACCAGGTCCTCTCGATAATTTTGGATATTCCAAAATTCTTTGATCATCATCAATTTGAGAATTCCAATTACGAGACTTTCAATATCCATATATTTCTAGTGTAAATCCAAAAGATTTAAGCATCACTATTGTTGTAGTCAACTATTTGAATTTGTCCAAACATGTGACAAATCGAGCCTTTTGTCATTCTTTAAGTTTCATTTCCTTCTTATGACTTTGAAGTCATTCAGAAATATCAAGTAAACTTCTTTACTTTAATAAGATCAAGTAACATGTTACTTTGCAATCTTAAATGTAACTTAATATAGGATTTTATGACTCCTAGTCAGTTCTCGCACTTAGGTCCATCACGCTTCTTTGTAATTTGTAGGTATGTCTTGTTCAAAACATGACAAGTGAATCAACAATATAATTCCACGAACTTGTAGAATATATATATTCGAATCCTACTTTCTTTAGTAAAAGTATTCGTTGAAACTTTATGATCATTATCATTGGTTTCTTCTCTATATGTAGAGTTTGGTTTCACGAAACAAATTTTGCTGCGCCACTCAACAATTCAAAGGCAAGGTCAAATACCTTGTTTTGATCTTTTACTTTCTTCCACTTGTATATTCATCAAGACACATCAATTTTGGACAACAGAAGGTTTGCCCTTTTGTGGAAGATGCATTCATAGCTTCCTAAATATGCTCTACAAAGACTTGTTTATTCGCCACGACTTCGACTTATCGAAATCTCTAGAAACTCGAACATGCCATAACACTTATGGTGTTGTTTCTAGGAATCTTTAGATGTTCCTTTGCATTTCAAATGAGTGTTTCCTTATTTCGATCTTTAACTCTAAACGACAACTATAACCCTGATAAGATATAATATTATACCATATGTATCTAATACAAAATGATTATGATGTTTTAGGCATTTCAACACAGTTTGAATTTATTCAATTATCATAATTTGTGAAACATCTTTCACAAGTCCCTTTTATGCTAAACTTAACTTGAATACTTTAGTCATGTCGATCAAATCGAAAAGACTTCGTATTCTCGTTAATTTCAATATCCTCTTAACTCATTTGAACAATTCAAATCATTTCAAACTTATGTTTCATTAAGTAAATACACTTATTCACTTAAGTCCACAATTAACAAATGATTTCCACTACTTGTTGAAAATGCGATACATCACAATGTATAAGATTCAACATTTCTTCGCATATCACTGTTTTACCAGAATGCGGAGTTTTAGTCATTCCACCCAAGAGGCATGGTTTTGCAAAGTCTCTAGATCAAGCATCTAGGACCCCGATCTTCATTTTCAATGAAGAACATGCAATAACCAAAATGACTTAAACCATAGTGTCATCTCATTATTGAACTTTGGATATCTTTTAGCATTCTAATCCTTTCGAAATTCTTAAACTATTATCATTAACATAGTGATGAGAATAACTTATTTGTAATCATAATGTGACCATAACGGTATTGTTCATAAGAATAGTACAAACTGGCTTGTAACTTGTTCATATGAATAACCGTCTCGCCAAAAGCAAGACACACAAACAAGGATTACAAAATTATATTCAAGTCCACTAATCCAAATGATAAACTTCGAGGGAAGAGGTGATGTCGGCCATCAACTGTTTTGCTTGCCGTCATCAAGTCACGCTGCCTCAAAGACAGTAATTCTCAAGCAGATCCTCCTGTTTTCACAAAACGGGACAAGTATCAAATACTTCACAAACTGTAATGAGTTTTGCAAGAACCACATTTATAATTTGTATATCTTACATATACCTTTTCATCCATGACCTCCATTGTAATCAAGCCCTTCCAAGAGTTCTTAACTATAATGCGAGATCGCTAAGTGTTTTTCCAAATAATCTCTTTACATCCATGATGGAGGAAAACCCATCCAATGGCTCATACTCTATGTGCCTTATTCTGTAGAATACAATATGTAGCCTAACTCTCCATCAAATGGAGAATGGTTTATTGGATGATTATGGAGAAAACACAAACATTCCGGAGTCATCTAATTATCTCCTAATGGTTATTGTATCAAGAAGAGAAGATCACCTTTTACGAGGATATCCCTTAGGCATGGCTATTAATCTATGAAGTTGGACCCTTTTGCTAAGTTCCATATTAAGCAATATATTCCCATGGTCGCAAAGGACCACAATGGGATAGGCCAAGATCTACTAAGATATTTGCAAATAGACATCTAGACTAAGTTTATAATAAGAGATCAATTTATAATTGGTCTCCACTAAAATTGTCATCCCCTGGACGACTTTAGTGATCGCATGATCCCTATCCTCTGCACCTCCCCCGATCGTCACGGCCATCAATGCATTATCAAAGGTAGACATTCAATAATGCCAATCACATCATCCATGTGAATCATGCTCGATCTTTTGATCTCTTGTGTTCCAAGGCCATGTCTGCACATGCTAGGCTCGCCAAATCTTACTTGTGTGTATTCGCTGTGCAACATGGCTTACACCCACTGTATGCGAACATAGATATATCTGACCCCTACTCACCGCAGGGCGCCTCATAACGAAGAACTTTCTTGGTGGTGCACACACAAGGGGAACATGGAACGTTGGAATTAAATAGGGATTATCTTTGCTACCGTTGAGTATCTAAATACTAGCACACAATAAGATGTAAAACAGGTATCAACATCATATGTATAATGTGATATGATATGGTCCTTCTTCTTGCGCCTTGATCTCCATCGAGCGCTCTGGCATGATCTCCGTCTTGCCCTTGGTTTGACGCCATGTCCACGATGCCTCCACCAGGCCGTTCATCGGAACGATGACTATTACTATACTACTTAGTAACAGAAAAGTAAACTACTTTACCTTCGCAACGACCAATACCATATCATTTTCACATGCCCCTGCAAAATAAAGTTAGACGCCTCTACTTTATCTATTGCAAGTTTTCCGTGGTTGTTAGGGCTTTCGCAATAGAACTGTTTATAATCTATGAACTTTCCAACCACAACATGGATCCAACAGTTGTCTCTATTACACCCCTTTCGGGGCCCTCCGTTGTAAATGCTATATCAACTATCGAATGAGAGACAGACACCCGCTAGCCACTTATACGGTACAAGCCGTATGTTGAGCGTGGAACCAGTCTCGTGTACGAATACGCGTAAGGTCGGTCCGGGCTTCATCAAACAATACCGCGATATAAAAAAGTACACGTTAGAGGGTAACAACTAAGGGATCAATGCCCGCACAATTGCTGACTCGTGTATTAACGAGCTCGTTGGGGAACCCCAAGATGAAGGTATGATGAGCACATCAGTAAGTTTTCCCTCAGTTATGAAACCAAGGTTATCAATCCAGTAGGAGCAAGGAAACACCCCAAAGGTGTAGCTAGCTAAACTTTGGCAGGGCGCACTACCAGTGCCAGCAGACGTGGAGACCTGCACAACACAACCACAGAACTCTGATGGCTCAGTGTTAATGTAGATCTCGTTGGGAACCCCAAGAGGAAGGTATGATGAGCACAACAGCAAGTTTCCCTCAGTTATGAAACCAAGGTTTAATCGAACCAGTAGGAGCAAGGAAACACCCCAAAGGTGTAGCTAGTTGAACGTTGGCAGGGCGCACTACCGGTGCCAGCAGCAACGTGGAGACCTACACAACAGAACCACAGAACTCTGTCCCCAACTTGTGATGAGGTTGTCAATCTCACCGGTTTTGCTGAAAACAAAGGATTAAACGTATCGAATGGAAGGAAGTAATAGTTTGCAGAAAGTAAAAAACAAAGCAGTAAACCGTTTATAGATTGTATGTAAAAGAAAGGACGGGGATCCATAGTTCACTAGAGGTGGCTCTCCTTAAGATAGATAACATGCTGGGTGAACAAATTACAGTGGGGCAATTGACAAACACCGAGAAAGCAATACATGCATATACTAATCATCTTGACTCCTTTGAGATTCGATTGGGCATTACAACATTATACATAGACCGCCATCCAACTGCATCTATGACTAATAATCCACCTTCAGGTTATCATCCGAACCCCCTCTAGTATTAAGTTGCAAGCAACAGATTATTGC
Source organism: Avena eriantha (assembly GCA_910589775.1). NCBI lineage: Eukaryota > Viridiplantae > Streptophyta > Magnoliopsida > Poales > Poaceae > Avena > Avena eriantha. The sequence continues at coordinate 95,608,672 of OU342744.1, forward strand.
TTTATGAATTGCATGTAATGTAAACAATACGATTGTTCTATGAACAAAGAATTGTTGTTTTCTCCCTAGTAGCAACAACACATCTAGTACCTTAGAGATTTCTGTCACTTCCCCATATTACCAGAGGCATGAACCCACTATCGAGCATAAATACTAACTCTTGGAGTTGCTAACATCTACTTGGCCAAGATAGCTACTAACAACGGAAAGCATGCAAGATCACAAATAACAAAGACATGATAGAATCAATAATCAATCTGAAATAGCATCTCAATATCCATCGGATCCCCGCAAACACAACATGCAGAATTACAAATAGATGATCTTGATCATGAACGGAGCTCACAAGATCTAGACATGAAAGCACAAAGGAGGAGAACCAGCCATCTAGCTACTCATGGATCCGTAGTCCAAAGATGAACTACTCACGCATCACACGGGAGGCTTGCATGGTGATGAAGAAGGCCTCCAGGGTGAATTCCCCTCTCCGGCAGGGTGCCGGGAAGAGCTTCAGATCCCTCCCGATCTAGGGATGGAGATGACGGCGGCTACAGACTCTTTCATGGAATTTTGGTCGGGTACTTATGGTTTTTGTCCCGAGGGCATCTTATAGGCGAAAGGAGAGGTCGAGGGGGTGCTGGGGTCGGCCAGACCACCCCATGGCGCGGGCCAGGCCTGGCCGCGTGGCCAGGTGGTGTGGCCGGCCCCCAGCCCTTCTCTGTCTCGTATTCTGGCATCTGATGACTTCCGAAAAAATAGGCACTTTGGCTTTTGTCCCGTCCAATTCCGAGAATATTCATTTTCCGACTTTCCTGGAACCAAAAACAGCAGAAAACAGGCAGCTGACACTCTGGCTCTTGTTAATAGGTTAGTCCAAGAAATCATATGAAAATTACTCCAAAGTGTGGACAAAACACAAGAAAGTGGATAAAACCAAACATGGAACATCAAAAATTATAGATACATTTGTAATGTATCAACATCCCCAAGATGAACTCCTCCTCGTCCTCGAGTAGGTAAGTGATAAAAAGAAAGAATAATTTTTGAGGTGACATGCACTATCAAAGACTTGATCAAAGTATTTGTAAAACATTCAAAGCTGGGATCATAGTACTTCAATCATAACATGAAGACAAAGTTCTAGCAATAAGACAAAGAAACTATGATGCAACATGAAAAGGCACAAACAAAAGATTCATGAATAATAATGCTTTGCAAGACGTTTGTTTGTTTCACATAAAGAAAACATAGCATAATAGTATTCAGCTTGTCCCTCATAGAGTAGAAAAATAAATGCATAGGACACCTTCAAAGTTCATAAGAGTGACTAGATGCAAATAGTTTAAAACAAGCAATATCAAGTTATGCATCAATCAACTAGTCTTGGGACAATGCACATAGAACTAAGAATGACCACTATGCTCTCAAAGTAGGTGCATAAAGGTAGAAGGTGGAGACTCAATATAATGGTGGAAGAAGGGCCTTCATACAAGGAAGTAGGGATTCAAGTCTCATAAAGAGCTTCCAAAAATTATGGTACTTATAGCTTTCAGCTCTCATTGCCCCTATCATAAGCATCTTGAAGTGATTAAGGTTAAAGTGAACAAACTATGGTGTACATGCTTGACGAAGTATAAGTTAGAATTCTCATGTCCCTTGTATACGAGGGTCGCTCCTCATGCTACTCAAGTTTAGTCACCGCTAAGTTCTTGTCATTGTAAGTACATGTGTATCATAGAGAACTGCCAACGGGGTACCCCTTGCCCGATGATACGGAAGAATCCCCATATCAAAATGACACGGCAAGCAGACAACGAGCATCTCAGCAATCTTATTATTTACCATGGGAATATGGTGCTTTTTTCTCTCTTTCCTCTTTTCATAATCTCTTTTTTTTCTTTTTTTCTCAATGTAGGACTCTTTTTTTATAAGAAGAATGCTTCATAGACAACTCATTATGGTTACGCTGCAGGTTTCTACCATGTCAGCATGGATTAGACCAGCGGCCCAGGCGTTTCTCTAACACATATCCATGGACTTACAAGCTCCCCTTTCATTTCACACCGACGACATCCATATACAAAAGAGCATGATATCAACTAGGTAAGGGTACCAAGTGCAATGTTAAAAGCGTTCCCCATGACAGCATGGTTCTGCTAATTCCCAACAAATAAGTGCAAGCATATACAAATAGACGACACAATGGTTCATGTTTATTAAGGGCAATAGAAGTAAAGTGTGCCATCAAGTCCGTGAGAGCTTTAATTACTAGTTTTCTCATAACAAGTATAATTTGGAAGGTCAACAAAAGCATGACTATACTTGGAATAGCATAAGCTAGTAGGTAGGTATGGTGGACTCTTTGGAATAACTTGGTTTAGGGAGTTGGATGCATGAGTGGAATTCATACTTGGTTGTGGAGGCTAGCAAAAGACTGGGAGCGACAAACTAAAAGAGCAATAATGGCCATAATCATGCAGAGCGGCAAAACATCATTGATCAAAGCATAAAGTGATACTATAACTTGAAAACTAAAGGATCATAAAGGCTATGGTGACTTGAGATAGTCATAACATGGTGTGAGCATGCGCCAAGTCAACCCAAATAAAACATCAAAGGAAAATACCACTATACTACGCTTTAATATGCTAAAACAACGCATGATTCATCCAAGGCACATTAAGCAATCTCAATTGTTTATAACAAGTCATGCTAAAACAAAGAATACTAAGCATAAAGCCAAAACAATATCAAGCATGGCATGACAAAGCATAGGCCACAGTCAAAAACCATCTCTTTTTACCACTTAAGCCTGAACTTTCCTACTCTTCGAAACCAAACCAAACTATTTGCAAACCAATGTATGAAAGAGGGGGTCCAACCAATTTATTCAGAAAACTAAGCAAACTAAAAACCAAAACGAAAAAGAAAAAGAAGACGCTCCAAGAACAACACAACTGTGCATGAAACAATAAAAACGAAGCGTTTGGAAGAAACCTAGGATTTTTATTAATGAAGAAGGGGATACCTTGGGCATCCCCAAGCTTTGACGCTTGTACTTCTTGGATATTTCTTGGGGTGACACGTGTGGCATACCCAAGCTTGAGCTTTAGTCCATCCTTCATCTCATTACTCATTCTTTCCATACACCTGAAATTTTTCCTTCATACAAAACTTCACACAATCTTTATTAGCAACATTAGTGCACTCAAGATAATAAGTCTTAAGGTTCAGTTCCAACACCAATAAACTTCCATTAGAACACTAGCTACTATAGCACTTCCCTCAAAAAGTTCAATTCCCCAAAAGAACTCAAAAAGAAACCAACAAGAAGCAAATGCAAAAAATGGCAGAAATTTGTCAAAACAGACCAGCAGGTAAAGACGAATTTTTTCAAAGACCTTCTGTCGCTCAAATAACAAAGTGTTGAACTAATGAAAGTTAGATAACAACCTGGGGCAGAAGCACTGAAATTCACGCCTCAAAAATACCTTTAGAGATTTTACACGAATTTTTACGTTGAAGAAGAGAAATCTGTTTCGGGACAACAACTTTCCCAATCATTACTTCTCTCTCATTAGAAGTTACTCTTGGCACAAAAAGCAAATAAAAACGATAAGGAGCGGTTATTACTGAAGTAATAACTTCCAAGACTCATCTAAAACTTTTGGGTTATCTCCCAATAAGTACTTTTCTTTAACACCTTTAAGTTAGGCATAAGAAGCAAGAAGAAGAATCAAGTGTTCTCAAATGAAGAAGCATTAAAACCCAATTTCTTGCCCTTACCTCTCTTACTTTTATTCTTAACCTTGGGAAAAATATGATTGTTTGGTGGAGAAGAAAGGTGCATGGTCCCCTTTCCCACATCTATTATTGCTCCAAGGAGTCCTAATAGGGACCTTCCAAGTGTAATTTGTCCTTTTCCTGCACATTCAGTTATAAGATAATGGGTTGAAATCATTTTCCTAAGGATCTTTGTAAACACTCCTTCAGCTATTCCAATAGGTAATATGGTAGCATTATTAGCAAGAGATATTTCTTTTCCTCCTTCAGTAATCCCCCAAAGGTTCAAAGATTCATAAATATCTTTGGGCATAAGGCAAAATTCAGACATGATATCATAGGGAGCTTGAAAAGTTTCAGTATTTATATCAATCTTTACTGTGGGGAGCCACTTTGATGGTTCAGAATTTATTGGAACATAATTATGATGCTCCCTAAGCGTATTATAGAAATCTTTTAATCTAGCAGTGCCAGTCTCAAGAGTGTTCAATCTAGCAAATATGCTTGCGAAAGAAAAATCAGTTTGGCTAGGCAAGTTGTAAGTAAGGATCAATTTCTTTATAGAATTAATAGCATCATCCTCATTACATTGGAGGAAATCTCCTCCCACAATAGCATCTAAAGCATATCTATAGCAAAGAGAAATTCCAAGGTAAAATCTTCTAAGGAACAAGCTTTGAGTCATTTTAGGCTCAGTTTTTTCATGTAGATCAAAGATTCTAGACCAAGCTTCCTTGAAACTTTCCTCAATTCCTTGTTTAAAAGTGAAAATCATTTCCTCGGGTGACAGAGTGATTGGAGCAAGGCTAGACATAGTGGCAACTTAAAATAGGAATTAATTAATTTTTTGTGTGTTTTCAATAAAGAAAGAGAACTAGTAAAACTATTTTTTTGTGTGTTTTTGATAACAAAACAAGCAAACAAAGAAAAACAAAAATAACAAAGTAACGAGATTGGTTGTGAGGGACTCCCCTTGTGAAGATGTCCTTGACTCCCTGGCAACGGCGCCAGAAAATGCTTGATGGCTCAGTGTTGATGTAGAGCTCGTTGGGAACCCCAAGAGGAAGGTATGATGATCACAACAGCAAGTTTCCCTCAGTTATGAAAACAAGGTTTAATCAAACCAGTAGGAGCAAGGAAACACCCCAAATGTGTTGCTAACTGAGCCTTGGCAGGGCGCACTACCGGTGCTAGTAGCAACGTGGAGACCTGCACAACACAACCACAGAACTTTGTCCCCAACTTGCGATGAGGTTGTCAATCTCACCGGTTTTGCTAAAAACAAAGGATTAAACGTATCGAATGGAAGGAAGTAATAGTTTGTAGAAAGTAAACACAAAGCAGTAAACAGTTTGTAGATTGTATGTAAAAGAAAGGACCGGGATCCATAGTTCACTAGAGGTGGCTCTCCTTCGGATAGATAACATGCTGGGTGAACAAATTACAACGGGGCTAGTGGCAACTTAAAATAGGAACTAATTAATTTTTTGTGTGTTTTCAATAAAGAAAGCAAACTAGCAAAACTAATTTTTTTGTGTTTATGATAACAAAACAAGCAAACAAAGCAAAAGAAACTAAGAAAAACAAAAATAACAAAGTAAAGAGATTGGTTGTGAGGGACTCCCCTTGTGAAGAAGTCCTTGACTCCCCGGCAACATCGCCAGAAAAATGCTTGATGGATCAGTGTTGATGTAGAGCTCGTTGGGAACCCCAAGAGAAAGGTATGATGAGCACAACATCAAGTTTCCCTCAGTTATGAAAACAAGGTTTAATCGAACCCGTTGGAGCAAGGAAACACCCCAAAGGTGTTACTAGCTGAGCCTTAGCAGGGCGCACTACCGGTGCTAGTAGCAACGTGGAGACCTGCACAACACAACCACAGAAATTTGTCCCCAACTTGCGATGAGGTTGTGAATCTCATCGGTTTTGCTGAAAACAAAGGATTAAACATATCGAATGGAAGGAAGTAATAGTTTGCAGAAAGTAAACACAAAGCAGTAAACAGTTTATTGTAGATTAATAGTAAAATAAAGGATCGGGGTCCATAGTTCACTAGATGTGGCTCTCCTTAAGATAGATAACATGTTGGGTGAACAAGAATATACTACTCATCTTGACTCCTTTGAGATTCGATTGGGAATTACAACATTATACATAGACCGCCATCCAATTGCATCTATGAATAATAATCCACCTTCAGGTTATCATCCGAACCCCCTCTAGTATTAAGTTGTAAGCAATGGATAATTGCATTACGAATTGCATGTAAAGTAAACAATACGATTGTTCTATGAACAAAGGATTGTTGTTTTCTCCCTAGTAGCAACAACACATCTAGTACCTTAGAGATTTCTGTCACTTCCCCAGATTACTAGAGGCATGAACCCATATCGAGCATAAATACTAACTCTTGGAATTGCTGGCATCTACTTGGCCAAGATAGCTACTAACAATGGAAAGCATGCAAGATCACAAATAACAAAGACATGATATAATCAATAATAAATCTGAAATAGCATCTCAATATCCATCGGATTCCCGCAAGCACAACATGCAGAATTACAAATAGATGATCTTGATCTTGAATAGAGCTCACAAGATCTAGACATGAAAGCACAAAGGAGGAGAACCAGCCATCTAGCTACTACATGGATCCGTAGTCGAAAGATGAAATACTCACGCATCACACCGGAGGCTTGCATGGTGATGAAGAAGGCCTCCAGGGTGAATTCCCCTCTCCGACGGGGTGGCGGGAAGAGCTTCAGATCTCTCCCGATCTAGGGATGGAGATGACGGCGGCTACAGACTCTTTCGTGGAATTTTGATTGGGTACTTAGGGTTTCTGTATCAGAGCCAATATATAGGCAAAAGGAGGGGCGGAGGGGGTGCCTGGGGTGGCCAGACCACCCCTGGCATGGGCTAGGCCTGGCCGCGTGCCCTGATGGTGTGGCCAGGACCCAGCCCCTCTCTGTCTCGTATTCTTGCTCTAGGTGTCCCTCGGTGAAAAACTGACTTTGGCTTTTGTCCCGTCCAATTCCGAGAATATTCATTTTTTAACTTTCCTGGAACCAAAAACAGCAGAAAACAGGCAGCTGGCACTGTGGCTCTTGTTAATAGGTTAGTCCAAGAAATCATATGAAAAGTACTCCAAAGTGTGGACAAAACATAAGAAAGTAGATAAAACCAAGCATGGAACATCAAAAATTATGGATACGTTTGCAACGTATCAACATCCCATAGCTTAACTCCTGCTCGTCCTCGAGTAGGTAAGTGATAAAAAGAAAGAATAATTTTTTAGGTGACATGCACCATCATAAAGTTGATCAAAGTATTTGCAAAACCTTCAAAGCTGGGATCATAGTACTTCAATCATAACATGAAAGAAAAAGTTCTAGCAATAAGACAAAGAAACTATGTTGCAACATGAAAATGCATAAACAAAATATTAATGAATAACAATGCTTTGCAAGATGTTTGTTTGTTTGACATAAAGAAAACATAGCATAGTAGCATTCGGCTTGTCCCTCATAGAGTAGCAAACATAAATGCATGGGACACCTTCAAAGTTTATAAGAGTGACTAGATACAAATAGTTTAAAACAAGCAATATCAAGGTTATGCATCAATCAACAAGTCTTGGGACAATGCACATAGAACTAAGAATGGACACTATGCTCTCAAAGTAGGCGCAAAAAGATAGAAGGTGGAGACTCAATATAAAAGTGGAAGAAATGGCTTCATAGAAGGAAGTAGGGATTCAAGTTTCATAAAGAGCTTTCAAAAATTATGGTACTTAATAGCTTTAAACTCTCATTACCCCTATCATAAGCATCTTGAAGTGATTAAGGTTAAAGTGAACAAACTATGGTGTACATGCTTGACAAAGTATAAGTTGGAAATCTCATGTCCCTTGAATACAAGGGCCGCTCCTCATGCTACTCAAGTTTAGTCACTGGTAAGTTCTTGTCATTGTAAGTATATGTGTATCATAGAGAACCGCCAACGGGGTACCCCTTGCCCGATGATACGGAAGAATCCCCATATCAAAATGACAAGGCAAGCAGACAACGAGCACCTCAACCATCTTCTTATTTACCATGGGAATATGGTGCTTTTTTATCTCTTTCCTCTTTTCTCATATCTTTTTTTCTTTTTCTCTCTTTTTTCTCAATGTCTGACTCTTTTTTTATAAGAAGAATGCTTCATAGACAGCTCATTATGGTTACGCTGCAGGTTGCCACCATGACATCATGGATTAGACCAGCAGCCCAGGCGTTTCTCTAACACATATGCATAACTCCATGGACTTACAAGCTCCGCTTTCATTTCACATCGACGACATCCATAGACAAAAGAGCATGATATCAACTAGGTACAAAGTACAAGTTCAATGTTTAAAGCGTTCCCCATGACATCATGGTTCTGCTAATCCCCAACAAATAAGTGCAAGCATATACAACATAGACGACACAATGGTTCAAGTTTATTAAGGGCAAGAAAAGTAAAGTGTGCCATCAAGTTCGTGAGAGCTTCAATCACTAGTTTTCTCATAACAAGTTTAATTCGAAAGGTAGATAAAAACATAAATATACTTGGAATAGCATAAGTGATGACCCACAAGTATAGGGGGTGTATCGCAGTATTTTTGATAAGTAAGAGTGTCGAACCCAACGAGGAGCAGAAGGTGCTAGCTAGTGGTATGGATCAGGAATTCTCTACAAATACTTAGCAAACAGATTTTTAGGGGTTTTGATAAAGCAAATAAACAAAGTACGAGTAAACAAAAGACAGTAAGAATAAATGCAGCAAGTGGCCCAATCCTTTATGCAGCAAAGGACAAGCCGGTTGTATTACTTAAGATGACCAAACATTCTCGAGGACACATGGGAAGACTGTCAAGTGCTTTCGCTTCATATAGTTGATTAATCTTCTTTAGCTTGCTAAGTGTTGTGTGGGTGAACCTGTGCTAATGTACAGAACTTCCTAGGACTAATACATACTTGTGATTATACCCCTTGCAAACACCCGTAAGTACAAGAAATAATTGAGGTAGAAACCTAATCACAACTTTAAACTCTAAGACCCTTACGTCCCTTGTGCAATGGTTTCATAACGGGGGTTCAAGTTTCTGTCACTCCGGCAACCCCAACGATTAGTAGCCAAATACACAATGCATTCGCCTAGGCCCATATAGGTGAAGTGTCATGTAGTCGACGTTCACATGACACCACTAGAAGAAGTACACCACAACTTAAATATCAAACTATTGAATCTTTCTCAACACAACACCACTACTAACAACATGACTTCTCCCATGTCCTCAAGAACAAAACAAACTACTGACAAGACATCATTTGGATCATGATCAGAGATGGAATAATGATGTATAACAATCTAAACATAAACAATAATTCAATGGTTCACTCAATAGCATCAACTACAAAGAGTAATCAACACTGGGAAAGTTTCCCCTATGAACTATGCAAGATTCAACGCAATTGTTACAACAATATGGAGATGGTGATGAGGGTGCTAATGATGATGATGGTGGTGATGATGATGATCCTGATGAAGTCCAGCTTGATGGTGGTGTTGATGGCGACGATCTTCCCTCTCCGGGAAGGAATTCCCTCGGCGGAAATCTGTCTGTCAGAGAGATCTTTCTCTCTTGGTGTTTTCTGCCCCGCAGAGGCGGCGGAATCTTTCTGTGGTTGCCCCCGAGTCTTAGGGTTTCAGGAGGATAATATATGCCAGAGGGGAGAGCCAGAGGTGGGACAAGGCGGCCACACCACCTGGTTGCACGACCTAGGGTGGCCCGCGCTAGGGGGTGGTGTGGCCCCCCTATGGCCCATCTCCACTCCCTCTTCTGGCAGCCTTTGTCTTCTGAAAAATAGGATTTTCCATATATTTTCTCGGATTTTCTGATCTTCGCGAATTTTGCCTCCAAACAACACCTTTTCCATCAGAATCCTGACTGCAGCGGTCCATGCTCCAAAAGTCATCAACCATGCAAAAACATATGAAATAACATAAGTATCACCTCTCAATACGAAATATATCTATGAATAACAGTGAATTATGATATAGAAAAATGATGCAAAATGGACGTATCAACTCCCCCCAAGCTTAGACTTTGCTTGTCCCCAAGCGAAACTGAGCATAATAAACATGGCCTCAGGTTTATGGAGTGAAGAGTCGATAAAAGAATATGGACAAGAAGCATCACATTCATCAATACATAGGTCATAGTAGAAGACAACTCACTGTTATATAACTTAACTTGCAATAAGTAAAGGAAACACAGTAAAGATACATAAAGTGAATCATAATTGGTAATGGCAAACTTAGCTCTTGGTCCAAGAATAGTTGATAATTTGCTGGGGTTCACAAATAACTGGTTTTTCAATGATAGCTTCCAAATTAGTAGACACCAAGATAAGAGCAAAGTGCAAAACAAGGAACAGAAGAAACATGATTGAATAAATCATCATATGAATGAATGAAACACAACAACTCAAAATACTTGCTGAGATAGAAGGGAATAGGTTTACTGACTCAACTAAAAAAGTAAAAGAAAGGCCCTTCACAGAGGGAAGCAGGGATTGCAAGTTTCATAAAGAGCTCCCAAAAATTATGGTACTTATTAGCTTTGAACTCTCATTGCCCCTATCATAGGCATCTTTAGGTGATTAAGGTTAAAGTGATCAAATATGAGGATATGCTTGACAAGTTGTAAATTGAGAATCTCATGTCCCTTGAATACGAGGGCCGCTCCTCATGCTACTCAAGTTTAGTCACCGGTAAGTTCTTGTCATCGTAAGCATATGTGTATCATAGAGAACCGCCAATGGGGTACCCCTTGCCCGATGATACGGAAGAATCCCCACATCAAAATGACAAGGCAAGTAGACAACAAGCATCTCCGCGATCTTCTTATTTACCATGGGAATATGGTGCTTTTTTATCTCTTTCCTCTTTTCATAATCTCTTTTTTTCTTTTTCTCTTTTTTCTCAATATTGTACTCTCTTTTTTATAATAAGAATGCTTCATAGATGCTCGTTATGGTTACGCTGCAGGTTTCCACCATGTCGGCATGGATTAGACCAGCGGCCCAGGCGTTTCTCTAACACACATGCATAACTACATGGACTTACAAGCTCCCCTTTCATTTCACACCGACGACATCTATAGACAAAAGAACATGATATCAACTAGGTACAAAGTACCAGTGCAATGTTGAGAGCGTTCCCCATGACGGCATGGTTCTGCTAATTCTCAACTCACAAAGCGCAAGCATATACGCAACATAGATGGGCACAATGGTTCAAGTTTATTAAGTACAAGAAAGTAAAATGTGCCATCAAGTTCGTGAGAGCTTTAATCACTACTTTTCACATAACAAGTTTAATTTGGGTGGTAGATAAAACAATAATTTACTTGGAATAGCAATAATGCTAACAGGTAGGTATAGTGGACACAAATGGCAAAGGTTTGGTTTAAGGAAGTGGATGCACGAGAAGAATTCCCTCTCAGTACAGGTTTTTGGCTAGCAAGGCTGGGTAGCAAGTATAAGAGTTGAAGGAAACAAACATACATACAAGAGATAAAGAAAAACATGCAATCTTCCTTGGAAGCACAAAAGATCTTAACCAGAGAATACTAGACTTATGAGCAAATCAAGAAAGAAAGATGATGATTTTTTCTTCTTTAGAGTACTTTTATCTTTTCATTCAACTCTTCAAAAATAGTGTTGCTACTGACCAAGCCAGGTTTGCCAAAACCAACTAAATTAAATCAATGATCCCAAAGTGATACCAATACTAACAACAAGATCAATCATATAACCATGAATTGAAAACTAATATAAGCTATGCAAAAGGGTGAATGATAGAACTTCTCATTAATATTCCATAACGGCAACTCACACGAAGGGATACATATCTAACGAGAGAGGGGACACTTCCATAATGCAAACCATCCTACATAATAACTTCTCTATTCATGATATGACTCTACTAAACAGGTAAAAAGATAGAAGATAGTGATGTGATACCGCGACACTCCTCAAGCTTGGAACAAACCAAGGGGATGCCAAACCTGATGACGAATTACTCCTTTGGTGGTGGTAATATTTTCTTAGTTGACGTGAGGAAATCTTCCAGCATCTTGCGAAGCCTTTTATTCTCCCATTGAAGCATGTCTACCTTCCTCCTCAAGTCTCGGTACTTATCGCAGAACTCATTAGTGACTCGTAGAGCTTCCGTTGATGCAGGGCAAGAGACTAAAGGTACCAGCCCCTGCTTGGGGTCTTGGAGATCCTCCTCCATAGGCTCCTTTCCCTTATCCTTGGCGGACACCATTGTGATTCTAAACTTGCAAGAATAGTTCCTGGCAGAAACAGATTGAAACAAAAACACGATGAAAACACGATATACAAACCTTGGGGGATTATATATTACGAAGTTTCATAACAAAAGGAAGGTACTGGGAGTAAACGGGTCAGAGACGGAGTCCGGAGTGGCCACACCACCTGGTGGCGCGGCCTGGGGAGAGACCGCGCCACAGGGTGGTGTGAGCCACCCTGACTCCGTTTCCATCCCTCTTTCGCTTTGTAGCTTTCCATATTGTCTAAAACTGAAAAAATATAGTTGGATAGTATTTTCACGGAACTTTTCTTACCAGAACTGTTACCTATTTGAAAACAGACTCTGCAGGTCTCTGAATTTGGTATTTAGTAGATTCTTCCGGAGTCACCACTTGAAACATCAATATCTTCATCTTCATACACTTATTTCTTGAGTCATGAAACCTTTCTCTTCCTTATTACACCATTATCGCCACTTCTTGGAAATTTCTTTCACACAAAACTTCACACAGTTCTTATTAGCAACATTAGTATAAGTGAAATGATTTTTTGAGTCCAATTTCAACTGAAAACCATAAAAACATAATCTACTGTAGCAACTCCTTCCGAAAACCCAAAAATAATTCAAAAAGGAAATCGAATAAAGAAGCAAATGCAAGAGTGGCAAAATCTGTCAAAACAGACCAGCAGGTAAATATCAATTTTTTCGAAAATCTTCTGTTGCTCAAATCAAAAAGTGCAAAACTAACGAAAGTTTAAAAACAACCTGGGGCAGAAGCAAAAACAATTACAGGTCAATCCGACCGACAGAGATCTCTCACGAATTTTTACGGTGAAGCACAAAAATCTGTTTCGGGACAGCCACTTTCCCAAATATTACTTCTTTCTCATTAGAGGTTGAATCTTGACACAAAAACCAAAAAAAGGATAAGGAGAGGTTATTACCGAAGTAATAACTTCCAAGACTCAAAGAAACAAAAACAAACTGAAAGCAAAAACAAATTGGGTTGTCTCCCAAAAAGCTCTTCCTTTATAGCCATTAAGATGGGCATGATAATTTTGAAGATGCTCACATAGGAATATGAATTGAAGTGAAAGAGAGCATTAAGAAGCAAAAATACACACATTTAAGCCTAACCCACTTCCTATGCAAGGGAATTTTGTAAACAAACAAGTTGTTGAAACCGGAGGCTACTAGCATAGGAAGGCAAAAGAAATGCAACATAAAAACTTTCAGCATAAAACGAGGAAACTTGATATTATTGAGATACTTAAGAACACTTTTCCCTCTCTCATAGTAACTTTCAGTATTATGCATAAACTTAACAATGTAACTATCACAAGGACCATCATAACAATGATCACTTATTCTAACGGAAAACACAGGAATACTAGCTCTCATAACACTACTTTGCGAAACAATATTAGAGGCATCCTTACAAAGGATAGTGTGTCCCTCTTCTTCATATTTAGTAACAAAGTCTTTCACATTTACTATTATAGGTTCATCAACCATTTGTTTATCAGGTTCAACAGCTTTACTTGTACTTTCATTAACCACGCTAGCTATCATAGAATGTTCCTTCATCTTACATGGGAAAGGGATTTTCTCAATGTAAGGCTTAGGTAAGACATGATTAGCAGTATAAAATTCAGTATTTCTTGTAGGAACACTCTTAGCAATATATTTATAAGGTTCATGATACTTATTCCACCTCTTTTTAGGCACTTCAATATAGGAAGCAAAAGCCTTAAAATAAGAAGCAATAGCTTGAGAGTCTAGACCATAAGCATTTTTAATAATTTGAAAGCCATCAGTTCCCATAAAAGATTCAATGCATTCATAATCATAATTTATACCTGACTTTCTACCTTTGTCATTCTCCCATGCTTCAGCATTGTCTTGAATACGGTCCAGAAGATCCCATTTAGCTTCTTCTTCCATGCGAGTGAATGATCCAACACAAGAAGCATCCAATAAATCCTTGTCATGTAGAGGGAGCCTTGCATAAAAGTTATTGATAATAATATTGTTGGGGAGCTCATGAATGGGACATTTGAGCATTAGTAACTTCAATCTCCCCCAAGCTTGAGCTGTACTCTCTCCATCAAGAGACCAAAAGTTGTATATTTGATTCCGATCATTATGAATCTCACTAGGAGGATAAAACTTTGAATAAAAGAGAGGCACGATTTCCTTCCATTCCAGAGCTTGACCATTCTTCAGCAGCTTATACCATTCCTCAGCTCTTCCTTTCAGCGATAATGAGAATAACTTCTTCTTAACTTGATCTGTAGTAATACCTACACTTGAACAACCCGCATAATTCATGTATAAAGAGTAAATGATCACCAGGATGGACTGTTCCATCCCCAACATAGTAGTTATCCATAACACGATCAATAATTCTTGTAGGTATTTTAAAAGCATCATTCCGAGAAGGTGGTGGTTCATCTACTACCTTAGCAGTGGTAGTAGCATTACCAAATAAGAAACTCAGCAAATTATCCACAACGAAAATAAAGCAACTAACAGAAGTAAACAATACTCACAGTAGAAGTTTCCTTTACCAGTTCCACTCTCCAATAGCGCTTCACTCCCTAGAAACGGCGCCAGAAAATAGTCTTGATGGCCCACAAGTATAGGGGGTGTATTGCAGTATTTTCGATAAGTAAGAGTGTCGAACCCAACGAGGAGCAGAAGGTGCTGGCTAGTGGTATGGATCATGAATTCTCTACAAATACTTAGCAAACAGATTTTTAGGGGTTTTGATAAAGCAAATAAACAAAGTACGAGTAAACAAAAGACAGTAAGAATAAATGCAGCAAGTGGCCCAATCCTTTATGCAGCAAAGGACAAGCCGGTTGTATTACTTAAGATGACCAAACGTTCTCGAGGACACATGGGAAGACTGTCAAGTGCTTTCGCTTCATATAGTTGATTAATCTTCTTTAGCTTGCTAAGTGTTGTGTGGGTGAACCTGTGCTAATGTACCAAACTTCCTAGGCCGAATACATACTTGTGATTATACCCCTTGCAAACATCCGTAAGTACAAGAAAGTAATTAAGGTAGAAACCTAACCATAGCTTTAAACTCTAAGACCCTTATGTCCCTTGTGCAATGGTTTCCTAACGGGGGTTCAGGTTTCTGTCACTCCGGCAACCCCAACGATTAGTAGCCAAATACACAATGCATTCCCCTAGGACCATATAGGTGAAGTGTCATGTAGTCGATGTTCACATGACACCACTAGAAGAAGTACACCACAACTTAAATATCAAACTATTGAATCTTTCTCAACACAACACCACTACTAACAACATGACTTCTCCCATGTCCTCAAGAACAAAACGAACTACTCACAAGACATCATATGGATCATGATCAGAGATGGAATAATGATGTATAACAATCTGAACATAAACAATAATTCAATGGTTCACTCAATAGCATCAACTACAAAGAGTAATAAACACCGAGAAAGTTTCCCCTATGAACTATGCAAGATTCAACGCAATTGTTACAGCAATATGGAGATGGTGATGAGGGTGTTGATGATGATGATGGTGGTGATGATGATCCCGATGAAGTCCAGCTTGATGGTGGTGTTGATGGCGACGATCTTCCCTCTCCGGGAAGGAATTCCCCCGGCAGAAATCTGTCTGCCAGAGAGATCTTTCTCTCTCGGTGTTTTCTGCCCCGTAGAGTCGGCGGAATCTTTCTGTGGTCGCCCCCCAAGTCTTAGGGTTTCGTGAGGATAATATACGCCAGAGGGGAAAGCCAGAGGTAGGCTAGGGCGGCCACACCACCTGGTGGCGCGGCCTAGGGTGGCCCGCGCCAGGGGTGGTGTGCGCCCCTTGTGGCCCATCTCCACTCCCTCTTCTGGCAGCCTTGGTCTTTTGGAAAAATAGGATTTTCCGTATATTTTCCTAGATTTTTTGATCTTCGCGAATTTTGCCTCCAAACAACACCATTTCCATCAGAATCCTGATTGCAGCGGTCCATGCTCCAAAAGTCATCAACCATGCAACAACAGATGAAATAACATAAGTTTCACCTCTCAATACGAAATATATCAATGAATAACAGTGAATTATGACATAGAATAGTGATGCAAAATGGACGAATCAATAAGCTAGTAGGTAGATATGGTGGACTCTTTGGAATAACTTGGTTTTAGGAGTTGGATGTATGAGTGGAACTCATACTTGGTTGTGGAGGCTAGCAAAAGACTGGGAGCGACCAACTAAGAGAGCAATAATGGCCATAATCATGCATAGAGACAAAACATCATTGATCAAAGCATAAAGTGATACGACAAATTGAAAACTAAAGGATCATAAAGGCTATGGTGACTTGGGATAGTCATAACATGGTGTGAGCATGCGCGAAGCCAACCCAAATAAAGCATCAAAGGAGAATACCACAATGCTATGCTTTAATATGCTAAAACAACGCATGATCCTTCCAAGGCACATTAAGAAATCTCAATTGTTTATAACAAGTCACGCTACATCAAAGAATAGTAAGCATAAAGCCAATACAATATCAAGCATGGCATGACAAAGCATAGGCCACAGTCAAAAACAAGCTCTCTTTACCACATAAGCACGAACTTTTCCTACTCTTTTCCAATCCAAACCAAACCATTTGAAAACCAATGTATGAAAGAGGGGGTCCAACCAATTTATTCAAAAAACTAAGAAGAACAAAAAAACGAAAAACCAAAATGTAAAAGAAAAAGAATACGCTCGAAGAACAACACAACTGTGGATGAAACAATAAAAATGAAGTGTTTGGAAGAAACCTGAGATTTTTATTGATGAAGAGGGGGATACCTTGGGCATCCCAAAGCTTTGACACTTGTGCTTCTTGGATATTTCTTGGGGTGACACGCGTGGCATCCCCAAGCTTGAGCTTTAGTCCATCCTTCATCTCATTACTCATTCCTTCCATACATCTGAAACTTTTTCTTCATACAGAACTTCACACAATCTTTATTAGCAACATTAGTGCACTCAAGATAATAAGTCTTCAGGTTCAGTTCTAACACCAATAAAGGTTTCATTAAAACACTAACTACTGTAGCACTTCCCTCGAAAAGTTCAATTCCCCAAAGAGAATTCAAAAAGGAACCAACAAGAAGCAAATGCAAAAAATGGCAGAAATCTGTCTAAACATACCAATTGGTAAAAACGAATTTTTTCAAAGACCTTATGTTGCTCAAATAGAAAAGTGTTAAACTAACGAAAGTTAGACAACAACCTGGGGCAGAAGCACAAAAATTCATGCCTCAAAAGGACGTACAGTGATTTTACACGAATTTTTACGGTGAAGCACAGAAATCTGTTTAGGGATAGCAAGTTTCTCAATCATTATTTCTCTCTCATTAGAGGTTACTCTTGGCACAAAAAGCAAATAAAAAGGATAAGGAGCGGTTATTACAGAGGTAATAACTTCCAAGACTCATCTAAAACATTTGGGTTATCTCCCAATAAGTACTTTTCTTTAACGCCTTTAAGTTAGGCATAAGAAGCAAGAAAAAGGATCAAGTCTTCTCAAATGAAGAAGCATTAAGAATTTTTTTTGTTTCAATAGGAGAGGCAAAATAAATCTTCTCTCTATTCTTAGGGAAATGTTCTATACCTTTCTTGAGTGGAAGTTGATATTTAATGGTGCCTTTTTCATATCAATAATGGCACCAACAGTTCTAAGAAAAGGTCTTCCCAAAGTAATAGGACAAGAAGCATTGCATTCAACATCCAAAAAATAGAAATCAACGGGGACATAGGCATTGTTAACCATAATAATAACATCATTAATACTCCCCATGAGTTTGTTTTTAGCATTATCATCAAGTGGGACATTCAAATAACAATCTTCAAGTGGTGGCAAATCAAGCACATCATAAATCCTTCTAGGCATAATAGAAACACTACTATTAAGATCACATAAAGATTTGAAATCAAAATCATTCACTTTCATATTAATGATGGGTTCCCAACCATCGACTTGTTTTATAGGAATAGAAGCTTTATGTTTCATCTTTTCTTCTTTAATCTTTATGAGAGCATTAGTAATGTGTTTTGTAAAGGCCATATTCATAGCACTAGCATTATGACTTTTAGCAAGCTTTTGTAGGAACTTAATAACTTTAGAGATATTGCAACCATCAAGATGAAAATCATAATTATCATCTAAAGTAGTAGAGCTATTACTAGCCTCAACACTAGTGGTAGTGATAGTAGAAACACCAATGTTTCTAGCAATTTCATCTTCTCTTTCCCACTTAGCATGCAATTCAGCTAATAGTCTAACATTTTCATCAATTCTAACTTGTATGGCATTAGTACCTGCAAAGGGATTATCATTAGTTTCAGGTTTAGTAGCCATTTTATTCAACAAAGATTGAGCTTTAGCCAAAGATGCTATATTTTATTTCAGCATTAGAGAGTTTTTCCTCAATAGTTTTATTGAAAGCGGTTTGTTTACTAATAAAGTCTTTAAGCAGAACTTCAAGTTCAGAGGAAGCACTCCTATTATTGTTGTAGGAATTTCCATAAGCATTACCATTGTTGGGAGGATATGGTTTATAATTGTTGTTACCAAAATTATTCATGTAGGCATTATTGCTAAAATTATTATTCCTTATAAAGTTCACATCAACTTGCTCTTCTTGAGCAACCAAAGAGGCTAAAGGAACATTATTTGGATCAATATGGGCTTTCCCATTAACAAGCATGGACATAATAATATCAATTTTATCACTCAAGGAGGAGGTTTCCTCAACAGAATTTACCTTCTTACCTTGTGGAGCTCTTTCAGTATGCCATTTAGAGTATTTAACCATTATATTATCCAGAAGCTTTGTTGCAGCACCCAAAGTAATGGTTATAAAGGTACCCCCAGCAGCAGAATCCAGTAGATTTCTTGAAGAATAGTTCAATCTTGCATAAAAGGTTTGGATAATCATCCAAGCAGTCAGTCCATGAGTGGGACAATTCTTTACCAAAGATTTCATTCTTTCCCAAGCTTGAGCAACATGTTCATTATCAGATTGTTTAAACTTCATTATTTCACTTCTCATAGATATAATCTTAGTAGGAGTATAATATTTTCCAATGAAAGCATCCTTGCATTTAGTCCAAGAATCAATATTATTCCTAGTTAGGGAATTTAACCATTCTTTAGCTTTTCCTCTCAAAGAGAAAGGAAACAATTTAAGCTTAATAATATCTCCATCTATATCCCTATGCTTTTGCATCTCACAAATTTCAACAAAGTTATTTAGATGAGCAGCATCATCTTCATTACCAATACCAGAAAATTGTTCTCTCATAACAAGATTGAGTAAAGCAGGTTTTATTTCAAAGAAAGTAGCTTCAAGAACAGGTGGAGCAACATGTGTGCTCATAAAATCATTGTTGTTGGTGCTAGTGAAGTCACACAACTTAGTATTTTCAAGAGTAGTCATTTTTTTGTATTTTTAATAAAGAAAGCAGACTAGTAAAACTAATTTTTGTGTGTTTTTGTGTGTTTTTGATAAAGAAACGAGCTCATTGGGGAACCCTAAGAGGAAGGTATGATGAGCACAGCTGTCGTGGTGGTGTCACGGCAGATGCCATGGATAGGCTAAAGGTGGGGACTAATACACGCTAGGGGAATCCAGGGAGGGATAGTGAAGTGATTCTCCACACAATTGTTTGTATAGCTCAGTTCCCAAGATTACAAGTGCTCCTAGAGCTGTATCGGCGAGAGGAGGAAGAAGGAGCTCTCTTACCCTCACCCACAGATCACACCTAAAACCCTAGCCAAAACAGAATAGCCGAAAACCAACCCCTTCTACTGAAACCCTAGCCCCTCTTTTATAGAGGGAGCTCGGTCTCTGCCTAGGGCATACGTGGAACTATATTCCTAAGAATATGCTTCCCCCCAAAGTAGTAAGCCGACCGGGGTGCTTTTCCCCCGCGTCACCATGCTTTGGCCACGTGAGCCTCTGCGGCGCCCGCGTCAGCCGACATGGGCATCGTCACCCTTGTTAGCCACGCCCCAGTGGTCCTGTCCTTGCTTGCTTCGCTCAGGTAGTGCGTGTCGGGGCTTCTTTTGACCAACGAGATTCCTTCCTTCTCCTAGAAGCTAGACGTGACCCGGATCATAGTTGATCTGGCCACACCTGTTCCTGCATATAAGTAAAACATGCACTTCCGACTTATTAGTGCCAGCAGCAACGTGGAGACCTGCACAACACAACCACAGAACTCTTGTAACATCCCAATTTCAGCAACCCTGATTAGTTTTCCAGAATGCAAAAATCAAGGGAACAAAAACTTTTTCTTGTTAAGTGTTGCTGTGTTTGCTTGTTGACTGTCTGTGCTTATGCTTCTGATTGTATAGCTTATGATATACTCCTTACCTCAACATTAGTTGACAAAAAGCTATTTAGCAAAACTATCCTGGCTCATTTTACATATTCTGAAATGTTCTGGCATTTCAAAACCTGAGCCAAGATGCTTATGCAACGAAAGCTATTTTAGTAGCTTCTATTGACAAAACTATGGAGAGACATATAATATAATCTCCTTATGTTTTCAAGACAAAACCCTCAACCATTCTTATCTCTAAGTTTACCCAATTGAATTCTACTCTTGGTAGAGATACCAAGGACTCTTACCTTATTCAAACTCCAACCTTTCAAAATTTCCCATCCTTACCTCAAGCTAAGCTTGATGGTAACCCTAGTAACAGTTGATCTGTTTGTAAGATGAATTGCCTTGATCTGTTGTTTGACTTGATTGCTTAGAAGTAGTATGAGATACTCTAGGAGCTCATCCACTAGGATCAAGATACTTTCAAATCACCAAACCCTAAGCAAGAATGCAAAGTTGGATCTAACCCCTAGCTATTAGGTGATCATCTAAAACCCTTAACCAGATCAGCTCTAAAGTGATCTAATTCTAGAAGCTTCCAAGTCAATGAAGACCAATATCAAGCAAGGATACTGTCTACTCAATCTACACTTCAACATCATCCACCTGATGATGCTTTGGTACCTTGAAATCAATCAAAAACATCCTCCCTCTTATTCTAGTCAAAAACCCTAAATCTGCCAAATTTGGCTAAGTCTAGAAATCTGTTTCCAACATCACCTTTTTGAATGCCTCCTTTTCCCAACCCTTGTGCATTTTTGGAAATGAACTTGAACCATATTTTAAACCATCCTAAGGACTACCAAGGCCCACTCTTTCCCTTGGTTAGATCATAATCCAACCCACTTGTTCTTGATGGTTTTGGAGGCAAGAAAATAACAATTATTGCAAATCTAGTCAACATGCCTAATTTGATAGAAGCTCACACCACCAGCCAACCTTATATGGACCAACTCTTTGCATGGATGTGTTATAATCATATAGGTCTATCATTACCTACTTCACTAGTTCCAATTGGACCCTTGTGTTGCTTAAACCCACAAGGTTTTGAAGGCCAGTTGATAATCTGCTCTGGCAGGCTTATTTTATTCAAAGTTTGGAAACAATCCTTGGAGATCTCAAATATGATCTAGCCCAAAATTCTGTACCTTGATGATATACATAACTTGGTATAGCTATCCATCTATCCCTTGCATCAAGGTGAGCTCTGAGCTCCAAGATCCAACCAGGTTTTGGTGGTATGAAAATAACACCACCCTAGATCCTCAACTCCTTGTTTTTCCATCTAATTCAAGTTGGATTTCCAATTCCCAAGGTTGAAAATGATTGCTACACCTTTTCTAGATCATATACCTTTATCATCAAGATTTATCAACTATTATCCATAATTATTATGGCCCCAAATCTATTTAATTCCTTTAATAGGCAAAATCCCCAAAACTTCACCCACAATGGAAAGTTTGGTTTTTGCCAAAACACTTCCTCAACTTTTGGCTCAGTTGAGATCCATATATCATACCCTAATCTTCCCATCTCAAGAATAAATATTTCTGAGATTCTTTATTATTTCTTCTTGCCCTTTTTCTTAAATGGCAGAAACAAGAAATAATCCTTTAAAAATACTTTCCCACCTCAATAAATCCCAATAAAATTCCCCAAGGTGTAATATGGTATCTAGGACCATTTAACACCAAAATCTCCCTTTGTCTAATGTAAAAATATCACATTAGCCTCTAGAAACCATTTCTGCACTTTTTTGAATAAATGATACAAAAGTGATCTAGAGTGATCCAATCAATCCCAAATAAATATTGTTGGCCGGGTTACCACAGTTCCATCCGGGTCTTGTTTCCTTCTCTCGTATGCCAACCCATGTGGTAATCATTATGTTGTCTTATTTTAAGGGCCTGCACAGTAACCGCCGCAGTAATTGTCAGTTACCACTGTGCGCGGGTCACGTCATGCCTGCCTCCTCGTTTATCGTATCACAGTGTCATGTCATGGGATCATCTCCGCTCTGTGGCCCTCTGTGTGGCTCCCCACTGATTGGTCCGGGCAGGTGATACACGGCCACTGTGTGTGGCCGATCCGCAGGATGCGATCACACTCACCCCTTGAGGGAGTGGTTAAATAGCGGAGGGGCGCAACCCTTAGGATTTTTCTCCTTCCGCGCCCCTCTGCCCGTTGCTCTTCTCTTTCGTCTTCCTTGCAACCACGCTGCCGCCAGTGCTCCAAATAGCAGCGTCGCCACTGCGCTTTTCCCTCACACTTCCGCATCACAGCCACCGCTACGCAACTCTCTCGCCACGGGTCCTCGCCAATCCAGGCCTCTGCCCCCCGCCGCCGCTATCGCCAGCGAGGGCAGCGAAGACCAGATGACAGAAGAGGAGCTCATCGTCGCTGAGCAGGAGATGGAGGAAGACGCCGCGGCGGCGGACCGCGGTGCGTGGGCCGGGTCCCGGGTCTGCGAAGACGACCTAGACTGGCTCTACCGCACCAGGCACATCCCTGCCAGCGTTGTGGCTCGCCTCGCCTCCTCCGAATTGGCCCCCTCACCCAATCCGGGTGAATACGTCGTGTTCTTGTCCCACTTCCAACGGGGCTTCGGGTTGCCGGTGAGCGACTTTTTCCGGGACTGGCTCAGTACCTACCAACTCCAGCCGCACCATCTTCCAGCCAACGCCATCACTTCTCTTTCTGCCTTTGCTTCTACGATCGAAGGCTACACCGGACTGTGGCCCACGAAGGAGCTATGGATCCGGTTTTTTGGCCTTCGTCGCAACATCATCCCAAACATCCACACCGATCCGGAGGACAAGCAGCTCACTCAATTCGGAGCGACTTCCATCTTACCCTGGAGGTTTTCCGTTTTACCCCGGGTCACCGGGTTAGAGTCCTGCAAAGGGTGGGACCGGACTTTCTTTTACGTCCGGAACACAGGCACCGAAGACTTAATCCGGCTGCTCCCCTATACTCCGGGTCCACCTAACCCGGATCTGTGGGACGCCATTCCCAAGAAGCCCATGGCCTTGGCCAACCAGGTCAACAAAAGGTTCGCGGAGTTGAAGCAGCTCGGGTTACGCAACGAGGATGCTATGATCACTTTCGTGCGTAACCGAATTTCCCCCCTCCAGAAGCGCACCCACAAGGTGTGCCACATGAGCTTTGGCCGCGATCCGAACCGGACCTCATCCTTCGAGCTGAGCAACACGGAGATATATCGCCGGGTAAAGGCTCTCTTCACCACCCACAAGGACTTCTCCTCCGAGTGGACTTGGGGAATTGAGCATTATTGCCGCGATAGGCTTCCCCCCGTGTTTAGCTTCATGTTGCAAACTTACCCTGGACTAATTACATGTCAGTTATTGCTATATTTTTGACTCTTTTGTTCATTCCTTTCCTCAGCAATTTCTTCAGCAGACCCTCGAGGACGGCACCGATCCGACCCTTAAGTGGGCTCCAGACCGGGAGACTCCAGATGAGGAAGAGCCGGACCAGGAGATGTTCCTCCCGATGACCGATGCCATGAAACGACCCACGGGTAAATCCTCTTCTATTAGAGATTGGCCCGATGATGAAGATGACTCGGATGTCGAGGTGATTGAACCTGTTGAGGCTGTCCCCCTTTCTTTTGCTTTTCCGACATCAGCTCACCCCGGCGGTCATATTCACGAGGATCCTCCCCTCGCTACGGGCGAACCTGTTCCGGTGGCACCGAAGAAGAAGTGCGGGGCTGCTCCAAGTTCTTCCTCCGGACCTTCTCAGCCCGCTAAAAGGCGAAAGAAGTCCGGGGACAAGACCGCCTCCAAGCCAGCAGGCAAGGCCCCAACACGAAGGGCTCGGAAACCCAAGGAGGCCCAAACCTCGGATGCGTAAGCCACTCTTCCTTCTATAACTTGCTCTGCCTTACATCGTTGTAATTTCTCTTCTGACATTATTTGATTTTGCAGGGCTCCGGTGGAGGTCCCTCAAAGTGGATCTAGCATCTCTTCACCTCTCCGACCTAGCCTTTCTCCCCGTCGCGACGACGAGTCAGGTCCGCTGAGCCCTATTCCAGAGGGTTCTGCGGCCGCTCCGGGTCCTGCTCCACCTCGACAAGAGGAGGGTAATCTTGGAACGAGGGAGACCGGGCCAGCCGAGACGACGGCATCCACCACTTCGGCATCGCCGCAACCAGCAGCCACTGAAGCTACCTCGGCTCCAGCACCAGTACCAACAACCAGACCAGCACCAATACCAACTCCGGCATCAGCACCAACTCCGGCTACAAAAACATCAGCAGCGGCACCAAGTCCAGCAACAAGAGCACCAGCGCCTAGCTCCTCTGCCTCGTCCGAGTCTTCTCAACCTTAGCGAGGAACTACCCCAGCCGCTCCTAAGGGGAAATCCGCTGCGACGGCTTCCTCTTCCCAGCAAGCCAATGGCAAGAAGGCTCCGGACGCTACCAAGCCAACATTCGTCGAGGCTGGGCAGCGTACCCTCGCATCAATGCTTCCCAAGAAAGCTCCAGCAGCGAAGGATGCCCCTGCCGAGCCAACTGATGCACAGCAGATGGTTCTGCACACCAGCCCAGCCCTTGCCTTGATTGAAAGGAAAGAAGCGCACGCGAAGGGCTTGGTGGCGCTCCATATGCCCGCCGGTGAACGGTACCCTCCGAGCCTGATTGAATTTGTTATGAATTGGAATAAGGCGGAGGTAGTTCAAGACAATGATCTCCCGGAGAAGTTCGGCCCCGCCGAGTTTTCCGCCCAGATGAGCACAGCCGCAAAGGCAATTAACGTCGCTGGGCGGATGATGGAGGTACGTCGCTTCCCCTTTACATGCAGTAGATAATAACCACTAGTCCCCGAGCCTCCGGGGGAGTAACTTGTTACTCGGCCGGATGCTCTTTAGAAAACTAACGTAGCTCCATGAGATCTTCGAATATGCACACACCTAGAGCCGGGTTAAGTTCCACTTGGCCCGGATTTTAGTATACTTCAAATATGCACACACCTAGAGCCGGGTTAAGTTCCACTTGGCCCGGATTTTAGTACACTTCAAATATGCACACACCTAGAGCCGGGTGAAGTTCCACTTGGCCCAGATTTTAGTACACTTTGAATATGCACACACCTAGATCCGGGTTAAGTTCCACTTGGCCTGGATTTTAGTACACTTCGAATATGCACACACCTAGAGCCGGGTTAAGTTCCACTTGGCCCGGATTTTAGTACACTTCAAATATGCATCGAGCTAACTTGTGTTTCTATATCCCTTTTAGGTGACCACCAATCGCCGGAGTGCTGAATTCCAACGCTTGCTGGATACCCACAAGATGCTATGCGCAAAGCAGGCTGCACTTATCGCGGAAAACGAAAAAGGGGTAAATTTCTTCCTTAGCGCTTCTTCATTTTTCTTCATCTTCCTTTGCCGAACTAATCTCATCATTCGGTTTCCGCAGCTGGGGTGGAGGCTGAGAACATTATTATGCGGAAAAATCTGGAGCAGATCAAGGGTAAGTCATTTTGTCCGACCTTGCCGTGCTTTCCACTTCCTTTTCTCCTTGGCTCGGCAAACATTCATACCTCGGCTCTGCCGGACCAACACACTATTTCAACATCGCTTGAAGATAGTGTGCCCGTGCCTGATATGATGCTGCATTTTCTCGAACAAGCAGGGCAGCACCAAGCCGAGCTTAAGAACAAAGATGACGAGCTCGCCCTCCTCCGGACCAAGGACGATGAAATTGCCAGGCTCAAGGCTGAGATGGAGAAGATGAAGGCCCAGCACCAATCCGAACTTCAAAAGGCTGGCCAGAATTACACAAAAGAGCGTGAGCGCCTCAACCTCCAGATCGCCAAGGATCAGGATCTTCTCAAGGAGTCCGGCATCCAGCTTGGGTCGGTGAACGCTGAGCTTGAGCAGCTTCGGAAGAGACGTGATGACTGCACCAAGGAGTTGACCCAGATCCTCAGTCATATATCACGTAAGTTCCTTTCCCTTTTCCGACCTATGTCTCCGGGTTACTTCATATGTCTTTTCTTGACCCTCCTCCTTTGCCTCGTTTCCAGGCAAATTTCTAGAGGGCACTCCCATTGCGAGCGCAGCAGTTGCCAACTTCAGTCGACAAAGGGGTACTCCGGCCGCTCCCAATGGTGAAGGGATTCCTTATGACCTGGAGGACCTGTTGGTTAGCTTGTCATCTCGCGTGGAGCTCATCAAAAATTATGGCAAGGGCATCCTCGGCGCTGCAGCTCGCATCTTCAACACATTCTGGCCCGGCGAAGAAGCCCCGGAGACCACCGCACTTCTCATTGAGAAGTTAATGGAAACCGAGACTCAGCTTGACCTCTGGAGAGAGTCCGCTGGTCATGTGGCAGCTGATACTATTCTTCACCACATACTCACGTGGTATGAGAAGATCGATCTCAACCTCCTGACACGTCTGCGCACAGGATCCAGATGGACCAATGACCCGGAGTGGGTAGCTCGGCGCCAGGCTTGCGCCCATAGCCTCATCGAATAAGCTCCCATTCATGAATGGGTTGAGGGGCCGAGCTTCCTGGAAGCCGCTACGGACGAAGAGGTTGAGAATGATGAGGATAGCTCGGACGACGAAGGAGAAGATGACGCCTCGGATATTGAAGGCGGCGAAGATGATGCCGAACTTCCTCCTGCTCCTCCTTGAGCGAAAAAACTCGAAAATTTATCAGATCCCCGGTATGCTGGGTGAGTTGTATTCCAAACACATGTGATATTTTGCTACTAAGTTCTTATGCCAGATTAACTTGGGCGTAGTCCCCGAGTTTCTTTTTCTTGTTCATTCAATCTCTTGGCTCGGTTCGTGTCTACCTTGATTCGGTTTTATGACTTACGAATCTGAGCTTCAAAAATTGTCTTAACAATACTAGGAAACTTTTAGACTTAGCTCAAAAAATAAAACTGCATAATAACTTGAAAATAAATACAGGGTTAGTCCGAAAAACAAACTTCGGCTCGAATAAATTCTTTTCCTTAGTCGTTTTTCATGTGCTACGCACTTCCAAACTTGTTCTCTTGCTTGCCATGAAGCCAATTCTTGTTGGACAGCAGCAAGTAGAAGAGTTGGGTTCTTGGTGCTCACACATTACTAATCCGAGTTAAGTAGAATAACTTATTCCAGTTGACGCACAAAAACAACAAACATTATTAAGGCAGTCCCCGAGTTACTGCTCGAGGTGCCAACATTTCATTGATAAGCTCATTGCCGACATACATACCGACATATGAGATGACTCTCCAGACCTGTCCGCCATGTTCTTTTCCAACAAGAATTCCATGGTCGCTTGGATTCCTCTCCGGACCTGTCCGCCTTGTTCTTTTCCTGTGGCTTTGCATCTATAAGATAATAAGAATCATTGTGCAATGCCCTGCTTACGATGAATGGCCCTTCCCATGGGGGGATAATTTATGCATGCCAGTAGTACGTTGTACCAACCGGAGCACCAGATCGCCTTCCCGAAAGACTCGGGGGCACACTTTCTGGCTATGTTAGTGTCGGAGATTTTGCTGATATATGGTGGATCTGGACAGTGCCAGTTCTCTCGCTTCTTCCAGCAGATCAACATCATTTTGCCAGGCTTCTTGCACTTCGGCTTCTGTGTATTGGGTGACCCTAGGAGAATCATGCTCTATGTCGGCTGGTAATACAGCTTCTGCCCCATATACCAGAAAAAACGGCGTATAGCCTGTTGATCGATTTGGAGTTGTTCTTAAACTCCACAATACCGCTGGTAGTTTTTCTATTCAGCACCCCGCTGATCTTTGCAGCGGCTCAATGAGCCGGGGTTTTATCCCGGATAATACTAATCCGTTGGATCTTTCCACTTGTCCGTTCGATGCGGGGTGGGCTACCGAGGCTACATCCAGCCGGATCTTCTTATCCCGGCAGAAACGCGCAAATGCTCCTTCCGCAAAATTTGTGCCATTATCAGTTATGATACTGTGAGGATAACCGTACCTCAAGATGATATCTTTGAGAAACGTTACGGCCATAGCTCCATCACATTTTCTTATAGGCTTTACCTCAATCCACTTCGTAAACTTGTCCACCATTACCAAAATGTGAGTCATATTTCCCCTTGCTGGTTTGAACGGGCCAACCATATCCAAGCACCATACGGCAAATGGCCAAGTAATTGGTATGGTCTTGAGTTCCGACATTGGCATATGTGTCTTGGTAGCGTACCTCTGACAACCATTACATTTTCTCACCAGATCTTCCGCTTGCTCTAAGGCATTTGGCCAGTAGAATCCGTGCCAGAAAGCTTTTGCTACCAAGGCTCGGGATGAGGCATGATGCCCACATTCCCCCTGATGTATATCTCGGAGGATGTCAAGCCCTTCTTCCGGGTCAACACATCGCTGGAGGACATTGGTCACACTCCTTTTGTACAGTTCGGAATTAATTATCGTGTACGCCTTTGCCCTCCTCTATGTTTGCCTGGACAGCACTTCCTCAGTGGGTAACGTTCCATCTTTCAGGAACTGAAATATAGGTAATGCCCAAGCTGATATTGCTCGCACAGGGAACACATCCTCATCAATCTCCATCTGATCCACCGGCATAACTTCAACCGGATCACGCTGAGCAGTCCCTGGGTCTTGCGAAGCAGTCCCCGGGTTTACTGAAGCAGTCCCCGGGTTTGCCGAGGCAGTCCCCGAGTTTCGCGCACCACTTCCCATGTCAACGTCCATGGGCACAGCTCCGGATTCCGTGTCCTCTAGGACATAGATCGAGTCGGTTTCTGGGGAGGGCCTGATGGATGGTTTCCTGAGGTGCTCTAATGCTACACTCGGTGGAATTGCTTGTCGGGTTGACCCGAGATTTGACAGCATGTCGACAGCCTCATTTTCCACCCGGGGTATATGGTGAAATTCGCATCCCTCAAAGTAACCAGATATCTTCTGCACATGAAATCTGTACAGTGCCATGTTTGGATCAAGGGCATCCCACACTCCTGACACTTGCTGCACCACAAAATCCGAGTCGCCAAAGCATATAATCCGATGTATCCCAATCTCTTTTGCCACCTTGAGCCCATGCACAAGTGCTTCATACTCAACGACATTGTTTGATGCCGCGAAATGGATCTGCAGCACATATTTCAACTGGTCCTTCTTTGGCGACGTGAGTATAACTCCGACACCTAGCCCGGTTTTGGTTTTTGATCCGTCAAAGTGCATTCGCCAATAGTTCGGATCTGGGAGTGGCGGTTCATATTGCACCTCGGCCCAATCCACGAAAAAGTCCGCCACAGCTTGAGATTTGATGGCCTCTCTTCTGTCATATTGCGGCACATAAGGAGCTAGCTCAATTGCCTATTTTGCAATTCTGCCACTCGCATCCTTGTTACTCATTATCTCGGATATGGGGGCCTCACATATGACCCGGATAGGATGCTCCTCAAAGTAGTGCTTCAGTTTCTTGGCGGCCATGTACACGCCATATGCCACCTTTTGATAGTGTGGATAGTTCTGCTTTGAGGCTAACAACACCTCGCTCAAGTAATACACTGGCCTTTGCACCGACTTACCTTCCTCGTCGCGCTCCACCACTATCACTGCACTTGCAACTCGGTTGGTTGCGGCTATATAGAGCAACATTGGCTCCTTTGATAGTGGTGAGGCTAGCACTGGTGTCGTGGCTAACATCTTCTTCAGGTGGGTAAAGGCTTCATCGGCTTGCAGCGTCCAAACGAACTTATCCGACTTTTTCATGAGTTGGTAAAGAGGCAATGCCTTCTCTCCCAACCGACATACAAACCGACTTAATGAGGCCAGGCAACCTGTGAACTTCTGGACATTGTTAAGACATTTCGGCAGTTCCATTCGTTCGATGGCCCGGATTTTGGTTGGATTAACCTCGATACCTCGGCTAGAAACAAGAAAACCAAGCAATTTGCCAGCCGGGACACCGAAGGTGCATTTCTCCGGGTTAAGTTTCATTCGGAACCTCCTTAGGTTCGCAAACGTTTGCCTGATATCGTCAAGGAGCGTTTTGCTTTCCTTGGTCTTGATAACCACATCATCCACGTACACCTGTACATTTTGACCTATTTGGTCGTGCAAACATTTTTTGCATACATCTTTGGTACGTTGCCCCTGCATTACGTAAACCAAACGGCATGGTGCGATAGCAATAAGCCCCATACGGGGTAATAAACGCAGTCTTTATTTGATCATCCGGATTCAGAGGTATCTGGTGGAAACCAGAATATGCATCAATGAATGACAACAATTCACATCCAGCAGTTGAGTCTATGACCTGATCTATTCTTGGCAGCGGAAATGGATCTTTTGGACACGCCTTGTTCAGGTTCATGTAATCGATACACATGCGCCAAACCACTGCCACGTTCGGGTCATCCTTCTTCTTTTCCACCAACACCGGATTATATAGCCAATCTGGGTAAAGAACTTCCATGATAAATCCTGCAGCTAGCAACTAAGCTATCTCATCCCCAATCACTTTCCTCCTATCTTCGGCGAAGCGGCGGAGTGGTTGTTTCACCGGCTTAGCTCTGGGTCTCACATTTAAAGAGTGCTCGGCCAACTCCCTCGGAACACCTTGCAAGTCCCGTGTGGACCAAGCAAAAATGTACCGATTCTCATGGAGGAAGCTGACGAGCTCGCTTTCCTATTTCTCATTTAACCTGGCACCAATTGTTATGGTGCGCTCTGGGAACATGTCATCAACAGGAACCTTCTTGGTATCTTTTGTGGCCTAGAAGGAGACACTTCCATGCGGGTTACTCAGCGCCGGCATATACTGCTGAGCGGACTGAGCCAATGCCGCCACCTCTTGAATTTTCCTTTTTTCCTGTTCAATCACAAGTGACTCGGCTAAGTTTGACCCGGCTGACGCACACTCCATGGAATGTCGGAAATCCCCTGCAATGGTAATCACCCCGTTTGGTCCAGGCAACTTCATCTTCAAGTAGCTAACGTGATAGCTTGCCATGAACTTGTTCAGGGCTGGCCTTCCGAGTAATGCGTGGTACGCACTTTCCAAGTTCACCACCTCGAACTCCAAATTTTCGGTTCGGCAGTTATCCCTGTGCCGAACAAGACATCAACCCGGACCTTGCCTATGGGCTCACAAGAAATGTCGGGCACAATACCATGGAAAGTTGTCCTCGTGGCCTACAGCATGTTCTCCGAGATACCCAACTTGCGCATTGTGTCTACATACATGATGTTAATGCTACTGCCATTGTCGATCAACACCTTTGAGAACCTTACGTTAATGCTAGGTCCAATGAGTGTCGGATCCAGCACCAACGCATACGAACCAGGGCTTGGCATGAGCTTGGGATGATCCCTGATTCTCTAGGTGATTTCCTAATCGGACCAAGGCATGTACCTCGTCACTGCAGGCATTATTGCATTCACCTCCATATGCCTACGCTGCAAGCTTTTTCTATCTGTTTCCTCAGTGGTGAACACACAATAGCTCTCATGGTGCTCTCTGTACTCATTTCTCCCCTCATTTTCGGGGTATCCCTTATCTGGCTGATGCTGATTTTCCACCTGATGCACTGCATCCCTTCTTTCATTGTTATCATACCTCGGCGGAGGGGGAGGCAACATTAGCTGTTGCGAGTTTGCTCCGGAGAGCAATTGCTGCCGGGGTAACTCCTGCCGAGGCTGATCATTCCGGGGTGCCTGAGCATTCCCCAAACAACCTTGTTCAATCTTGCGCATCCACTCACATTGCCTCGTCGTATGACCCGCTGGGTTATTTGGATTTGGCGTGTGAAACTTACACGGCTGGTCCAACATCGACTCATAAGTATACCTCGGACGGTTTTTCCTTTCTTGCCACTGCTTCTTTTGGTCTGGTGTCCAAGTCTTCTTGCCATCGTTTCTCGGAGTCCACTGCCCTCCAGTTTTTTGGCGTTGACTGCCCGCTGCTCCGGGCTGATCTTGATTCACAGCTGCAACTTGCTGCGAACCGTATCGATGATCCGGTCTATCATCTCTCCTTTTTCCTCTGTAGTCATTCCTCCGGGATGATCCGGCCCCATCTCTCTGATAGTACTCATCATTTGACTCGTTTGATACGAGCCTAGGTTGAGTCGGATCACCCAAAGCATACGAATCTGCAATCCAGATCATCTCTGCCAACGTAGTTGGCATTTTCCTTTGCAACTTCTGCCACAGCTCGCTTGCATATCTGCACCTTTGTGCAAACCATGCTATGGCCTGTGATTCTACCACGCCGTCACACGAGTTTCTCATAGTGCACCACCGGGTTAAAAACTCCTGATCCATCTCATTTGGCCTTTGCTTGCGCATAGCTAGGGTCTGCGGCCTATTTGGCCTTTGATACGTACTCGAAAAATTGCTGATGAACATTTCCTCGAAATCTATCCAGTAGTTGATGCTTCCTGGTGGCAAATTGTTCAGCCATACCCTTGCCGGTCCTTCCAACATCTGGGGTACAAATCGTACAGCCCATCTCAGGTTGCCAGTGGCAATTTTCACAGCTGTAGCATAATTTATCAGCCAATCCTCCGGCTTTGTAGTGCCGTCATATGTCTTCGTGCCCCTGGGTAGCTGGAAGTTCAGTACCGGTGGCTCCTTCATGATCCGGGGTCCAAAACATGCTGGACCCGGTGGACCTTGACATTCAATTTGTTCCGACCTATACAGTCGATCCAGTTTCAACCTGGCATCATCCGGCATCAAATCCCTACTTCCCAGTCTTGACCCTATCACATGATAGTCCGGCCTTGGGTATCCCGCGTTTGCCATTTCCGAGTCTCCATCATTATACCTGTCTTGCTCTCGCGGAGCACCTTTCTGTTGCATACCTCGGCCGGCACTTTGCTCTTGCCTTGGTATATTCCGCTGCTGCGGTTGCCCTGCTCCGGCCGAGTTTCGCTGTCCGGCATTGCCGTTGACAACGTTCCCTTGACCGGCGTTGCCTTGGTCGCGGTTACCTCGGCCAGCTTCACCTTGGCTTACACTCCGTCGATCATCATTTTTCTGAGCTTCTTTTCCTTTCCCTGCCCGCGTTGGGTCATAGGGGACGATCTGTTTGTTTCGTCTGGCCGAGGTTACTACCTCTTGTCTCCATGGACCACCATGAGGAGACGATGCGGCTCCAGCGGATTTCTCCGGGTTACCCACCGCCGAATGGACGATCTTGGAGGCTCCAGCTCTCTCTCGGTTAGCTCTGAGTAGTTCCTCGTTTTGCCTGTTCGTGATCCGAACCAGCTCATTAACCCTATCCTGTTGTCTTTAACGGGCTTCACCCGTCAGACCCTCTAACTCGGACGCAGCTGCATCCGCTGCTCTAAGGTTCTTTGCCGGGGTACTATACCTCGGCAGCCCCACGGACAAACAGTTTTCTGATTCCTCAATCCCAATATCACCCTCTCTGTTCATCTCGCTCATGAGATTTCTTCCCTTCACTTTTATAGCGTCAACCTTGTTCGCCTTTGCGTACTCACGCAGCGTCATATTCAACGACTGCTGTGCCGCGGCTATCTTTTTTGCGCCCTCTAGTATTTTCTGCCTAGTTTTTTCCAGCTCGGCCTGCGCTCGAGCTGGATCTACTGCTGCTACTACAGGGTTTGCCAAGCTATCCATTGCTTCCCTCAACACGTTCTCTGGCCTCTCAAGTGGAGGACCTCTACCTTTCCTCGGCGCCTTAGGCGTTACCTCCGGATCTGGCGCCGGATCCTTGCTCGCGCCCGCACCTGGCGCAGTCATCATCACCTCTGCATGGTCCTGGGAGCGAGCGATACGCGTTCCGGGAACCACGATGAGGGTGGCTCCCCCGCCACGACGACGTGACGCGGATGAACACACGACACGTCAACAGCAAGGTAGACCTTGTGTGCGCCGAGCCTGACGAAGAGGCCATTGCACGGAAGAGGACGCGTGCCGAAGCAGCCAGCGTTGTCGCTGACGAAATCCAGCGCTCCAAAGCGCTGAACGAGCCCGAAGACGATGCGTTCACCGGTGCCGATGATGTTTCCCGTCCGGATCTTGACCCCTTCTAGCGCCGCTTGCCCCACGGTGGGCGCCAACTGTCGTGGTAGTGTCACGACAGATGCCATGGATAGGCTAAAGGTGGGGACTAATACACGCTAGGGGAATCCAGGGAGGGATAGTGAAGTGATTCTCCACACAGTTGTTTGTATAGCTCAGTTCCCAAGATTACAAGTGCTCCTAGAGCTGTATTGGCGAGAGGAGGAAGAAGGAGCTCTCTTACCCTCACCCACAGATCACACCTAAAACCCTAGCCAAAACAGAACAGCCGAAAACCAACCCCTTCTACTGAAACCCTAGCCCCTCTTTTATAGAGGGAGCTCGGTCTCTTCCTAGGGCATACGTGGAAGCATATTCCTAAGAATATGCTTCCCCCCAAAGTAGTAAGCCGACCGGGGTGCTTTTCCCCCACGTCACACATGCTTTGGCCACGTGAGCCTCTGCGGCGCCCGCGTCAGCCGACATGGGCATCGTCACCCTTGTCGGCCACGCCCCGGTGGTCCTGTCCTTGCTTGCTTCGCTCAGGTAGTGCGTACCGGGGCTTCTTTTGACCAGCGAGATTCCTTCCTTCTCCTAGAAGCTAGACGTGACCCGGATCATAGTTGATCTGGCCACACCTGTTCCTGCATATAAGTAAAACATGCACTTCCGACTTATCAGTGCCAGCAGCAACGTGGAGACC
Source organism: Avena eriantha (assembly GCA_910589775.1). Classification (NCBI taxonomy): domain Eukaryota; kingdom Viridiplantae; phylum Streptophyta; class Magnoliopsida; order Poales; family Poaceae; genus Avena; species Avena eriantha. Next base: position 95,643,956 of record OU342744.1, read on the forward strand.
TGCACAACACAACCACAGAACTCTTGTAACATCCCAATTTCAGCAACCCTGATTAGTTTTCCAGAATGCAAAAATCAAGGGGAACAAAAACTTTTTCTTGTTAAGTGTTGCTGTGTTTGCTTGTTGACTGTCTGTGCTTATGCTTCTGATTGTATAGCTTATGATATACTCCTTACCTCAACATTAGTTGACAAAAAGCTATTTAGCAAAACTATCCTGGCTCATTTTACATATTCTCAAATGTTCTGGCATTTCAAAACCTGAGCCAAGATGCTTATGCAACCAAAGCTATTTTAGTACCTTCTATTAACAAAACTAGGGAGAGACATATAATATAATCTCCTTATGTTTTCAAGACAGAACCCTCAACCATTCTTATCTCTAAGTTTACCCAATTGAATTCTACTCTTGGTAGAGATACCAAGGACTCTTACCTTATTCAAACTCCAACCTTTCAAAATTTGCCATCCTTACCTCAAGCTAAGCTTGATGGTAACCCTAGTAACAGTTGATCTGTTTGTAAGATGAATTGCCTTGATCTGTTGTTTGACTTGATTGCTTAGAAGTAGTATGAGATACTCTAGGAGCTCATCCACTAGGATCAAGATACTTTCAAATCACCAAACCCTAAGCAATAATACAAAGTTGGATCTAACCCCTAGCTATTAGGTGATCATCTAAAACCCTTAACCAGATCAGCTCTAAAGTGATCTAATTCTAGAAGCTTCCAAGTCAATGAAGACCAATATCAAGCAAGGATACTGTCTACTCAATCTACACTTCAACATCATCCACCTGATGATGCTTTGGTACCTTGAAATCAATCAAAAACATCCTCCCTCTTATTCTAGTCAAAAACCCTAAATCTGCCAAATTTGGCTAAGTCTAGAAATCTGTTTCCAACATCACCTTTTTGAATGCCTCCTTTTCCCAACCCTTGTGCATTTTTGGAAATGAACTTGAACCATATTTTAAACCATCCTAAGGACTACCAAGGCCCACTCTTTCCCTTGGTTAGATCATAATCCAACCCACTTGTTCTTGATGGTTTTGGAGGCAAGAAAATAACAATTATTGCAAATCTAGTCAACATGCCTAATTCGATAGAAGCTCACACCACCATACAACCTTATATGGACCAACTCTTTGCATGGATGTGTTATAATCATATAGGTCTATCATTACCTACTTCACTAGTTCCAATTGGACCCTTGTGTTGCTTAAACCCACAAGGTTTTGAAGGCCAGTTGATAATCTGCTCTGGCAGGCTTATTTTATTCAAAGTTTGGAAACAATCCTTGGAGATCTCAAATATGATCTAGCCCAAAATTCTGTACCTTGATGATCTACATAACTTGGTCTAGCTATCCATCTATCCCTTGCATCAAGGTGAGCTCTGAGCTCCAAGATCCAACCAGGTTTTGGTGGTACGAAAATAACACCACCCTAGATCCTCAACTCCTTGTTTTTCCATCTAATTCAAGTTGGATTTCCAATTCCCAAGGTTGAAAATGATTGCTACACCTTTTCTAGATCATATACCTTTATCATCAAGATTTATCAACTATTATCCATAATTATTATGGCCCCAAATCTATTTAATTCCTTTAATAGGCAAAATCCCCAAAACTTCATCCACAATGGAAAGTTTGGTTTTTGCCAAAACACTTCCTCAACTTTTGGCTCAGTTGAGATCCATATATCATACCCTAATCTTCCCATCTCAAGAATAAATATTTCTGAGATTCTTTATTATTTCTTCTTGCCCTTTTTCTTAAATGGCAGAAACAAGAAATAATCCTTTAAAAATACTTTCCCACCTCAATAAATCCCAATAAAATTCCCCAAGGTGTAATATGGTATCTAGGACCATTTAACACCAAAATCTCCCTTTGTCTAATGTAAAAATATCACATTAGCCTCTAGAAACCATTTCTGCACTTTTTTGAATAAATGATACAAAAGTGATCTAGAGTGATCCAATCAATCCCAAATAAATCTTGGAGGTATATATTAACCTTACCCCTCTACCAGCATCCTTACCTCCATTGGCCAAGATCAAAAATCAAGATTGAGCACTTAATCATCCCTCATGGAAGATTTGGATACTTAGCCTTTTTGTATCAAAAACCAAACACAATGCACCACACCCACCAGAACCACCCCGGGTCGATTACTACTGTAGCGGCACTGTAGCACCCCTTCTCCTTGTATTTTAGCCCTTGTAGCTAGTAGGAGAGAGAGGGACAACCATCACATGCCTTTGCATACAAGCTTGCAGCACCCCACCCCCTCTCTGCTCCCCTGCCACGACCCAGGACCTCTCCACCTCCCTAGCCACCAATAGGAGGGTCATGGACCAGCCCAAGCTTTCACATGGGCATAGTCCACCATAGACCTTGCCCCTCCCCATTAAATAGGCCAAGACCACCCCCGAGCCTCTCAGGCCCTCATTTGCTTCCTCTCCTCCCCACTCCCCTCCAAGAGCTCCTCTCCCCTTCTCGTGCTCTGTCTTGCCCATAGGAAGAAGAAGAAGCAACCTCGGCCATCTCCAAAACTCGATCTAGGTGCTCCCTCCTCTACCTTGATTCCTCTGCATGTCGCCGTGCTGAGATCCCCTGACCCTGCTGCCCCTAATCCTCTCTGTATCCCTCCTAGGAATGGCTCCACAGATCGCCACCGACGAGTTCCAGCGAGCTCCCTCTCGGGCATGAACAGGCGGGTAGCCTCCCGGCGTAGAACCGCACCTTGCCGCCCACCGTTGAGGTCACCGTCGTCCACCGCGTCCTCTCCGCCGCTGGCAGGCCCCCAGGTGAGCTTCCCCGCCGTCGCCGGCCGCTCTAGGGTTTCGGCCACCGCCGGATCGTCTATCTGGGGACGACGGCGGGCAGCCGTTCGATCCTACTAGATCCAACGGCCCACGCGCCCCCGTACCGCTTCACTACCTCAGTGCGGCTGACAGGTGGAGGCCACCTCCCAGGTTTGAACCCCCGCCTCCCGCGCGGTGGCTCGCCCGCTGTGGACCGAATCCCCTCCGGCCGGCCCAATTCCCTCGTAGATCTAGCCCATGTCCCTCCCCTGCCCTTTTTCTTTTTATTTCAAACCCTAGATCTGTTTATTAAGCAATTTGGTTTAATTACCAAATAAAATGGAAACTACCCTGTTTTGCCCAGATAAAAATATAGACATGTAACCCCATGTTTTGTCCAACATGCAAAGCCAATCCCTCTCCAGAAATAAATTCCTTTAAATTTAGAAAATATATTTACTAGATGTATCCACTGAAGTAATTAATTCCTCACTGAGTTGTCTAGATTCAAATGGGAAGAATCCAATTCCCTCTGCCCATTGGTCATACCTACAATCTAAACTTGGTCCTAGGTCAAATGGGACCTTGGTTCATCTGTAGGAAAAATAACAAAAATAGTCCGTTTCTGCCTTTAGGATTTTCCCTAGGCCAAACTATAAATTGTTTTGACCTGATTCCAATTCTTAAGGAAGTGGTACATCAGGATATGTCAAAATCCAGGAGCTCCAGAATTATTGAGTTTTTTAGGATTTCTAGTGAATTAAACATTTCTGTGTGTAGTGTTTTCACTAGATAAATCATCATAGTAGCTCTGCAGCTCCAAAAGGGTTGATTACAATTTCTACAGAAAGATATTCTAAATACCTATAATGTGCCCTTGGAATAAGATCAAAAGCTTCTGTACATTTAATTTGATGAAAAAGACAAAATAGCTCTATAATTGCCTTTGGGAATTTCCTGAGGGAATTTTGGTAATTATCTTGACATGATTCCAACTCTCAGTGAACAAGTACATCAAGCCTTACCTAACCACCCAAGGAAATAATGTTTGGAGATCCAGAACTTTTCTGGTGAATTATCTCCTAAAACTAGAGCTTTATTCACTAGAATATTTATAAGAAATTAAAGAAAAGTGATAAAGTAGTGAAACCACTTTTGTTGGTTTCATTTTATCAACTCCTATCTGTTGGTATCATTTTTACACAATGGTATCATACAGAATATGTCCTTGGTCCAAAACCCCTCTTAGGTAATTCCTCGGCTATAAATCCTAAGGGATTTTCTTCCATGTTTCTAAGACAAGGCCAAGCTTATTAAATCCATTTTTCCTAGGACCTCCTGATTTGTAAACTTGTATTGTTCATTACTTGTTGTATGTATTGTTGCTTGTATGCCTTTTGTTGATTGTACTCTTGCTTGTTTGCATGCGTGCTCCCTGACGACGATAGTTGCGATTATCTCAGAGATCAGAAGAAATGGTTATTATTGGTATTATTGGGTGTTCTAAGAAGAAGTCTAGGGACATATTGCCATATTGCTGATCATCAGGAAAGCCACCTTCTTGCTCATAAGCCTTGTCCTACTGTTTTACTTATGCATGTTTTATCTACTATTTATTCAAAACTACATTGTTCTACTATATATTGATATATATATGGTAATGGTTTGGCTCCTCCGAACTATTACGCTTGGTACTAATAAGTACAACCTCCTTGATGACACCTACTTGTCCCTAGTAGAATAGATGGTGTATTACACCATACCCCTGTCGAGACCCTATTTTAGCCGAAGCAAAAACTAGAGGATGGGAAGACCCCGGAAAAAGGTTTTACCAAATGTTTTCTGATAAAACCTTGGTGAGGTGGGACCTCTCAAGAGATGTTGAGAAACAAAAAGGTTTTTGTTTTACAAAATGCTGAAGGAAGCTGGAGGAAAAAGGTTTACAAAAACACACCCGGTTCTTTGAAGTTTAACTATAACAACTTAACCCTGTGCAACCACATTACTCTGGGATGGGACATAGCTAGATTTGATGTTTTTTACTCCGGTATAAGCTTCCTCGCAACAACTACAGGGGATACAAATCCCTGGAGGGTGGGCCTTCTCACGTAAGGGTCCATGTGGGACATCGACTTGGAGAAGGAACGAAGGGTCTGCGGGCCTCCACACGTTACTATGAGCCCCTCATTGAAAGCGCACACTTGGGAAGTGAAAAAATGCGCTCCGGTTGGTCCTCGGTACCCGACATCCCGGTGTGGAGGGGAACAACACTCATAGGGTAGGCACTGATATTGGAGTGGGCATTAGGAGAGTCTTGATCGGTTACTCGACCCATTATCGGTGTAGATCAGGGTAGTGTACCCGGATGATGTGGGGAAAGTGTACAACCTCTGCAGAGTGTAAATCTATCGAATAGCCGTGTCCACGGTTATGGATAGGTTGGACAAACTTTTGTAGAGCAGTGCTGGTTTTTTTTTCAAAAAGGATTTCGGAAAAGAAATGGCTTTGGAAATGTTTTGACCATGGGATGGTCGTAAAGGAGAAAGGTTTTGACCATGGGATGGTCGGAAGGAGGAGAAAGGAGTTTGGTCGCGGGACGACCTGAAGATGGGAACAAATGGGTACCCCAATCCTAGTGTTTACAAAACTTTTTAAAAGGTTTCCAAAATGGTTTACAAAAGTTTTCAACAAAGATATGTAGATGCTATATCTACAAGAGAAACTATTTGAGAAAAGAACCTCTCTTGGAGCCCTCCTACTACCACAGCCATAATGCGTATCCTCTTGTTATTATTGTTATCTTAAGGTGGTTTGCGAGTACATTCAAAGTACTCACTGGCATTGTCCCAGGCTATTAACTTGGTCAGATATCAAGAAGAGGATGAAGTTGATGGCTATGCGAGCTAGGCCGTTCTCCCAGTCAGTTGCCCGTAGGTTATGGCATGGCTCGGACTCTGCGCTTAAATGAGTTCCGCTATTGTTGATCGATGTAGCCATAATGGCAAATAAGATATGTCATGTATTCGTTATGTATTGGATGTCTACTTTGATACTTGTCGGTTATGTGCCACGACTAACTGATCATGGGATCGTGGTTGTATGCATAACAGGGATTCTCGGATGATTAATACAGGGGCCCCACAACTCTGTCCCCAACTTGAGATGAGGTTTTCAATCTCACCGGTTTTGCTGAAAACAAAGGATTAAACGTATCGAGTGGAAGAAAGTAATAGTTTGCAGAAAGTAAACACAAAGTAGTAAACAGTTTATTGTAGATTGATAGTAAAAGAAAGGACCGGGGTCCATCGTTCACTAGATGTGGCTCTTCTTAAGATAGATAAGATGTTGGGTGAACAAATTACAGCAAGGCAATTGACAAACATCGAGAAAGCATACAAGCATATACTACTCGTCTTGACTCCTTTGAGATTCAATTGGGCATTACAAAATTATATATAGACCGCCATCCAACTGCATCTATGACTAATAATCCACCTTCAGGTTATCATCTGAACGCCCTCCAGTATTAAGTTGCAAGCAACGGATAATTGCATTACGAATTGGGTGTAAAGTAAACAATACGATTGTTCTATGAACAAAGGATTGTTGTTTTCTCCCTAGTAGCAACAACACATCAAGTACCTTAGAGATTCCTGTCACTTCCCCAGATTACTAGAGGCATGAACCCACTATCGAGCATAAATACTAACTCTTGGAGTTGCTAGCATCTACTTGGCCAAGATAGCTACTAACAATGGAAAGCATGAAACATCACAAATAACAAAGACATGATAGAATCAATAATCAATCTGAAATAGCATCTCAATATCCATCGGATCCCCACAAACACAACATGCAGAATTACAAATAGATGATCTTGATCATGAATGGAGCTCACAAGATCTAAACATGATAGCACAAAGGAGGAGAACCAGCCATCTAGCTACTACATGGACCCGTAGTCTAGAGATGAACTACTCACGCATCACAACGGAGGCTTGCATGATGATGAAGAAGGCCTCCAGGGTGAATTCCCCTCTCCGGCAGGGTGCCAGGAAGAGCTTCAGATCCCTCCTGATCTAGGGATGGAGATGACAGCGGCTACAGACTCTTTCGTGGAACTTTGATCCGGTACTTAGGGTTTCTGTATCGGAGAGGCCAAGGGGGTGCCTGGGGCGGCCAGACCACCCCTGGCATGGGCCAGGCCTGGCCGCATGGCCAGGTGTTGTGGCCAGGCCCCAGCCCCTCTCTGTCTCGTATTCTGGCTCAAGGTGTCCCTCGGTGAAAAACCGACTTTGGCTTTTGTCCCATCCAATTCCAAGAATATTCATTTTCTGACTTTCCTGGAACCAAAAACAGCAGAAAACAGGCAGCTAGCACTGTGGCTCTTATTAATAGGTTATTCCAAGAAATCATATGAAAAGTACTCCAAAGTGTGGACAAAACATAAGAAAGTAGATAAAACCAAGCATGGAACATCAGAAATTATGGATACGTTTGCAACGTATCAACAATACATGTGCGTACTGGCCGTACAACACTCCTACGCATAGATCGGCTCTGATACCACTGAAAGGGATTCGCAGCAGAAAACAAAAAACTTCCTACGTTGGAACCCCAAAAACTGCCTAGGATCTATCTATGTAGTATTACAGTAACGGCCAATGCGTAGAGAATACATACCCTTGTAGACCATACGCGGTTAACGCTCCACGGGGAACGTGGTTGAAGTAGTCATACTCCTAGCTGACCTCAAGGTCGTGAAGCTCCTCGCAGGTCACCCCTTGCTCCTTCTTCATCTTCATCGTGCAGCAGCTCCGGCTCAAGATATTTAAGCGCCCCAAGTGTTGCGTCTCGTGTCTTCATACACATCTGGTGCATGATGAGACCTTTGGCTCCCCGATCCCGTCGGGAGTGCGGAAGTTGATATCCGGCTAGGAACCCCTGCAGCGCGACGGCGTACTGCAGGTGTGCCTTGTTCGCACAACCCAAACTTGGGGCCATGGTCACAAGGCATAGAGAGAGAGGGAAGGAGGAAGTCAACCAAAGGACTTCTCCAAATATTGGTGTGTTTTATCCCACCCATGGGCACCCCTTTACATAGGGGGAGGGAGTGTGCCCTCCCCTTTGGGTTTCCCATGTGGGACTAAACAAGGGAGAGAGGGGGGAGGCACATGGGCCTCATGGGCCAGCCGGCCAGTGGTGGTCCCCACCCCGCGCACAACCCTAGGCTGGTTGGGTGGGCCCCCTTGAGGCGCCTGGGCCTTGGCCCTTGGCCCTTCCCTCCTTCGGTTTTCCCTCATGGGCCTTTATTCACTAGGAAGTTTGGTCCATTAGTAGAATAACCCTTCAAATTAGATTTTAATATTAGATTTAATATTAATTACATTAATTAATATGTAAATACATATTACAAAATACGTCTTGACCCGAAACACCTTTCGGTTCCCTTTCGATTTCCTCCGAACGACTTCGGATCTTTCCTGGAATGATTCCGGTCCTTTATTCTTTCTCCGAACAACTTCGGATCTCTCTGCGGAACAATTCCGGCTTTCTCTTTCTCTACTATGATTCCGTCTTACGAATGATCGCTCTCATCGTAGCCTTAAGTGTATCCTCTCATGGCTCAGGAATTCTCTAGACATGATCTAAATCAATGATCGATAGAGGGGCCAGGGATATCCATGTGACCCCTATGCATTCCTAATGAAAATGTCGTTTGAACCGCTAAATGTAGCATCCTTATCCTTTTGTTTCTTGATACGACTTGTCCAATATCCGATCATTGGTATCACATACCTTGTTCAATCTCTTTCACAACAAGTTCTATTTTCTTGTTACCGTGATATTACATCCCTGTGACCGAGTCACATGTTGCAACATTTATGGATATAATGTCACCAAGCCGGCCGTATGTATCTTTACCCGTCATGTGGGTGAACAAATCCCGGTCTAGCAGTCACATGCCATCTAGTATTCCTTTGGAATACCCAACGTATACCTTTATGGCCACCGTATTACCAGATGACGGTTAATGCAGTCTAAGCAACCTCGGGAAACAGTGAGTAATATGAGCACGCGGTCTAAGGAAAAGGAGTCTAGGTATAGCTGTTGCAACAATGAACTTATATGACTTGATCGTGTTGCAATCCTTCGAGGAATGTCCATCACATCATTCTCCAATGATATGACCCTGTTGTCAATTGGCATAAATGCCCATGATCTTGAAACCCAGCTCATCCTCATGACCAACGAACTACTATGAATAGAGGCTACTAGGGACTTGGTTGTTTCATACCACACATGCTCCAATGTTTCTACTTGGCACAGTTATAGCACAATATGAAACTATTATAAACTAATTGAGATATGACAATAAAAACCTATTTATTATTTTCCTCTAGGGCATATCTCCTTCACAAGGAACCGTCAAGATTAAATCCTTGATCCCGTCGCAAGACCTTAATTAATGCGCTCGCCATGGCCGTGGTAACATGTAGATGGATCATTAGGACTGGGAAGAATTGGCCATGAGGACTCCTAGTCGGTATATGGGTTGCTTGCCAACTCACTTATAAATAAGAAATATCATTATCACATATTCCACTTTATACATTTGACACTTTCACTATCACCTTGAACTGTTTCTCTCCGCGCCTAACTTCTCATCTACAGGACCTTTACACACCTTCCGCATATTTACTTTTATGCAATTTGCTTATTTTCTAAGCAAGTCTCCTCTATCTTTTACTCACCACTTCCATTGTCAACTTTTGAAGTAAATTCACTCAAGACATGTGACACCTTGAGTGTTGGGTTCGCAGCATAGAAAACAAAAAAAATTCCTACGATATGAACATCAAAGCACCAAGATCTATCTAACTAGATAGCGACAAAGCATTGTTAACGAAACTGATTTTGTGGTTGATGTAGTCGTATACTTGCCAATCTCAAGATCGTGATGAAGTCCAGCAAGTCTAGCAGGTCCAGCACCAGCAAGTCTAGCAGGTCCAACACCACCAAGTCCAGCACCGAAAAGAAGCGGTGCATCCGTGATCGCACACACGTCCGGTACCCTGACAACCTTCATCCCTCGCTCTAGCAAAGCAGCGGAAGCAGCAACTCCTTTGTAGATAAAGCCACCGGGAACATGTATCTTGCTAATCCGAGAATAATTTCTAGAGGGGGAGAGAGATCCTTCACGAGGAGGTGTGCGATGAGAGGAGGGAGTGGGGGGCCTTTTATAGGGAGAGGGGGGCAGCCCCTCACCATGGCCGGCAGCCAAGGGAGGTTCCCCCACCTCTTCCACATTCATGTGGGTGGAGCTCCCACTCACATAATTAGCCTCCCACTCAAAGTTCCACTCACCTCCATTAAATTTCCACCAAATTTAATGCAAGCTCTCATTAAATAAAACTATTTTATTTATTTTATTCAGAATTTTGTTAATTACTTTAATTAACAAACATTCACATAAAACCCTCTACAACATTTCAATATCACATGCAGAACCAGTTTCTGCAATTTCACCCAAAACAATTTCAGTTTCCATCGAAATAATTCCAGCTCTTTCTTAAATCTTTATCTGGAACATATTTGCTCTTAATGGTGTCGGTATCCCTTAAGTGTGTCACCCTATGGTTCGCGAATAATGCAGACATGATAGAGACCCCTCTCCGATCAATAATCATTGGTGGGACCTAGAGATCCGTACTGACTCCCACACATTCAACAATGACTCTTGTGGTCGTGTGAACCTTTAACATCATAACTAAATCCTTTTGTCTCATGATATATTACATGTCCGAGATTTGATCATCGGTATCCTTATACCTAGTTTGATCTAGTTACCGACATGCACTCTTTTCTCGTTCCCGTGATATAACATTCTTGTGATCACATCACTTGCTTGCAAGCTATTTCCATGTGATATCGCCGAGACGGACCTAAGTATATCTATCCATCATCGGGATGGACAAATCCCACTCTTGATCCATCAGCCTCTACATAACACCTAGGTAGCACTGAACCCACCTTTATAGTCACCCTGTCACGGTGTGACGTTTGATGTTATCAAGATACTCTTCTAGTGTTAGTGATTGATATGATCTCATGGTCTAAGGACCAAGATTACTTTGTATGATGTTATAGCAATATAAACACAATGACTTTGATCGTAATGCTATACTTCGGATGAATGTTCATCACATCATTCCGCCAATGTTGTGACCTCGTTATTAGCAACATCCAATGTCCATGATTAGGAAACCCTGATCATCTTGTTAATCAACGGGCTAGTTTATAAGAGAGGCATAACTAGGATCTTTGTATTTTGTTTATTAAACACACATGTATTAACTTTTCCAATTAATACAATTATAGCATGTAGAATAAACATTTATCATAAACATGGAATAATATAATAACCACTTTATTATTGCCTCCCGGGCATATTCCCTTCATTGGGTGCGATAGAAACACCGCATAAAAACACTCTCCTAGGCTCCTTGTTGGGATCGATATAAAAACATGGGTTTGAGTTTCCTGCAGAATGGTCAGATGATTCTAGTTCAGGTCTTGGTGATTGGGTAGATGAATCTATGTCAGTGAGTGAAGAATTATCTATAGATTCAAGGTCAGATCATGGGGATAGCTCTGAGCATGTGAGCATAGATGTTATTAATGTAAGTTATTTTATTAGATTCAATTATTAGGGATAGCGAAATCATTATGTTAAGGTTAATGTTACACCATTATTCATGATACCAATTTATATAGATGGACATAGACAATGATAAGGAGGAAAGCAATTCCGAGTCTCTGTTCGAGGAATACATTAATGAGGTACATAGAGTGTACTAATTATTTGTGAAGCAATGAACTAAATGACCATTATAGGATTAGTAATTGTGTTGTTATTGTTTTGTGCAGGAAATAGCTGGTCTTTAAAATGTGTACGACTATTATGGTGAGTCGGACATGGAGAGTGTTATTTTTGATGCAACATATTCTGGGGAGTCAAAGGAGGCAAACAATATGGAGGTAAGCTTTATGGTTATATTTCTTGTGAAAAACAAAATGTCTGATGGATAGATAATTATTTAGGTTTCCATTGCTTTGCTCTGCATGTGCAGGCCCTGGTTGATGATTGGAGCTAGAATGTCAATGATGTTTGCAAGACAGAGGATACGATGGATATGTTCATGAAGATAAAGGAGATGACTTTTCCTTGCAAAGCAGCTGCTTTCGTATTCTCGAATAGCTATGCTAAAGATAATGGATTTAGCATCAGAAAGGATAAGGTCAGATATAGCAAGAAGCGTACGAAACATTTGGTTTACAGACGTTATCTGTGTTCGAGGGAAGGTGAGCATGATAGGAGGTTGATGACTAGTGAGGGACGCAGTTGGAGGCTCACATCTCTGTCTGATGCAAGTGTGGGGCTCACCTAACTATGAAGCTTAATTCAAAACTTGGTGTATGGTATGTTGATAGTTTTGAGCCCAATCACAGTCATTTGTTAGCAAGACCGGATGAAGTACCTTTTCTTTGGTCGCATAGAAAAATAAAAGAGTGCCAGAAGGCTGAGATATTAGCTATGGGTGCCACAGGAATTAGGAAGCACACCATAATGGATTCCATGATCAGAAAAAGTGGATGGTACGGTGGTGTTGGGTACGTCGGGAGGGATATGTACAACCTTTGCAGCAAGGAGAAGAGAAAACTACTGTCAAAAGGTGATGCTGCCACGCCCATTGGCATTATGGCTAGCAGGAAGGGGAGGGGCCCAAGATATCTTTTGAGTACGAGTTAGATAAAGAAGGATGGCTGAAAAGAATGTTCTGGTGTGATTCCTAGCTTTTACAGGACTATGAGGACTATGGGGATGTCCTTGTGTTTGACAGCACATACAAGATGAATTGCTATGGTATGTCATTCATACGTTTTGCTGGTCCGAACAATCACCGGAGGACTACTATTTTTGGTTGTGCCATAGTTTCGGATGAGAAAGAAGAAACATATGTGTGGTTGTTGCAAACATTTCTGAAGGCAATGTGTTAGAAGATGCCTTTGAGTGTAATCATGGACGCTGACTCGACGATTATTAGGGAAATACGCAGAGTATTTCCAGATGTCTGGCACTGAATATGTACTTGGCATATTGAGAAAAATATGAAGGTCCATCTTAGTAGCAAGTCCTTGGAGAGTTTCGGTCTATATTGTACTACACGATGTCGAAAGCCGTATTTGAGCAGAGATGGCAGGCGTTCTTAAGGAAATGACAGTTGGAGAACACCAAAACTTGGTTCAGGAGGATGTATGGGAAGAGGGGCATGTGGGCCGCAGCGTATCTGGCAGATGGTTTTTGGCTTGGTATGAAAAGAAATGTTTACGAACGCGGTTAAAACGCGGTGGAAAATAGCTATTTTTGGAGCCATCACCGACTAAAGTCGAGACGTTAACATCTAAAATATTATAAGGAAGGTAACCACCCCCATGACCGTAATTTATCTCTCATGTCTACCACTTCATCATTTCTTCAACCTATGTATTTCTCTCTCCATGAAGCTTCGGCCGGCGACGGCGGCGGTAGGAATCTATGGCAGCGTGAGGCATAACACTATCCTAACTCTAGACAAGGGCGATTTCCGTAAGTGCACTTGTTATTTTTTAATTTCATTGCCATTGTATTTCGTATTTGGTTTTTTGTTCCTGTTTACCCCAAAAAATTCGTGATTTCTCGACCAGACAACCGTGCATTGTTTTTTTTTCAAGTTCGGCATTCCTGTTGCACCAGAGGATATCCTGACCTGCAATGGAACGAGCAACACAACATGTTCATCTTCTATCAATGCACTAACCATGTAATCGCATGGAGATACGTGGCCTTTGACAAAAACTTTCCAAAGGAGATAGACTGCAAGTTCCACTCGAGTTGTGTAAGCTATGGTGGGGCAAGATCAACACATGAAACATGCAATCAAGGAAGTGCAAAATCAGACAAATGATCGCGTGTCACCTCTGAGGGAGCGGTGTGCCAAATTGGCCAGTGGGGTGCAATCCATTAACGATAAGTTGGACAAGCTTGCTAATAGATATAATTAGAGTTAGGATTAATTATGTTGCTAGTATTAGTTCGTAGTAATTAATCTTGTAGTAGATTGAGTAATATGTAGTGTTCTTTTGGTGGCTTCTTCATTTCTTCATTTTGGATAGTGTAATGCCAGGATTCGTACACAAGTACATGTGTACTGATATCCCCATATCTATATATATATATATATATATATATATATATATATATATATATATATATGAACACCATTTTGGTGTGTTATTTTTGTGCTTTGCTAATCAATACTAATGTTAAAAAATAGAAGTTTGGGAAATATGTGACACGTTTCACTTGCCAAAAAATAGATAGGGCAAATGTTGGCATAGTTGGTGGTGATTACTATGAGCTTTGCTCTGAGGATTGTGGTTGCTCTAGGTCTCTATTTATATTATAGGATTTATGTGGTTGTGACACCTCAAATGCATTCAATAGTGATGGAGCTTCTTATACCGCCTCTATAGCTTGAGTTGACTCCTTTTGTAACTTCAAAACAAAAACTTGAAATTTACCCTCAATTTTAGATGCATGCAATGCAAATGCACAATTGTAACATCTACCCTTCCCCAGGACCTATTCTTCGGGATGTTATATCCTCTCCCCCTTATAATAACTTTGTCCCGAAATTACACAACTATTGAGGATAATCCTGACGTAAATCTTCCTCTTTTTCCCACGTGGCTTTTCTCTTGGGATGGTGTTTCCACTTAACCTTACAATACTTAATTGCTCTGTTTCTTAACCTTCTCTAGTTATGTGTCAGAATTTAGGATGGTTGTTCCTCATATCTAAGGTCTAATTGTAACGCTAGTCATGTATGGTTCAAAGATGTTTCAGGTGCTTTTAGTCACTTTTGTAACAGGAATAGATGGAATATGTTATGTACTTGGGATAACCCTTCCTATAATTCCAATTTATAGGCTACGGGTCTTTTTTTGATCTAAGATTCGGAATGGTCCAATATATCTAGGGCTTAACTGTCATTTCGCTCCAAATCTCTTTACTCCTCTAGTCGGACTAACTATTAAATATATCATATCTCTGACTTGTGATCCCATGTTCTCCATTTAAGGTATGCGTAACTTTTTGTCTACTTTGGGCTATCTTTAATCTATCTCGAATAATGACAATCACTTTCTACTTCTCTTTGATATAGTAAGGTTCAAATTCTCAATCCTCCTCGAGATCATACCAAAAAATAGGTGATCTACAATTTCTTCCATAAAGTTCTTTGAATGGTGCCATATTAACACTAGTTTGATAAACGTTGTTGTAAGAAAACTCTACTAATGGCAGATTTCAGTCCAAGATCCTCCAAAATCTAGAGAACACAACATGTCATCTAGAATCTGGTTTGTTCTTTCCATTTGTCCTCCAGTTTGAGCATGATAGGTTGTTCTAAAGTCTAGTTGAGATCCTAAAGCTTTTTGCAATAGTCTCCAGAATGCTGAAGTGAATCTAGATCCTTGATCTGATACTATTTTTTTGGGATCTCTTTAACATACATCTTGGCTAAATTCTCATAACTATCTATGGTTTACGGCTAGAAAATATGCACTCTTTGTCAACCGGTCTACTATTACCTAGAGCATATCCTTGTGGTTTTTCTTCATGGGCAATCTGGTGACAAAATAAATTCTAATATCTTTTCATTTCTATTTAGGTATTGGCAGTGGTTGTAACTTCCCTTCCGGACTGAATTTTTTAGATAATATGCACAATTTATTTTATACGAATATTGCTTTTCGATGCCATGGGTTAATTTTATATATTTATTACTATTTTATTGATAGTAGTTCGTAGTATACCTATATTGACTACTATTTTTAATATATAGTTGCATTAAAGGACCCAAGTTCAGTTTCCCATGCCCCGAAATCTCAGGACCTGCCTTAATTTATCTTTGCCGGCTTGCATGGACCTTCTGTAATAAGAACTTCCCAATACAACTTTTTACTAACGACACTGATACAACTATTGCTCTTCTGCTTGTCCAAAAGTTATCCAAAATGATTACAGTCATAAAAAGATAATCCATCTTAATAAATAAGTGATACACACATACAACCGCACACACGTATACAGGTCGCTGCACTGATGCACATACTGTATTATCAATTCGTATGAGTGCAAGCAGGTGCTAGCTTAGCCCTGCAGCCGACGTCTCTTGTAGCTGACCATCATACTTCCTTGAAGCTCTGGGATCAACTTATTCCAATTAGTTTTCGGATATGGGGTCAATAATTTCAGATCAAAGTTGTTCAGCAGATGGCTCCATATGACTTTAATTTGCACATAAGAATAGGCCTCCCCAACGCAAGAATGCCTCCCAGCGCCAAAAGATGTGAAAGTGAATTTGCCGCCAACTACGTCCTCCCGTCTTGCCGGACCAAACCTATCTGGGTCATACAAATGAGGATCCTTATAAATGTAAGGCATCCTATTGTTTTGCACTATAGGACTTGCAATACTATGCCCTTTCGGAATGTCATACTCTTGTCCTTCCTTTGTCCGGACCGTGAAATGTTTATGTGCCTTGCGTATCAACATTGGTCCTGGTGGGTGCATCCGAAGTGCCTCTTTGACACACCTATGAAGAGTATTCATCTCTAGCAAGGCATCGTATTCTATTTTGCCCTTGTATTTCATCATGATTTCCTTTTGCTCCTCGGATGCAGCTGTTAAGAATTTTTCATGGCTAAGTAGGCCAGCTCCGGTCCAGGTAATAGCTTGAGAGGTTGTGTGCTTTCCAGCAAAGATCAACCCAATTATCAGTCCTATTACCTCCGTTTCGGTTGTGGAGCGCCCGTCTTTATACTTGGAATCCATTAGTTTCTGTAGCACGTCCTCCTCAACCCTGCTAGAGCTCTTACGTGATCTCAGAATTTGAGAGAATATTTCTGTTAGCTTCATACGTGCCTTGTCACGCCTGTAGTTTGCTGGAATTGGGATGTATGGGAAAAAGACACTGGCCAAGTTCACTCCGTTTTCGATATCACGGAACAGTCTATAGAACTCCTCAAACATCCTCTCCCGGACCTCTTTTCCTAGTAGACAACGGCTTGAGATCAACATGAGTATCTCTTCAAATTCATGTTTTAAATCAACAATGCCTTCCCGGCCCCATTTGCCAAAGTATTCCTACCAACAAAAACACATCATTTCGTAAGTGGGACTGGTAGTAATAAAAAATGCAAATATACCACCCGTATGTGCAAATTTAAACTAACTATCTACTCCCTCCGATCCATAATAAATGTCACTGATTGAGTACAACTTTGTAGTAAATCAGCAACACTTATTATGGATCGGAGTTAGTACAAAAAGTGATACATTATATAATAACCAGTTGTACCAGAGTACTACACCGTTGCTATTTTAATTTGGCGCATTGGTAGATAAGAAAAATTATTTTGTTGTGGAAGTCATGTGCTAATCTCAGAAGGATTGATCACAACATTATCAGCCATCTATCTTTTAAGTCCATTACTGCCAATATTTTTTCTTCAGCAAAATTCTCCAGTTTATTCACGAATACAGAGGACACCACTAGTTAGTTTCAGGATTATGCAACGGAAGCTGCTATAAATCCTATGGAAGAGTGCAGTACCACACAGTGGATTAAAACTTACTATTCTTAAGGGAAATCACAGAAATAGGGGGGTGCCAAGAATATGCTACGTACCTCCACCTCTTGAAGAATGGGATGGAAATGTCCCCTCAACTTTGATTGCTTTAATGCTTCAAGATAAAAACGAGACTGCTCATTCCGAGTTGCCGTATCAACGCCATAAGCAACCTCTTGTCCGAACATGGGTACAGTAAACTCAAGAAAGTTGCCATGGCTAATATCTGAATCCAACCCTTGAAAGAAATGAGCTGAGACCTCCGGTCCGATCAGAAGGGTTACATGACGTCCAAATAGACTAATTGTGAACACACTGCCATACTTTTTATATAGACAGTTTATCTTAGACGGAAGATCCTTCCCAAAAAGGCTAGGTAAAAGTCGCAGCAAAGCAAAACAATTCACCACCGGTGGAAGTGGTTTCCCACTGGTTGGAGCAACGGCAATCTTTCGTCTTATAAGCCTAAGTAGGAGAGTGACGAAAACAAGAGCCACGGTGTACCACACGGCGCCACGTGTCATGTCCATGCTGTTATAGACTCCTAGTTAATATAGAGTTCACCAACCAGAATAGCAATACGATTTGTACTGCAAGAATGTGAATATTCTAATTAGAAAATGTGATATCTAACATTGCGTGTAGGGGTGGGAAAAATACGAAACCGTGTGGAAACCGTCTAGACCGGTCAGCAATCACCTAGTAGTTCAATTTCTTTTACAATTTGAATTCATGCCCCAGATCTAGTGCAAAAAATGAACTGGCCCAAAACCGGGTGAAACCATGAAACGGTGTATGCACACCCTAGTTGCGTGTGCAGTAGTTTGAAGTAAATGGACTTGGATAGTTAGACGAACGCCTCAATCCAGTTCGCAGATCTGGACGTTTTCTCTAGCACGAAACTTTCAGTAGAACTAGTAGTTTTCTCTCTCAATCCTATAACTTTCAGTTGAAAACGTCCATTTTGTGAAAAAATTGTCTAGATGTACGAACCAGAGTTTCATGCTAGTACTAGAAATCACCTGAGGAAACTACTACTCCCTCTGATCCATATATATGTTGCTGATATATAAATCAACAACACTTATTAGAGATGAAGGGAGTAGTAAAACTTTAAATTACTCGTAACTTTTAGCGTCGAGGGCCTGCCGAATATATGCCATGGAGAAAACAAATCAAGTTTGACCATACCTGAATACACCTTCAGAATGAGAACGCATCAGACTGTGCTACCGCGCAAGATTTCTTCCTGAACTGCATATGACCATAGAAAACTGTCGGTGTGTCACACACATATATATAACAGGGACGGTGAACCCAAGGAAGTATGGCTTACTCGATGGCAACACATGGGGCTCTTGGAAAAATCAGAGAGACGGTTAAGGAAACTAAGGGACGTTTGGATCCTAGTAAATAGCAGGCCAAAAGGTTGCGCGACGACCGCCGGGGCTACGCGACTACCAGACAGCAAGGTCGTGGTTGCGGAATGCCCTACATGCTGAACCGGAAAACCAGCGCCCGGAATCTTCACTGGCTAGATTAGGTGGGCTGTATGCTGGGCTGGCTAGTGGATTTCGGCCCAGTTGGTTGTCCAGGTATGTTTTTTCTTCTGTTTCCTTTCCTTTTTCATTTCTATTTTCTATTTTGAATTTCTAATCTGAATTATGTTTAGGGTTTGGTCTAGATTTGAAATATGTTTGAATATTTCACATGTGTGAATCCTTGTAGATGGCGCAGAGATACATTTCGGTATATGTCCAAATTATTTTAGAGAATGGTCATTATTTTATCACATGAAATATGTGATATTCATGTTTGATTTCACCATTTTCTCAAACTCAAATGTGTTTGAATAATCCAAATCTTTGAATAGTTATGAGTAGGACAAAGAGGTATTTTTCATCTCAAATGGTTTGAAAATGATCACTAGTTATTATGTTCCCTCATGACAATATATGCTATTTCATAACTTTTCATCACTTCAGGTGATTTTGATTAGAAGGAATATTTTAAAAGGTCAATATATTCTTATGGATTGATTCTTTGTATTTAATAAATTGCCTTGTACCAATGGATCTTGGAATGAAATGGTTTTGATGGATGCTTTCTTCACATAACAATATGTGAGGTCCATTATCATTTCGTCATTTTAAATGGGAGGTGGCATAAGAACTATTTTGAGAAGTCAAAATGTTCTCATGGATTTGTATGAAGGTTTTGTATCACCTTGTTAAAATATATTGGTATGGATTACTTTCCTATGTAGGAAAGAATTTTCATATGAGAAGAATTAGTTGAAACCTTCAAATGGATCCTGGTTCGAAATAATTATTTTGAACAGTTTGGTATTCCATTGTCTCTAATGATTTCATTTCCTTTATGTGATAAACACAAAAGGTTTCTTCCCTCATATCTTGTCTTACAAGTGTGGATTCACAACTTGGTTTCCTATATGAGTGAAGTCTCAAAATGGATTTCCTTGTGATGAAAGGTACTTTATAAGATCTTGTACATCTTAAATTTGAGAGAGGATTCTTATAAAGAATTTGATAAGTGATTTCAGTAGATTCACTACTGGAAAATAGGAAGTGTTTTAAGTAATCATTCTTATGATGAAGATCATAAGATGTTCTTTGTGTGTTTTACCCAAACAATAATTTGTGTCATACGGTAATATTAACCACTGGGTAAGGTTTAGATTTTACTCTTACTCTAATGCATGTGATCATCTTGTCAACGTGGCACTAGGGTTTAGTGTGGATGGATAGATCTAGTTCAAAAGGCATGAGGTGTAGATCTGTTGGAGATATGCCCAAGAGGCAATAATAAAAGTGGTTATTATTATATCTTTATGTTTATGATAAATGTTTACATCCCATGCTATAATTGTATTATTAGGAAACACTAATACATGTGTGTTTTGTAAACATAAGAGAGTCCCTAGTAATCCTCTTGTTGAACTAGCTTGTTGATTAATTGATGATCATGGTTTCCTGATCATGGACATTGGATGTGATTAATAACAAGGTTGTATCATTAGGAGAATGATGTGATGGACACACACCCATAGTAAGCGTAGCATAAGATCAAGTCATTTAAGTTCGTATTGCTGTAAGCTTTCAAATACATAGTAACCTATTCCTTCGACCATGAGGTTATGTTAATCACCATCACCGGATGGATACTTTGATGACATCAAACGCCGCTTCGTAACTGGGTGGTTATAAAGGTGTCATTGGGTATTCTGAAAGTATGTGTTGAAGCGCATGAACCAAGATTGGGATTTGTCCATCCATATGACGGATAGATATGCTCTGGGCCCTCTCGGTGGAATGTCATCTAGTTAGCTTGCAAGCATGTGACTAGGTCACAAGGGATGACATATCACGGAATGAGTAAAGAGTACTTATCAGTAACGAGGTAGAACTAGGTATGGAGATACCGACGATCAAACCTCGGATAAGTATAGTATCGCGAGACAAAGGGAATTAGTTTCATATGTAAGTGGTTCAATCGATCACGAAGTCATCGTTGAGTATGTGGGAGCCATTATGGATCTCCAGGTCCCGCTGATGGTTATTGATAGGAGATGTGTCTCTATCATGTGTACATATTCACGAACCGTAGGGTGACACACTTAAGGTTCGAAGTTGTTTTAAGTAGATATGGAATATGCGTTGGAGACCGAATGTTGTTTGGAGTCTCGGAATGGATCCGGGACATCACGAGGAGATCCGAAATTGTCCGGAGAATGAGATTCATATATTGGGGATCATTTTCTAAGTTAGAAAATGTTCCGGAGTGTTTGTATGGAGATTCTAGAAGGTTTCGGAATGTTCTGGAAGGTTCTAGAGGATTTCTTGGAGTTTGCTTGAAAACCAAGCAAGGGATTAAGGAGTCCTGGTGGGTCAAGACTAGGAGTCGTGGGGGAGGAGGACTCCTCCCCCCACTCCCCAATCCGCCGGCCTAGAGGAAGGGGACTCCTACAAGGACTCCCCCTCCCATGGCGCCTCACCCCCCTTAAATAGAGGGGCAGGGGCGCCCCCTCCAAGCCCTGCTCCCATAACACCCAATCTCTGCCGCCTCTCTCCTCCACATTTCTTCTGCACAGGCATAGGCGAAGCCCTGCAGAATTCTCTACTCCACCACCACCACCACCACGCCGTCGTGCTGCTGGGATTCCGTGGAGAAGATCTACTACCTCCGTTGCTCGCTGGAACGGGGAGAGGAAGGTCTGCTTCGACTCCGCACGTGTGACCGACTGCGGAAGCGCTGCCGAATCGCGGCGCCGGAAGGATCGTCCACTTGACCGACTACGAAAGCGCTGCCGGAACGCGACGCCGGAAGTGATCGACTACATCAACCACGAGATCTAATCTCGTTAACGCTTTCGGATCTACGAGGGTTAGTTCCTATCTATCTCGTTGCACATGTCTAATAGATTAGATCTTGGCTTTTATCTAGATTAGATCTGGGTTTTGTTCGTTCTTGCGGTAGAATTTTTTTGTTTTCCATGCTACGAACCCATTAGTGGTATCAGAGCCATATCTATGCGTAGATCTGTTGCACGAGTAGAACACAATGTTTTTGTGGGCATTGATGCTTTTGTTGTCGGTGTCTTAGCGTGTACTTTGCATCTTGCGGCATGGTGGGATGAAGCGGCTCGGGCTAACATTACATGTCATCGCACATGAGACTTGCTCCACGCTTGACGTGCAACTTGCTTTGCACAAGTGGCTTTGCGGGTGTCTGTCTCTCCCACCATAGTTAAGATTCAATTTACAATGAGCATCTTGACAACACTTGTATCAACGTTGTGGTTCTTGTTCGTAGGTAAGATCGTTCTTATTCGAAAGCCCCAAGCCACGTAAAACTTGCAAAGAAAATTAGAGGCGTCTAACTCGTTTTTGCAGGGGTTTTGTGATGTGATATGGCCATTATGTGATTGTGATTATATTTGATGTATGCAATAATCCTTATTGTAATATGGCAACCGGCAGGAGCCTAATGGTTGTCTTTAAATTTTGTTTAAGACCTGCGTGTCTATTCATCATGTAATAGCTTTATTCTAAGTAGTTGTAATAGTTGTTGGTGGTGATGGACAACCATGAAGCGGCGCCACGGACCTTGACGCCACGCTGGTGATGATGGAGATCTTGTCCATGCTTTGTAGATGGAGATCAAAGGCACAAGAAGAAGGGCCATATCATATCACATATTATGAATTGCCTGTGATGTTAATCCTTTATGCATCTTGTATTGCTTAGATCGCGACGGTAGCATTATAAGATGATCCCTCTCACTATATATCAAGTAATAAAGTGTTCGTCCTTAGTTGGCACCGTTGCTAAGACTCGTTGTTTCGAAGCATCTCGTGATGATCGGGTGTGATAGACTCTACGTGTGCATACAACGGGTGCAAGCCAGATTTGCACATGCAGAAACTAAGGTTAACCTTGACGAGCCTAGCATGTACAGACATGGTCTCGGAACACAGAATACCGAAAGGTAAAGCATGAGTCATATGGATGATATGATGAACATGTTGATTGTTCGCCTTTAAAGCTACATCATCTCACGTGATGATCGGACTTGGTGTAGTGGATTTGGTTCGTGTAATCACTAAAACAACTCGAGGGATGTTGTTTTGAGTGGGAGTTCATTTTGTAATTTGGATTAGTAGAACTCAATTTATCATAAACACAATCAAAGTGAATTTGCATAGTTTGTTGTAGTCATTGGCATCCGTTCACCACCTTACGCTTAGTTATAGTTGAGATAGTGGAACTATAGAAATTCTGGATATTTACTTTACGAACTGGTATCGTATTGTTTTGAATGTCAATTTAAAGTTTATAAGTCCTATTGCAAACTTTCAGCAAACTCTATTTACTCCATGAAGTTTAATAAGTAGTATTAAATCAAGAGTAAGAATTCCAATGTTAGTATCTAAAGTATCATGTTTGCCTCCATGATTCTTGATACTCAAAAGATTGTTTTTAATATCAAGTTTATCTAAGAGCTGAAAGCAATGTTTCAGAAACCATCATATGTGAAAGGTATTGAGATATCTAAAACAATGTGTTGGTTACAACATGATAGAGTATACGTCCTCATATTTGATGAGAATTTGTGAAGGTTGGAGACGCTAGTCGTCCTAATCCTCCAAAGGTTTTGAAAAAGAAACATTATACTCGCAATTCACCTTTATAAGCTGTAGCAGCTTGATCATGAAAGTTGTCATGATAAGGATGAATAGAAGATGTAAGTAAAATGTTTACTACACTAAAAGATTACTAAAGAATAATTTTTTTGAAAGAACACCAAACATTTGATGATGGTGATCCACCTCAAAGTGCAAGTCCAAAGGTATTAGTAGTTGACTATATACGCTTTGTACCATGTGTCATATTGATGACACCACTACTGATGTTGATAGATTCTTTTTAAAAGAAAAGGAATTGCTGAAAGAGAATCTATAAAATATTTGGCAGAAAATAAAAGGTTGGAGATGTCCAACTTAGGCATATAGAAGATATACATGTTATGGTTGTATTCCTTGCTTGTTAAACAATGTGGTTCTCCGGTATTGGATACCGAATTGGTTGGTATGAAGTGTCATACAGGACAACACAATTCATGAACTGCAATGGCCTAAGTAACTAGCAAGAGAATATGTGATGATGTTCATCGAAAACAAACAAAGGGTTGTTGTGTTGCTCGTTAACATCAAAGCTTGCCTTCAAAGATTTGTTTCAATAATTGTTATTTTGATCAGGTATTATGACGACAAAAGGTTGTTCAAATAATTGCTGTATTCCATAAAGGATGGATGAACTTTTACAAGTCTTGTGGGAGAAATCACATCCATAAACACTATTGCTAAAATGTCGCAAGACAAATGATTAAAAGATCACTTATGAAGTGACATCGCTGTTTAAATTATATTTGAAAGAAAACATGAAGAAACTCCATGTTTGATGGAATTTTGGAGTCTTTGATTTTGATCAATTGACGCATGTGAGACTTTCCTCGAGATAATTGAAACTCCGTCCATAGGCCAGAGAGGAATGGATGACTAGCTTATTGGAAATTGTGCATGCTGATGTGCATAGTCCATTATGTGTAGCCATATGCGATGGATCTTTTTGCTTCATATGCTTTCTCCAAAAAATTTGAGTGAATATATATGTATATTTACTTAATAAGGAGGAAGTATGAAACATTTGAAAGTTGTTCAAAAACTTTCAAGATGAAGTTGAAAATCATTGTAACAAGAAAATAAAGAGTTTATGATTCGATTATAAAGGAAGATATTTGAGTTACATGTTTAGAAAAAACACCAAAGACTTGAGGAATTGTTCTATGATTTGTGTTTCCCGATAAACCATAGGAGTATGGCATATTCGAGAGATGAAATCAAACCATGTTTGAGATGGTAAGATCAAGGGTGTCATTTATAAAACTGCCATTATGTTTTTTAAATATTGAAGCTTTAGAGACTACCGCTTTTACACTGAAAAGAGCTCCATCGTGATCCGTTGAAATGACACCATATAAGTCATGGTTTGGGATAAAAACCCGAATTGTCTTTTCTTAAATTTTGGTATGTTATGCATAAGTAAAATGTTTACAACCAAAGTCGGATAAGCATGTTTTTGTAGGTTATCCCAAAGAAATTGTTGGGAATTTCTCCATAACGCCAAGGACAAAAGAGTTTGTCGCTTGGAACGTCAAGTTTCTTGAGAAGGAATTTTTCGTGAAAAGTTAAGTGGGAGGACAATAGAACTTTGATAAGGTTGTTGAACCTTAGCTATATGTGCTAAGTAGCGCAGCGCCGGAAAGTGTCCCGGTGGCGGCCACAATGCTCATGGCTCTCGTGATTACAAAAGATGTGATCTTGGAGATTAGAGTTCCTATAGAACCATGTGGGTCGGTAAGAATCAAATAGTAAGATTTGATAAGCAAGTCATTATTGTTTTGACAATGATGAACCGACTACATGCAAAGAAGCGATGATGGGCCCTGACTCCATAAAATGACTAGAAGTCATGGAATCCGTGATAGTATCCATACACGAGAAACCAAGTTTCTGAACTTAGAAGACCCTCCGAAAAGGCGTGAAGCCTATCGGTCGTGTTTGGATCTATAAAGAAATAGACATGGATGTTTTAAATCTATGAAATAGTCGACATGTCGGAAAGAGTTTACGACAATGTTCAAGGAATTGACTATGATAAGATTTGATCTTTCATAGCGATATTTAGTCTGGATGGATTAATGTAGCAACCACTACATATATTTTGATATATGGTAGTTGAACAAACAAAACAAGTTCTTCTAATAGAATGGTTACCTAGGACGTGTACATGACACGATCCAAAGGGTTTTGTTAAATTCAAAGGATGCTAAAAGAGTATGCAAAACTTCAATGGTTGAAGTGAGCATCGCGGAGTTGGAATCTTCAGAGACGATGAAGATGTTTGCATTTTGCAAGAAATTAAGTGGGAGCGCTGAGACATATTTCTAATACATTATGTAGAGGACATATTGTTGATTGGAAATGATGTATCTTGTATTGACACAGGTTAAGAATTTCATTTCGATGAAAGACTTAGGCATAACCCAAGAATTAGGCATCAATGTCTATATGGATAGATTGAGGCGCTAATATGGTTTTGCCAAATGTACATAGATAAGATGTTGAATGAGTTCAATATGGAAACAACAAGAAAGGTTCTTGATGCACGGAAAGGACTAGATCAAGATTCAAGTGTGTTGACACGAGATTCAAGTGTTTTGACACTTGGTGAAATCACAAGAATATTTTGATCAATCATTCTTTGAGACGTACACATCCAGATATGTCCTATGCTCTAAATGTTATGAGCATATACCAGAATGATTCATAAGATGATCATTGGACAATAGTAAAGGTATTCTTATGAGCTTTGGAAGAACTAAGAATATATCATGTATAAGTGACAAATAGTTAAAGGTAGTTCATTGTAAAGTGTTACATTGATACTAGTTTTGTCACAAGATACAAATTAAATTTATCTCAATTTAAACTATGGGTGGCACAATGTAATGGAAAGGAAGTTCCATAACGGATTTGGTTGAGTACCAAAGTTAAAACATTGTAACAGATACTACAACAAAAGGCTAAGTATATGACTACTATTGTAGAAGTAAATAAGGGCATTTGCGTCAAGTAGTTTGTTATCAAACTAGTTGTGGTTCCTAGCGGGCTAATACTATGAAGATATATTGTGTGACAATAATATCAACATATTTTGAGCCGAAGGAACTAAAGGTCTCACCAAAGGACCAAATTTATACAATGCCATCTCATTGGAGAATGAGTAATGCATAGGGACGCAAGGACATGCAAATACACACGGACCTGGAAGTGTCAGATCCGAAGATTATGTTTACCACTAGCAATAGTGTCTATACAACACCAGAAAGCCATAGGTGTTGAATACACAAGTTTTTAACTAGATTATTGACTCTAGTGCAAGTGGGAGACTGTTGGAGATATGCCCAAGAGGCAATAATAAAAGTGGTTATTATTATATCTTTATGTTTATGATAAATGTTTACATCCCATGCTATAATTGTATTATTAGGAAACACTAATACATGTGTGTTTTGTAAACATAAGAGAGTCCCTAGTAAGCCTCTTGTTGAACTAGCTTGTTGATTAATTGATGATCATGGTTTCCTGATCATGGACATTGGATGTGATTAATAACAAGGTTGTATCATTAGTAGAATGATGTGATGGACACACACCCATAGTAAGCGTAGCATAAGATCAAGTCATTTAAGTTCGTATTGCTGTAAGCTTTCAAATACATAGTAACCTATTCCTTCGACCATGAGGTTATGTTAATCACCATCACCGGATGGATACTTTGATGACATCAAACGCCGCTTCGTAACTGGGTGGTTATAAAGGTGTCATTGGGTATTCTGAAAGTATGTGTTGAAGCGCATGAACCAAGATTGGGATTTGTCCATCCATATGACGGATAGATATGCTCTGGGCCCTCTCGGTGGAATGTCATCTAGTTAGCTTGCAAGCATGTGACTAGGTCACAAGGGATGACATATCACGGAACGAGTAAAGAGTACTTATCAGTAACGAGGTAGAACTAGGTATGGAGATACCGACGATCAAACCTCGGATAAGTATAGTATCGCGAGACAAAGGGAATTAGTTTCGTATGTAAGTGGTTCAATCGATCACGAAGTCATCGTTGAGTATGTGGGAGCCATTATGGATCTCCAGGTCCCGCTGATGGTTATTGATAGGAGATGTGTCTCTATCATGTCTACATATTCACGAACCGTAGGGTGACACACTTAAGGTTTGAAGTTGTTTTAAGTAGATATGGAATATGCGTTGGAGACCGAATGTTGTTCGGAGTCTCGGAATGGATCCGGGACATCACGAGGAGATCCGGAATTGTCCGGAGAATGAGATTCATATATTGGGAATCATTTTCTAAGTTAGGAAATGTTCCGGAGTGTTTGTATGGAGATTCTAGAAGGTTTCGGAATGTTCTGGAAGGTTCTAGAGGATTTCTTGGAGTTTGCTTGAAAACCAAGGAAGGGATTAAGGAGTCCTGGTGGGTCAAGACTAGGAGTCGTGGGGGAGGAGGACTCCTCCCCCCACTCCCCAATCCGCCGGCCTAGAGGAAGGGGACTCCTACAAGGACTCCCCCTCCCATGGCACCTCACCCCCCTTAAATAGAGGGGCAGGGGCGCCCCCTCCAAGCCCTGCTCCCATAACACCCAATCTCTGCCGCCTCTCTCCTCCACATTTCTTCTGCACAGGCATAGGCGAAGCCCTGCAGAATTCTCTACTCCACCACCACCACCACGCCGTCGTGCTGCTGGGATTCCGTGGAGAAGATCTACTACCTCCGCTGCTCGCTAGAACGGGGAGAGGAAGGTCTGCTTCGACTCCGCACGTGTGACCGACTGCGGAAGCGCTGCCGAATCGCGGCGCCGGAAGGATTGTCCACTTGACCGACTACGAAAGCGCTGCCGGAACGCGACGCCGGAAGTGATTGACTACATCAACCACGAGATCTAATCTCATTAACGCTTTCGGATCTACGAGGGTTAGTTCCTATCTATCTCGTTGCACATGTCTAATAGATTAGATCTTGGCTTTTATCTAGATTAGATCTGGGTTTTGTTCGTTCTTGCGGTAGAATTTTTTTGTTTTCCATGCTACGAACCCATCAAGATCATCTCTACACTTTTATTTCTAGGGTTCCAAGTATAGATAGGAGATGTTCTTGCAATCATGGTTTATTTATATGATAGGTTGAGTAGAGTTAAGTCATTTTCTATGCATGCAAACATAGGGTTGACTTTCTCTTGGATCATTGATGAGTGCATATTTGCATCATGTTTTACATTAATATTTTGTATGTATATGTGGGATCTTGGTATTTTACGGCACTCGTGCGCATATTTTATGTCTGTTTTCACCAGGATCAGGACATACGATGGATCCAATGGATACAATTGCTGAAGCAGTTGTACTATGGAGAAAAGGAGTCAAAAACAACGTAAATCGCTTATCTGGGAAATATTAATAATGCTAGAAGAAAATCAGAAGCGAATAAGGGAGGCAGAGAGCGTAACGAGCAACTATACGGCAGGAGAATTTCTTCCGCCCGTATAGCTCCGGCCGTATAGTTGGCGCCGCCTCCGCCTCGTTAAATAGTTCCACCCCGTGCAATTGGTTCGGGGAGACGACATACAGAACACCCAGAAATCGCGAAAACCTCACCTTCGAAAGGCATCTGGAGGAGGAACTCATCCGCCAGGGATCTATCTTCACCAAGCGCAGATCCGAGAGGCTAAGGCATCGATCTTCATCAACCACCGCTGCATCACCACCTTCCTCATCCATCCCATCTACATCTTGTCTAGATCTTGTTGTAATTCCTATACTCGTTGTGGATTTATACAAGTACTATTCATCTATGATTGTTTTCATTACCATTGTCATGATGTTGATTGCCTTCATGTCTGAGTAGATCTTTAGTTCTTGGGGAGATGGAGAAACGCTAGCATATGACAGAGATGAGATAGATATTATTATGTTATACATCATTATGTGTATGTGTTAATTGTCTTCATCTTGATATTAAGGAGAAGTGCACCTTCTTAATATTTTACTCTTATGGGGACTCGATGGAGGGGATTACTTGTTAGTAGACGGGGGATGATAGTGCTTACTGTGACTATAAGGCTGTTGTCATACCTTACGTACTAACTTGGGGAATCAAGGAGAACTCATCAAGCCATATCCATGCCACGGGAGAAATCCTTTAATAGCGCGGTAATGCGATGGTTGTCGGTTACTGTCTGTTGTGGTTATGAGAACGATATGTGCAGCGGTTGCTAGCAAATCGTCCATTTATGGAGCTCATCCCACATACATAGACACTATGAGAATATTCGTTATAATACTCTCGATTACTTAGTCTACATTGCTACCGGTGTATCCGTACTCCCTGAGAACGCATTTTCCCTATTGTAGTTCCAAAGTTCTATTACACACGTGATTCTTACTTTCTGCATTAAGTTTTGCTTTACTTTAAATTACCTTGTTCAACCAAAAATCCAAAAACAACTCTACTTATCTTGCATCTTAAAGTTATTTCTTAAGTACTTCGTTTAGTTATAGTTAAAAGCATTTGTCTTTTCGCCTACTACTCCCTATGGGATCGATATCTTTATTTCGAAACTAGCTACAAACGATCTGTGCACTTGCAGTCATCAAGCTATTTTGTAGCGCCATTGCCGGGAAGCTTAGCGCTATAAGTCACTTTAGTTTTAGTTATTTACTTTCGTTGTAAAAATTCTTACTTGAGTTGCAGGACCACAACAATGGATAATGCTCAGCATTTAAACCAGCTTGAGGTAGTAAGAAAAATGGGTTCTCCCATGAACGCTTTTATAACTGTCAACAAAAGCATAAATCCGGATGGAGTTAAGATCCATCCTTTATTATTCGAATTGTTACACTCTAACAAATTTGCAGGAACCAATGAAGAAAGTCCATATGGACACTTACAATTCTTTGAAGACATTCTTAGTTCCTTTATTTTCAATGACTGTAATTTTGATATGGTTAAAATCAGGTTGTTTAGACAAACTCCCTCTAATAATGTTTGCGATTGGTACAGATCTTTTTGTGCAGAAGCACCAAGGACTTGGGAGGAATTAACAACTAAGTTTCTGTCAAAATATTATTCTGAAAGCAAAGCTCACAGGATGAGAGGTATTATTATCAGTTTCAAAAATAATCCTAGTGAAGGCTGAAAGGATATAGATGCCGCCTAGAGGGGGGGTGAATAGGCGGTTTAAAAACTTTTCCGAGAGTGGCTCAACAAAGGCGGAAATAAACTAGCGTTTACTTTGTTAAGCACAAAACCTAGAACAACTAGGGTTCACCTATTTGCACCAACAACTTATGCTAAGCAAGACAAGCAACTATGTGATAGCTAGATATGTACTTCAAGCACTAAGGCTATCACAAAGTAAAGTGCATAAGTAAGAGCTCGGATATAGAGATAACTGAGGCACGCGGAGACGACAATATTTTACCGATTTCCTCCCAACATGGAGTACGTCTCGTTTAGAGAGGGGGTGGTATCAAACCACCAACGCCACAAAATGCCTCCCTTGTTCTCCTGTGAATCTCACCCCAACAGGATCGATCCACATTTCCACTATCGGTGCACTTGTCGGTGGCAATCCGGAACCTCTCACAAGGCTGGGGCACTTCTCCACAACTCAATTGGAGGCTCCCAACAAACAAGCTTGGGGAAAGCTCCACAAATTAATTGGAGGCCCCAAGAAATCCACAAACCTGCAAAATCATCAAACCGTCTAGGGTTCCAATGAACCCAAGAGTAAAAAGCTTCTCACCTTTCACCCAATCGAATCCTCACCGAGAACTCAAACCGATGCACCAAATGCAATGGCAAGAACACACGAAGTGCTCAAGTCCTTCTCTCCCAAATTTCGCCAAAGCTACAAAAGCTTATGGGGGAATAAGAGAGGAAGAACAATGGAGGAAATCGACAAAAGACTCCAAGATCTAGATCCCAAGATGTTCCCCTCACTTAGAGGAGAGATTGATTGGTGGGGTTGTAGATCAAGATCTCCTCTTTCAAATTCCTCAAGAATATGCAAGAATCAATGGAGGGATTGAGGGATAGCAAGCTCAAGAAGGTCAGCAATGGAGGGGAGAACTTGCAAGGAAGGTTGGGGAACCATTGGGAAAGAATGGCCCCTTAAATAGGTCCCTAGAAATCCAACCGTTAGGCCCAGGAATCGCCCGGTCCGGAGTCTCCGGACTGGGACCGGAGTCTCCGGTGTACCCATGCCAAACGGGGTCAAACTGGGGGACAATCTGTACGCGGTCCGGAGATAGACCGGAGATTTAGTCCGGAGTCTCCGGTCTTACAAAAACTAGCAGACAGACCAATACGAAAACAACCATAACTTTTGCATCTGGACTCCGATTTTGATGATCTTGGACTCGTTTTAAAGAGGACAATAAGCTCTACAAGATCATACAGAAAAACATCATAGTCCATCCAGGGAGGATAGAACCAAATGACGAAAGGTTTGACCCCTCTCAAAAAGACGAATCGGTAAAACCTCCAACATCGAAAACACAATGGAGAATGCATATGAAATCTGTTTTCGATGAACTTGGGATTGTCATGAAGATTAACACAAGATCTAAATCCTCTCATGGATAAGAACCAAATAATAGAAGGTTTTACCAATATCTAAAAGACAAACCGGTAAAACCTCCAATATCGAAAACGCAATAGAGAATGTATATGAAATCCGTTTTCGATGAACTAGAGCTTGTTATGAATATTACCACAAGCTCAAGAACCTCACATGGATAAGATCCAAATAACAACCAAGAAAGATTATGCCAAGTATGCAACGGTTTGAGCTCTCATGAAGGATATGATCAAGTTACTCACTCGAGAGCCCCTCTTGATAGTACGGCTATCTATCCTATAAACTGGTCTCCCCAACTAACACCATGAGACCGGTAAGAAAGAAACCATATCAAGAACATACCTTTGCCTTGAGCATATTCCACTTGAGTTTGACGATAGCGATCTTGTCCACCTCAAGATGGAACACCTTTCTTGATTGCACTAGCTTGGTGAAGACTTGCAAATTGCTCTCCCATACTCGACTATGGTAGAGCTTCTCTCTTGGGCATATCATCTTTCCATATCTATGATAACCATAGGATGGCAAGCTTCAAGCAAATCATCTCTTTGAGATGGCACATCTTGAACTTGCACATCATTTCTTCTTTCTTCATTATGTTGGTGTCTTGAAGGTACATAATATATATCACTGCAACTTTAGTCTTCAAGACACACTTGCTATAGGATCAACTCTCACTTGACCAATCTCCGGATCACTCATTCAAACCTTGGTCAACACTTAATTTTCTTCACTTTCTTCTTCTCCCAACATTGACGCCAACATATGGTTCAAGCATTGCCTATGGACAAATCCTATAGGTAAAACTCAATGCAAACATAAGTCCATAAAGATTGTCGTTAATTACCAAAACCACACATGGGGGCACACATGCACTTTCAATCTCCCCCATTTTGGTAATTGATGACAATCCCTTTGAGAGGGTTTATATAAGGAATTAATTGAACAAAACTTTGTGCTAACATCAAATACTACATAAGTATGTGATGTTAGTATAACCACAATATCAAGCAAACTCCCCCACAATCTATGCACGTGTGGATGAACTTGAATTTCATTGCATATATTGCCAACCATTACCGGTGGTGGAGTTTCCTCGATATATTCAACATGCAAAGCAACACGCTAAGATGCAAAGCACACGAGGAAAATGTTTAAGTACAAAACTCAAAACACAAAACCAAATTCCCTTAAAACCCTCTAAAACTTCTCCCCCATTGGCATCGATTGCCGAAATGGTGAAAAACTTTAGAAGGCCAATTTAGTGAGAGTTCCTCCATATGGTGTGCATTTCTCATAATATGAGTGGAATCAAATGCACATATCCAATGACGAATACCATGAGGAAATCAAACTAAACTGAGGATCCAAAGATTGCAAAGAAATAAAATGGTGAAGAAGCATCAATGAATGAAGCAAGCAATCAAAAGATCGAAAGAAGCACTTCACAAAAGGAAGATACCAAAAAAGATAGATATTATGACAAGGTTGAAAAGAGAGTGATCTAAATAATATGAGGAGACTCCCCAAGGTTTGTGCACAACTTATCATTTGCGTTCGAATACAATATGCACAAACATGGCATCCTCATTCCATCTATATCATTTAAACCACGAGCACGAGCAACTGAGAAGATATTATGATGAGAGAAAATGAGTGTTTAGATGAAAATAGGAAGCTCCCCGAGGTTCATGCACAACAAAGTGCACAATTATGGAATCCTAACTCCCCATAATCAAACAAAACACCAAAAAAGAACAAGAAAGAAAATATGTGTTCTTAGGTAGATTAGGAAAGCTCCCCAAGGTTTATGCACCAAATATAATAATTGCTTTGAATGCAAAGTGCATAAACATGGTATCCCTGCTCCCGCAAACTTACATAACAACACAAAGGCATGCGATATCAACTTTCTTAACACCAATGAGTGCCAAAATATGCAAATGAAAAGGTCAAGCACTCAAAGCAAAACATTTGGAGCCACCAACGAATAAAAAGGAGCACAAGGTGTAGACTCCAAAGCAAAAGGATATCAACTAGAGATTCAACCATAATTATGTGTATAAGTTTCTAGGTAGACAACAATCACCAAGATATACATCCACAAAGAAACATGTACACACAAAATGGATACTCAAGAATGAACAAGATATCCAAAATAAAGTCATAGATAATACCAGTAAGATTTTTGCTAGAAAGCATGGACAAAGGCTCAAATTTATCTTATTTATCATCAATGACCTTCAGACACCAACGAATACATCACAACTATCACAAGGGAACAAGAGATAGTTGGAATGCATTGGAAAAAGCAACAAGTATCATAAAGAACAAATAAACCTTGCAAATTCATCCATATTACACATGAGAGAAATTGAGGAAATGATTGGCAATAGAATTGCTAGATTGGCATATGTGGGATTGGTGAATCATAAACATGAAATTTATATACTCCCCAAAATATGCATTCATCTCAACTTACTCATATAACAATAAGGATGATACAATAAAATCTTGCAAGAACCACAATAAAAGCAACTGAAGTAAATCATGCCATGATGCAACCACAAAGGTTGGATGCTAGAAAAGTATGCATTAGAGGGATACTTGTTACCGAGATACCGTTGGTAGGATGAAGTAGATATGAGTTTTTTGATTATCCTAGCTTGAATCCAATTATCATTTAGTCCCCACATCCTCTTATTATTGAGACAAGCATCCAATGTATCTCAAGTGTACCTAAAACACATTCAAGTACACAATGGTCCCAAAACTCATTGGGTCCAAAGTAGTTAGATACACTACAATACATAGGAGAGACTCCACATAAATATGTGCATATTGATATGAAATTGAATTTCATGCACATCTTAGCTGATAGGATTTGGTGGAGAATCCCCTATATATTGGATCAAGAAAGAAAGCATGCCATAATATAGAACATGTAGTAAATATGCATGCACAAGATTTCAAGAACCAAAAAAAAGGAGATACAATTTGAACAAAAACACCAAGTAAACCAAGAAGTCGCACGCAAGAGTGTGACACGACAAAAGGGTGTCCAAATTGTATCAAAGAGCCAAAACAACACATGAAAGAACACAAATTCAACAAATGAACAAGGCAACAGCCAAAGAGAAAAAGATAGACAAAAACACCAATGCTCAAGGATTTATCTCATCCAAAGGGATCAAACAAGTAACAAGGAATGAGACACAACCAACTCCCAAAAAGCAAGGTTCCAACACACAAACCAAACTCTCTACACTTTTCATGATGGCACAAAGTACCAAAAGAAAAGATCAAACTTCCAAGAACATAAAACATGATATGGAACAAAACAAGAAGCATACATATGCGTGTTCTAGATAATATAGGAGAGCTCCCCCATGGATAGTGCATTATGTAGGATTTTCCTTTTGAATGCAAAATGCACACAAATGGGATCATCGCTAGTACCTACATTAAATAAAACACACGAGGATACAAAAAATAAGAAGATCAACAAGAGGCAAGGAAACCTTGGGAGAAAACACAAAACATTTTGTTGGCAAGAGGTAGAACAAAATTTAAGCAAAGGCCAAAATGAATATGATCAATAAATTCTACCATATATGGAGTACCACTTGTCCAATGACAAGAATTATGGGGAAACATTTCCCAAGGTAGTTTTTAAGGATATCATGATCATATTCAGAACAATAAGCATATGACGAAATATAAAAATTAAGCTTGATGCTTAGATAGAGATTCTTGATAGCTCCAAATAGTAACACAATCATAAAAGATTAAAGTAACTTGTAGCAAATGGTTTCCATGGAGGATATGGAGGTCCAAATATGGGGAAACACATACCAATAAAACTCTCACAAACAAGATCCAAAACATGAGCAATAAAATCAATCCAAGGGAATTAGAACTTGTTTGAGCTAAATGTGCCACTTAGGAGCTAGATAATTATCAATATCAATTATAAGTGACACTACCTCAAATGTCCACATTTTCTAGGTTTGTAATATGCACAAAGCGTATGACTCCCCCATAATGTGATAAACCAAGAATACTCAACAAGAGGTAAAAACATCCAAATAGAGATGATTAATGAACATTATGAAACTTGAATTTATCATGAGAAATACATACCACATAGAGACTAGATAAACTTGCAATATACATACTAAGTGGTATTCCTCATGTACACACATTTTAGGATTGTGGAATGCCCAAGCATAACACTCCCCCAAAATGGGATAGTCCATTAATCTCTCACAAGAGCCAAGAAAGATACCAAATAAATTCAACAAAGGCTCCAACCGAAGAGACACAAATACATGGTGTGACAACCAACATACACAAGTATACTTGATAACTCAATATAAGTACGAGGGAAGCACAACATGTACAAACACATACAAAGGTACAGAACCGACACATGCATAAGGGAGAAAGTAACTTTCAATGTAAATGAGTTAAATGCATGTTACCGCAAGGAGGGACATTGGATATATGATAGAAGCATGATAGTCCAAATGGATTGACTTGAGAAGAATAAATGATGAAGATCCCTCAATTCTTCATAATGTAACCAAGTCTCCAATGCCCTCCAACAATACCTATTGATAAAGTTTTGGCTTGTTGGTCCCCAACCAAGTTGGGTACTAAGAGGTTAGTCACAATAGGCTTGGCAACCCAAATGGTTCTTTTCATGAACCCACATTGAGCACCAACAAATTTGGCAAACAATTGCCAACCTCATCCTTACAAAGAGAATAAGCATGATCAATAATGATAGGGTTGGGTGAGGAGATACCAATAGTGCATGAGGAAGAAATGTTCCCCTTCTCAAGGAATATGTAGCAAGTTCTTCTCTTGCCATCTTTTTTCTTAGGTGAAGCCACAACTCGAGGAAGAGCTCGAGTAGTCCTCTTAGAAAGAGGCCCATCACTATCTTGAGGTAGAGCTTGAGGCTGCTTCCCTTGTTGCTTCACACTAAGAGGCTTCTTATTCAATGGGCAAGATCTAACATGATGCCCTTCTTCCTTGCACTTGAAGCAAACAATGTTTGTCGGATTCTTGACTTGATATTGGCCATTATTCTTGTTTCCCTTGTGCTTCAGCTTGATAGTGGACTTGTTCTTGACATTGGAGTTGTATCCAAGCCCACTCTTGTCATTGGGGAATTTTTGCATACTCAAGATATTGTCGAGTGTGGCCTTCCCTTTATGACCTTTTTTCAAGTCATTCTTCAAAGAAGTGACTTGAGCCTTGAGCTCTTTAATTTCCTCAACATGGTTAGTGTGAAAAAAAATACTAGAGGAAGTGGATGCTACATTGTTAGAGCAACAAGGGATGGAAAGTAATTCATCACAAGATGTATCAATGGCATGAGTGGATGAATTACAAGGACTAGCACATGGCAATATGAAATTTTGAGTAGAAGTAGTGCTAATGTCCACATGAGGCTCATTAGATGTCACCTTTGACATAATAGCCTCATGAGCTAATTTTAGCCTATCATGGGAGGCTAGAAGATCCCCATGAGAGCTTGATAGATTACCATGACTTTCTTCCAAGATCCCATACTTGCTAGTTAGCAAAGCAACTTGAAGCTCATCATTTTTACTTTTGATACCACTAGCCACCTTAGGACCTATATCATGAGATTCCTTTACTCTAGAAAACTCTAGAGCAAAAGTCTCCTCAAGAGATTCCTTAGTGGTTTGTTCCTCTTCAAGAGCTTCATTTAGATGTGCAATATGATTAGCATACTCATGCTCAAGGCTACTCATTTTATCAATGGTGTTCTCATGCTCCTCAATTTGTGCTTCTAACTTATCAATATGTTCTTTGCTCTTAATAGCAAAGTCCAAGATTTCAACGAAGTTAGAGCAAGAAATATTATCCTTAATAAGAGCATGATAAACCATCTCACCCTTTTCATATAAATCATCAATATTAATCTCTTTTTACTCATTATCCTCATCCTCATCATCACAAGAGGTATTAGGTTCCAAAGTAGGAGTTACCTTTGAATCCCGAGCCATAAGGCATAGGTGGGAACCGTGAGATGATGATGATGAAGAATTACTTGAAGCTCCATTCAAATTCATGTCTTTACCAATATAATATTTGGTTTCCTCTACATTGTTAGACACACAACAACTAGAGGAAATAGAAGCATTTATATTATGACAACAAGGTAAAGAGAGCATATCATCATGTGATCTATTGAGGCAATTTATACATGATATGCAAGGACTATCAACACTAGCATGTAAATCATATATAGGGCTAGACGTGTTTAAGTCCAAAGATGAAGCATTGCAATGAGATAGAGATGAAGGATCATGAAGAGTAAGCTTACTATCACCATTGCAATATTCATCACCACTCACCATATCATTACCTTGTGTATTGCCACACTTTGGTGAAGTGGAAGAAGATGAGAACTCATCACGGCCGGAAGTGGAAGCAATACAATCATCCTCAATAATGTTGGACACATCATATTTATCTTGAAGTTTTGTCCATAACTCATTAACAAGAAAATTAGAAGCTTGAGCATCGAGATATAAGTTTTTCTCATCCTCACAAGATAGATTTTCGAAATCCATAGGAGGAGAAAAACCTACATCTAAAATACGCTCCAAATTTGGGTCCATGTCCCGAAAATTAATAAGCATGCGAGTTTTCCAGATATCATAATTTGTGCCATCGAATATAAACATTTCATTGTGCACAAATCCCCTAGCCGACATCTTTACTCTCAAGGCGGTGAAGCCTAAAATGAGAGACCAGGCTCTGATACCAATTGAAAGGATATAGATGCCGCCTAGAGGGGGGTGAATAGGCGGTTTAGAAACTTTTTCGAGAGTGGCTCAACAAAGGCGGAAATAAACTAGCGTTTACTTTGTTAAGCACAAAACCTAGAACAACTAGGGTTCACCTATTTGCACCAACAACTTATGCTAAGCAAGACAAGCAACTATGCGATAGCTAGATATGTACTTCAAGCACTAAGGCTATCACAAAGTAAAGTGCATAAGTAAGAGCTCGGATATAGAGATAACTGAGGCACGCGGAGACGACAATATTTTACCGATTTCCTCCCAACATGGAGTACGTCTCGTTTAGAGAGGGGGTGGTATCAAACCACCAACGCCACAAAATGCCTCCCTTGTTCTCCTGTGAATCTCACCCCAACGGGATCGATCCACATTTCCACTATCGGTGCACTTGTCGGTGGCAATCCGGAACCTCTCACAAGGTTGGGGCACTTCTCCACAACTCAATTGGAGGCTCCCAACAAACAAGCTTGGGGAAAGCTCCACAACTTAATTGGAGGCCCCAAGAAATCCACAAACCTGCAAAATCATCAAACCGTCTAGGGTTCCAATGAACCCAAGAGTAAAAAGCTTCTCACCTTTCACCCAATCGAATCCTCACCGAGAACTCAAACCGATGCACCAAATGCAATGGCAAGAACACACGAAGTGCTCAAGTCCTTCTCTCTGAAATTCCACCAAAGCTACAAAAGCTTATGGGGGAATAAGAGAGGAAGAACAATGGAGGAAATCGACAAAAGACTCCAAGATCTAGATCCCAAGATGTTCCCCTCACTTAGAGGAGAGATTGATTGGTGGGGTTGTAGATATAGATCTCCTCTTTCAAATTCCTCAAGAATATGCAAGAATCAATGGAGGGATTGAGAGATAGCAAGCTCAAGAAGGTCAGCAATGGAGGGCAGAACTTGCAAGGAAGGTTGGGGAACCATTGGGAAAGAAGGGCCCCTTAAATA
The DNA here is from genome assembly GCA_910589775.1 of Avena eriantha. Lineage (NCBI taxonomy): Eukaryota > Viridiplantae > Streptophyta > Magnoliopsida > Poales > Poaceae > Avena > Avena eriantha. The sequence goes on from OU342744.1 coordinate 95,684,104, forward strand.
GGTCCCTAGAAATCCAACCGTTAGGCCCAGGAATCGCCCGGTCCGGAGTCTCCGGACTGGGACCGAAGTCTCCGGTGTATCCAGGCCAAACGGGGTCAAACTGGGGGACAATCTATACGTGGTCCGGAGATAGACCGGAGATTTAGTCCGGAGTCTCCGGTCTTACAAAAACTAGCAGACAGACCAATACGAAAACAACCATAACTTTTGCATCTGGACTCCGATTTTGATGATCTTGGGCTCGTTTTAAAGAGGACAATAAGCTCTACAAGAGACTGGTAAGAAAGAAACCCTATCAAGAACATATATTTTCCTTGAGCATATTCCACTTGAGCTTGACGATAGCGATCTTGTCCACCTCAAGATGGAACACCTTTCTTGATTGCACTAGCTTGGTGAAGACTTGCAAATTGCTCTCCCATACTCGACTATGGTAGAGTTTCTCTCTTGGGCATATCATCTTTCCATATCCATGATAACCATAGGATGGCAAGCTTCAAGCAAATCATCTCTTCGAGATGGCACATCTTGAACTTGCACATCATTTCTTCTTTCTTCATTATGTTGGTGTCTTGAAGGTACATAATATATATCACTGCAACTTTAGTCTTCAAGACACACTTGCTAATGGATCAACTCTCACTTGACCAATCTCCGGATCACTCATTCCAACCTTGGTCAACACTTAATTTTCTTCACTTTATTATTCTCCCAACATTGAAGCCAACATATGGTTCAAGCATTGCCTATGGACAAATCCTACAGGTAAAACTCAATGCAAACATAAGTCCATAAAGATTGTCGTTAATTACCAAAACCACACATGGGGGCACACATGCACTTTCAAAGGCTTATATGAAGGATATCTAAGGTATAAAAGTTACCTAGATAATTGCATCCATCATCATTTGCCTGAATGGTTAATCACTCATACATTTTATGAAGGGCTAAATATTGAAAATAGGACGAATCTAGACACTACTTCAAATGGCATTTTTCTATCTTATACTTATGATGAGGCTTAGAATCTAATAATAAAAATGAAAAGAAGCAACTGAAAATTCTAAAGATAAGAAAAATATTACAAATAGTTTTTCAGAATATGCTTGCATTAACGATTTCCTTGTAGATGAGAGGACAGACACAATGATTACAACCCTTGGTATTGATTCTTACTAAGTAAAGAAAATTATTGAGAATTATGCAGGGCATTTGCAGGTACCTATAGGATGGGAACCTCGTAAACCTCTTGAAGAAAATAAGCGTACAAGAGCACTAATGGAAGAGTTCTCCGAGATACCTATACAGGGAATCTCTGAAAAAAGACAAAGAGAGGAAGAACAAATAAAGAAGAGACTGAAGAAACCAGAAAGGAATTCTGAATCTACAAATATAAATAATGTTATAATAAAAGACCTTATGGAGGCTCGAATAGTGGAGGATGAAATGGTTATGTTAGACCGTGAAACTTCAGAATTCATCCAAGGAAAGAATTGAGGTAACGAAACTTCAAAACCTATGACCCCTATATATTGTGGAGAAACTTTCTTATATGGAATTTGTGAACCAATTTCCTCCATAAATATTATGTTGTCATCACTTTATCAAGAACTTCAGTACAACTTAATAATCTAGATGTTGAACCGGTAGACACTATTACTAAACTGTTTAATAGAACCAATATAAAACCAGAAGGGTTAATCAGAAATATCTATGTCTTTATTGGCTCACTCATGTACCCCCTTGATTTTTATATTGTTGATATGCCTCGAGATTCTTTTTGCCCTATTCTTTTAGGCAGGCCTTTTATTTCCATCACCAAAGCTCGAGTGGATAATCAGAAGGAAACCATTTCACTGAAGTTTGGAGAAGAAGAAATGACATTCCACTTCGCCAAACTAAAGAAGAGGCCATATGAAGTGGAGAACATCAAGGAAGAAAAGGTGACTGCCAAGCTAGCACCAATTCATTTCAGTACTCCATAAGATGAACTAGAAAGGAGCTTGATTAATTGGGAAGAAGCACCGGATGATGAGAAGAAATAAGACATGGTTACCTTGATTCAATTCGGGAGGCACAAAATCCACATGACTATGAAGAATTGGTAAGAACAGGAGATGAAGAACCTCCACCAATAGAATTGAAAAACCTTCCAGATAATATGAGGTATGAGTTTTTAGATAATGAAAATAAATGTCCTATTATTAGCAAGAATCTATCAGAAAATGAAACTAATAAACTCATTTCAGTTTTGGTTAAGCATCGTGAAGCCTTTGTATATACATTGAGTGATATTAAAGGAATAGATCCATATATTGTAACACATAGGATTACCATCCTTAATGATGCTGAACTCGTAGTAGATACACAAAGAAAGGCTTAATCCTAAGATGAAGGAATTAGTAAGAAAAGAAGTTATACGCTTACTTTACGCTAGTGTAATATATCCTATTTCTGACAGTAATTGGGTTAGACCAGCTCATTGTATACCAACACAAGGTGGTCTTGATGCTGCTATAAATGAGGAAGATGAGCTAGTTCCTGTTAGACTAATTATAGGATATCATATGTGCATTAATTTTAGGAAACAAAATCATGAGACACAAAAGAATCATAAACCTATACCGTTCATGGATAAAATTCTAGAAATACTTAGTAATAAATCTTATTTTTGTTTTCTTGATGGTTATTCTGGATATTCTCAAATTGCCATATAGCCAGAAGATCAAGAGAAAACAACTTTTACTTGTCCTTATAGCACATATGCTTATAGATTAATTCCATTTGGCTTATGTAATGTAGAAGCAACTTTTCAGGAATGTGTTCTAAAGATTTTTGATGATTTTGTTGAGAAGACTATGCAAGTCCTAACGAACGATTTTGTTGTTTGTGGAACAACTTTTGATAATTGTCTCTACAATCTGACCAGAGTTTTGCAAAGATGCAGGCAATCAAACTTGGTTTTGAATTGGGAGCAATGCTGTTTCACAGAAAGATAAGGTAAAGTTTTCGGGCACAAGGTTTGAGAGAAGGGAATAGAAATAGATAAAACTAATATAAATACTATAGAAAATCTCCCAATACCTCAGGACATTAAAAGCTTAAAAATGTTTCTAGGACATGCAGGATTTTATAAGTGGTTTATAAAATATTTTGCTAAACTAGCTATACCCCTTACCAATCTTCTTGATAAAGAAACTCCATTCTATTTAGACCATGGCTGCATTGCAGCTTTTGAGAACCTTAAAGATAAACTAGTTTCAGCACCTATCATGCAACCTCCAAAGTGGGATGATCCTTTCGAAATTATGTGTGATGCTAGTGATTATGCTTTAGGGGCTGTGTTGGGACAGCGAGATGGAAATAATTTGAATGTTATTTATTACGCTAGTATACCTCTTAACAAGATTCATAAACATTATGCTACTACGGAAAAAGAGTTTCTAGGTATAATTTTTTGCTTGCGACAAATTTAGATCTTACATAATTAATTCTAAAGTAATAATTCATACGGATCACCAAGCTTTGCGTCACCTGCTTGTGAAAAAGGATGCTAAGCCTAGGTTTATTAGGTCGGTTTTATTACTACAATAATATGATTTGCAAATAGTAGATAGGAGGGGTAAGGATAATCCGGTAGCAGATCATCTCTCTAGGATGCAGGGAATAATTAATGACCTCGTACCTATTAATGAATTATTCCGGGAGAATATTTAGCAAAGGTAGAAATTGCTGATCCATGGTATGTAGATTATGCTAAATATCTAGCAACAAATTTTTTACCTCCCGATATGTCAAGAAATCAAAGAATGAAATTCTTTAATGATCTTAAATATTACTCTCGGGATGATCTGTATCTATATCGTCATGGAATTGATGGAATGATTCGGAAGTGTGTTCCTAATCACGAAATGAATGCGATATTGAAGGCTTGTCATGACATTCCATATGGAGGGCATCATGCAGGTAAAAGGACTGATGCAAAGATACTTCAATCCGGATTCTATTGGCCCACCTTGCTCAAGGATGCACACAGGTATGTGGAATATTGCGATGCTTGCCAAAGAAGAGGTAATATAGGTAGGAGACAAGAAATGGCGATGAATTATAGTCTAATAATTGAACCCTTTGATGTGTGAGGAATGGATTACATGGGGCCATTTACAGAGTCAAACGGTTATACTCATATTTTTGTTGTTGTTGACTATGTTACTAAGTGGGTTGAATCTATCCCAACGAATCATGCAGATGCAGCTACCTCAGTGAAGATGATCAAGGATGTCATATTCCCCAGGTTTGGAGTTCCTAGATTTTTAATTACTAGCGGTGGTTCTCATTTTATGAAAGGGACTTTCAGGAAAATCCTCAGCAAGTATGGAGTAACTCACTGTGTTGCTTCACCATATTATCCCCAAACAAGTGGTCATGTGGAACTCTCAAATAGAGAACTAAAGACCATATTTCAGAAGATGGTGGGCAAATCAAGAAAATATTGGTCATACAAGTTAAATTACACTCTATGGGCATACCATACTACATTTAAAAATCCAGTGGGTATGACACCTTATAAGATGGTGTACGATAAGGCATGCCATTTACCATTAGAACTAGAACACCAAGCTTTTTGGGCAATCAAGAATCTAAATTATGATCTCAAAGCAACAGGGGAAAAGAGTTTATTAGATATGCATGATTTAGAAGTGAAGCCTATGCGAATGCTAGGTTATTTAAGGAAAAAAGTTAAAAGATGGCATGGTAGAAAAATAGAGAATATATATTTTTAAAGTGGAGACAAAGTGTTGCTCTATAATTCTCGTCTTAAGTTGTTTCCAGGAAAACTCAGGTCGAAGTGGGAAGGTCCATATGTAGTTGAAGAAGCCTATTCGTCGGGAGTAGTGAAGCTCCAAGGAAAAACACCCTCTCTTGCATGGGTGGTAAATGGATAACGCTTGAAGCATTATCGGGTGAAAGAAGATATAAGTGCAATCACTATAGAGTTGAGCACCCCCGAAGAAGTGATAGAGTGAAAATACATGAAGAACGGCAATTACAAGAAGAATGGACTCAAGACGGAATGAGCGGTACTATGATCAAGCTATTGGCCATAAAAGAGCGCTTCATGGGAGGAAACCCATGTGAAAGAAAGGTTGAGTAAGTTTTAAATTTTCAGTTAAAGTCTAGTTTGAGTATTGTTTTTAATGAGAATTATTCATGCTCTCGCAAAGAAGAAGGAAGATTGATGATGCCAAAATTGGTCGAAAGTCTGAGCTGGCATTTTTGTGTCAAAACTCGATATTTCGTTAAGTTTCAGATAAAGAAAGAATACCTGGAGAAGCATAAATTTTTTGGTGGACATAGAAGGTTTAACGACCAACTATACAGCAAGAATAAAAATTCTAGCCGTATAGTTCTGGTCGTATAGTTGTTGCGACATCGACGCTTTCGTCCATAGAAGGTACTGAGAGTTGAACGACCAACTATACGGCCAGAATTAAAAATTCCCCGTATAGTCGCGGTCGTATAGTTATCGACCCTTCTCCAAAAAAATTGTCGAGGAAACAGAGAGTTTAACGACCAACTATACGGCCAGAATTAAAAATTCTGCCCGTATAGTTGTGGTTGTATAGTTGTCTACATCTTTGACAAAATAATTTCTGGAATACTGAGAGTTTAACGACCAACTATACGGCCAGAATTAAAAATTCCAACCGTATAGTCACGGTCGTATAGTTATCGACCCTTCTTCAAAAAAATTATCGAGGAAACAGAGAGTTTAACGACCAACTATACAATAGGAATTAAAAATTCCGCCCGTATAGTTCTGGCCGTATAGTTAGGTTCCGCCGTAGATGTAATCTATAGTCGGTTCACAACTATACGGCGGGAGCTATACGGGTTGCGCTCGTATAGTTGCTCGTTACGCAAGACGGCTAGGGTTTTTGAGCCCTCCTTTTAAAGCTGATCATATTTACACTTTTTTATTAAGTTTTCGTAGAGCTACAAGCTCCAGCCTCAAAAAATCCTCGCCATCCCTATACAAGCCTTCTAATAACATCTGTGTAGCAAAGCCATGCAGCCCTCCCACGTCAACCAGATTTGGAAGAAGAAAGATGAGAAGCCCGTGAAGAGGATCGAGGAAGCAAAACCTAAAGGATCGTCATCATCATCCGGCCTGGAGATCAAGCCTCTCCCAAATTGGGAGGACCTATTCCCACAGAGGATGGAGATGATGAGACAACCTGAGCGGGGATGGAACAAGGATGAGTACCTACCTAATCCTTATCGTTACAACATGGGATCCTATTATAAACCTCCTCTTGTTCCATCACCTCTTAAACCTAAGAAGGTGCGGCAAGATGAGATTCATGATAAGATCTGTGAGTTAGAAAAGGCTTCTATGGCATGTGTTGAAACAATTGGAGAAGGAATTGACTCCTACTTGATGATGAGCAAAGACCTTGAGAAGAAGGTCGATGCAATCGATGGTAGAGTTGTTTTCTTGATTAAAACTATCTTTGAGTTAACAGATGAGAAGAAATTCCTCAAGAGGTAAATGTTGAAGCTCCAATACGACATGGCCAAGCATAGCATTCACTTTGAAAGCATAGTTAAAGCGGGCAACGTAAAGGAAGAAGGCAACGCTCCATCTACCCAAGAGGAGGAATAGGTACCTAAAGGAGTTAATTGATCCCGCCTGGCTTGATTCCAAGCTTGGAGAGATCTTTAAAGACATTGTAATCTCTCTTATAAGTTCTACATTACAATTTTTGCATTAGTTCAAACTAGAAATAAAGTTTGCATCATTAGAATTCCCTTCAGGAATAGTCGATCCCTTTTATTAAATTCTGAGTTTATTATTATATATGGAGCAATATTTAGTTTGTGTTTGCTTTATTGATATATCAATGTCTTGAGTATAATTTTACTTGCACTTGATGATAGCGATAGGAGTTTTCCACACCATTGGTATTAATGGAACACATAAAGATAATTTGGTCAATATGCTGTAAGTCTACGATTTGATTCACAAAGAAAAATTATCTATCCAATTCAGTTAAAAGAGAAACCTTGAACAAAGGAAAATGAAAGTGTTATCCAAATAGAGTGAGAACAAGTCGAGGTAGAATCTCAAGTCATAAAAATACTTCATATACAGTTGGAATTTGATAATTGAGATCGTTAAACTTTGAATTCCTACATGAAGTGGAATATATGGCTAGCTCCTTTGCACAACACTTAAAACAAAGTGTGAGCATATATGCAAAAGAAAAGAAAAAGAGCGAATGTGCGAAGAGAAAATAGGCATATACCACTGTATTGTAGTATGACAAAGAGACACTTTTGAGATTTTGAATCCCAAGTCAATACGTCAATCCTAAAATGCTTGGGACTGCCTCGTTAACTCATTCGGTTGAATCAGATACTTTTACATTATGTTGAGATTCATCTTTTATGAAGTGTTAATAACTGAGGTGTGGAAGCCTTCCAATACTATTCAGATGGTTCAAGTAAGGTACTATTCATGAACTTATTCCCTTGTATCGCACATGATAAACACATGCTGCAATTGCCTCATTTATTTTATCGACTCAGCTTCACGAATATGAGGATCACATCCATTAAGCTAAAAACTTGCTCGGGACGAGCATGAGTCTAAGCTTGGGGAAGTTGATGAGTGCATATTTGCATCATGTTTTACATTATTATTTTGTATTGTAGATGTGGGATCTTGGTATTTTACGGGATCGCGTGCATATTTTATGTCTGTTTTCACCAGGAACAGGACATATGATGGATCCAATAGATACAATTACTGAAGCAGTTGTACTATGGAGAAAAGGAGTAAAAACAACGTAAATCGCTTATTTGGGAAATATTAATAATACCAGAGGAAAACCAGAAGCGAACAAGGGAGGCAGAGAGCGTAACGACCAACTATACGGTAGGAGAATTTCTTCCGGCCGTATAGTTGGCGCCGCCTCTGCCTCGTCAAATAGTTTCACCCCGTGCAATTGGTTCGGGGAGACAACATACAAAACACCTAGAAATCACGAAAACATCACCTCCGGAAGGCATCTGGAGGGGGAACTAATCCGCCAGGGATCCATCTTCACCCTGTGCAGATCCGGGATGCTAAGGCATCGATCTTCATCAACCACCACTACATCACCACCATCCTCATCCATCCCATATACATCTTGTCTAGATCTTGTTGTAATTCCTATACTTGTTGTGGATTTATACATGTACTATCCATCTATGATTGTTTCCATTACCATTGCCATGATGTTGATTGCCTCCATGTCTGAGTAGATCTTTAGTTCTTAGGGAGATGGAGAAACCCTAGCATATGACTGAGATGAGATAGAGATTATTATGTTATACATCATTATGTGTACGTGTTAATTGTCTTCATCTTGATATTAAGGAGAAGTGCACCTTCTTAATATTTGCCTCTTATAGGGGCTCGATGGAGGGGATTACTTGTTAGTAGACGGGGGGATGATAGCGCTTACTATGACTATAAGGCTATTGTCATACCTTACGTACTAACTTGGGGAAACAAGGAGAACTCATCAAGCCATATCCATGCCACGGGAGAAATCCCTTAATAGCGCGGTAATGTGATGGTTGTCGGTAACTGTCTACTCTGGTTATGAGGACGATATGTGTAGCGGTTGCTGGCAAGTTGTCCATTTATGGAGCTCACTAGTAGAAAACGGACCTTTGGTCTAGGGGTATTAGTCCCGGTTTTGCTACAAACCGGGACTAATGCCCCGGTCTCAACGGCTAGATCTGGCCCCAGAGGATGGCAGGCACTAGCCCCGGTTCGAACGGGACCTTTAGTCCCGGGTCGTGTAACAAAACGGGACTAAAGGGTTTCAGGCAGGCTGGGTCGGGCGCCAGACCCTTTAGTCCTGGTTTGTTATACGAACCGGGACTAAAGGTGGACCTTTAGTCCCGGTTCTAGACACGAACCGGGACTAAAGGTCTGTCTATATCTTCTTCCCCCACCTGCCCAAGCCACCATTTCAAGCTGGTGGCTCCTCTCTTTCTTGCTTCAAGCTCGAGTTCATGCCCAATTTTCTTTCAAGATTTGTCTATATTTTTTGGTGCCCCATCTATCCAAAGGTTCTAAAAGGTGAGCAACTTCATCCTTTGAACTCTCATTGCTATATTAGCTCATTTCATGCTCTATCATGTAGATGGATTTGTGGATTTAGTTTGGCAGTAATTTTTGCAATGAACATGAGATTGGTGTTTAGATTCTATCTTTAATGTAAGGAACTCTAAGGTAAATATCACAATATGTGGATTCTATCTATATATCTTGTTTTGGCACATAGTCTCGAAATTTGATTTTAGAAGCACACACATGCGTGAGTTCATCATCCTAACTAGCTGGGCAAAATATCCTTCTTCGTCTACCTGCGTTCAAGAAACTGATTTTTTTTTATAAAGATAGGGTTAATTCATAAAAGCTCGATAAGAAGACATCACAGTACATCTTCGAGAAGCTCCTCTATGGCGAGCTCCTCGAAGATGTCTGAGGATAGGATCCTAAGACATCTTCGAGAGAAGCTCCGCCGTAGTGGTGTCCCTCTCGCACCATCTTGGAGTTCATAACTTCTCTAGCTATAAATTAATACACCGGGTAACAAAAATAGTTCACATATTAGGGAGTGCCTCTATGGCGAGCTCCTCGAAGATGTCCGAGGACGGGATCCTAAGACATCTTCGAGAAGCTCTGTCGTAGTGGTGTCCCTGCTCTCGCACACCATCTTTTATTTTATATCTTCTCTAGCTAGATCAGTATGCTGGTGGAGCTAACTAATTTCACATATTAGAGAGTGCCTCTACGGCGAGCTCCTCGAAGATGTCTGAGGATGAGGTCCTAAGACGTCTTCGAGAAGCTCCGTCGTAGTGGTGTCCCTAGTCTCGCACACCATCTTCTAGTTCTTCACAAGAATGTACACCTATTTATAGATTAAGAAGCACAACATAGTGTCGGGCACTGAAGACATAATGTCGACACACTCACCCCTAGTGCTGCCACCCACCCAAAATAGTGTCATCATTTACTGGTTTAGTGTATCCCACTCAGAACATAGTGTTGACATGTTGTCGCCACATCCACATTTAGTCCTGGTTGGTGGCTCTAACCGGGACTAAAGGTTCATCATATCTTTAGTCCCGGTTGCTGGCTATAATTTTGTTTTTTAGATTAGTACTAATTAATTATGATTATGTTTGATGTACTTAATTAATTATATAATGCAGATGAGCCGGCAATGGATGTACGCTGACTGACTCTCTAGCGAGTTCATTAAAGGCGTGCATTCTTTTCTCCTTGTGGCCGAGGCAAACAAGTGGAATGGTTTTATGTCTTGTCCATGTGGTGTTTGTCGGAATCATAAGGAATACTCTTCCTCAAGAGTCCTTCACAGCCACCTGTTTCGGTCTGGTTTCATGACCGGCTATAATTGTTGGACCAAGCACGGAGAAAGAGGGGTTATGATGGAAGACAATGAACAAGAAGAGAATGATAACGACGACCCTACTATGTCCCCAGGAATACAATGGTACTACAATGGAAGACATTGATCAAGAAAAAGATGAAGAATAGGCATCAGATCTGTCCGATGATGATCCTAGTCGGGCCATTGCTGATGCCCGGGAAGAATGCGTAACTGAAAGGGAGAAGTTGAAGTTCAAGCAGATGTTAGAGGATCACAACAAATTGTTGTACCCAAATTGTGAAGATGGGCACAAAAAACTGGGTAGCACACTGGAATTGCTGCAACGGAAGGCAGAGAATGGTGTGACTGACAAAGGATTTGAGAAGTTGCTGAAAATAATGAAGAAGATGCTTCCAAAGGATAACGAACTACCCGCCAGTACCTACGAAGCAAAGAAGGTTGTCTGCCCTCTAGGATTAGAGGTGCAGAAGATACATGCATGCATTAATGACTGCATCCTCTACCGCGGCGAGGAGTACGAGAATTTGGATGCATGCCTAGTATGCACTGCATTGCGGTATAAGATAAGACGAGATGACCCTGGTGATGTTGAGGGCGAGCACCGCATGAAGAGGGTTCCTGCCAAGGTGATGTGGTATGCTCTTATAATACCATGGTTGAAATGTTTGTTCAGGAACAAAGAGCATGGCAAGTTTTTGCGATGGCACATGGAAGACCGTAAGAAAGATGAGATGTTGAGACACCCCGCTGATGGGTCGTAGTGGAGAAAAATCAAGAGAGAGTTTTCGGACTTTGCAGGTGATGCGAGGAACTTATGGTTTGGTCTAAGTACAGATGGCATGCATCCTTTTGGGGAGCAGAGCTGTAGTCATAGCACATGGCATGTGACTCTGTGTATCTATAACCTTCCTCCTTGGTTGTGCATGAAGCGGAAGTTCATTATGATGCCAGTGCTCATCCAACGCTTGAAGCAACCCGGCAACGACATTGATGTGTACCTAAGTCCATTAGTTGAAGAACTCTTACAGTTGTGGCACGGACAAGGTGTACGTGTGTGGGATGAGAACAAGAAGGAGGAATTTGACCTACGAGCATTGTTGTTCATAACAATCAATGATTGGCCTGCTCTTAGTAACATTTCAAGACAGACAAACAAGGGATACAATACATGCACACACTGTTTAAATGAGACTGAAAGTATATATTTGGATAAATGTAAGAAGAATGTGCACCTAGGGAATCATCGTTTTCTTCCACCCACGTACACCCTAAGAAAGAAAGGTAAGCATTTCAATGGTGAGGCAGACAGCCGATGAAAGCCTATCCGCCGTACTGGTGATGATGTATTTGATATGGTGAAGGATTTAAAAGTAATATTTGGAAAGGGTCCTGGTAGACAATCTGTTCCGAAGGACGATGTCGGACACGCACCCATGTCGAAAAAGAAATCTATATTTTGGGAGCTACCCTATTGGAAAGTCCTAGAGGTCCGCTCTGCAATTGACGTGATGCACCTGACGAAGAATCTTTGCATGACGCTGCTAGGCTTCTTGGGCATGTATGGGAAGAGCAAAGATACACCTGAAGCACGGCAGGACCAACAACGTATGAAAGACCGAGAAGGCATGCATCCAGAGCTGTTTGAAGGTAGTGCTAGCTATGCTCTTACCAAAGAAGAGAAGGGAATCTTTTTTGAAGTCCTTTACAGTATCAAGGTCTCGTCTGGTTTCTCGTCGAACATAAAGGGAATGATAAATATGGCAGAGAAATTTTTTCAAAACCTAAAGTCTCATGACTGCCACTTGCTTATGACCCAGCTGCTTCCGATTGCATTGAGGGGACTCCTGCCGGAAAATGTTCGAGTACCCATTGTGAAGCTATGTGCGTTTCTCAATGCAATTTCACAGAAGGTAATCAGTCTAGATAGTCTACCAAGGTTACAGAAAGATGTGGTCCAATGTCTTGTCAACTTCGAGTTGGTGTTCCCACCATCCTTTTTCCATATTATGACGCACCTCCTAGTTCACCTAGTCGAAGAGATTAACATTCTCGGTCCTGTATTTCTACACAATATGTTCCCCTTTGAGAGGTTCATGGGAGTGTTAAATAAATATGTTCATAACCGTGCTAGGCCAGAAGGAAGCATCTCAAAGGGATATGGAATAGAGGAGGTCATTGAGTTTTGTGTTGACTTTATTCCTAACCTTAAGCCCATCGGTGTTCCTGAATCACGGCATGAGGGTAGACTTAGTGGAAAAGGCACGCTAGGAAAGAAAGCAAGGATATGTATGGACAGACATTCTCTCACTAAAGCACACTACACAGTTTTGCAAAGTTCCACCTTGGTGGCTCCGTATATCGAGGAACACAAGAATATTGTACACTCCAACAACCCGAGGAAGCCTAGCTCCTAGATTAGAGATGAATAGATGATGACTTTCGGCGGTTGGTTGCAGACACATCTCATGAATGACATAAATGAAGGAGAGCAGTTGTACTTGTTGGCCAGGTCACCATCTTCGACTATATTGACTTTCCAAGGGTACGAGATAAATGGGAATACATTTTACACGATCGCCCAAGATAAAAAGAGCACCAATCAAAATAGTGGTGTCTAATTTGATGCAACGGATGAGAATGGGTAAAAGGATACATATTATGGTTACATAGAGGAGATATGGAAACTTGACTATGGACCTTATTTTAAGGTCCCTTTGTTTCGGTGCAAATGGGTCAAGATGCCAGGAGGCGGGGTTGAGGTAGACAAGAAATACGGAACGACAACAGTGGATCTCTACAACCTTGCATATAGAAATGAACCATTTGTCCTAGCCAATGATGTGGCTCGGGTTTTTTATGTGAAGGACATGTCTACCAAACCGAGAAAAAGGAAAGATAAGCAAAAGAATATAGCATACGATGAGCCAAAGCGCCACATAGTTCTTTCAGGAAAAAGAAACATCGTGGGGGTGGAGGATAAGACAGACATGTCAGAAGATTATGATAAGTTTCATGAAATTCCGCCCTTCCCTGTGAAGGATGACCCAAGCATCCCGTTAAGTAAGGAAGATGCTCCATGGTTATGGATTAGAAGAAAACCCTAATAATAGAGATGTGTGGATGTTGGTGATGTACAATATTATTAAACATTTATTTTTAATGATCTGCTTATATATATATGGATATGAACTATCTCGATCTAAATAGTATTGCAACTTGGTGGAGACATTTATTAATATTAAAATGTAAAAATAGTCATAATCATATCTAGCCCTGTAGTACACAACTTCAGGGTCGTCTTCGGAATCGTCATCGTCATCGCTCGTAGCACGTGGCTGGATCCTCAGCCCTTCCCCAGCTTGTGCACAGGGGAACGGGGGAGGGGGCACCTGCCACTCCGGCCTCGGATTCACGATGCACAGGGGAGATGGCTCCCGGATGACGACCCCAGTACGCCATAGGCCTTCACCACCACCACCATTCTTGTGGCTATGCGGCTGGTGAAAGTGCGGGTACCTCAGGCGAGGATGGTCTCCCATGGCGATGTAGCGGATCACGCCGACGATAGTCTAGTTTGCCCACCACAGGCGGCGACCGGCCTCGTTGTGGTTCACTGGGGCGGGCCATCACCCTCGTATCTGGCGAGCTCCTGTCGGTTTGCGAAGAAGGCATTCCAGGTGTCAAGGTTATCGGGATCCCAATGGGGATCCATCCACTGCTCCGGCGTGATCTCTAGGTAGAAGTGGTTCATGAATGGCCGCCTGGCGGGCCGAACCTTGAGGCACAGGAGGAACAGGAACCCCTCCAGCGCTCAACATCCAGCCGGCGGGCAGCTGGTACCCCGGCGGGCATGGGTGGCTGGAGACACATAGCGCCTCGGTCTCCTCGAGTGTCAGAAAGGCCCAGTAAGCGGTATCCAATGTTGTGAGAGAGAAGGTGTGGATGTGTGGATGGACATGGCTGTCGGCCTAGATATAGAGGGAAATGGCGGGAGAACATGGCGGGAAGTGGGGGAAATACGGGAAAACATGGCGAGAAGCGGGAGAAATGGCGGGAAAACATGGTGGGAAGCGTGGGAAATGGCGGGAAAACATGGCGGGAAGTGGGGGAAATGGCGGGAAAACATGGCGAGAAGCGGGGAAAATGGCGGGAAAACATGGCGGGAAGCGGGGAAATGGCAGGAAATATGTTTTAGTCCTAGTTTTTAGTTTTAGTATTAAATATTATATTTATAATCAGTATATTATTTTTTGTGAATATTTTGGTATATTATATGTATTTTTCTGTTTTTAAATAATAAACTATATTTTTCCAACATTTGTACTAAATATAATACTTGTTAAACAATAGATAATTTCATTTAAGTTGTATAATAAAGTATGATAATAGATTTAAATTATAGATTTTCTTTTTCTGAAAATTTTGATATATAATACATAATTTTCTGAAAACTATAAACCATTTTTCTTTTTGCCACCAAAAATCACCTTTAGCCCCGGGTTGTAATACAAACTGGGGCTAAAGGTCCCCCTTCCCTTTACAAACCGGGGCTAAAGGGTGTACGCGCGCGGGAAGAGTGGAGGGTGAAAACACCTTTAGCCCCGGGTTGTAATACTTAGTTAATTAGGTTTAGTTTAGTTAGTGTTAGATTTAGGGTTAGTGTTATTAGGGCAATACTTAGTGATTTAGTTATTGTTTATATTTTATGATTGTTTATTTCTATTATTTAGTTATGCCGTGTTCTACTCGTCCGAGCCTACTGGACTCCGTCGGTTCCGGGGATGTCCGAGCCTGGGCTTCGCCGGGTTGGCACTAGGACGTGCTACCTGTCGGGACTCGTACCTTGATGAGGAATCCGGGTATCATCGTCGACCCGAAGCTTCTTTGGTGGCGTCCACGAGGTCCAGGAGCGGTGCAGAGGGAGCCGGCCCCCAAGGAGGTGGTACGTCGTCGTATCAGGGAGGAGGACAAGCATGTACGACAATATATGTATCTTTTGCAGACTATGTTCTCCAATATCTGGCAGGTATACGGATCTCACCCGAGCTATTCTCCGGTGATGGTTCCTCTTCTCTGGCTGCAGAGCTGCCGTAGCACAGAACGCGACAGCCGAGTTCGCTAGTTTGATATGAGCGAGATGTATTAATAATGTACTTTATCTTATATTATTGTACTTTATCTTAATGCAAAATTGTTTCATTATTAGTACGTAATATTTTTCTGTATCCGAGTTGTCGCAATTGTAATATTCTTTTACTTAATGCAATATTCTTTTTCTATATTAGTTAATCTATGGACGGTAGACAGAATGAAGAGGAGCTTCTCAATATGATAGATGAGGGTACTGGGGGTTCTTATTACGATGGCTCCAAGTATCTTAATTTGTCTAGAGGAGACGAGGGTGGAGACGATAGTGGAGACGATGGTGCTAACCATGGTGGAGACAATGGTGAAGACACCATAATAATAACAAACTCCGTCGAGGTATATAAAGCCTCTATCAATCGATCACTAGTATAGATGCACTAATTGATTCATATATATGTACTGACGAATGTTTCTTCTCTTAGACCTCCGCTTCTGGCCAATCTTCTACAAGGACAAGAGGCCCGACACACAAGTTGCTCGCTGTTGTCCGTTTCAGCATTGACTTAGTCTCTCCGCTGGGTCAACCGTTGGAGCCCAAAGAATCCGTGAATGTATTTATAACTCAATGCGGAGTGATTGTTAGACACACCGTCCTGATCACCATGCCAAATTGGAATAAGCCAGGAAAGAAAAGGGATCTAGCTGGGGCTAGTTTTGTAGATGACAGAGCGAGAGATGCGATGTGGAATTCTCGCATGACACATTTCACCCTACCAGTTCTGGAGACTGATGAGGTCACACAATAAATGACGAGGAAAGTCAAGCACTTTGCTCTTAAGAAGATGGGCAAACTATTCAAGGAATGGAAGAAAAGGTTGTACCACAAGTATGTCTTGAAGAAAAAAACTCCTCCATTCACTAGCCCACTAAGATGCAGCAGGATAACTAGGCCGCATTTGTGGAATACAAGAACTCGGCACCAGTTGTGGCAATGTCAAAAAACAATAAGATAAATGCAGCCAAAAAGAAATATCACCATCATCATGAGCACAGGTGGCTACAGGAGTGCCATGCCTAAGTGGGATAAAGCTGAGGCTGACCTGGAGGCTAAAGGGGTCACTCTAGCTATGTCTCGTTGGCCCAGGAGGTCAAGAAATTGGGTACTCGGGCATGGGGCATCGTATGACCCAGAAACAGGCGAGATTGTTGCAGCCAAAGAAGTTTCTTCACCCAAGAATGAACTTATTAAAGTGATAAAACAGGTTGAAGAGGGAACGTTTGTTCCCGACAGAGAGAACGATGAGCTGACAAAGGCTCTCAGGAATCCTGAAAAGGCTAGACGAACAAGAGGGTTCGGACCTTCTTGTCCATGGGCTATCGGGTTTCCCGAGGACATTGACACGTATAGAAGGCGATCGAGAAAGACAAAGCGGCAAAACAAGGAGGATGCGGAGCGGTTCGCGAGGTTTGAAGCCATGCTGCAGGAGCATCGCCAGGAGCTTAATGAACTTAAAGGACTCCGACAGCAAGATCCTGCACCAGACAGTACGGTCGGTCCATCACAACGGAAAAGTAGTGTGGCTTCCACAAAGGGCCACGGTAATGATGCAACGATGGATGTGTACCCCGTGGATGCAATTAAGGAGAAGACTAGTTGTGAGCTGCATGTTGAACTGAAGAACATATCAATGAAGGTGGCAGTCGGCTTTGCTTTACCTTCTTCACCGGGAGCGACCTACCATTGCAATCCGATTCCAGCTGGCTATGCTTGTGTCGGTGTGGATGAAGTTCAACCGATGTGTCAGTGACTACAGCTTGACATCCCTGGAGGTGAAGGGGAGACGACACTGGGAGAAGTCACGAGTGGCTTCATTCTTTGGAAAAAAGAATACATCAAGTTTCCAGGCTCGACACCAAGGCCACCTTCTCCACCGAGAAACAATCCATCACCTCCAAGGCCACCATCTCCTCCCAGTAAAAGTCCACCTCCAAGGGCACCGTCTCCTCCCAGTAAAAGTCCACCACCTCCAAGTCCAATCCATGACCCCAACACGAGTCCATCTCAATCTACGCAGCCGCCTCCACCCACTAAGGGCCAAAAGCGGAAGAATAACACCGCTCCGTCGAGCGATAACCGACGCACAAAGCGACAGTTGTAGCCCCTCCCAAGAGTACCGTCGGTTCCTCCCAAGAGGGCTTACAACCTGACCGATGAGGAGACCGATGCGGTCATACGGGCCAAAGTGGATGCTCATTTTAAAAAGAAACAACATGAGCCAGAGGTCCAAATAAAACCAGAAACCAAGGAGCACTTTAGGAAATTACTGACGCGGCCATCCCAAGCTCAGTTAAATCTGCCAGATGACTATACACGATGTCTTCAGAAGACACTAAAATAGAAGAGATCAAGCGGTAGAGGAAGCATCACAAAAGAGGTTCCCCAGTAGGGGGAACAAGCAAAACAATCGAGTGGTAGCGAAAGCATCAGAATGGACGCCACCCAGCTGGGGAAAGAAGCAAAACAATCGAGTGGTAGCCGAAGAACCAAAAGAGACGTTCCCCAGCTAGGGAAACAAGAAAATCAATCGCCCCCTGCTCCAGGTGCACATACCCGAACCTCAACTATATGAGGGAGAACCTATGGATCCGAAAACGGCTAAGATATTGGCCGAGCAATGTAATATGTCTATTCATGACATTATTCACGGCGATATGCCCAAGGCTGAGGTAGCACCCAAATTTGTTCACGATGAGCCTCTAGTCAGTTCTGAGAGGCTTCGGGATATGCCAACAAAAATGCGACGATTCCATGAATGGTACATGAAAGCTTCAAAAGAAGAGCGATATTGGCTCATACTGAAAGTTCAAAAATCACATTACTTCACTGAAGACGACGTCCCTGTTGAATTTACAGAATATTTCAGTTATTCAATCTAAAGGAACTCGACAAATCTATCCTCAGTTGCTATTGTCTGTAAGTTATTACTTTATTTATGTAATTAAGTCTCTATCTCAGCTTGTTCAATTCATTGTCGATAAGTATACTCACTATATTCTTTTGTACGCTATATATAATGATGCAGAATGAAGATTCTCGAATGTAAAAGAAAGGCTATCAATGGATTTGGGTTCATTGACCCATATCGAGTTAATGGAGCTATGCTAAAGGATAAGCCACTAGATACCGAGGAAAACTTGCTCCGATTTCTCACGAACCAGCATTTCTGTAATGAAATACTATTTCCTTACCATGACGGCAAATGAGTTCTTGTACATATTAACTTTTGCTTACTCGATGTCCAGTGTAAATCATGAATTACTGACGTATGTAAACCTTGCGTAGGTACCACTTGATTCTTCTAAGCATTTCACTTGACTTGGGAAGAGTTCACATCATGGACTCACTAAACAAAGACATTGAAGACTACCGCGACATTATCGATATGCTCCAGAGGTAATTTCAACCATTATCGTGCTATATCGTTTTCTTTCGTTCATTTTTGAGATATCAAGTAGTTATTAACTCATACATTCATTTTCTTTGTCGGGTAGGGTTTGGACACGGTTCAAGAACAAGGTCCGCGGTCAATGGCGTGAGGAGCTATTTTTTAAATCGGTCTCGGTAAGTAGTACGAACTAAGTCCGCGCATCTATTTAATTCTAGTTTATGTGCATTTATCATGCTAGAGTTATTATTTGATTGAATTCTATTCTTGTAAAGTGCGCGAGGCAGCCACGGGGGACTAATCTATGTGGATTCTATGTGTGCGAGTTCATTTGCATCACTACTGAGAAGCCCTTGGAAAATGTTCGAGTAAGTAAACAATATAGTCACCTTTATTTTTATTACAAAAAGTTGTGTTGAGTCTAATTCATACGATCTCCTTCTTTATATAGTTGGACGCGATGCGGGACAAGCTCCTACCAGAGGACCGCCTAATAGCAATCCAAGAGGAATTTGCTAGATTTTTTGTCGACGAGGTCATAGACCCACGCGGAGAATACTCTCTAGATAGACCCTAAAGCATCCATGTAATGATCTCCATGTAATCAAATAGACAGGCTCTGGACCCGGTGGGGACTCCATGTATGCTTCTAAGAGAAATTATATTATATATTGCATCAATGTGTACAAGTACTGTGTAGTAGCATTCTATATGTATACGAAAACTTGTTTCTAATGAAAACATAGAATGAAAAATAATTGAACACAAAACACAAAATGAAAAGAAAAACACAAAACCCTAAAACCCCATCTCTTGCCGTGGCAGCCAAATGGCCCAAAACGCTGCCGTGGCAGAGAACCTTTAGTCTCGGTTCATGTTACGAACCAGGACTAAATGTCCTCCAGCCTAGCGTGGCTCGCGGGGCCACGTGGTGGACCTCTAGTCCCTGTTCATAACAGAACCAGGACTAAAGGCAGGACCTTTAGTCCCGCTTTGGCAGCCCCAGTTCGAATTCCGGGACTAAAGGTCCTTACGAACTGGGGCTAATAGCCTGGTTTCTACTAGTGGCTCCTCCCACATACATACACACTATGATAATATTCGTTATAATACTCTCGATTACTTAGTCTACATTGCTAGCGGTGTATCCGCTACTCCCTAAGAACACCTTTTCCCTATTGTAGTTCCAAAGTTCTATTACACACGCGATTCTTACTTTCTGCATTAAGTTTTGCTTTACTTTAAATTACCTTGTTCAACCAAAACCCCAAAACAACTCCACTTATCTTGCATCTCAAAGTTATTTCTTAAGTACTTCATTTAGTTATAGTTAAAAGCATTTTAGTCTTTTCACCTACTGCTCCCTATGGGATAGATATCTTTATTTCAAAACTAGCTACAAACGATCTGTGCACTTGCAGTCATCAATCATCTCAACTGTTATGTCTTAAGGTTGAGGAATAGGCAAGCGAGAGTCTCCTAATCATATGATCATGTCTATGATTGGTTTGATAGAGAGCTGAGTCAGCAACTATGCATGGAAACATAGTATTGACTTACTCCCTCTAGTGACTATGGCATATAAGGTATATGCCCTAGCTAGAAATAGAGTATCAGCCATCCACTTAATTCTCCTCGGTATTAAGTAGAATTATACTCTTTCAAAGATTTGCATATTAAGATGGCTTAGGAAAGGAATTTTAAATGAATAGTCAATGGTTAGTCCAATGACTTAGGTACAAGGATTTGTATAAATGGCTTAGTTGTGATTGGCTTCTCACTAGCCCAATATTAATGAGTTGTCAACAAGGTTTGCTTCAACTAAGGAGTAGTTCAAGCTACAAGTGTTCCTAGTAATGTTGATACTGGTTAGGAATTCACAAGTTCTTAGTTACTTCTATCAATTTACCAAGGGAATGACTATCCGTTGTCTTAAACTTGTGTTAGGTCAAAAATGAATGTGACATCATCAACTGCCAAGTGAATTGATGGCGATAATATAGTCTTGATAGTGGTCAGACTTGATATAGGTTTTAGAATTGATACTTTCTTATTAAGTTTTCTCAACAAGGTTTGATCCATAGGATCATACTTAAGACTTGCTATTAAGTACATATCTCATCCTTGTTTAATGAGGTAAGAATGTTGGATAAAGAAGAATGGATAATTCACGTTTTAGAGAGGTCGGGGTTTGGTTCAAGGACTTGAATGGTTCACTTGTCACATGACTCTCGTCATTCACAAGTGTTGGTAGAATGAATGATGTTTAAGATAATATAGAGTCAGATAAGGTGATTTAAGAATGTATTTGATCTTGTTTTAGGGTGTGATCATATGCTAAAGTTTGTTTAGCACATAAGTTAATTGAGGTTTAGATAAGATAAGTTAAGCATCAAGTTTTACTTGTTATTTAAGCACGTGGGGTGTGTTGACTTACTTTATTCACAAATCTTACTTCTACCCTTCCTAACATAGAAGTTTACCAAAGATTATTTAAAATTTGGAACACTCAACATGATGAACTAGTCCTAAATCATCAGCTCTAGTGGAACTTCAATCACTTCGACAAGTTCTATCAAAAAGTTTTTGTTCTCCTAGATTTTATATGCATGGATGCAATGCACACATCTATCCTATATCCATTTTTTGTATCATAATCTACAGGATATTACAATTACCTAGCCATAGGGCAACTGCATGTCTGGCGGGCAGATACGACATGATGGGCAAACTTATCCGCCATCTCCTTCTTCAGGGTGCACGGGAACGGCAGGACCTCGGTGGCCATGGAAGCGAAAGGGAACACGACGAGAGAGGTTAGAGGCGAGAGATGGTGGAGGCGAGGGAGGTTTGGAGGCTAGAGAGGCGAGAGTGAATGGAGGTGAGAGAGGATGGAGATGGAGATGATGAACTATGGTGGTGGTGAAGCGGTGGATCTTCCTCGATGTGTTTTCAGATGCAATCTACGAAGGGCGGCTCTCTCTGCAACAGTTGGGAGTCTCGAAATATATATGGTCCTTCACGAAAGTTACTCTGTTTGACCCAGCAAGCCGCCACCATGTGGTACGGGCGGACGGTAGGGAAAGCTCCGCTCATACCGATGCTCGTTAACACTTCTAGACACTGGCATTCCACCCTGGTTGAGTTGGAAACGTGTGATTCCCCCTTGATTGCTCCAGATTTTGCTATAAAAGAGTGATTTCCTGCATATTACAATTTAAAACAAGAACTTTCACATCCTTGCAATAATTAGTCACTAGTGGCAAGACTAGAGAGATATTCTATCAATTGTTTTACTTAATATAAGATTTGAACGCGAATAAAGATGGATATTTTTACATCCATCACACTAGCCCAAGCACCAGAGCAGGCTGACTCCTTTGGATTACACCAAAAGCCATAAAGGCAAAACTAGTATAAACAGTAGACCTAACCCTACACCAGGGACACAAGTGGTATGTATAGACGAGGAAGATGACCTCACTACTAGAAAATAGCTAATCCGTGGCGCATCTGTTTTGATCATCCATGGCGCACTAGGGGTGCGTCACGAGGCGCGCGCTACGGGTAAAAGTTAGCCGTGGCGCACTAGGTGGTACGCCACGAGTATGAAAAGTTAGCTGTGGCGCACTAGGTGGTGCGCCACGAGTATGAAAACTTAGCCGTGGCACACTAGGTGCTGTGCGCCATGGGTACGATTTCAAATTTCAAAAAAAAAGCGGGATTTGATCTAGATCGAGCCGCCAGCCGCTGTCGTCGTCGGTGTTGTAGCCTCGTCGAAGGAGGTCGCTGCTGGAGGTGGTCAGAGGAGGGTGTGGTCAGAGGCTGGTGGAGGAGGGTGCAGTCGGAGGAGGGCACGGTCGGAGTATGGTGGAGGAGGTTGCGTCCGGAGGTTCATGGGGTAGGGCGCCGTCAGAGGATGGTCGGGGAGGGTGTAGTCGGAGGCTGTCAAAGGTGGGTGCAGCCGGAGAGAGGAGAAGGAGAAGTGAGGAGAAGAAGAAGGTAGGAGAGGTGGAGGAGAAGGAGAAGTTGGAGAAGGGAGGAGAAGTGGAAGTGGAGGAGATAAGGGGTGGGTGGGAAAAATATATATGGAGGGTTAGGTGGTCGGGTGGTGGTTCGAATTTCGAATCTCGCCCAACTTACTCGTGGCGCATTAGGGGTGGTGCGCTACAAGTAAGTGGCCTCCATTTTTTTCTGCAGGAAAAAACGATCTTTTGATCATAACTTTTTACTCTTTTTGAATTTTTAAAATCTAAAAAATCTCTAAACGACCAAAGGTCGTTGCGAGCGGATGCAAAATCTCGTTCTCGTCATTTTGGTATATTAAACGATCTTTTTCGAATTCGTATGCAAAGTTACGGGTATTTTACCGTGGCATGATCTTTTTTTGCAGAAAAAGTCAAAATTCATGTTTGTTAATTTTCCTACACACTAGACCACATTACCTACATACATGTGAAAGGATTTTATATTTTCAATTGTTTATCATTTTCTTTTAATTTTTGCAAGGCTAAAAAGGCGATCCACCGAGGGGGGGGGGGGGGTGGTGGTGGTGTTGGTGCAGGAAATTTACCTGTGGCACACTAGGCTAGGGTGCCCTACGGGTAAGTTTACCCAGCTACACAGCAGGCCGCAACCCACATACCCGTAGCGCACTATGTCAAAGTGCGCTATGACTAAGTTTCACACCCGTAGCGCACCGCGCACATGTGCGCTACGGCTAGGTTGTCTGCGGCCACCTGTGCCCTGGCCCACAAGTAGCCGTGACGCACCACCCCCATGTGCGCCACGCTTACGGCAGTTAGCCATAGGACTGGGCAGTGCGTCACGCCTATTTTACCCGTGGGGCACCACTAGCACGTGCGCCACGGATGTGTGGATTACCTATAGCTGTTTTTCTAGTAGTGCCTATGCCTCTCTCTCTCCCCCTCCAATCGGCAAAGACGGTGGTGGGCGGATGGAACAAGAACCTGAGGTGCAGAGGGAGGAGAGAGATAGGGGAAAAGGGTGCATAATTGATTGATCGATAACAATTTACAACTGATGGTTAAATAGTTATATTGTGTATTCATTGTTGAAACGAGACATCACTAACCAATAGATCGGACATATATTATTCTTAGGGATGTTTCACATATATTATTGAGATTATAGTTTGTGGGCTCTATGTGGTAATCCATTTTATCGAGTTTCACCTTGTAGTTTTGTGTCTGCGCTCTTTTGTCATTTTTTAAATTGGAGCATGGACATATAATCTGGAAAAGAAGGAGAAAATGAATAGATGAGTTGCAAAATCATGGAGAGGATCTCATCTTTGATAATTATTTTAAGAGTAGTACACGAACATTAAGAAAACTAGCACAAAACCCGTGCTTCGGTACGGTGTCACAGGATTAAATTAAATAAACATTATTTTATTAGCAGCCTCCTTCCTTTTTCTTTAAATTAAGAGCAATTGAATATGTTTATAAAAACTTATTATGAACACCAATATAATAATTATTTTTTTGTAATTTTTAATCCCATTTTATTGTTTCAAACCCCCTCTTTTCTATTTCTAAACTATTCTGAAAAATAGAAAAAGAAAAAAAATTAAGAAAATCAGGGCAGGCCCCTGGATCAAGCCGTTCACAAGAGGCCCAACAATGCCCAAGTAGGACCCTCGATCCTAGCCAGCGAGTTCTCCAAAAAAAAAAGCCAGCAACCACGTCCCAGACTTCCTTCACTCATTTTTTCCACCTGAACGCCGCCAGCTACTGCCTGGCTTCCGCCTGCCCCAGCTCGCTCTACTGCCTCCGGTTGCCGATTTGCTCACGCCGTGCTCACCATGTCCCTGGCTTGCCGAATCAAATACTCAGAGCATCTTCTCTCAAAAATCTGCACAAGATGCCACGAATTATTGACCAAATCCCCCTCCTCTCGCCTCTTTCAATCCCACACGGGAACACGGAGCCCCGCATCCCGAGCTGTGCTCTTCCTCACCGTCGACTCCATCTCTTCCCCACTCCGGCCAGTCCCTAGCCGGTCTCCCTCCTCTCCTCCTCGGGCTCGGGCGCATCGACGTCGACCACCACATGCGTGAGTATAGCCTGCCGTCGCCTGGCCCCGCGCAAGGTAACGCGCGAGCAGCGGCAGCCGAGCAGCTCGCGTGCGTACAGGATACACATGGGACGGCAACTGGATGTAGCGGGGCGGCGACCAGACACGGGCGTGGCGGCGGGGGGTCGATGCGGAGGTAGGAACCACTGCGGCGGCTGACGACCAGAAAGGGCAAGTGGACCAGCTCGACAACTGAAAATCAGGAGCCCGAGCGGAGACCACAGTCCACGGGGAGACCGGCGGAGCGTGTGGTGGTCACGGCCTCACGGGACCAATTCAATACGAGGATTTGCCGCATCTCACCTGTCGTTGTGGTGCCTCCGGCGACCGTGATTCCTGGCGCGGAGGA
The DNA here is from genome assembly GCA_910589775.1 of Avena eriantha. Lineage (NCBI taxonomy): Eukaryota > Viridiplantae > Streptophyta > Magnoliopsida > Poales > Poaceae > Avena > Avena eriantha. Next base: position 95,709,567 of record OU342744.1, read on the forward strand.
GTCATCCAGCACGACAGCCTAACCTTCGGCCCGGCCTCCCGCAAAGCGGCGGCGGTGCCCTACGGCGCGCGGTGCCGCGGACTATTGGCTGGTTCAAGTCCTGGGCGGCAGCGACCGGGTACCAGCGCGAGACCCAGGTTGGGACCGGAAATAGCGAACCGGGTAGTTAACTTGGCGGTGGCAACTTTATGTAAATAATTTGAAAACGTGGGCCAAATTAGTAGAGACGTACAACCATCAAGACCACAAGGCTTTTAATAATATAAAAATAAGTAAAGTAATGCCATCATAGGAGACTTTACAAGTAGGAACATAAGAATACTTTTTTAGGTAATACACACAATTTATTTCATACGAATATTGTTGTTGGATGAGCTGATATAATTTCATATTTGTAACTATTTTATTGATAACAGTCCTAGTACATATACTGATTATATTATTTTAATATAGTTTCATTAAAAGACACTCCCTCCAATCCCGTAGAATCTCAAGATAGGAGACTTGATTTGGGAGACTTGATTTGCATCGCCTTTAGCAAAGTGGAGGCTTGGTTGTGGCCCATTAACACAAGTAATTTTTTTTTTCCATTTCCTTTTTTGCTTTCTGTTTTAAATTTTTTGACTTTGTTTTTAAGCTAAATCTCTACTACTATAATGCACCAGTTTTGAATTTGATTTTCATTCCCACTCTCAATTCCCGCCAGACAACACTGAGTCATTTTTATCCGTTGATTTCACTGCATCGGACGGCTGTAAGCATTTGGATTCGCCACTTCCCACTTCCCGCCTACGCGCACATGTTCTGGTCTTCTGGAAGCTGATCGACCCTTCCGGATAGCTCCACATCTTGTATCGCTCCTGAATTTTTTATTGTCCAACAAAATAGGATGTATTCCTTCTCCCCACGCACAGCACACCAACGCCTCCATCCGTTGCAATCCCACCACCCGCGTCTCACGGCTCATATCCACTACAGCTCTATTATTTCATCTCCCTTGCACCGTGCATGCATTCTTCAATGATCTTGCTGTTGTGAGATCACAAAGCTTGTCTGACTTGAAGTGTCGCCCGTTACACTACATCTCCTGCAGCATCCAGATTGGCACCTCTTCAATCTCTACAGCGGCACCGTCGGCATATACGTACCTATATGATCTGCACAAGGCAAGCCTGCACCGTACAAGACATGATCTTCATGTGGAAGGCCAACACGACAGAAGTTTTGTGAAACCACATGTGAGTCGCTTCCTCTCTTTCTTACTTTTTCTTATGATGGTTATGAGTTGGCACAATTCATTTACGCCAGATTGCTGCTCATGTGATGCTTCTTGTTACTTCTGACAGTAAAATTTGCTGGTTATCCTTTGTGTATTATCTGTTTTATTTTTATTGCACGCAAGATGTTTGTCTTTTTGTCCAGTCAAGTGTCAGTTACATATCCTTGAGGTAAAATGCAAAAAGCCACTAAATATTGGGATAAGTCACAAGTGTGTCATGGCAAGCGATTTGATCCTTTATTGTTCACAGTTTTCTATATATTTTATAAAATGAAACATAAATGTTCTTCTTCTTTGTGACCTCTTTAGAGGACATATGCTCATAAGTATTGTTTGCCTTTACGACGTCTTCCAATATGGATACTCATCGAATACAGAAATTTAACCAGAACAATGAAATCATATTTTTTACCGTTCATAACAAATGAGATTTTTGGTATTAAATTACTGCCTGCATACTGATCCCATCATGACAAATAAATGGTTCAATAATTTTGCCATGATAACTGAGTACTCAAAAAATAATTCAGTACCAATATTTTTTATTTTCTAATACTATGGTCTACCTATCTTTATTTTTCCATATGACAAACAGTGACCACGGTCAGTAGTTTTGATATGTCACCATCTGACCAACGCATCCTTCAGCCAAACATGTACTGCCCGAAATGATGGTACTCAGATGGAGATTAGTTAATCTAGAGTTTGTGTATCTTCTATTTCTTTGTAAAATCAAGCTGCAGCCGGTGCACTAACAAATAAGAGCAATAATAATCATGGTGGACGATAAGCTACGATGCACCACTAGCCGATATTCCCAGTTGACACCTGAACAAGGAGAGACATACTTACAAACAAGCTCTGAGTAAGAAAGAAGAAGAAAGTCGTCTCAAGAAGGTTGCAGCGGTGCACAACATACATTTGATGGGGCAATTGTTACTAATGAACATACATGCGGACATACTCTTTGTGAAGCTATAAGATTATACCGGCCCTCAACATGAAGATCTTATCTACGTGCCAAGTGATTCTTTTCCTGCCATTCGAGGTAGTTTCAGTACCACCTTCAACTGATTTTATTTATTATGCTCATGTAAAATATTAGATGTTTAGTGGACAAGGTAGATGTTTACTGAACTTAATTAAAAATACTACTTCTAAATCTAACTTGTATTCTAAACATCTTGTCCTGAATTACATACAGATGGATCCATATGATTGTATATCAAAATTTACCCATGATTATCATTCTAATCACGTTCCTAACTGTCGGCATTGGAAATTTACATAGAACTGGTGATGCCTATTATGGAAAGATGTTAAGAGCTAATGATGTCTATCAAAGTGAATGCAATAGAAAATGAGTTGGTAGGTCATTTCTTTAAGGAACTTGAGATGTTAGTTCTTCGGGAAATCCCTTTTGTAGAAGAAAGCTTATTCCAATCGGTTATGCATTTTTTTTGTAAATACTCCATTTACTCTTAATGTATTTTCTTTATCTTATCAAGTCTGAGCCCTTAACGATTAGATAGCTAGAAATTCTCCAAACACGAGCAACGCAATTTTTTTGATTATGTTAATTTAATGAATGCTGCAAAAATATGATATATCAGAAATCACATATTTTTCTCTCCATCCAATCTTTCGCGAAGATAACTGCCTATTATATTAATTTACTTGAATTGTGATCTTCACCTCTAAGAAAAAAGAATTATAATCTTCAATCTATGATGTTTATTCACACACACAAAGCCACACTTGCAGGGCACGTACCTTTTACTAGTAATTTTAAAATATGAGATTTTTTTAAAAATGTAAATATTTTCACATATGAATATTTTTGTAATTCAAACATTTTTTAAAAAGATTTTTTTAAAATATAAATATTTTCAAATATGGACACTTTTAATATATGAATATTTTTCAAAGCTGAAAATATTTCAAAAAATAAAATAAATAAATAAAGTGAAACAGGAAAAGTAAAAAGAAACAGAAAAAGAGTAACAACTTACCTATGCTTCGAAATGGGCCTGACCCAGTTCGAGGATTCATGAGTTGATGCCCCAGTTACGAATCGCATGGTTGGTTTGAGCCAAGCCGATTAGTACTAGTTGGTTTGGCAAAAACTTCCCTCTCGTTAGGGTTTTGGTCTCTTGCCGGTGGTGTTTAGCTCTACCGTCCCGTGCTTCCTCCTCACCCCAGCTGTTTGAACTTGGGATTACTTAGGGGGAATCTAGCATCATTTCCTAGCCTTGGTTCCCATGCATTTGAGGAGGTGCCTTTTTAGGTTTTCGATCACTGTGGCTCGAGGCTCCGAGCATGGTGAAGGATCAATCTAGGGCGTCATCCAGCGATGGTGACGGAGGAATGGAGGCAATAATGCAGCAGTTGGGCATCTCGAAGGAAGATCTCGATGATGTGGTATTCGAGGAGGAAGCCCAACTATCTGAGGAGGCCACGCGTTGGCTCGCCATAGCTAGAGTTTTCACGGAGGGCGAGTACTCGAACTTTTGGTTCTATAAAGATCTACACACTTTCCAGTTCTCCTACTTACGAGATTGGAGATGTTATAATAGCGACAAGCAAATAACAAAGAACAAAAAAGAAATCGCATCAAGGGGACACAAATTTAACGTAGAAAAACCTCTCCAACAAAGAGAGGAAAAAACCACGGGCGCCGTCCAGCGAAACTTTACTATAACGGGGAATGCTTACACAACGCCGGGATTTCACAGGTGCAACTATCCCATCCGGCGATAGGCCTCGCTTTGCTCGTCAGAAGGTAACCTCCTTAACTGAATTTGGATCATACTTCAACATGAGAGAGTAATGGAAGGAGGACCCTGGAGCTTTCATGGTAACCGTTGCTGAATGAACCTTATGATGGCTTTACAAAGCCTTCTTATATTGAGTTCTTCATATTCGATATCCAGATACAGATTCATGATCTCCCGGTTGGGTATGCACCGATGTTGAAATCGTTGGCCTCCAAGGTGGGTACTTTTATGGTAGCTAAGGGGCAGTCCAATGATCTTGAGGGCAATTTCTACTGAGTGAGAGTTAAGCTAGATGTTAGGAAACCTCTGAAAGCTTTCATGTCGATTGTCCGTGGTTTTCAAGAATCTCAGGGCTTCATGGAGTATGCGTACTGGTGATCAGGCTTGTCGTGGTAGGGGAGCTCCTCGAGGTGGGGGGATAATTGGAAGGTTCTTGGGCAGAGGAGTGTCTACTCCACCAGGAAATCATAATCTTGACTATATGTCTGGGGATGAACTTGATCCAAGTAGGAAAAGAGGAGATAATTTTCATCGTACAGATGTTGCTGCTATCACAGTAACATTGGATATGTACCCTAAAGCAGTGGTTCCATTTGTAGGAGGTGGTAAGGTGGAGGAGATGGTAAACCAGTTTGAGCCGATCGCTCCACAGAGCCCTAACCCAGCTCGGGATCCTAAGAGAATAAGGACTAATGAAGAGGAGGGAGATGCTGACAGTACAAAAAATGGCACGTCTGCAGGCTCCATTGAGGAGCGCCGCCAAGTCCAATGAGTATTTTTAGCTTAAACTGTTCGGGAGCGGGCAATGCCCCGACAGTTAGAGAGCTCTATGAGTTTGTCACAAAGTTTGCCCCCACTATTCTTTGCATTCTTGAAACTCAAATTAGTAGAGCCATGTTGAAGCTTTAGCTAGCACTCTTGGGTTTGATAGATCGTATGGAGTCAGTAGTGAAGGAAGAAGTGGAAGTTTATGTATTTTTTTGGAATAACAATGTCAATATCAATATTTTGAGCTTTTTTGGTATACGTGGAAGCGCAAACTGGCCAACGTGGAAATTCTTCACTGCTTTGGGCTTTTCTTGGTGATTTTAATGAGATGTTGAGATCTGATGAGTCACCGAACTCAGTCACAAATGCATGGGTTCCACGAAGTGGTTGATGTTTGCAACCTGCTCGACTTGGGATATTCTGGTGATTTTGGACATGGGAAAAGAAGGTATCAGAGGTGCGTACACCTGTGTCCGATTGGATCGAGCATTGGGATCGACTGAGTGGAGTGCACAGTTCCCCTTTAAAAATGGATGTCACATCAATACGGCAAACTTTGGATCACCGAGCGCTATTGGTCAAGCTCACAGAGGAAGTGCCTACTCAAGGGAGGTCAAACCAAATTAGATATGAGACAATGTGGGATCGACATCCAGATTTGAAAGGCACGGTTGCTGTTGGATGGTCTAGTACAAGTAGTGAGTTGGTGGAGAATGTGAGGAGTAAACTGAACAATCTTGCCACAGATTTGGGCAGCTGGTGTGAGCATATTTTTGGAAGTGTGAGAAAGACAATTAAGAGGCTCAAGTCGGAACTTGATAGGTTGAGGAATTTTCCTAGGCGCATTGGCCCCAGACATGTGGAAATCAAGGTCAACGACTAGCTGATTGAGATGTACCATCGTGAGGAGACTATGTGGCGGCAGAGATCACGTGTCGAGTGGATTTCAGAGGGCAATAAAAACTCCATTTTTTTCATCAGAGGGCCATCATGAGGAGAAGAAAGAACCTTATCAAGGCTCTAATGCGTTCTAATGGTCAACTTACCGAGGATACCTCTGAAATGATTTATACAAAAATCTATACACATCTGAGGGAGTTCATGGTTTGGACCAAGTACTTATTCATGTACCGAGGAAGGTTACACCTGCTATGAATGAGTTTCTCATGGCTCAGTATAGTCCAGACGAGGTGAAGTGTGCAATGTTCAGATGTTCCCCACGAAAGCTCTGGGGCGGGATGGTTTTCCAGCATTCTTTGTCCAAAAACATTGGGACATATGCGGACAGGATGTCACCCGTGCATTCCTAAGCATTGTCCAAGGTAATGAATCGGTTGATTGTATAAATGACATTGTTTTGGTCCTTATCCCAAAGGTTAAAAGTCCAACACTCCTCTCTCAATTTATACCTATCAGTTTATGTAATGTTTTCTATAAGATTGCCTCCAAAGTGATGGCCAATCACCTCAAGTTAATTCTTCTAGATATAATTTCCAAGGAGAAATCTGCCTTTGTGTCTGGGAGACTTATAACAGATAATATAATATCAGCATATGAGTGTTTGCATTTCATGAAGAGGAACCGGTCCAAGAATAACAACTTTTGTGCCCTGAAGTTGGACATGATGAAGTCTTCTGATAGAGTCGAGAGGGAATATCTAGAGGTAATAATGACCAAGATGGGATTTCCGCAGTAGTGGATACAAGTGATTATGGGATGGTAAAATTTGTTTCTTTCTTAGTACTATTCAATGGGAGTAATTTGGATGGTTTTTAACCGACAAGAGGTATACGACAAGGTGATCAATCTCACCCTATCTTTTCTTGCTAGCAGTAGAGGGACTTTCGTGCCTTTTAAAATTCAATGATCAGTCATCGCATCTTGGGGGAATCAAAGTAGCACCATAGGCCCCGCCGGTTAACCACTTGTTATTCGCGGATGATAGCATGTTGTTTTTCAGGGAAGTAGATAAGGGGCAGAAGAATTGTCTAACCTTTTGGAGATCTACTGTCAGGCTTCTGGAAAACGGATTAACAGGGGAAAATCCTCTATATTCTTCACAAAAGGGTGTCCTCAAGGTGTTTGGGATATGGTAAAAAAATTGCTTATGAGTAATGAGTCCTTAAACGAGCGCTACATTGGAATGCCTATTGATGTTGGAGGATCAATTAATGGAACTTTTAAATTCTTGTGTGACCATGTATGGAGCAAGATTAAATGATGGCTTGAGAAGATATTGTCGACTAGGAGCAAAGAGGTACTAATTAAATCAATTGTACATGCTATCCTGGTATACTCAATGGCATGCTTTTGGCTTCCAAGAGGTCTTTGCCATCATATTAATGCCTTGATCCCACAATTATGGTGGGGAAGTAAGCAAGGAAAACCCAAAACAAGTTGGGTTGCATGGGAGGCAATGACAAGATCAAAACATTTGGGCAGCTCAGGGTTTTGTGCCATTGTACTTTTCAATTTGAGTTTGCTTGCTAGGCAATCTTGGAGCATTTTACAAGAACCCAATTCTTTGAGATCTTGGTTGCTTAAAGCTATCTATTTTACTCACACGTCGATCTTGCAAGCCAACCTATGAGCTCATCCCTTCTATTATAGCGGGGTGTGATGTACTTAAACAAGGCCTGATATGCCAGATTGGAGATGGACGATACTACCACAATATGGGAAGATAATTGGCTACCTCGTGACTTCAACATGAGACCGATTGTTTCATTAAAGGATGATCCACCTCAGCTTGTGAGCGAGTTAATTGAAGAAACGTCAGCTTCTTGGTGAGAGCAGGTTATTCGTGATTTCTTTTTGCCAATGGATGCCTCGATCATAATGAGTATTCCTCTCTGTACTCGCAGGCAACTAGATTTTTGCGCATGGAATTACGAATCCAAGGGATCCTTCACGGTTCGTTCAACATAGAGGATGATGATCGCAACAAAAATTAACCAAGAATATTATTTTGAAGGCAATACTAGATCCTCTAATTCGGTAGCGGAGTCGAAAGGTTGGTGCACTCTATGGAAGATCCCAATTCTTTCTAAGCTCGGAGTATGTCTCAGGAGGCTTGCGCAGCAGTCGCTTCCCAACGTTGATCTACTGGAGCATCGTAACATGGTAGCCTCGAGTGCATGCACATTATGTGGGGCAAATGACTCATGGAGGCACTCTTTGATTGAATACAATATGGCTATGCCGGTTTGGGCCTTGTTTGATATATGAAATGTGGAGCATATGATGTCTATAGGAGAACCTAATGCAAAGGACTGGCTTTTCAATCTCATGGAGTCACTGCCACATGCTCAGTTTACGAGGTTAACCGTAACCCTTTGGGCAATTTGGACAACAAGACGTAAAGCTATCCACGAGGACATCTTCCAAAGTCCCCTCTCAACCCACAGTTTTATTAACTCATACCTACAGGAGCTAAATTCTTTACCAATATGACCTATGCCTCATGCAGCTAGTCGATCACCAGCCACAACAAGAGCTAGGTGGAATCCACCTCCTGTCCTAGTTCCAAAGATAAACGTTGATGCGGTTGTTTCGAAACATGATTCTAATGGTGCATCGGTTGCTCATTGCCGAGACAGTGATGGTACATATCTAGGTGCTTCGTCCGTGCTCATTCACGGAATATCTGACCCGGCTACCCTAGAGGCTTTGGCGTTCCGCGAGGCGCTGGCCTTGGCAGTGGAGCGATCTATAGAATTTGCCTTGATTTAGCTTTGCCGGCTTGCATGGACCATCTGTAATAAGAAGTTTCTGACAGGTTTTTTTAGTAATGAAACTGATACAACTATAGCTCTTCGGCTTGTCCAAAAGTTATTCGAAATGACTATAAATTATAAAAAGATAAACCATCTTAATTTCATAAGTGATACACACATACAAACGCACACCGTATACATGTCGCTAAACTGATGCACATACTGACATGCTGTATTATAAATTGGGTTCGAATGCAAGCGGGTGCTAGCTAGACCTGCAGCCGACGTCTCCTGTAGCTGACCATCATACTTCCTTGAGGCTCTGGGATTAACTTATTCCAATTAGTTTTGGGATAAGGGGACAATAATTTGAGATCAAAGTTGTTCAGGAGATGGCTCCATATGACTTTAATTTGCACATAAGAATAGGCCTCCCCAACGCAAGAATGCCTTCCAGCGCCAAAAGATGTATAAGAGAATTTGCCGCCAACTACGTCCTCCTCTCTTGCGGGACCAAACCTATCAGGGTCATACAAATGAGGATCCTTATAAATGTAAGGCATCCTATTGTTTTGCACTATAGGACTTGCAATAGTATGCCCTTTCGGAATGTCATACTCTTGTCCTTCTTTTGTCCAGACCGTGAAATGTTTATGCGCCGTGCGAATCAACATTGGTGCTGGTGGGTGCATCCGGAGTGCCTCTTTGATACACCTATGAAGGGTATTCATCTCTAGCAAGGCATCATATTCTATTTTGCCCTTGTATTTCATCATAATTTCCTTCTGCTCCTCAGATGCAGCTGTTAAGATATTTTCATGGCTGAGTAGGCCAGCTCCGGTCCAGGTAATAGCTTGAGAGCTTGTGTGCTTTCCAGCAAAGATCAATCCAATTATCAGTCCTGTTACCTCTGTTTCGGTTGTGGAGCGCCCGTCTTTATACTTGGAATCCATCAGTTTCTGTAGCACGTCCTCCTGAACCCTCCTAGAGCTCTTACGTGATCTCAGAATTTGAGAGAATATTTCTATTAGCTTCATACGTGCCTTGTCACGCCTGCGGTTTGCTGGAATTGGGATGTATGGGAAAAAGACACTGGCCAAGTTCACTCCGTTTTCGATATCACGGAACAGTGTATAGAACTCCTCAAACATCTTCTCCCGGACCTCTTTTCCTAGTAGACAACGGCTTGAGATCAACATGAGTATCTCTTCAAATTCATGTTTTAAATCAACAATGCCTTCCTGGCCCCATTTGCCAAAGTATTCCTACGAAACAAAAACACAACATTTCATAAGTGGATATGGTAGTAAAAAAAATGCAAATATACCACCCGTATGTACAAATTTAAACTAACTATCTACAAAAAGTGATACATTATTACGGGCAAATATTAGGAAAATGTCCATGATAAGTATACCATGTAATAACCGGTTGTACCAGAGTAGTACACTTTTGCTAATTTAATTTGGCTTGTGTCAATCTTAGAAGTATTGATCATAACATTAGCAGCCGTCTATCTTTTAAATCCATTACAGCCAATAATTTGTCTTCGGCAAAATTCCCCAGTGTATTCACGAATACAGAGGACCACACTAATCTAGTTTCAGGATTATGCAACGGAAGTTGCTATAAATCCTATGGAATAGTACAGTACCACAGTGGATTAAAACTTACTACTCCCTCCGATCCATATTAACTGTCGCTGAATCGGATGTATCTAGCACTAAAATATATTTAGATACATCCGATTTAGCGATAATTAATATGGATCGGAGGAAGTACTAATTCTTAACGGAAATCACAGAGATAGGGGATGCCAAGAATTGCTGCGTACCTCCACCTCTTGAAGCATGGGATGGAAATGTCCCCTCAACTTTGATTGCCTTAATGCTTCAAGATAAAAACGAGACTGCTCATTCCGAGTTGCCGTATCAACGCCATAAGCAACCTCTTGTCCAAACATGGGTACAGTAAACTCAAGAAAATTGCCATGGCTAATATCTGAATCTAACCCTTGAAAGAAATGAGCTGAGACCTCCGGTCCGATCAGAAGGGTTATATGACGTCCAAATAGACTAATTGTGAACACACTGCCATACTTCTTATATAGACAGTTTATCTTAGTTGGAAGATCCTTTCCAAAAAGACTAGGTAAAAGTCGCAGCAAAGCAAAACAATTCACCACTGGTGGAAGTGGTTTCCCACTGGTTGGAGCAACGACAATCTTTCGTCTTATAATCCCGAGTAGGAGAGTGATGAAAACAAGAGCCGCGGTGAACCACACGGCGCCACTTGTCATGTCCATGCTGTTATAGACTCCTAGTAGTTAATTATATCACCAATCAGAATAGCAATAGGATTTGTACTGCAAGAATTGAATATTCAAATTAGATGTTCGAATATAGGATTATACAAACTCTGGAGATTAACGGTTTCAAAACTTAAAAAAATAGATATTCGAATTTAGCAAATAACATGTTCATGTGCTCTCTTTAATACATGGTTGATTTGGACTACCGAAGTTCCCAGGCTATTCTTTTGCCTACTGAACCAGACTTTAGTGCAAGGAATCACATGAGCCAACTACTACTCCCTCCGTCCAGAGATGTAAGATGTTTTAACTTTGTGAATCGAATGTATCTAGACGTGTTTCAGTGTATAGGTTCGTAAAGGTTCAGAGCTAGTGAACCTATACACTAAAAAACGTCTAGATATATTTATTTTACAAAGCTAAAATGTCTTATATTTCTAAACGGAGCGAGTAGTAGTAAAACTTAAAGTTACTCATAGGTGGTAAGAAATAGTTAACTTTTTGCGGCGAGGGCCTGCCGAATATATGCAATGGAGAAAATAAATCAAGTTTGACCATATATACCTGAATACACCTTCAGAATGAGAACGCATCAGAGGACTGCTACCGCGCAAGATTTCTTCTTAGACTGCATATGACCATACAAAACTGTCGGTGTGTCACACACATATATATAACAGGGACGGTGAACCCAAGGAAACGTAAATGCCTGACTGGATTAGCAACACATCGGGCTCTTGGAAAAATCAGAGAAGGGACGTTTGGATCCAAGATTGCTGACCTAACCCTTGCCGTGGCAGGCTTAACGTTTAGCAACGTTGAACTAATCTCACGTTTAGAGTGCGAGCTAGGCACAAACATGCTAGAAAAATGACGAGACTGTTTTGCAACCCCTGCCGGCAGACCAGTCCTGAGGTTGCTTCACAAAAAGGAAAAAGACTAAGAGTCGAAGGCACACAAGAATCACACAAGAAATTGACGCAGAGAATAAGAAGTAGCTCTTTATTAATCTCTCTGAAAATTGTACGTATAATGATTGTTCCTCTATTTATAGACTACTAGGGATAAGGATAGTCACATAGGCTAACCTAGCCTGATACAGGCCTCACCGAATGGGCTCCTACCGGCCCAGTTTCCCAACACTCCCCCTGGGTATCTTATCTGTATATCTATGTCTCAAAACTCCGAAAAAACCCAATGGAAAAAATGGAGAAAAGTACATGCTATACCTCTTGCTATGTTGCACGAATTTTCTCATTAAAAACCTCATATGAGAAACTTCATAAAAAATCACTAAGGGAAAAATAGTACAATTCACCTAACTATAAAGTTAAGTACTCAATCATTGGGATCGAGATTTCAACGATGAGTTTGTGAAGATTCTCCCCCTGAACCTTGCATCTCCCTTAGTCTCATCATGCCAATTCTACGAACAAATCTCTCGAAAGAAGATGTTGGCAATGATTTAGTAAATAAATCAGCGAGATTTTCACATGACTTAGTGTGCAATATTTTTACTTCGTTCATATTTTGCAATTCATGTGCATAGAAGAACTTGGGGTTTATATGCTTTGTAAGATGCTCTTCACGTAACCTGTCTAGACCTGTACAACAGAAGCATCATTATCTTCCTAAATAATTGTTAGGGTTTATACAGTGTTCAACCCACATGACATCTGGATATGCCTGACTACTTGTCGAAGCCATACACACTCTTGTGATGCTTCATGTAATGCAATGATTTCCAAGTGGTTCGTCGAAGTTCACACAAGAGTTTACTTAGACGATTTCCCGGAAATCGCTATTCCACCACAAAGGAAAACATATACAGTCTGTGACTTGAACGTTACCCAGCATCTGCGTAGCCTATAATAGATAGGTCTTGGTTCTTTTGGTAAAACAATCCAAGGTCTTTGGTCCTTGTAGGTACCAATGATGTCCTTAACGCCTTTCCAATGTCTCTTGGTAGGCTCAGAACTATACCTAGCAAGCAGATTGACGGCGAATGCAAGATCCGGCCTTGTACAATTTGCGAGGTACATAAGTGCTCCAACCGCACTTAAGTAGGGGAATCCCGGTCCCAGAATTCCCCCCTCTTCTTTAGGCCTGAACGGGTCCTTATCTTGCTGCAAAGATCTTCCAACCATCGGGGTCTTAGAAGGATATGCTTTATCAAACCCAAATCGTTCCAACACCTCCTGGGTGTAGGCCGACTGATGAACTAGAATCCCATCAGGGGAATGCTCAAGTTGCAGACCCAGGCAAAACTTAGTTTTGCCCAAGTCTTTCATCTCGAATTCAGACATTAGGTAGGAACTCGCTTCCTCAATATCGTCAGTTGTACCGATTATATTCAAATTGTCCACATACACCGAGATAATACAGAAACCATCCTATGATCTCCATATAAACACACGGGCAATCTTCATTGCTCGCGTAGCCCATCTGATGAAGAAAATCGCTAAACTATTATACCACATCCTACCTGACTGTTTTAGTCCATACAGTGACTTCTTAAGCTGAACACTGTATATAAGTTCTTGTTTGCTCTATCTTGGTTAGGGACAGGGATACCTCCTGGTACTTTCACGTATAAATCTGAATCCAAGTTACCATATAGGTACGCAGCATCCATCAGTTTCATTTTTAAGTCCATGTTTACTGCAATTGACATCAAGTATCTAAAGGTAATTCCGTCCATGACCGGGGAGTAAGTTTCCTCAAAGTCGATACTTGGTCGCTGAGTGAAACCTTGAGCAACGAGCCTTGGTTTGTACCTTACTACTTCATTATTATCGTTTCTCTTTCGAACAAAAACCCACTTATGGCCAACAGGGTGAATGTGGGGAGGAGTTATACCAATAGGTCCAAATACCTCACTTTTGTTTAACGATAATAATTCAGCAGTGATTGCCTTCTACCAATCTTTTCAATCCGACCTTTTCTGACAATCAGCGAGCGTGTTAAGCTCAGGGTCAAGATCTTTGATCGAGGAATTTTCTTGGAAAAATTAACGTCGACATTTGCCATGGCTTAGTTGTATGACTCGCACGAATTAACAAGGTTAATGGCCATTTCGTCATGGAGTGCATCAGGCACATTCTCTTGCTCCATCGAATTTCCCAATTCGGGGGCTAGGTCCTTTAGCTTTCCCGCTCCGATGTGTGCACACACAACTTCGTTGGGTATTTTCGATATAGGAAAATTCAAGTCTAGAATTTCGTGCACTAAAACATCCGTACTTGTGGCAGGTCTCAATTGCCCCCCCTCTTTAGGGGTAGACTATAATAAATCCCTCTTATCCTTTTTTTCGGGCGTCCCCGAGTACTTGGGATTCGAGAAACTGGATTCCTCGTCCTATTAGGCCTTAGGACGGGAGTAGTTATACCATCATTTTTCTTCTGTATTTCAACCCTTTCCGGTGCATTGCGTGCAGGCACATGCGACTTTGTCATGGTCTTTAAATCACTAAAATGATATAGTTGATTCGCTAATGAGTGTAAATATAGTATCTTTTGGACTTCTCGATTAGACTCAATAGTGCGCGGGTCATGAGCGTGGATCCCCGTGGCTTTCCACATAATTTCTCGAATTTTGTCATCCAGGGGTTGATTACCTCCCCCCAAAGTCGGAAAAAGATCCTCGTCAAAAATGCAGTCAGCAAAACGAGCCGTGTGACAGCCGCCGGCCATGGGGTCCAAGAACCTGATTGTGGACACGGTCTCATAACCAACGTATATCCCCGACTTACGGAGCGGTCCCATTGTTGATCGCTGGGGTGGTGGTATAGGTACATATAACTAGCAACCAAACCTACATAGGTGGGAATTTTTTGGTGCCGATCCTTGCGCAAGTTAGATAGGAGAGTGGATGTTGTAGGCCGCTGGTCGAAAGTTGCTGAGATTGGAAGCGTGTAACACTGCGTGACCCCAACATGTAGTTGGTAAATTACAACCATGAATGAGTGTTCAGGCAATGAATTTAATTCTTTTAATCAATGCCTCTGCAAGTCCATTTTGAGTGTGGACGTGTGGTACATGGTTGCTCAAGTTTGATTCCTGTTACTATGCAATAATCATCGAATGCCTTTGAAGTAAATTCTACGGCATTGTCCATTTGAATAGACTTTAAATGATAATCAGGAAATTTATTCCGTATTTGTATGATCTAAGAGATCAACTTTGCAAAAGCATGGTTCCTTGTTGACAGTAGGCAAACATTGGACCATTTAGAGAAAGCATCAATGAGCACCATGAAGTACCAAAACGGCCCCAATAGGGGATGTATTAGACCACATATGTCCCGTTGTTTACGTTCCAAAAAAGCGGGGATTTCATCCTTAACCTTTAGGGGGGTGGTCTAATGATCAATTTCCCTGTAGCGCATGCGGAGCACACGAAATCATTGGGATTCGTGAAATTTTTCACATTAACATTGTGACCATTCGAGTTGTTAATTATATTTCTCATCATCCTAAGATCAGGATGGCCTAACCTATCATGCCAAAGGCAGAATAGTTCAGAGCTTCTAAAAATAGTCTTAAGGGTAGTGTAAACATGTGGTGCTACATTTTAGTGAAGTACAGCCTAGTAGCTATTGAAGGAAGTCTTTTGACAACATGTTTACTATTTTTGCCGCGCTTGGTAATGACTAGAAAATTCTTTCCATTCTTATCATTATCGGTCTCAATATGGAAACCATTTGCGCGGATATCTCTAAAACTCAAGGGAGTACGACTCGACTCTGGGTACAACAATGCCTCTTTAATGATCAAAGTTGTTCCATTCCCGTACAGAAAAAAAAGGATGCCTGTTCGTCTCTCCCGTGACGTGGGAGCCGATCCTGCCCCAGAAATACTCGATCTGATCCCCAATCAACCCACGAGTGATTGTGAGAAGAAGAGGAGTAATCACACGATCCCTTTATCGATTCTAACCACCCAGAAAAAATCCAATCAGATACCCACCAACACACACCCAATTTCTTGCCCCCTGAGTTCAGACAAAGGCTGCAAAATATCATCCGAAAATCCCAAGATCCGCGCAAAAATCTGGACATCTTAAGGGAGAGATTCTTCAACCCCCTACCACCGGCACGCACAATCAACAATCCACCATCCCCTCTCCTAGTCACCTCAACCCTGACCCCGCCAAAAATCCTCGAATGAAATCCCCCAAAGGCCGCTTCCTCCCAGCCACCTATTCCACCCTCAATCCCCGCCATCCCTTCCGCTTCCCTGATTCCCCCTCGACAGAGCAATTGCAAGGTTTCTTTCCGAGAGAAATCACCGGACCACGATATCAAGAAGAGCAATGGAGGAATGCTGGCCAGCCCATTGGTCAGCAACGCCGTCCCCGGAGAAATTCCAGGCCGCGTTCATTCCCCAT
Organism: Avena eriantha; assembly: GCA_910589775.1. Classification (NCBI taxonomy): domain Eukaryota; kingdom Viridiplantae; phylum Streptophyta; class Magnoliopsida; order Poales; family Poaceae; genus Avena; species Avena eriantha. The sequence continues at coordinate 95,725,805 of OU342744.1, forward strand.
CAATTCCCCTCGATCCTGACCCAAGCGGAGGAGCTATATATCTGATCAAGGGAGACAACCACATTCCACACCAGCCCCACATCATACAATTCCCCTACTCATCTGTAGGCCTTCCCCGATGGAAAAAACAAGCAAGAACATTGGTGCAGCGTCCTCGGTGTTGGTGTCCGTTGGCGTTGGGGCCTCTGCTCTGGAGCATCAAAAGGACAAGCTTGCTAGGAACTTTGCTCTGAGAGCTCTGACGCGAGGTGGCTGGATGGGAGGAGGAGGTTCTGACAACTTCTCTAGGAAGAGATCATCAGAGGGTGCCTTGTTGGAGACTCAGGAAGGGCTGGATAACTCGGCAACTAGTCCTATGAAAACAAATGTTGAAGGAGAATCGCTCAAGGGTGATGACATTGATCGGAGTAACCCTGATCCTAGGAAAACTCTTGATATGGATGCAGTGGCTGTTGTTGAGAATCCTGACAAAAACAAGGCTGGGAATTTCACTATGCATGTACCTCCACCGCCTCCACAATATGTCAGCCCACAAGGGAAGTCGAAGCAACGCAGTAAGGGAACCGATAATGATATGGCACAATCGGCGGCCTCCTCCATGGAGGTCCGCCAGGCCCAATGATTCTTTTGTGCTAGAACTGCCGGGGTGGGGGGAACCGCCGGACAGTTCGAGAGCTAGTTGCCCTATGTAGGGCTCATTCCCCCATGCTTGTGTTCATATGTGAAACTAGGCAGACAGAAGATCGTATCAAAAGGTTAAGGAGTAGATTGGGTTTACGAGGCTTTTATGGTGTGAGTAGTGTTGGACTAAGTGGAGGGCTAGCTCTTTTCTGGGATGAGTCACTAAATGTTACGGTCATGGAGAGCACTGCTCGTTTCATTGATGTCACAGTTGTTGATCCATCGGAAGGCACGAGTTGGAGATCTACTTTTGTTTATGGGGAGCCAAGGGTGGAAAATAGGCAGCTGATGTGGAATAATTTGGCTCTATTGAAGACTCAATCTGCACTACATTGGCTTGTTTGTGGTGACTTCAACGAAGCCATGTGGCAGCATGAGCATTTCTCACAATCTTTACATGGTGAAAATCAAATGGCAGCGTTTCGGGACAGTCTTCTTTTATGTGAGCTACAAGACCTTGGATTTTCTGGTGCTCCTTACACTTATGATAATAAAAGGGCTGGGGTGCAGAATGTTCGTGTACGACTTGACAGAGCTTGTGCGGATGTGTCTTGGTGTGATCTATTCCCTGGTGCTTTGGTCCAACACCTCACTTCACCTCGGTCAGATCATTGTCTGATTCTGATCCGAGCGGAGGGCGAGGAGCCTACTAGGTGCCGCTCAGCACCACGCTATGAGATTATGTGGGAACGTGACCCTGCGCTTCCCGAGGTTATCCAGCAGGCTTGGGAACATTCTAGACCAAATGGTGATCTTGGATCGGTGTCTAAGTCATTACATGGTGTGATGAATAATCTGAAAAGATGGAGCAAGGAGAAGTTTGGTCACGTTACAAAGGAGCTAGAAGGTCTGAGAGCTGAGTTAGAAATTCTGCAAAATACAAATGCAGACCGATCAGCTATTCGAGCAAAAATTGAGAGGATGGACGAATTATTGTATAGGGAGGAAATGATGTGGCTACAAAAGTCTCGAATTAGCTGGTTGAAAGAAGGTGATAGGAACACTAGCTTCTTCCATCGCAAGGCGGTATGGCGAGCTAGGAAAAATAGAATCAAGAAGCTAAAAAAGGATGACAGCTCCTGGACTAATGTCCCTACTGAAATGGAACACATGGCTTCATCATACTTCAAGAATCTTTTTACAAAGGACCCAACTTTAGTATCGGATGCAGCTATTGAACACATTCCAACTAAAGTCACAGCTGAGATGAATGAAGAGCTGTGTAAAAATTTCTCCGATGAATAAATATCTGGTGCATTGTTCCAAGTTGGGCCTATTAAGGCACCGGGTCCGGATGGTTTTCCGGCATGTTTTTACCAGCGCAACTGGGGTATGTTTAACAAGGATATTATTGCTGGAGTGAAGGTGTTTTTTGCGACTAGATCAATGCCGAGTTATGTTAATGACACATCCATTGTTTTAATACCAAAAGTGGAGCAACCTGAGAGCATTAAGGATTTTCGGCCTATAAGTCTTTGTAATGTAGTTTACAAGATTGTGTCAAAATGCCTTGTTAATCGATTGCGTCCACTTCTCAATGTCTCATCTCGGAAAACCAGAGTGCTTTCATTCCAGGAAGATTGATCACAGATAATGCAATTATTGCTTTTGAATGTCTACACTTTATCCAACATATCAATGCTAGTGCTGAACCGTACTGTGCGTACAGGTTAGACTTATCAAAGGCTTATGATCGCGTTGATTGGGACTTTTTGGAGAAATCTTTAATGCAATGGGGCTTCTCAAAAACATGGGTGTTTTGGATAATGGAATGTGTTAAATCGGTGAAATACTCAGTCAAGTTTAATGGGAAGTTACTGGAGAAGTTTTCAGCATCCCGTGGCTTACGACAAGGTGACCCACTATCCCCTTTTCTATTCTTATTTGTCCCTGATGCATTATCTGGTTTATTGCACAAGGCTACAAAAGATAATTTATTGGAACCGGTGAGGATATGTCGTAGGTCTCCCGGTGTGTCACACCTCTTATTTGCTGATGACACGATGCTCTTCTTCAAGGCTGATGCAATGCAAGCTACTGTAGTGAAGAATGTGTTGAACACATATGCTGAGGCAACCAGGCAACTCTTAAATCCGGGAAAGTGTTCCATTCTTTTTGCAGAAAATTGTCATGCTAATCGAGCTAATGAAGTTAAGCAAATCCTTGGAGTATCTCAGGAGGTGTTTGAGGAAAAATACTTGGGGCTCCCCGTACCTGAAGGGCGCATGCATAAGGGTAGATTTGAATCCATGCAAGCAACTCTATGGAAAAGATTGATGGACTGGGCAGAAATGTATATGTCCTCTGGGGCAAAAGAGGTTCTTATAAAGGCAATTGCCCAGGCCATTCCAACATATCTTATGAGTGTTTTTAAACTGCCTGCCTCGGTATGTGATGATCTAACCAAATTGATCCGCCAATATTGGTGGGGTGTAGAGAATTGTAAGAGAAAGATGGCATGGGTAGCTTGGGACAAAATGATTCTACCAAAATCGCATGGAGGATTGGGGTTTCGTGATATGAGAATGTTCAATCAAGCTTTGTTAGCCAAGCAAGCATGGAGACTCCTGGATAAACCTGGAAGTTTATGTGCCAGAATGATAAGGGAGAAATACTACCCATCTGGTAATCTACTAGACACTGTTTTCACAGGCAATGCCTCAGCAGTTTGGAAAGGAATTGAATATGGACTAGAACTTTTGAAAAAAGGCATGATTTGGCGTGTTGGCAATGGTAGAAATATCAGAACCTGGAGAGACCCTTGGATCCCAAAAGGGCCAACGTTTCGGCCAATATCTAAGAAGGGCGAGTGCAGATTTAATCGGGTTTCTGATTTCCTGGATGCTCATGGTGCTTGGAATACGGATCGGTTGATGGAATTCTTTCGACAGGTTGATGTCGACGCGATTCTGAAGATAAAGCCTTCCCCGAGTGGCCAGGATGATTTCCTTGCGTGGCAGGCCGAGAAGTCGGGTATTTTCACAGTAAGGAGTGCCTATCATTTGGCAGTGTCGGAACATATTAATTAGCATGCAGGCGGGTCATCTAGCTCGCGACCTGATGGTAAACGTCCGGCTTGGAATATGGTCTGGAAATCATCGGTACCCTAGAAGATGAAAATCTTTGCGTGGCGAGTGATCACTGGTGCTTTGGCTACCTTTGTTACCAAAAAGATTAGGCATCTGGAAACAATTGCGACATGCAGGTTATGTGGTTCGGCGGACGAGGACTCGTTCCATGCATTGATATCTTGCCCGTCTGCTGCCAAAATTTGGAAGTGCATGAGTGAGGTTTGGGCTCTTCCAAAACCTGATCGTATTGTGAATACAGGTTCTGAGTGGCTGTTCGATTTATTGGCAAAGGTACCTGAAGAAACAAAGAATATGATTATTATGCTATGCTGGAGAGTATGGCAGCTCCGTAATGATGTTATGCATGCAAAATCTATTCCGCCGACAGAGGTAACCAAACGCTTTTTATGCAGCTACTTTGACTCACTGTTCCAAATCCGACAACAGTCAATTACTGAGATTTTCAAGGGAAAGAGACCATGTGTTACTGCTGTCAGTCCAGATGGTGATAACTCATTACCTATTAGTGCACCTTGGCCTAAACCTGCACCAGGTTGGGTGGCACTGTCAGTGGATGGATCTTTTCATGAGGATGGTTCGGCTGGGTCTGGTATGGTTCTTCGTAACCACGATGGCGTGGTCATATTTTCGGCATATAGACACCTCTTTCATTGCAATGATGCCCTGGAAGCAGAGATCAGTGCGCTTATGGAAGGACTAAAACTGGCACATCAATGGTCTGATGACCCAATTGTCATCCAAAGCGACAGTTCTCTAGCCCTTGCAGCAGTCAGAGATAAAACCTGCAATAGATCAGTCCATGGACACTTGTATGAGGAGGTTAAGCGCCTCATTATTCTTCGAGATGTTATCCTCGTGAAACTTAAACGAGATCAGAATAGGGTAGCTCATAGTCTAGCCAACTTGGGTAGAATTGGAGGGAGTACTGCTTCTTGGGTACACCATTCTCCAGATTGTATAACAGAGCTGTTGCTAGCTGATTGTAACCCTATGATTGAGGAATAAAATCTCGAGGATTCCCCCTGCAAAAAAAAGTTGTTCCATTCAGGAGTATGATAGTTGCTCTTCCGGAGCCAACTACATTCGGACCGCAACTGGCGATCGTCATTATGTTACCGGGGGTTTTCGTAATAGACTCAAAGTACTTTGTTTCTCTCAAGATGGTATTTGTTGTGCCGCTATCAACAAGGCATGTTTCCTCCATTTGGGTGCCACACGCATTCTAAAATATAGTGTATAATTAATATAATGGAGCGAGGAAGATGCTACATCAAATAAGTAAACACATAAACATTTTAGAACATAACATAACCATCTCTTATTAAATAATGCAATAAATGGATGAAACAAATGTCATCCAATCGCCAGAAACAAATAAATGTTTTACTCTCATAGATCTTACAACCATATCGATAGATTGTATCAGATTATTTGCCGAATAAAATCATGAAGTAAATAACAACAAAGAAGAGCTCAGGTGAATTCTGGAAAGAAACCATCAATCTCAGCTTCTATCTCCAGCCCACTGAGCTTCTCTTCGTTGGCTAGCATCGCCGAGGCAGCGATAATGTCCAGCTGGGGCACGGGAGGGGGCGTGACATGCTCAACCTCCATGGGCACAATGGCATTCATGGGGTCCGCTGAAGGTGTTGCCACATGTGCTACGTCCTGTGCCACTACGGGCGCGGCGTTGTGCATGGGCGCCGCACCGGGCGCCAGTGGTGTCTACACCTAGACGAGGTACATCTCACGCGCCTTCTTGTTGGCCTTGAACGCGTCCACGATGTTCTTGGGGGACAAACACTGCCTGGAGAAGTGAGTCTTGGAGCCACAGCAGAAGCAGTCCTAGGGCCTTGCCTCCCTCTTGCCTGCCTTGTGTCGCTTGGCCAGGTTGGAGGAGTTGAGGCCCTTCTTTCCTCTCCTCTTGTGGATTGGCTTCCGCACCTTGTAGGTGCCGGCATTAGCTTTATGACTTGGGCCCCCTGCGAAGGGTTACACGAAGAAGTTCTATTTGAGAGCATCAATGAGCGCTGCATATTCCATAAATCCTTCATGGCGGTAGTTCCACGAGGACTAGATAGTGGAAGGGTGGAATGTGGAGAGAGCCTTGTCTATCTTCTATTGATCAGTGGTAGTGTGCCACACAGCTGAAGAATGGTACAAATCCGGTGTAACGCGGAGTTGTACTCCCCCATAGTCTTGAAGTTCGTGAACCTCAGACGAATCCAATCCACCTTCACCTGTGGCTGAATGGTGTACTTAAGCCTAGAGAACCGCTTGGTACTCATTTTTAAGAGTCTCACATATGTGATGGCAGAGGAAATGCATTTCTTTGGTGTTATCCTTCGGGGTGGTGGTGCTTGGGGCCGTTTGGGTCCCTGCACTCAGCGCACCCTTGATGCATCGGCCCTCGAAGACGATCTCCACGTCCGAGGCCCAAGTCAGGTAGTTCAGCCCATCCTGGGTCAACTTCGGGAACTCACGGCTCACGATTCCGGTCATGTGCAATTTATGCAAAGTATGTAAGATTAGAACAAGTAATCGGTTGCATAAATGATAATCGATACAATTATTCAAATATGATGGCATTCCAAAATTTAAATCAAATAAGGTACACGCTATCTATGGAATACAAAAAATTAAAGGCATAAAATAATTTAATTATTGCAGTAAAACATAGTATAAAGACATGTACAATGAGATGTCATGTTGAGCTCATTCAAATCGTGAAAACAGCCTTAAAATGTCATATCTGAGTCTATACGTGCTTTCCTTTTTTTCACGCAAATCGGCAGCAGGCCAGCCGAAACCGTGGTGCTTGGGCACCGTGCGGGCCAGCCCACCACAATCGTCCCTGTCAAGGAAACCAGGAATCGATCCCACGATACCCACGTTTCTCGTGACCACCTAACAGCAGCAGCCGGCTACGCCGGTGTTGGGCGACGGGGTAGGGTGGCATGGTGGCTCTAGCCACCGGCGGCGGAGGCGGCGGGCCCGCTGGCAGCCAGCAGAGCTCCAGGGCGGCGGGGTAGGGCGGCATATGCACATGCGGCCAAGGAGCGGCGGGCGCCGGCCTGGAACGCGGGTGGCACGCGGGTGCGCGCAGGCGTGTAGAGCCGTGTAGGGGCGGCCGGTTGCACTTCGGTGTGCTCGTCGGCCGGCGGGCTACGGCGAGCGGCAGCGGCGCGGCGGCGTGCGGCCAGCAGTAGCGCAGCCGCTCGGAGCAGCGGCGGCAAGCGGGGCTCGTGCAACAGCGACCAGCGAGGCTTGTGGCGGCCGGCGGGTGTGTGCGTGCATATGCGGCCAGTGAGGCGCAGCCATTAGCAGTGCAGCAGTGGGCATCGGGGCCAGTACTTTCGGCTCGTGAACAAGGACCAGAAAAAAACAAAAAATGCACAGATAGTATCCGATCTAAGTAAATCGGCGTGATCTGCACAGCTGGTGCTCGCGGCGGTACGGATCAGCTAGATATGTGTGTACCGTTTCTCTAAAGTGTAGTCAACAAATCCCTAGATTCGAGAGTATCGACATTGGTCAGCGACAACATGTCCGCTCGACTCTCGGGCAAAAATCCACACAGTAGATGGGATCTAAATTACGAGCTAAACACAAAAATTGAAAGGAAATCGAGCAACGAATCCATTTTTGTGATCAATTTCGTATTACCTTCAACGAAAGCCTGTGTGATGCAGGCTCGACGGTGGCTTGACGGAGGCTCGACCATTTTTGCAACCCCTGCCGGCTGGCCGGTCTCGAGGCTGCTCCACAAAGAGGAAGAAGACTAGAGTCGAAGGCACACAAGAAATTGACACAGGAAATAAGGAGGATCTCTTTATTAATCTCTCTGAAAACTATACGTACAATGATTGTTTCTCTATTTATAGACTTCTGGGAATAACGTTACCCACATGGGCTAACCTAGCTTAGTAGAGGCCTCGCCGAATGGGCTCCTACTGGCCCAGTTTCCCAACACTCCCCCTAGGTATCTTATCTGTATATTCATGTCTCAAAACTCCGAAAAAACCTAGTGGGAAAAATATGGAGAAAAGTACATGGTATACCTCTTGCTATGTTGCACGAATTGCCTCATTAAAACCTCATGTGAGAAACTTCATAAAAACTCACTAAGAGAAAAATAGTACAATTCACCTAACTATAAAGTTAAGTACACAATCATCGGGATCGAGATTTCAGCGATGAGTTTGTGTGCATATCCCTTAGTCTCATCATGCCAATTCCACAAACACATCTCTCGGAAGAAGATGCTGGCAATGATTTAGTGAATAAATCAGTGAGATTTTCACATGAATTAGTGTGCAATACTTTTACTTCGTTCATCTTTTGCAATTCATGTGCATATAAGAACTTGGGGTTTATATGCTTTGTAAGATTTCTCTTCACGTAACCCGTATGTACTTGTGCAACACAAGCAGCATTATCTTCATAGATAATTGTTGGGGTTTGTACGGTGCTCAGCCCACATGACATCTGGATGTGGCTGACTACTCGTCGAAGCCATACACACTCTCGTGATGCTTCATACAATGCAATGATTTCCGAGAGGTTCGTCAAAGTTGACACAAGTGCTTAGACGATTCCCAGGAAATCGTTGTTCCACCACAAAGGAAAACATATCCAGTCTGTGATTTGGATGTGTGCGGGTCCGAAAGGTACCCAGCATATGCATAGCCTATAACAGACATGTCTTGGTTCTTTTGGTAAAACAATCCAAGGTCGTTGGTCCCTTGCAAGTACCGAAAGATGTCCTTAACGCCTTTCCAATGCCTCTTGGTAGGCTCAGAACTATACCTAGCAATCAGATTGACGGCGAATGTAATATCCGGCCGTGTACAATTTGCGAGGTACATAAGTGCTCCAACTGCACTTAAGTAGGGGAATTCCGGTCCCATAATTTCCTCCCCTCTTCTTTAGGCCTGAATAGGTCCTTATCTTGCTGCAAAGATCTTCCGACCATCGGGGTCTTAGAAGGATATGCTTTATCAAACCCAAATTATTCCAACACATTCTAGGTGTAGGCCGACTGGTGAACTAGAATCACAGAAGGGAAATGCTCAAGTTGCAGACACAGGCAGAACTTATTTTTGCCTAAGTCTTGCATTTCGAATTTCGACATTAGGTAGGAACTCACTCCCTCAATATCATCAGGTGTACCGATTATATTCAAATCATCCACGTATAGCGAGATAATACAGAAACCATCCTGAGATCTCCATATAAAACACACATGGGCAATATTCATTGCTCGCGTAGCCCTTCTGATGAAGGAAATCGCTTAAACGATTATACCACATCCTACCTAACTATTTTAGTCCATACAACGACTTCTTAAGTTGAACACTGTATAAGTCCTTGTTTGCTCTATCTTGGTTCGGGACATGGATACCTTCTGGTACTTTCACGTATATGTCCGAATCCAAGTTACCATATAGGTAAGAAGTGACAACATCCATCAGTTTCATTTTTAAGTCCATGTTTACTGCCATTGAGATCAAGTATATAAAGGTCATTCCATCCATGACCGGGGAGTAAGTTTCGTCAAAGTCAACATCTGGTCGCTGAGTGAAACCTTGAGCAACGAGCCTTGCTTTGTACCTTACTACTTCATTATTTTTGTTTCTCTTTCGAAAAAACCCACTTATGGACAATAGGGAGAATGTGGGGAGGAGTTAGACAAACAAGTCCAAGTACCTCTCTTTTGTTTAACAATAATAATTCAGCAGTGATTGCCTTCTGCCAATCTTTCCAATCCGACATTTTCTTACAATCAGCGATCGTGTTAGGCTCAGGATCGAGATCTTTGATTGAGGCAATTTTCTTGGCAAAATTAACATCGACATTTGCCATGGCTTGGTTGTATGACTTGGCCGAATTAACATAGTTAATGGCCATTTCGTCATGGAGTGCATTAGGCACATCCTCTTGCTCCACCGAATTTCCCAATCCAGGGGCTAGGTCCTTTAGCTTTCCCGCTTTGATGTGTGCGCACACAACTTCGTTGGGTATTTCCGATATAGGAAAATTCAAGTCCGGAATTTCGTGCACTAAAACATCCGTACTTATGTCAGGTCTCAATAGGCCCCCCTCTTCAGGGGTAGACTATAATAAATATCTCTTATCCTTTTTCTTCGTGCATCCCCGGGTACTTGGGATTCGAGAAACTTGATTCCTCGTCTTCTTAGGCCTTAGGACAGGAGCATGAATACCATCATTTTTCTTCGGTATTTCAACCCTTTCTGGTGCATTGTGTGCAGGCACATGCAACTTTGTCACAGTCTTTAAATCACTAAAATAATCAGGTAGTTGATTACCTAATGAGTGCAAATCTAGTATCTTTTGGACTTCTCGATTAGACTCAACAATACACGAGTCATGAGCGTGGATTCCCGTGGATTTCCACGTAAATTCTAGAATTTTGTCATCTAGGGGTTAATTATGTCCCCCCAAAGTCAAAAAAAAGATCCTTGTCAAAAATGCAGTCAGCCAAATGGGTCGTGTGACAGTCGCCTGTCATGGGGTCTAAGAACCTGATTATGGACATAGTCTGATAACCAGTGTATATCCCCGACTTACGGAGCGGTCCCATTGCGGATCGCATGGATGGTGGTATAGGTACATATACCTGGCAACCGGACCTACGTAGCTGGGAAATTTTTGGTGCCAACCCTTGCACAAGTTGGATAGGAGAGTGGATGTTGTAGGCCGCTTGTCGAAAGTTGATGAGATTGTAGCATGTAACACCGCGTGACCCCAACATGTAGTTGGTAAATTACAACCCTGAAGGAGTGGTTGGGCAATCAATTTAATTCTTTTAATCAATGCCTCTATAAGTCCATTTTAAGTGTGGATGTGTGGTACAAGGTTGCTCAAGTTTTATTCCTATTGCTATGCAATAATCATCGAATGCCTTTTAAGTATTGGCATTGTCCATTTGAATAGACTTTAAATGATAATCAGGAAATTTATTCCATATTTGTATGATCTGAGAGATCAACTTTGCAAAAGTATGGTTTCTTGTTGACAGCAGGCAAACATTGGACCATTTAGAGGAAGCATCAATGAGCACCATGAAGTACCGAAACAGCCCCAAGAGGGGCTGAATTGGACCACATATGTCCCCTTGTATATGTTCCAAGAACGCGGGGATTTCATCCTTGACCTTTAGGAGGGACGATCTAATGATCAATTTCCATGTAGCACATGCGGAGCACACGAAATCATCGGTATTCGAGAAAATTTTCACATTAACATTGTGACCATTCGAGTTGTTAATTATATTTCTCATCATCCTAAGACCGGGATGGCCTAACATATCACACCAAAGGCAGAATAGTTCAGAGCTTCTAAAGACAGTCTTAAGGGTAGTGTAAACAGGTGGTGCTACTATTTTAGTGTATTACAACCTAGGAGCTAATGAAGGAAGTCTTTTGACAATATGTTTACCATTTTTGTCGCGCTTGGTAATGACTAGGAACTCCTTTCCATTCTCATCATCGTCGGTCTCAACATGGAAACCATTTGCGCGTATATCTCTAAAAATCAAGAGAGTACGAGTCGACTCTGGGTACAACAATGCCTCTTCAATGATCAAAGTTTTTCCATTAGGGAGTATCATTTTTTGTCTTCCGGAGCCAACTACATTCGGACCGCAGCCGGCGATCATCATTATGCTACTGAGGTTTTTGGTAATAGACTCAAAGTACTTTGTTTCTCTCAAGATGGTATTTGTGGTGCCGCTATCAGTAAGGCACGTTTCCTCTATTTGGGCGCCACACGCGTTCTAAAATATAGTGTCTAATTAATATAATGTAGCGAGGAAGATGCTACATCAAATAAGTAAACATATAAACATTTCAGAACATAACATAACCACCTCTTATTAAATAATGGAATAAATGAATGAAATAAATGTCATCCAATTGCTGGAAACAAATAAATGTTTTGCTCTTTGATACATTGCAAATGTATCTATAATTTTTGATGTTCCATGCTTTTTATCTACTTTCTTATGTTTTGTCCATACTTTGTAGTACTTTTCATATGATTTCTTGGACTAACCTATTAACAACAGCCATAGTGCCAGTTGCCTGATTTCTGCTGTTTTTGGTCCCAGGAAAGTCAGAAAATGAATATTCTCGGAATTGGACGGGACAAAAGCCAAAGTTCCTATTTTCCCGGAAGACTCACGAAGCCAGAAGGAGAGTTGGAGAGGGGACACATGGTGGCCACACCCCCCCAGGCGCGGGTACCCCTAGGCCATGCCAGGGCATGGTGTGGGCCCCCTGGCTGGCCACCGACCTTGCCTCCTTCGCCTATATATTCCTCCTGATGCAAAAACCCTAAAATATCAATCAGAAATCCATGAAAAGTTCCGCAGCACCGCCGCCACTGAAGGGGAGATTCGAGGGATAGAAAGTCTCTGTTCCGGCACCCTGCCGGGACGGGGAAGTGCCCCCGGAGCCATCTCCATTGATCTCCACCACCATCTCCATCACCATTGTTGATTCCCATGACGAGGAGGGAGTAGTTCTCTCTCGAGGCTAAGGGTTCTACCGATAGCTATGTGTTCATCTCTCTCTCTATGCATGACCATATTGTGATCATGAGCTTGTAATCTATAGATCTACCTTGCTACTCAAGTGCTTTAATAGATCTCTGCTCTCCCCATGTGTGTGAAAGTGACAGCGTGCACACCATGGTGGCACTTAGGCTAGAGATTACAATTACTTGTTATGAGTTATATTTGGAGTTGGATGTCTTTATGAAATTGTGGTGTTTGTTTGAACCATCTAGTGCTCAAGGTGACAGTATGGGGTTTTCTAGATGGGAAAGGTGAACTTTGAGGTGTGTTGTTATAGCCCTACCAACGATTAGAGTGTCCAACCGGAGACTAGTTAAGAGTAGTATCATAAAGAGAAGATATTTATATGAGAGTGTTCACTAGTGAAAGTATGATCCCTAGGCCTTGTTTCTAAGCATTGAAACACCGTTTGCTATTAGATCTATTACATGTTTGCTTGCTTCTATCTTTATTTCAGTTTGCTTTTAGTCTCTTCCACACCATCAAGTTATTTTCTATCACCGTTACCACTTATAATTATCTATACCACTTGTATTTCACTATCTCTTCGCCGAACTAGTGCACCTATACACCTGACAAGTGTATTGGGTGTGTTGGGGACACAAGAGACTTCTTGTATCTTGATTGCAGGATTTCTTGAGAGGGGATAACTTTGACCACTTCCTCCCTGAGTTCGATAAACCTGGGGTGATCCACTTAAGGGAAAACTTGTTGCTGTTATACAAACCTCTGCACTGGGAGGCCCAACAACTGTCTACAAGAATATAAGTGCGTAGACATCAAGCTATTTTCTGGCGCCGTTGCCGGGGAGGTAAGGTAAAAGGTAGTCACATCCTCCGGTGTGAGTGCTCGAAGTTATTTCCTTTAGATTCTGCAATTTTGTCTTTTTGTTTCTTGTTTTCACTAGTTAGGCTTAATGGAAAACAACAACAAAATTAGAAAGTTTTATAGTATTTATCTTGAGTTAGGACATGAAGTGTTTGAAGAGAAAATTAAAAAAACTATGGAATTTTATTTGCACGCTAATAGCAATGTTGTTAGTATGAATTCTTTGGACACCATTATTGCTAATGCTATGGAAAAGTCTAAGCTTGGGGAAGCTAGTTTTGATGAAAATAATCTTTTTAGTTCCCCAGCTTTGAAAGATAGCTATTCTATTGCTTATGATGATACCAAACCTCCTATATATGATGATTATGGTGACGAGAATAATAATGATAGCTATTTTGTTGAATTTGCTCCCACCACAATTAATAAGAATGACTATGCTTAGAGGGGAGTATTAATTCTTTTATGCATGTGGCTCATGATAAGAATGTTTTATGTGATAGTTATATTGTTAATTTTATTCATGATGCTACTAAAAATTATTATGAGAGAGGGAAACATGGTTTTATGCATCTCAATAATGTTAAGTTTCCCCCCTTTATGTTGAAAATTTTGAAGTTGCACTTGTTTGGCTTTCCTATGCTTTTTGCTTTGTGCTTTCATGACTTGTTTCTTTACAAGATTCCTATGCATAGGAAGTGGGTTAGACTTAAATGTGTTTTGAATTTTCTTCTTGATGCTCTCTTTTACTTCAATTCATATTTCTTATGTGAGCATCTTCTCAAACTATCATGCCTAACTTAAAGGCGTTAAAGAAAATTACTTATTGGGAGATAACCCAAAATTTTTAGATGAGTCTTGGAAGTTATTACTTCCGTAATAACCGCTCCTTATCCTTTTTATTTGTTTTTTGTGCCAAGAGTAATCTCTAATGAGAGAAAAATAATGTTTGGAAAAGTTGCTGCCCCGAAACAGATTTCTGTGCTTCACCGTAAAAGGTCGAGTAAAATCTCTGAACGTCCTATTGAGGCGTGAATGTTTGTGCTTCTTCCCCAGGTGGTTATCTAACTTTTGTTAGTTCAACACTTTTCTATTTGATCAACATAAGATCTTCGAAAAAATTGGTTTTTACCTGTTGGTCTGTTTTGACAGATTTCTGCCATTATTTGCATTTGCTTCTTGTTGGTTCCTTTTGGAGTTCTTTTGGGGAATTGAGCTTTTTGAGGGAAGTGCTACAGTATCTAGTGTCTTAATGGAAGTTTTATTGGTGTTGGAACTGAACCTAAAGACTTATTATCTTGAGTGCACTAATGTTGCTAATAAACATTGTGTCAAGTTTTGTATGAAGGAAAAATTCCAGGTGTATGGAAGGAATGAGTAATGACATGAAGGATGGACTAAATCTCAAGCTTGGGGATGCCACACGTGTCACCCCTATCCAAGAAGTACAAGCGTCAATGCTTGGGGATGCCCAAGGCATCCCCTTCTTCATCAATAAAAATCCCAGGTTTCTTCCAAACACTTCATTTTTATTGTTTCATGCACCGTTGTGTTGTTCTTGGAGCGTCTTTGTTTTTGTTTTTGGTTTTTTGTTTTCTTGGTTTTCTTAGTTTTCTTGAATAAATTAGTTGGACCCCCTCTTTCATACATTGGTTTTCAAGTAGTTTGGTTTGGTTTGGAAAAGAGTAGGAAAGTTCATGCTTAAGTGGTAAAGAGAGCTTGTTTTTGACTATGGCCTATGCTTTGTCATGCCATGCTTGATATTGTTTTGGCTTTATGCTTAGTATTCTTTACTGTAGCATGACATGGTATAAACAATTGAGATTTCTTAATGTGCCTTGGAAGAATCATGCATTGTTTTAGCATATTAAAGCATAGTATTGTGGTATTCTCCTTTAATGCTTTATTTGGGTTGACTTGGCACATGCTCACACCATGTTATGACTATCCCAAGTCACCATAGCCTTAATGATCCTTTATTTTTTAACTTGTAGTATCACTTTATGCTTTGATTAATGATGTTTTGTCGCTCTGCATGATTATGGCCATTATTGCTCTCTTAGTTGGTCGCTCCCAGTCTTTTGCTACCCTCCATAACCAAGTATGAGTTCTACTCATGCATCAAACTCCTAAAACCAAGTTATTACAAAGAGTCCACCATACCTACCTATTAGCATATGCTATTCCAAGTATATTCATGTTTTTGTTTACCTTCCGAATTAAACTTGTTATGAGAAAACTAGTGATTAAAGCTCTCACGAACTTGATGGCACACTTTACTTTTCTTGCCCTTAATAAACTTGAACCATTGTGTCGTATATGTTGTATATGCTTGCACTTATTTGTTGGGGATTAGCAGAACCATGATGTCATGGGGAACGCTTTCAACGTTGCACTGGTACTTTGTACCTAGTTGATATCATGCTATTTTGTCTATGGATTTCATCGGTGTGAAATGAAAGGGGAGCTTGTAAGTCCATGGAGTTATGTATGTGTGTTAGAGAAACGCCTGGGCCGCTGGTCTAATCCATGCTGACATGGTAGAAACCTGCAGCGTAACCATAATGATCTGTCTATGAACCATTCTTCTTATAAAAAATAAAAGAGTCCAATATTGAGAAAAAGGAGAAAAAGAAAAGAGAAAAAAAGAGATATATGAAAAGAGGAAAGAGAGAAAAAAGCACCATATTCCCATGGTAAATAAGAAGATTGTTGAGATGCTCGTTGTCTGCTTGCCTTGTCATTTTGATATGGGGATTCTTCCGTATCATCGGGCAAGGGGTACCCCGTTGGCGGTTCTCTATCATACACATCTACTTACGATGACAAGAATTTACTGGTGACTAAACTTGAGTAGCATGAGGAGGGGCCCTCGTATTCAAGGGACATTAGATTTCGAACTTATACTTCGTCAAGCATATACACCATAGTTTGTTCACTTTAACCTTAATCACTTCAAGATGCTTATGATAGGGGCAATGAGAGCTGAAAGCTATTAAGTACCATAATTTTTGGAAGCTCTTTATGAAACTTGAATACCTACTTCCTTCTATGAAGGCCTTTCTTCCACTTATATGTTGAGACTCCACCTTCTATCTTTATGCACTTACTTTGAGAGCATAGTGGCCATTCTTAGTTCTATGTGCATTGCCCCTAGACTTGTTGATTGATGCATACCTTGATATTACTTGTTTTAAACTATTTGTATCTAGTCACTCTTACGAACTTTGAAGGTGTCTGATGCATTTATGTTTGCTACTCTATGAGGGACAAGCTGAATACCACTATGCTATGTTTTCTTTATGTGAAACAAACAAACGTCTTGCAAAGCATTGATATTCATGAATCTTTTGTTTGTGCCTTTTCATGTTGCAACATAGTTTCTTTGTCTTATTGCTAGAACTTTGTCTTTCATGTTATGATTGAAGTACTATGATCCCAGCTTTGAATGTTTTACAAATACTTTGATCAAGTTTATGGTGGTGCATGTCACCTTAAAAATTATTCTTTCTTTTTATCACTTACCTACTCGATGATGAGCAGGAGTTAAGCTTGGGGATGTTGATATATTGCAAATGTATCTATAATGTTTGATGTTCCATGCTTGGTTTTATCTACTTTCTTATGTTTTGTCCACACTTTGGAGTACTTTTCATATGATTTCCTGGACTAACCTATTAACAAGAGCCACAGTGCCAGTTGCCTGTTTTCTGCTGTTTTTGGTTCCAAGAAAGTTAGAAAATGAATATTCTCGGAATTGGACGATACAAAAGCCAAAGTTCCTATTTTCCCGGAAGACTCACGGAGCCAGAAGGAGAGTGGGAGAGGGGCCACAGGGTGGCCACACCCCCCAGGCGCGGGTACCCCCAGGCCGCGCCAGGGCATGGTGTGGGCTCCTGGCTGGCCACCGACCTTGCCTCCTTCGCCTATATATTCCTCCTGATGCAAAAACCCTAAAAAGTCAATCAGAAATCCACGAAAAGTTCCGCAGCGCCGCCGCCACCGAAGGGGAGATTTGGGGGATAGAAATTCTCTGTTCCGGCACCCTGCGGGACGGGGAAGTGGCCCCGGAGACATCTCCATCGATCTCCACCACCATCTCCATCACCATTGTTGATTCCCATGAAGAGGAGGGAGTAGTTCTCTCATGAGACTAAGGGTTCTACCGGTAGCTATGTGTTCATCTCTCTCTCTTTGCATGATCATATTGTGATCATGAGTTTGTAATCAATAGATCTACCTTGCTACTCAAGTGCTTTAATAGATCTCTGCTCTCCCCATGTGTTTGAAAGTGACAGCATGCACACCATGGTGGCACTTAGGCTAGAGATTACAATTACTTGTTATGAGTTATATTTGGAGTTGGATGTCTTTATGCAATTGTGGTTTTTGTTTGAACTATCTAGTGCTCAAGTGCAGTGTGGGGTTTTCTAGATGGGAAAGATGAACTTTGAGGTGTGCTGTTATAAGCCTACCAACGATTAGAGTGTCCAACCGGAGAGTAGTTAAGAGTAGTATAATAAAGAGAAGATATTTATATGAGAGTTTTCACTAGTGAAAGTATGATCCCTAGGCCTTGTTTCTAAGCATTGAAACACCATTTGCTATTAGATCTGTTACATGTTTGCTTGCTTCTATATTTATTTCAGTTTGCTTTTAGTCTCTTCCATGCCATAAAGCTATTTTCTATCACCGTTACCACTTATAATTATTTATACCACTTGTATTTCACTATCTCTTCGCCGAACTAGTGCACCTATACACCTGACAAGTGTATTGGGTGTATTGGGGACACAAGAGACTTCTTGTATCATGATTGCAGGGTTTCTTGAGAGGGGATAACTTTGACCACTTCCTCCCCGAGTTCGATAAACCTTGGGTGATCCACTTAAGGGAAAACTTGCTACTGTCCTATAAACCTCTGCACTTGGAGGCCCAATAACTGGCTACAAGAATAGAAATGCGTAGACATCAAGCTATTTTCTGGCGCCATTATCGGGGAGGTAAGCTAAAAGGTACTCACATCCTCTGGTGTGAGTGCTCGAAGTTATTTCCTTTAGATTCTGCAATTTTTTCTTTTTGTTTCTTGTTTTCACTAGTTAGGCTTAATGGAAAACAACAACAAAATTAGAGAGCTTTATAGTATTTATCTTGAACTAGGACATGCAGTGTTTGAAGAGAAAATTAAAAAACCTATGGAACTTTATTTGCATGCTAATAGCAATGTTGTTAGTATGAATTCTTTGGACATCATTATTGCTAATGCTATGGAAAAGTCTAAGCTTGGGGAAGCTAGTTTTGATGAAAATGATCTTTTTAGTTCCCCAGCTTTGGAAGATAGCTATTCTATTGCTTATGATGATACCAAACCTCCTATATATGATGATTATGGTGATGAGAATAATAATGGTAGCTATTTTGTTGAATTTGCTCCCACCACAATTAATAACAATGACTATGCTTATAGGGGGAGTATTAATTCTTTTATGCATGTGGCTCATGATAAGTGTTTTATGTGATAGTTATATTGTTAATTTTATTCATGATGCTAGTAAAATTTATTATGAGAGAGGGAAACATGGTTTTATGCATCTCAATAATGTTAAGTTTCCCCCCTTTATGTTGAAAATTTTGAAGTTGCACTGGTTTTGCTTTCCTATGCTTTTGCTTTGTGCTTTCATGACTTGTTTCTTTACAAGATTCCTATGCATAGGAAGTGGGTTAGACTTAAAGTGTTTTGAATTTGCTTCTTGATGCTCTCTTTTACTTCAATTCATATTTCTTATGTGAGCATCTTCTCAAACTATCATGCCTAACTTAAAGGCATTATAGAAAATTACTTATTGGGAGATAACCTAAAAGTTTTAGATGAGTCTTGGAAGTTATTACTTCAGTAATAACCGCTCCTTATCCTTTTTATTTGTTTTTTGTGCCAAGAGTAACCACTAATGAGAGAGAAGTAATGATTGGGAAAGTTGCTGTCCCGAAAGAGATTTCTGTGCTTCACCGTAAACATTCGTGTAAAATCTCTGAACGTCGTTTTGAGCCGTGAATTTTTGTGCTTCTGCCCCAGGTTGTTATCTAACTTTTGTTAGTTCAACACTTTTCTATTTGAGCAATAGAAGGTCTTCAAAAAATTGGTTTTTACCTGCTGGTCTGTTTTGACAGATTTCTGCCATTATTTGCATTTGCTTTTTGTTGGTTCCTTTTTGAGTTCTTTTGGGGAATTGTTTGGGGGATACCCCCGGGTAGGGTCACGCCGGGGTATAAAGGCCGAGTTAGCCGAGGTTCGGCAAGGCCAAAGCAGATGCTGGCCGGGTCACCTCAAGGAAGGCCGAATCACGGGGTAATCCGGACCTGGGGGTGTTCGCCTAACTAGGCCTCATCCGACTTAAGCGGTAAGTCGGAAGTGTATGTTTTACCTGTATGCAGGAAAGGGTGTGGCCGGATGAACCATCATCCGGGTCGCAGCAAGCTTCTAGGAGAAGGAAGGAATCTCGCTGGTCAAAAGGAGCCCTGGTACGCACTGCCTGAGCGAAGCGAGCAAGGACAGGACCACCGGGGCGTGGCCGACAAGCGTGACGATGCCCGTGTCAGCTGACGAGGGCGCCGCAGTGGCTCACGTAGCTAAAGCATGAGTGACGCGGGGGAAAAAGCACCCCGGTCGGCTTACCACTTTGGGAGGAGGCATATTCTTAGGAATATGCCTCCACGTATGCCCTAGGCAGAAACCGAGCCTCCCCTATAAAAGGGGGGCTAGGGCTTCTGTAGAAGGGGTTGGCTGTTTGGTCTCTTTACGATTCTGTTGAGGTCTAGGGTTTCAGGTGAGATCTGTGGGTGAGAGTAAGAGAGTTCCTTCTTCCTCCTCTCGCCAATACAGCTCTAGGAGCACTTGTAACCTTGGAAGTAAATCAATACAAGCACTTGTGTGGAGAATCACTTCACTATCCCTCCCTGGATTCCCCTAGCGTGTATTAGTCCCCACCTTTAGCCTATACATGGCATCTGCCGTGACACCACCACGACAGTTGGCGCCCACCGTGGGGCTAGCGGCGCTAGCAGGGGTCAAAATCCGGACGGTAAACTTCATCGCCACCGGCGAGCGCATCGTCTCCGGGCTCGTTCAGCGCTTTGGAGTGCGGGACTACGTCAGCGACAACGCAGGCTGCTTCGGCACGCGCCCTCTCCCGCGCAACGGCATCTTCGTCAAGCTCGGCGCGCACAAGGTCTATGTTGCGGTGGACGTGTCTAGCGTTCATCCGTGCCACGTCGTCGAAGCAGGTGAACCGCCCCTCACTGTGGCTCGCGGGGAGCGTATCGCTCGTTCCCCGGACCATGCAGAGGTGATGATGCCAGCGCCAGGTGCGGGTGCGAGCAAAGATCCGGCGCCAGATCCGGAAGTCACGCCCAAGGCACCAAGGAAAGGTAGAGGTCCTCCGCTAGAGAGGCCGGAAAACGTGTTGAGAGAAGCAATGGATAGCTTGGCAAACCCTGTAGTAGTAGCGGTAGATCCGGCTCGTGCACAAGCCGATCTGGAAGAAACTAGGCAGAAAATACTTGAGGGCGCATAGAAAATAGCCGCGGCCAGCAGTCGTTGAACATGACGCTGCGAGAGTACGCTAAGGCGAACAAGGTTGATAATGTAAAAGTCAAAGGGAGAAAATCTCATGAGCCAGATGAACAGAGAAGGTGATGCCGGAATCGAGGAAACAGAAAACTGTTTTTCCGTGGGGCTGCCGAGGTATAGTACCCCAGCCAAGAACCTCAGAGCAGCGGATGCAGCCGCATCTGAGTTAGAGGGACTGACGGGTGAGGCCCGGCAAAGGCAGCAAGATCGGGTTAACGAGCTGGTTCGGATTGCAAATAGGCAAAACGAGGAACTACTCAGGGCAAACCCGGAGAGAGCTGGAGCCTCCAAGATCGTCCATTCGGCGGTGGGTAACCCGGAGAAATCCGCTGGAGCCGCATCGTCCCCTCATGGTGGTCCAAGGAGAGAGGAGGTGGTAACCTCGGCCAGACGGAACAAAGAGATTGTCCCATATGACCCGACACGGGTAGGGAAAGAAAAGGAAGCACAGAAAAATGATGATCGACGAAGTGTGAGCCGAGGCAAAGCTGGCCGAGGTAACCGTGACCAAGGCAATGCCGGTCAAAGGAACGTTGGCAACGGCAATGCCGGGCAGCAAAACTCAGCCAGAGTAAGACAACCGCGGCAGCGGAACATGCCAAGGCAAGAGCACAGTGCCGGCCGAGGTATGCAACAGAAAGGTGCACCGCAAGAGCAAAACCGGTATAACGACGGTGATTTGGAGATGGCAAATGCGAGATACCCGAGACCGGACTATCACGTGATAGGGTCGAGATTGGGAAGTAGGGATTTGATGCCGGATGATGCGAGGTTTAAACTGGATCGACTATATAGGTCGGAATAGATTGAATGTCAAGGTCCACTGGGTCCAGCATGTTTTGGACCCCGGATCATGAAAGAGCCACCAGTACCGAACTTTCAGCTGCCTAGAGGCACCAAGACCTATGACGGTAGTACCAAGCCAGAGGATTGGCTGATAAACTATGCTACGGCTGTAAAAATTGCCACAGGCAACCTGAGATGGGCTGTACGGTATGTACCACAGATGTTGGAAGGCCCGACAAGGGTGTGGTTGAACAATTTGCCACCAGGAAGTATCAATTGCTGGATAGATTTTGAGGAGATGTTCATCATCAATTTTTCAAGTACGTATCAAAGGCCAAATAGCTATGTGCAAGCAAAGACCCAATGAGCCAGACCGGGAGTTTTTGACCCGGTGGTGTACCGTGAGAAATTCATGCGAGGGCGTGATAGAATCACAGGCCATAGCATGGTTTGCACAGGGGTGCAGATATGGAAGCGAACTGTGGATGAAGTTGCAATGGAAAACGCCGGCTATGTTGGCAGAAATGATCCAGATTGCAGATTCGTATGCGTTGGGTGACCCGACCCAACCGAGGCTTGCCTCAAACGAGTCAAGCGATGAGTACTATCAGAGGGATGGATCCGGATCATCCCGGAAGAATGTTTACAGAGGAAAAAGGAGAGATGATAGACCGGACCACCGGTACGGTTCGCACCAAGTTGCAGCTGTGAATCAAGACCAACCCGGAGCAGGGGGTAGCCAGTGCCAGAAAACTGGAGGTCAATGGACTCCAAGGAACGATGGGAAGAAAACTTGGACACCGGAGCAAAAGAAGTAGTGGCAAGAAAGGAAAGACCGTCCGAGGTATACTTACGAGTCGATGTTAGACCAGCCGTGTAAGTTTCACACGCCAAATCCGAACAACCGAGCGGGTCATACGACGAGGCAATGCGAGTGGATGCGCAAGATCGAGCAAGGTGGTTCGGGGAATGCTCAGGCACCCCGGAATGATCAGCCTCGGCAGGAGTTACCCCGACAGCAATTGCTCTCCAGAGCGAACACGCAACAGCTAATGTTGCCTCCCCCTCCGCCGAGGTATGATAACAATGAAAGAAGGGATGCAGTGCATCAGGTAGAAAATCAGCATCAGCCGGATCAGAGGCACCCCGGAAATGAGGGGAGAAACGAATACAGGGAGCATCACCAGAGCTACTGTGTATTTACCACAGAGGAAACTGATAGAAAAAGCTTGCAGCGTAGGCATATGGAGGTGAATGCGGTAATGCCGGCAGTGACGAGATACATGCCTTGGTCCGATCAGGAAATCGCCTGGAGCATTAGGGATCATCCCAAGCTCATGCCGAGCCCTGGTTGGTATGCGTTGGTGCTGGATCCTATGTTCATTGGACCTAGCATCAATGTAAGATTCTCAAAGGTACTGATCGACAACGGCAGTAGCATAAATGTCATGTACGCAGACACAATGCGCAAGTTGGGTATCTCGGAGAACATGCTCCAGGCCACGAGGACAACTTTCCATGGCATTGTGCCTGGTATTTCTTGCGAGCCCATAGGCAAGGTCCGGGTCAATGTCTTGTTCGGCACAAGGGACAATTGCTGAACTGAAAATCTGGAGTTCGAAGTGGTGAACTTAGAAAGCGCGTATCATGCATTGCTCGGAAGGCCAGCGCTGAACAAGTTCATGGCAAGTTGTCATATTAGCTACTTGAAGATGAAATTGCCCGGACCAAAGGGAGTCATTACCATTGCCAGGGACTTCCGATGTTCGATGGAGTGTGCGTCGGCCAGATCAAACTTAGCCGAGTCACTTGTGATCACGCAGGAAAAGAGAAAAATTCAAGAGGTGGCGGCATTGGCTCAGTCCGCGCAGTAGTATATGCCGGCGTTGAGTAACCCGCATGGAACTGTCTCCTTCCAGGCCACGAAAGATACCAAGAAGGTTCCCGTTGATGACATGTTCCCAGAGCGCACCGTAACAATTGGTGCCGGGCTAAGCGATAAATAGGAAAGCGAGCTCGTCAGCTTCCTCCGTGAGAATCCGGACATTTTTGCTTGGTCCACATAGGACTTGCAAGGTGTTCCGAGGGAGTTGGCCGAGCACTCTTTGAATGTGAGACTCGGAGCCAAGCCGGTGAAGCAACCTCTCCGCCGCTTCGCCGAAGATCGGAGAAAAGTCATTGGAGATGAGATAGCTCGGTTGCTAGCTGCAGGATTTATCATGGAAGTCCTTTACCCGGATTGGCTGTCTAATCCGGTGCTGGTGGAAAAGAAGAAGGATGAACCGAACGTGGCAGTGGTTTGGCGTATGTGTATCGATTACACGAACCTGAACAAGGCGTGTC
The DNA here is from genome assembly GCA_910589775.1 of Avena eriantha. Lineage (NCBI taxonomy): Eukaryota > Viridiplantae > Streptophyta > Magnoliopsida > Poales > Poaceae > Avena > Avena eriantha. The sequence continues at coordinate 95,749,761 of OU342744.1, forward strand.
CAAAAGACCCATTTCCGCTGCCAAGAATAGATTAGGGCATAGACTCAACTGCTGGATGCAAACTGTTGTCATTCATTGATGCTTATTCTGGCTTCCACCAGATACCTCTGAATCTGGATGATCAAATAAAGACTGCGTTTATTACCCCGTATGGAGCTTATTGCTATCGCACCATGCCGTTTGGTTTACGTAATGCAGGGGCAACGTACCAGAGGTGTATGCAAAAATGTTTGCACGACCAAATAGGTCAAAATGTACAGGTGTACGTGGATGATGTGGTTATCAAGACCAAGGAAAGCAAAACGCTCCTTGACGATATCAGGGAAACGTTTGCGAACCTAAGAAGGTTCCGAATGAAACTTAACCCGGAAAAATGCACCTTCGGTGTCCCGGCTGGAAAATTGCTCGGTTTTCTTGTCTCCAGCCGAGGTATCGAGGTTAATCCAACTAAAATCCGGGCCATCGAGCGAATGGAACTGCCGAAGTGTCTTAACGATGTCCAGAAGTTCACAGGTTGCTTGGCCTCGTTAAGTCGGTTGTATGTCGGTTGGGAGAAAAGGCTTTGCCTCTTTACCAACTCATGAAAAAGTCGGATAAGTTCATTTGGACACCGCAGGCCCATGAAGCCTTTGCCCACCTAAAGAAAATGTTAGCCACGGCACCAGTGCTAGCCTCGCCACTATCAAAGGAGCCAATGTTACTCTATATAGCCACAACCAACCGAGTTGTAAGTGCAGCGATAGTGGTGGAGCGCGACGAGGAAGGTAAGTTGGTGCAAAGGCCGGTGTATTATTTGAGCGAAGTGTTGTCAACCTCAAAGCAGAACTACCCACATTATCAGAAAGTGGCTTATGGCGTGTACATGGCCGCCAAGAAACTGAAGCACTACTTTGAGGAGCATCCCATCCGGGTCATATGTGAGGCCCCCATATCCAAGATAATGAGTAACAAGGATGCAAGCGGCAGAATTGCAAAATGGGCAATCGAGCTAGCTCCTTATGCTCCGCAATATGACCGGAGAGAAGCCATCAAGTCTCAGGCTGTGGCGGACTTTTTCATGGACTGGGCCGAGGTACAGTACGAACCACCGCTTCCTGATCCGAACTATTGGCGAATGCACTTTGACGGATCAAAAACCAAAACCGGGCTAGGTGCCGGAGTTGTGCTCACGTCGCCAAAGAAAGACCAGTTGAAATATGTGCTGCAGATCCACTTCACCGCATCAAACAATGTCGCTGAGTATGAAGCACTTGTGCATGGGCTCAAGGTAGCAAAAGAAATTGGTATACGTCGGATCATATGCTTTGGCGACTCGGATTTGGTGGTGCAGCAAGTGTCCGGAGTTTGGGACGCCCTTGATCCAAACATGGCACTATACAGATTTCATGTGCAGAAGATTTCTGGTTACTTTGAGGGATGCGAATTTCATCATGTACCCCAGGTGGAAAATGAGGCTGCCGACATGCTGTCGAAGCTCGGGTTAACCAGACAAGCAATTCCACCGGGTGTAGCATTAGAGCACCTCAAGAAACCATCCATCAGGCCATCCCTAGAATCCGAGTCAATCTATGTCCCGGAGGACACAGAATCCGGAGCTGTGCCCATGGACATTGACACGGGAAGTGGTGCGCAAAACCCAGGGACTGCCTCGCCAAACTCGGGGACTGCTTCGCAAGACCCGGGGACTGCCTCGCAAGATCCGGTTGAAGTTATGCCAGTGGATCAGATGGAAATAGACGAGGCGTGTTCCCTGTGCGGCCAATACTAGCTTGGGCACTGTCTTTATATCAATTCCTAAAGTATGGAACGTTACACATTGAGGAGGTGCTATCCAGGCAAACACAGAGGAGGGCAAAGGCCTACACGATCATCAATTCCGACTTATACAAAAGAAGTGTGACCAATGTCCTCCAGCGGTGTGTTGACCCGGAATAAGGGCTTGAAATCATCCGAGATATACATCAGGGGGAATGCGGGCATCACGCCTCATCCCGTGCCTTGGTAGCAAAAGCTTTCCGACACGGATTCTACTGGCCAAATGCCTTAGAGCAAGCAGAAGATCTGGTGAGAAAATGTAATGGTTGTCAGAGGTACGCTACCAAGACACATATGCCAATGTCGGAACTCAATACCATCCCAATCACTTGGCCATTTGCCGTATGGTGCTTGGATATGGTTGGCCCGTTCAAACCAGCAAGGGGAAATATGACCCACATTCTGGTAATGGTGGACAAGTTTACAAAGTGGATTGAGGTGAAGCCTATAAGAAAATGTGATGGAGCTACGGCCGCCACGTTTCTCAAAGATGTCATCTTGATGTACGGTTATCCATACAGTATCATAACTGATAATGGCACAAATTTTGTGGAAGGAGCATTCGCTCGTTTCTGCCGGGATAAGAGGATCCGGCTGGACGTAGCTTCGGTAGCCCACCCCGCATCAAACGGGCAAGTGGAAAGATCCAACGGATTAGTATTATCCGGGATAAAACCCCGGCTCATTGAGCCGCTGCAAAGATCAGCGGGGTGTTGGATAGAGGAACAGCCAGCGGTACTGTGGAGTTTAAGAACAACTCCGAATCGATCAACAGGCTATACGCCGTTTTTTCTGGTATATGGGGCAGAAGCTGTATTACCAGCCGACATAGAGCATGATTCGCCTAGGGTCACCCAATACACAGAAGCTGAAGTGCAAGAAGCCCGGCAAAATGATGTTGATCTGCTGGAAGAAGTGAGAGAACTGGCATTGTCCAGATCCGCCATATATCAGCAAAATCTCCGACGCTATCATAGCCGGAAAGTGTGCCCCCGAGTCTTTCGGGAAGGTGACCTGGTGCTCCGGTTGGTACAACGTACTACTGGAATGCATAAATTATCCCCCCCATGGGAAGGGCCGTTCATCGTGAGGAAAGCATTGCACAATGATTCTTACTATCTTATAGATGCAAAGCCACAGGAAAAGAACAAGGCGGACAGGTCCGGAGAGGAATCCAAGCGACCATGGAACATAGCTCTACTTCGGCCTTTCTACACCTAGCAAAGAAGTGAATGTATCCGGGTTATCTCATATGTCGGTATGTATGTCGGCAATGAGCTTATCAATGAAATGTTGGCACCTCGAGCAGTAACTCGGGGACTGCCTTAACAATGTTTGTTATTTTGTATGCATCAGCTGGAGTAAGTTATTCTACTTAGCTCGGATTAGTAGTGTGTGAGCACCAAAAACCCAACTCTTCGACTTGCTGCTGTCCAACAAGAATTGGCTTCATGGCAAGCAAGAGAACAAGTTTGGATTGCGTAGCACATGAAAAATGACTAAGGAAAAGAATTTATTCGAGCTGACGTTTTTGTTTCGGACTAGCCCCGTATTTATTTTCAAGTTATTATGCAGTTTTATTTTGGTGCTAAATCTAAAAGTTTCCCAGTACTGTTAAGACAATTTTTGAAGCTTGGATGCGTAAGTTGTAGAACCGAATCAAGGTAGACATGATCCGAGCCAAAAGATTGAACGGACAAGAAAAAGAAACTCTGGGACTACGCCCAAGTTAATCCGGCATAAGTACTCAGTAGCAAAATATCACATGTGTTTGGAATAAAATTCCACCCGGCATACCGGGGATGTCATGAATTTTCAAGTATTTTTACTTAGGGGGCAGCAGGAGGAAGTTCGGCATCATCGTCGCCCTCTTCGATATCCGAGGCAGTGTCCTCCTCGTCTTCACCCGAGTCATCTTCAATGTTCTCAACTTCCTCTTCACCTGCGGCTTCCAGGAAGCTCGGACCCTCAGTCCATTCATGAATGGGGGCATATTCGATGAGGCTGTGGGCGCAAGCCTGGCGCCGAGCTACCCACTCCGGGTCATCAGTCCATTTGGATCCGGTGCGCAGGCATGTGAGGAGGCTGAGATCTATCTTTTCATACCACGTCAAAATGTGGTGAAGGACGGTATCGGCTGCAGTACGTCCAGCGGATTCTCGCCAGAGGTCGAGCTGGGTCTCGATCTCCGAAAGCCTTTCAGCGAGCTGTGCGACTCTTTCCGGAGCATCATCGGCGGGCCAGAAGGCGTTGAAGATCCGGACTGAAACATCGAGGAGGTCCCTGCCGTAGTTCTTGATGATTTCCACGCGAGATGACAGGCTGACCAACAGGTCCTCCATGTCAAAGGGAATGCTCTCACCCTCACGAGCGACCGGAGTACCCCTTTCTCGGCGGAAATTGGTGACAACAGCACTTGCAATGGCAGTACCTTCTGGAAAGTGGCCTGGGAAACAAGGCAAAGGACAAAGTTGAGAAAACAAGGCATATGAAGCAACCCAAAGAAATAAGGCAGATAAAGGAAAAGAAATTACGTGAGATGTGACTGTGAATCCGGGTCAATTCCTTGTGCAAGCTTCACGCCTCTTCCGAAGTTGCTCGAGCTCAGCATTTGCCGACAGAAGTTTGACCTCGGCTTCCTGAAGAAGTTCACGGTCCTTAACATTTTGGAGTTTGAGGCGCTCGCGTTCTTCGGTGTAGTCCTAGCCAGCCTTTTTCAACTCGGTTTGGTGCTGCGCCTTCATCTTAGCCATTTCAGCTTTGAGCTTGGCTATCTCGTCATCTTTGGTCAGGAGGAGGGCAAGCTCGTCATCCTTCTTCTTTAGTTCGGCTTGGTGCTGCCCTGCTTGTTCGAGAAAATGCAGCATCACGTTAGGCACATGCACACTTTCTTCAAGAAATGCTGAAATCGTGTGTTGGCCCGGCAGAGCCGAGGTATGAATGTTTGCCGAGCCAAGGAGGAAAGCCGATGGAAATCACGGTAAAGACAGACAAGGAGGATGTACCCTTGATCTGCTCCAAGTTCTTCCGCATTATCTTGTTTTCAGCTTCCACCCTAGCTGCGGAAACCAAACAATCAGATCAGTTCGGCAAAGGAAGTGGAAGGGAAATGAAGAAGCGTTAAAGAAAGAAATTTACCCCTTTTCTCGTACTCCGCGATGAGTGCAGCCTGTTTAGTGCAAAGTTTTTTGTGCGTATCCAACAAGCGCTGGAATTCAGCACTTCGGCGGTTGGTGGTCACCTAAAAGAGATACAGAAACTTAAGTCAGCCTAGTGCATGTTCGAAGTGTACTAAAATCTGGGCCAAGTGGAACTTAACCCGGCTCTAGGTGTGTGCATGTTCCAAGTGTACTAAAATCCGGGCCAAGTGGAACTTAACCCGGCTCTAGGTGTGTGCATGTTCGAAGTGTACTAAATTCCGGGCCAGTGGAACTTAACCTGGCTCTAGGTGTGTGCATGTTCGAAGTGTACTAAAATCCGGGCCAAGTGGAACTTAACCCGGCTCTAGGTGTGTGCATGTTCGAAGTGTACTAAAATCCGGGCCAAGTGGAACTTAACCCGGCTCTAGGTGTGTGCATGTTCGAAGTGTACTAAAATCCGGGCCAAGTAGAACTTAACCCGGCTCTAGGTGTGTGCATGTTCGAAGCGTACTAAAATCCGGGCCAAGTGGAACTTAACCCGGCTCTAGGTGTGTGCATATTTGAAGTTATCATGGAGCTACGTTAATTCTATAAAAGAGCATCCGGCCGAGTAACAACTTACTCCCCCGGAGGCTCGGGGACTAATGGTTATTATCTACAATTTGCAAAGGAGAAACGACGTACCTCCATCATTCGTCCAGCAAGGTTAATGGCCTTTGCGACGGTGTTCATCTGAGCGGAAAACTCGGCAGGACCGAACTTTTCCGGGAGATCAGATTCATGGACCACCTCGGCCTTATTCCAGTTCATGACAAACTCCATCAGGCTCGGAGGATACCGTTCTCCCGTGGGCATATGGGGCGTCACCAAGCCCGTTGCATGTGCTTCCTTCCTCTCCACCAAGGCAAGGGCGGGGCTGGTGTGCAGAACCAACTGCTGGGCTTCGGTTGGCTCGGCAGGCGCGTCCTTTGCCGCTGATGTCTTCTTGGGGAGCATTGACTCAAGGGTGCGTTGCCCAGGCTCGGCAGCACTGGGCTTGGCAGCGTCTTGAATCTTCTTGCCCTTGGCTTGCTGGGAAGAAGAAGCCGTAGCAGCGGTTTTTCCCTGCTGAGGTTGAGAGGACTCGGAAGATGCAGAGGAACTGGGCGCTGGTACTCTCGTTGCTGGACTTGGTGCCGGCGCTGATGTTTTCTCAGCCGGAGTGGGTGCTGATGCCGGAGGTGAAGATGGTGCTGATTTGGCTGCTGATACTGGAACGGATGCTGAAGTCGAGGTCGCCTTAGTGGCTGCTGGTTGTGGCGTTGCCGAGGTGGTGGGTGCCGTTGCTCCGGCTGAGCCGGTTCCCCCCGCTCCAGGATGACCCGGAGCGGCCGCAGAGCTCTCCGGAATAGGGCTCAGCGGACGTGACTCGTCGTTACGACGGGGTGAAGGGCTAGGCCGGAGAGGCGAAGAGATACTGGATCCACTTTGAGGGACCTCCACCAGAGCCCTGTGAAATCAAGTAACGTCAGAAGAAAAATTACGACGAAGTAAGGAAGAACGAGTTACAGAAGAAAGAACGACTTACGCATCCGAGGTTTCGGCTGCTCTCGGTTTCCGAGCCCTTCGCGCTGGGGCCTTCTTTCGCCTTTTAATGGGCTGGGAAGGTCCGGAGGAAGAGCTTGAGGATGCCCCGCGCTTTTTCTTCAGCGCCACCGGAACTGGCTCGTCCGTAGCGAGGGGAGGATCCTCGTGGATATGATCACCGGGGTGAGCTGATGGCGGAAAAGCAAAAGAAAGGGGGACAGCCTCAAAGGGTTCAATTATCTCGATATCCGAGTAATCTTCATCATCGGGCCAATCTCTAGCAGAAGAGAAGTTACCCGTGGGTCGTTTCGTGGCGTCGGTCATGGGGAGAAACATCTCTTGGTCCGGCTCCTCCTCGTCCGAAGTCACCCGGTCCGGTGCCCACTTAAGGGTCGGATCGGTGCCGTCCTCGAGCGTCTGCTGAAGGAATAGCTGAGGAAAAGAGTAAACAAACGAGTCAAAAATGCAACAATAACAGACACATGATTAGTCCGGGGTAAGTTTGCAGCATGAAACTTACCGCATGAGGAAGCCGGTCACGGCAGAGATGCTCAATCCCCCAAGTCCAGTCAGAGGAGAAGTCCTTGTGAGTGGTGAAGAGAGCCTTAACCCGGCGAAAGATCTCCGTGTTGTTCAGTTCGAAAGATGAAGTCCGGTTGGGATAGCGACCGTAGCTCATATGGCACACCTTGTAGGTGCGCTTCTGGAGAGGGGAGATTCGGTTGCGCACGAAAGTGATCATTGCATCCTCGTTGCGCAACCCTAGCTCCTTCAGCTCCGCGAACCTTTTGTTCACTTAGTTGGCCAGCGCCGTAGGTTTCCTCGGAACGGCGTCCCACAGATCCGGGTTCGTCGGACCTGGTGTATAGGGGAGCAACCGGATCAAATCTTCAGTGCCCGTGTTCCGGACGTAAAAGAACGTCCGGGCCCACCCTTTGCAGGATTCTAGCCCTGTGACCCGGGGGAAAATAGAGAACCTCCGGGGTGAGATGGAGGCCGCTCCGAACTGAGTGAGCCGCTTGTCCTCCGGATCAGTGTGAATGTCGGGAATAACGTTGCGACGAAGGGTGAAAAACCGGATCCACAGCTCCTTCATGGGCCATAATCCGGCGTAGCCTTCGATCGTAGAAGCAAAGGCAGAGAGAGAAGTAATGGCATTGGTTGGAAGATGATGCGGCTGGAGATGATAGGTACTGAGCCAATCGTGGAAGAAATCGCTCACCGGCAGTCCGAAGCCCCATTGAAAGTGAGACAGGAACACAACGAACTCCTCGGGATTGGGTGAAGGAGCTAGCTCGGCGGAGGCGAGGCGAGCGGTGACACCGGCGGGGATGCGTCTGGCCCGGTAGAGCCAGTCCAGATCGTCCTGGCAGACCTAGGAGCCGGCCCACGCGCCGCGGTCCGCAGCAGCGATGTCCTCCTCCATCTCTTGTTCAGCAATGGCGAGTTCTTTTTCCGCCATCTGCTCCTGGATTGACGAGGACCCGTAGCGGGAGATTTGCGTCGCAGTGACGATGACGCAGAGGCGCAACGGAGAAGTGCGGCGGCGACGCTGCTTTTTGGCAGTGCTGGCGGCGGCGCGGTCGCGAGGAAGACGAAGAGGAATAGCAGCGGGCAGAGGGGTGCGGAGGGGAAAAAATCCTAAGGGACGCACCCCTCCGCTATTTAACCACTCCCATCAGGGGTGAGTGGGATCGCACCCTGTGGACCGGCCGCACGCTGTGGCCGTGTATTATCCGTTCGGACCAATCAGTAAGGAGCCACACGGAAGGCCACAGGGCGGAGAGAGTCCTGTGACGTGACGCAGTGATGCGGTAAACGAGGAGGCAGGCGTGACGTGACCCGCGCACAGTGATAACTGACAATTACTGCGGCGGTTACTGTACCATCCCTTAAAATAAGACGACATAATGATTACCCTTCACATGGGCTAGCGTACGAGAGAAGGAAGTAAGACCCGGATGGAACTATGGTAACCCGGCCGACAAGTGAAAACTTGCAATGTGCAAAAGGAACGTAAATCCAAGGTCTCCGAGGTATAGAGGTAACCCGGCCGGCAAGTGAAAACTTGCAATGTGCAAAGGGAACATAAATCCAAGCTGTCCGAGGTACAGAGGTAACTCGGCGACAATGATAGGGGCGCAAAAAGGAACCTGGTGTGGCCTTAGCGGCCAAGGCGGCTAAGACCGCACCAGCTTCGGGGACTAATGTTGGGGGGATACCCCCAGGTAGGGTCACGCCGGGTTATAAAGGCCGAGTTAGCCGAGGTTCGGCAAGGCCAAAGCAGATGCTGGCCGGGTCACCTCAAGGCAGGCCGAATCATGGGGTAATCCGGACCTGGGGGCATTCGCCTAACTAGGCCTCATCCGACTTAAGCGGTAAGTCGGAAGTGTATGTATTACCTGTATGCAGGAAAGGGTGTGGCCGGATGAACCATCATCCGGGTCGGAGCAAGCTTCTAGGAGAAGGAAGGAATCTCGCTGGTCAAAAGGAGCCCCGGTACGCACTGCCTAAGTGAAGCGAGCAAGGACAGGACCACCGGGGCGTGGCCGACAAGCGTGACGACGCCCGTGTCAACTGACGAGGGCGCCGCAGTGGCTCACGTAGCTAAAGCATGAGTGACGCGGGGAAAAAGCACCCCGGTCGGCTTACCACTTTGGGAGGAGGAATATTCTTAGGAATATGCCTCCACGTATGCCCTAGGCAGAAACCGAGCCTCCCCTATAAAAGGGGGGGCTAGGGTCTATAGAAGGGGTTGGCTGTTTGGTCTCTTTACGATTCTGTTGAGGTCTAGGGTTTCAGGTGAAATCTGTGGGTGAGAGTAAGAGAGTTCCTTCTTCCTCCTCTCGCCAATACAGCTCTAGGAGCACTTGTAACCTTGGAAGTAAATCAATATAAGCACTTGTGTGGAGAATCACTTCACTATCCCTCCCTGGATTCCCCTAGCGTGTATTAGTCCCCACCTTTAGCCTATACATGGCATCTACCGTGACACCACCACGACAGGAATTGAGCTTTTTGAGGGAAGTGCTATAGTAGATAGTGTCTTAATGGAAGTTTTATTGGTGTTGGAACTGCACCTAAAGACTTATTATCTTGAGTGCACTAATGTTGCTAATAAAGATTGTGTGAAGTTTTGTATGAAGGAAAAATTTCAGGTGTATGGAAGGAATGAGTAATGACATGAAGGATGGACTAAATCTCAAGCTTGGGGATGCCACGCGTGTCACCCCTATCCAAGAAGTACAAGCGTCAATGCTTGGGGATGCCCAAGGCATCCCCTTCTTCATCAATAAAAATCCCAGGTTTCTTCCAAACACTTCATTTTTATTGTTTCATGCACAGTTGTGTTGTTTTTGGAGCGTCTTTGTTTTTGTTTTTGGTTTTTTGTTTGCTTGGTTTTATTAGGTTTCTTGAATAAATTGGTTGGACCCCCTCTTTCATACATTGGTTTTCAAGTAGTTTGGTTTGGTTTGGAAAAGAGTAGGAAAGTTCATGCTTAAGTGGTAAAGAGAGCTTGTTTTTGACTATGGCCTATGCTTTGTCATGCCATGCTTGATATTGTTTTGGCTTTATGCTTAGTATTCTTTGCTGTAGCATGACATGGTATAAACAATTGAGATTGCTTAATGTGCCTTGGAAGAATCATGCGTTGTTTTAGCATATTAAAGAATAGTATTGTGGTATTCTCCTTTAATGCGTTATTTGGGTTGACTTGGCACATGCTCACACCATGGTATGACTATCCCAAGTCACCACAGCCTTTATGATCCTTTAGTTTTTAACTTGTAGTATCACTTTATGCTTTGATTAATGATGTTTTGTCACTCTGCATGATTATGTCCATTATTGCTCTCTTAGTTGGTCGCTCCCAGTCTTTTGCTAGCCTCCATAACCAAGTATGAGTTATACTCATGCATCCAACTCCTAAAACCAAGTTATTACAAAGAGTCCACCATACCTACCTATTAGCATATGCTATTCCAAGTATATTCATGTTTTTGTTTACCTTCCGAATTAAACTTGTTATGAGAAAACTAGTGATTAAAGCTCTCACGAACTTGATGGCACACTTTACTTATCTTGCCCTTAATAAACTTGAACCATTGTATCGTCTATGTTGTATATGATTGCACTTATTTGTTGGGGATTAGCAGAACCAGGCTGTCATGGGGAACGCTTTCAACATTGCACTGGTACTTTGTACCTAGTTGATATCATGCTCTTTTGTCTATGGATGTCGTCGGTGTGAAATGAAAGGGGAGCTTGTAAGTCCATGGAGTTATGTATGTGTGTTAGAGAAACGCCTGGGCCGCTGGTCTAATCCATGCTGACATGGTGGAAACCTGCAGCGTAACCATAATGATCTGTCTATGAAGCATTCTTCTTATAAAAAAGAAAAGAGTCCGATATTGAGAAAAAGGAGAAAAAGAAAAGAGAAAAAAAGAGATATATGAAAAGAGGAAAGAGAGAAAAAAGAACCATATTCCCATGGTAAATAAGAAGATTGTTGAGATCCTCACTGTCAGCTTGCCTTGTCATTTTGATATGGGGATTCCTCCGTATCATCGGGCAAGATGTACCCCGTTGGCGGTTCTCTATGATACACATGTACTTACGATGACAAGAACTTACCGGTGACTAAACTTGAGTAGCATGAGGAGCGACCCTCGTATTCAAGGGACATGAGATTTCCAACTTATACTTTGTCAAGCATATACACCATAGTTTTTTCACTTTAACCTTAATCACTTCAAGATACTTATGATAGGGGCAATGAGAGCTGAAAGCTATTAAGTACCATAATTTTTGGAAGCTCTTTATGAAACTTGAATACCTACTTCCTTCTATGAAGGCCTTTCTTCCACTTATATATTGAGTCTCCACCTTCTATCTTTATGCACTTACTTTGAGAGCATAGTGGCCATTCTTAGTTCTATGTGCATTGTCCCAAGACTTGTTGATTGATACATACCTTGATATTGCTTGTTTTAAACTATTTGTATCTAGTCACTCTTACGAACTTTGAAGGTGTCCTATGCATTTATGTTTGCTACTCTATGAGGGAGAAGCTGAATGCCACTATGCTATGTTTTCTTTATGTGAAACAAACAAACGTCTTGCAAAGCATTGTTATTCATGAATCTTTTGTTTGTGCCTTTTCATGTTGCAACATAGTTTCTTTGTCTTATTGCTAGAACTTTGTCTTTCATGTTATGATTGAAGTACTATGATCCCAGCTTTGAATGTTTTACAAATACTTTGATCAAGTTTATGATGGTGCATGTCACCTTAAAAATTATTCTTTCTTTTTATCACTTACCTACTCGAGGACGAGCAGGAGTTAAGCTTGGGGATGTTGATACATTGCAAATGTATCTATAATTTTTGATGTTCCATGCTTGGTTTTATCTACTTTCTTATGTTTTGTCCACACTTTGGAGTACTTTTCATATGATTTCTTGGACTAACCTATTAACAAGAGCCATAGTGCCAGTTGCCTGTTTTCTGCTGTTTTTGTTTCCAGGAAAGTCAGAAAATGAATATTCTCGGAATTGGACGGGACAAAAGCCAAAATTCCTATTTTCCCGGAAGACTCACGGAGCCAGAAGGAGAGTTGGAGAGGGGCCACAGGGTGGCCACACCCCCCAGGCGCGGGTACCCTAGGCCGCGCCAGGGCATGGTGTGGGCCCCCTGGTGGCCACCGACCTTGCCTTCTTCGCCTATATATTCCTCCCGATGCAAAAACCCTAAAAAGTCAATCAGAAATCCACGAAAAGTTCCGCAGCACCGCCGCCACCGAAGGGGAGATTCCGGGGATAGAAAGTCTCTGTTCCGGCACCCTGCCAGGACGAGGAAGTGCCCCCGGAGACATCTCCACCACCATCTCCATCACCATTGCTGATTCCCATGACGAGGAGGGAGTAGTTCTCTCTCGAGGCTAAGGGTTCTACCGGTAGCTATGTGTTCATCTCTCTCTCTCTATGCATGATCATATTGTGATCATGAGTTTGTAATCTATAGATCTACCTTGCTACTCAAGTGCTTTAATAGATCTCTGCTCTCCCCATGTGTGTGAAAGTGACAGCGTGCACACCATGGTGGCACTTAGGCTAGAGATTACAATTACTTGTTATGAGTTATATTTGGAGTTGGATGTCTTTATGAAATTGTGGTGTTTGTTTGAACCATCTAGTGCTCAAGGTGACAGTGTGGGGTTTTCTAGATGGGAAAGATGAACTTTGGGGTGTGTTGTTATAGCCCTACCAACGATTAGAGTGTCCAACCGAAGAGTAGTTAAGACTAGTATCATAAAGAGAAGATATTTATATGAGAGTGTTCACTAGTGAAAGTATGATCCCTAGGCCTTGTTTCTAAGCATTGAAACACCATTTGCTATTACATCTGTTACATGTTTGCTTGCTTCTATCTTTATTTCAGTTTGCTTTTAGTCTCTTCCATGCCATCAAGCTATTTTCTATCACCGTTACCACTTATAATTATCTATACCACTTGTATTTCACTATCTCTTCGCCGAACTAGTGCACCTATACACATGAAAAGTGTATTGGGTGTGTTGGGGACACAAGAGACTTCTTGTATCTTGATTGCAGGATTGCTTGAGAGGGGATAACTTTGACCACTTCCTCCCTGAGTTCGATAAACCTTGGGTGATCCACTTAAGGGAAAACTTGCTGCTGTTCTACAAACCTCTACACTTGGAGGCCCAACAACTGTCTACAAGAATAGAAGTGCGTAGACATCACTCTCATAGAGCTTACAACCATATCGAAAGATTGTATCAGATTATTTGCCAAATGAAATCATAAGTAAATAACAATAAAGAGGAGCTCAGATGGATTCTGCAAAGAAACTATCAATCTCAGCTGCTATCTCCAGCTCGCTGAGCTTCTCTTCATTGGCTAGCGTCACCGAGGCAGCGGTAATGTCCAGCTGGGGCACGGGAGGGGCGCGACGTGCTCAACCTCCATGGGCACAATGGCGTTCGTGGGAACCACGAAGGTGCTGCCACATGTGCTACGTCAGGTGCCACTACGGGCACGACGTTGTGCATGGGCACTGCACCGGGCGCCAGTGATGTCTACACCTAGACGAGGTGCATCTCACGTGCCTTTTTGTTGGCCTTGAATGCATCCACGATGTTCTTGGGGGACAAACACTGCCTAGAGAATTGAGTCTTGGAGCCACAGCGGAAGCAGTCCTGGGGCCTTGCCTCCCTCTTGCCTGCCTTGTGTTGCTTGGCCAAGTTGGAGGAGTTGGGGCCCTTCTTGCCTCGCCTCTTTTGGATGGGCTTGCGCACCTTGTAGGCGCCGACATTAGCTTTATGACTTGGGCCCCTTGCGAAGGGTTGCGCGGAGAAGTTTTTTTGAGAAGATTGTCCTGCGCCTCGGCCACTTGGAGAGCATCAATGACCGTTGCATATTCCGTAAATCTTTCATGGCGGTAGTTCTGCGAGGACTGGATGGTGGAAGGGCGTAATTTGGAGAGAGTCTTGTCTATCTTCTATTGATCAGTGGTAGTAGTGCCACAATGCTAAAGAATGGTACAAATCCGGTGTAACGCGGAGTTGTACACCCCCACAGTCTTGAAGTCCGCAAACCTCAGACGAATCCAATCCGCCTCCGCCTATGGCTGAATGGTGTACTTAAGCCTAGAGAACCGCTTGTGGAGGGCGGTCCAAAGGGCAGAAGCACTATGTTTTCCCATGTACTTATTTTTAAGAGTCTCACGCATGTGATGGTGGAGGAAATGCAATGCTTTGACATTATCCTCTGGGGTGGTGGTGCTTGGGGTCGTCTGGGTCCCTGCACTCAGCGCACCCTTGATGCATCGACCCTCGAGGACAATATCCACGTGCGAGGCCCAAGTCCGGTAGTTCAACCCATCCTGGGTCAACTCCGGGAACTCACGGCTCACGATTCCAGTCATCTGCAATTTATGCAAAGTGTGTAAGATTACAACAGATAATCGGTTGCATAAATGCGATAATTGATACAATTATTCAAATATGACGACGTTGCAAAATTTAAATCGAAAAAGGTACATGCTAACTATGGAATACGAAGAATTAAAGGCATAAAAACATTTAATTACTGCAGTAAAATATAGTATAAAGACATGTACAATGAGATGTCATGCTGAGCACGTTCAAAACGTGAAAAATGGCCTTAAAATGTCATATTCGAGGCTACTTTTTTGTCTATACGTGTTGTCCTTTTCTTCTTTCACGCAAATCAGCAGCAGGCCGGCCAAAACCGTGGTGCTTGGGCACCGTGTGGGCTAGCCTACCAGAATCGTCCCTGTCAAGGAAACTAGGGATCGATCCCACGATCCCCACGTTTCTCGTGACTATCTAACAGCAGCAGCGAGCTGCGCCGGCATTGGGCGACGGGGTAGGGCGGCATGGAAGCTCTTGCCGCTTGCGGCGGAGGCGGTGGGCCCGCTGGCAGCCAGCAGGGCCCCAGGGCGGCGGGGGTAGGGCGGCATGTGCACCGGCGGCCAAGGAGCGGCGCGCGCCGGCCTAGAACGCGAGCGGCATGCGGGTGCGCGCGGGCATGCAGAGCCCTGCAGGGGCGGCCGGTTGCGCGCCGGCATGATAGCAGCGAGAAACAGCAGCGAGCGTGGGTGGGCAATGGCCAGCTGTAGCTCGGCAGCGTGCGGCCAGCAGCAGCACGGCCGCTCGGCGCAGCGGCGGCCAACGAGGCTCGCACAACGGCGGCCAGTGGGGCTCACGGCGGCCGGCGGGTGCGTGCGTGCATACGTGGCCAACGAGGCGCAACCATTAGCAGTGCAGAAGTGGCCATCGGGGCCTTTCGGCTCATGAACAACGATCAGAAAAAAGAAAATAATGCATAGATAATATCCAGTCTAAGTAAATCGGCGTGATCTGCACAGCTGGTGCTCGCGGTGGTATGGAGCAGCTAGATCTGTGTGTACTGTCTCTCTAAAGTTTAGCCAACAAATCCCCAGATCCGAGAGTATCGACATTGGTCGGTGACAGCATGTCCGCTCAACTCTCGGGGAGAAATCCACATAGTAGATGGGATCTAAATTACGAGTTAAACGCAAAAATTGGAAGGAAATTGAACAACAAATCCATTTTTGCGATCAATTTCAGATTACCTTCAACGAAAGCTTGCGTGATGCAGGCTCGATGGTGGCTTCACAGAGGCTCAACGGAGAGATACATGCTGATAACGTGTTTTGCAACCCCTGTCGACTGGCCGGTTCCGAGGCTGCTCCACAAAGAGGAAGGAGACTAGAGTCGAAGGCACATAAGAATCACACAAGAAATTGACATAGGGAATAAGGAGGAGCTTTTTATTAATCTCTCTGAAAACTGTACGTACAATGATTGCTCCTCTATTTATAGACTTTGGGGATAACAATACCCACATGGACTAACCTAGCCTGGTAGAGGACTCACCGAATGGGACCCTACAAGCCTAGTTTCCCAACAGAGACAACCCTCTTAGAAAGGAGCTGAAAGATAAAAAAATACATGAGTAACCACACCTCCAAGAAGCCCCACTAGACTACAGACTAGAGGTGACCCCAAGCCTCCTCAAAAAAACAGCATTGCATCACACACACACAAAGTTGTCGCCGGAGAGGACCGCATGCCATCACGCTCTAGGCCATGGATCATGGATCCTCTTAGTATACATAGGACCGAGAACCATGATAGCTAAGTCATCTCTATAAGAGAGAAGGCCATGAAGACCGCCCCATGATACATTGCAAATGTATCTATAATTTTTGATTCTCCATGCTTGGTTTTATCCACTTTCTCATGTTTTGTGCACACTTTGGAGTACTTTTCATATGATTTCTTGGACTAACCTATTAACAAGAGCCATAGTGCCAGCTGCTTGTCAGAAAATGAATATTCTCGGAATTGGACGGGACAAAAGCCAAAGTGCCTATTTTTCCAGAAGACTCACGGAGCCAGAATACGAGACGGAGGCCCGGCCACACCCCCTAGGAGCGGGCTAGGCCTGGCCGCGCCAGGGCCTGGTTTGGTGGCCCTAGGCACCCCCTCGGTCTCCCTCTTCGCCTATAAGAAGCCTTCTGACCTAAAAACTTCATAGGGTTCGACGTTTTTCCACGAAAAGTTCCACTGCACCGCTGCCACCGAAGGGGAGATTCGAGGGACAGAAAGTCTCTGTTCCGGCACCCTGCCGGGACGGGGAAGTGCCCTTGGAGCCATCTCCATCGATCTCCACCATCATCTTCATCGACCATCCATGTTTCCCCCATCTATGAGTGAGTAATCCCCCGCTCTAGGCTATGGGGATGGTAGGGATTGGATTAGATCGTTCATGTAATGTCATCAAATTGTTAGGGCATGGTGCCTAGTATCTTTTATTAGTGCTTTATGACTTTGTTGCGACTTGTTGTGCTTAATGCTTGTCACTAGGATCCGAGTGCCATGATTTCAGATCTGAACTTATTATTGATTCATTATGATAGTATTGTTTCTGGTCTTATCTACAAGTTGTATACACACGTTGTTGTCCGGAACCTATGGCCCCGAAGTGACAGAAATCGGGATAACCGGAAGGGAAAGGCTTTGATGTGAGGATCACATGTGTTCAGGGAGTGTTAATGCTTTGCTCCGGTGCTCTATTAAAAGGAGCACCTTAATTGCCAGTAGTTCCCTAGAGGCCCCGTTGCAAACGGGCTGGCAGGACAAAATATGTTGTGCAAGTTCTCATTGCGAGCACGCATGACTATATATGGAACACATGCCTAGGATTGTCTAGTACTTGGATGCTTTATCTTATTTATCTGTAATTGCCCTATGTTCTGATTGCTATGTGAATTGTCTTGTCCATGCAACGCCCGTCCATCCATCCCTATGCCTACCGCACTCGAATCCCACTATTTACTGCTTTTGTTACTATTGTCGTTGCTTTACTACTGTTGTTACTTTACTATTCCTACTGCAAAACTGTTGCTACTGATAAACTGCTGTGAGCAAGATTATTTCCAGGTGCAGCTGAATTGACAACTTAGTTGTTTAGGCTGACAAATATTCTTTGGCTCCCCTTGTGTCGAATCAATAAATTGGGTTTCACTTCCCTCGAAAATACTGCGATACATCCCCTATACTTGTGGCTCATCAAGATTATTTTCTTGCGCCGTTGCCGGGGAGTATAGCTTTATTTATCAAGTTCACTTGGAATCACTATTGTTCAAGCTAAGTTTATCTCTCTACTTGTTTGCTTGTTTCTTTATCAAAATTACAAAAAAAATTAGTTCCTACTCTAGTTGTTATTTTCGTTGGTCTGTTATTGTCTTGCTTTATCATGCATGTTGGCAATGGTTGGTTTCTTTGAAACTGAAGCTTATTGGCAAGGTGAGTTCACGGAAGATGAAAAATATTATTATAAGGAACACCACTTGTCACAAAAAGGGAAACACTTATGGGGACAAATTGATAGATTGTATACCATTGCTAGAAACGTGTGCTCTACTTATAATGTTACTTATTGCTGTGATGAGTCTCATTGCAGAAAGAGGTATAAACACCTCCCTTTTCAACGTGAGTATAATGATAATGATACCATATCTTCCTATGCTAAAGGAATTTATGACTTTTGTGATGTGGAACAAATTGAATAATTTATTGCTTGGAAGGGTGCTTTTGAACTTGCTAATTTGCTTGAGAATATTGATGATTCACCTTATAAGTATGAGGTTTATGGTATACTTAAATTTTGCTTTGATAATTACAAGGATGAAAATGGCCCTATTCTTGAGTATTTTAATAGATGTTTTCCACAAATGGAAGAGACTAATGCCTTGCAGGACCCTATGAAAGAAGAAATTGATGAACCTGAAATCTCATTAGATGAAAAAGAGGAGGAGAGTGATGAACAAAAGGAGGAAGAATGGATTAGCTACCCATGCCTACCTTCTAATGAGAGTAACTCTTTATCCCTTACATTATTTGATTGTCCTCCATGCTTACTAAAGGAGGACGAATGTTATGTTCCCGAGGTTTCCTTTGAAAATGTTTATGATAAGACTCTAGTGCTTATAGATCATGAAAAGCATGCTTTATGTGATAGTTATATTGTTGAGTTTATTCATGAGGCTACTGAAAATTATTTTGAGAGAGGAAAATATGGTGGTAGGAGTTTTCATGGTATTGAAACACCTCTCTATGTGCTTAAAGTTTTGAAGTTACTCAGGTTTTATCTTCCTATGACTGTCACTTTGTTCTTTGCAAATTTATTTGCTTGCACGATTCCTATGCATAGGAAGCGGGTTAGACTTAAATGTGTTTTGGATTTGCTTCTTGATTCTCTCTTTTACTTCACTTCATATTTCTTATGAGAGCATCCTCTCAAACTTTTATGGCTGAAGATGATAATATGTCTATTATTCTTGGGAGACCTTTTCTAAATACTGCAGGAGCTGTTATTAATTGTAATCAAGGGAAGGTGACCTTCAATATTAATGACAAGGAACACATTGTCTATTTCCTCAAGAAGATTGAAAGGACTTATGGTTTGAATTCAATTGAACATGTTGAGGGCATTCAAGTTGGAGAAATATATTGTCCCATACCAAGAGAAAATTTTGAAACTGTTATGATTGGGACCATTGCTATCAAGGTTGAGGTAACATAATCATTAGTGGAATACAAAGTTTTGTCTCATATGAAATTGTTTTGGTAACAAGACTTGATCAACCTTGTTAACAAAAGGATTTCATTGAACAAAACAATGTTTTCACCGTGATTATCTCCGCTTACTTCTATTCTATCCATTTTAGTTTTTGCTTATGCCTAACTTAAAGGCGTTAAAGAAAAGTACTTGTTGGAACATAACCCAAGAGTTTTAGATGAGTCTTGGAAGATATTACCTCTGTAATAACCGCTCCTTATCCTTTTTATTTGCTTTTTGTGCCAAGGGTAACCTCTAATGAGAGTGAAGTAATGATTGGGAAAGTTGCTGTCCCGAAACAGATTTCTGTGTTTCATCGTAAATATTCCTGAGAGAGATCTGTACGTCGTATTGAGCTGTAATTTTTGTGCTTCTGTCCTAGGTTGTTATCTAACTTTTGTTAGTTCAACACTTTTCGATTCGAGCAACAGAAGGTCTTCGAAAAAAATTGTCTTTACCTGCTGGTCTGTTTTGACAGATTTCTGCCATTTTCTGCATTTGCTTCTTGTTAGTTCCTTCTTGAGTTCCTTTGGGGAATTGAGCTTTTTGAGGGAAGTGCTACACTAGCTAGTGTTCTAATGGAAGTTTATTTGGTGTTATAACTGAACCTTAAGACTTATTTATCTTAAGTGCACTAATGTTGCTAATGAGATTGTGTGAAGTTTTGTATGAAGGAAAATTTCAGGTGTATGGAAGGAATGAGTAATGAGATGAAGGATGGACTAAAGCTCAAGCTTGGGGATGCCATGCGTGTCACCCCAAGAAACATCCAAGAAGTACAAGCATCAAAGCTTGGGGATGCCCAAGGCATCCCCTTCTTCATCAATAAAAATCCCAGGTTTCTTCCAAACGCTTCATTTTTATTGTTTCATGCACACTTGTGTTTTTCTTGGAGCGTCTTCTTTTCCGTTTTTGTTTTGGTTTTGGTTTTCTTAGTTTTCTTAGTTTTCTGAATAAATTGGTTGGACCACCTCTTTCATACATTGGCTTTCAAAAAGTTTGGTTTGGCTTGGAAAAGAGTAGGAAAGTTCATGCTTAAGTGGTAAAGAGAGCTTGTTTTTGACTGTGGCCTATGCTTTGTCATGCCATGCTTGATATTGTTTTGGCTTTATGCTTAGTATTATTTGCTGTAGCATGACTTGTTATAAACAATTGAGATTGCTTAATGTGCCTTGGATGAATCATGCGTTGTTTTAGCATATTAAAGCATAGTATAGTGATATTCTCCTTTGATACTTTATTTGGGTTGACTTGGCACATGCTCACACCATGTTATGACTATCCCAAGTCACCATAAGCCTTTATTATCCTTTAGTTTTCAACTTGTAGTATCACTTTATGCTTTGATCAATGATGTTTTGTCGCTATGCATGATTATGGCCATTACTGCTCTCTCGTTTGTCGCCCCCTTACTATTGCTAGCCTTCACTTCCACTGAGTATGTTTTAGTCAAGTTTCCAACTCCCTAAACCAAACATTTCCAAAGTGTCCACCATACCTACCCATTAGCATCATTTGCTACTTCCGTGCATATTCAATATGCCTTGTTTTCTTCCGAATAAAATGTTTTCTTGTTATGAGAAAGTTAGTTAGTAAAGCTCTCACGAACTTGATGGCACACTTTATTTCCTGCACTTAATAAACCTGAACCATTGTGAACTCTCCATGAAATTTATATGCTTGCAAATTATAGGCTGGGGATTAGCAGAACCGTGCTGTCACGGGGAATGCTTTCAACACTTGTAAATATAAACCCAGTTGATACCTTGCTCTTTTGTTTGCGGATGTCATCGGTGTGAAATAAAAGGGGAGCTTGTAAGTCCATGGAGTTATGTATGTGTGTTAGAGAAACGCCTGGGCCGCTAGTCTAATCCATGCTGACATGGTGGAAACCTGCAGCATAACCATAATGATATCTATGAAGCATTCTTCTTATAAAAAAGAGAAAGATAGCTATTGAGAAAAAGAAAAAAAAGAGATTGATGAAAAGAGGAGAGAGAGAAAAAAGCACCATTTTCCCATGGTAAAAAAGAAGATTGCTGAGATACTCATTGTCTGCTTGCCTTGTCATTTTGATATGGGGATTCTTCCGTATCATCGGGCAAGGGGTACCCCGTTGGCGGTTCTCAATGATATGCACATACTTACGATGGCAAGAACTTACCGGTAACTAAAGTTGAGCAGCATGAGGAGCGACCCTCATACTCAAGGGACTTGGGATTTTCAGTTTATAGTCTGTCAAACATATAACTCAGATTGGACCTCACTTTCACCTTAACCACATTAAAGATGCTGATGATAGGGGCAATGAGAGCTCAAAGCTAATGAGTACCATACTTTCAGCATTTGGAAGCCTTTCAAACTATTCAAAACCTTTTCATTTCCATGTTGAGTCTCCACACATTCTTTGAGCACTTTCTTGAGAGCATAGTGGCCATTCTTAGTTCTATGTGCTTTGTCCCAAGACTTGTTGATTGATGCATACCTTGATATTGCTTGTTTTAAACTATTTGTATCTAGTCACTCTTGTGAACTTTGAAGGTGTCCTATGCATTTATGTTTGCTATTCTTTGAGGGACAAGCTGAATGCCACTATGCTATGTTTTCTTTATGTGAAACAAAGAAACGTCATGCAAAGCATTGTTATTCATGAATCTTTTGTTTGTGCATTTTCATGTTGCATCATAGTTTCTTTGTCTTATTGCTAGAACTTTGTCTTTCATGTTATGATTTAAGTACTTTGATCCTAGCTTTGAATGTTTACAAATACCTTGGTCAAGTCTTTGATGGTGCATGTCACCTCAAAAATTATTCTTTCTTTTTATCACTTACCTACTCGAGGACGAGCATGAGTTAAGCTTGGGGATGTTGATACATTGCAAATGTATCTATAATTTTTGATGCTCCATGCTTGGTTTTATCCACTTTCTCGTGTTTTGTCCACACTTTGGAGTAATTTTCATATGATTTCTTGGACTAACCTATTAACAAGAGCCATAGTGCCAGCTGCCTATTTTCTGCTGTTTTTGGTTCCAAGAAAGTCAGAAAATGAATATTCTCGGAATTGGACGGGACAAAAGCCAAAGTGCCTATTTTTCTAGAAGACTCACGGAGCCAGAATACGAGACGGAGTAGGGCCAGGGGCTGTCCACACCCCACCCAGGCGCGGGCTAGGCCTGGCCACGCCAGGGCCTGGTGTGGTGGCCCCAGGCACCCCCTCGGTCTCCCTCTTCGCCTATAAGAAGCCTTCTGACCTAAAAACTTCAGGGGGTTTGACGTTTTTCCACAAAAAGTTCCGCTGCGCCACCGCCACCGAAGGGGAGATTCGGGGGACAGAAAGTCTTGTTCCGGCACCCTGCCGGGACGGGGAAGTGCCCTCGGAGCCATCTCCATCGATATCCACCATCATCTTCATCGACCATCCATGTTTCCCCCATCTATGAGTGAGTAATCCCCCGCTGTAGGCTATGGGGATGGTAGGGATTGGATGAGATCGCTCATGTAATGGCATCAGATTGTTAGAGCATGGTGCCTAGTATCTTTTATTAGTGCTTTATGACTTTGTTGCGACTTGTTGTGCTTAATGCTTGTCACTAGGGCCCGAGTGCCATGATTTCAGATCTGAACTTATTATTGATTCATTATGATAGTATTGTTTCTGGTCTTATCTACAAGTTGTGTACACATATTGTTGTCCGGAACCTATGGCCCCGAAGTGACAGAAATCGGGATAACCGGAAGGGAAAGGCTTTGATGTGAGGATCACATGTGTTCACGGAGTGTTAATGCTTTGCTCCGGTGCTCTATTAAAAGGAGCACCTTAATTGCCAGTAGTTCCCTAGAGGCCCCGCTGCAAACGGGCTGGCAGGACAAAAGATGTTGTGCAAGTTCTCATTGCGAGCACGTATGACTATATATGGAACACATGCCTAGGATTGTCTAGTACTTGGATGCTTTATCTTATTTATCTGCAATTGCCCTATGTTCTGATTCCTATGTGAATTGTCTTGTCCATGCAACGCCCGTCCATCCATCCCTATGCCTACCGCACTCGAATCCCACGGTTTACTACTTTTGTTACTACTGTCGTTGCTTGACTACTGCTATTACTTTACTATTCCTACTACAAAACTGTTGCTACTGATAAACTACTGTGAGCAAGATTGTTTCCAGGTGCAGCTGAATTGACAACTCAGTTGTTAAGGCTGATAAATATTCTTTGGCTCCCCTTGTGTCGAATCAATAAATTGGGTTTCACTTCCCTCGAAAATACTGCGATACACCCCCTATACTTGTGGGTCATCACCCCACGCTAGAGCGAAAGAACTTTGACTCTAGATCCTAGCTTGCACGCTAATGTCAAGGGACACGACCAGAAGTACCGTAACTCCAAGGACACCCTGGTGGCACCAAACTACATGGACACCGATGAGTTGGGATTAGAAGCACAAAGTGATGTAGCCAGGGTTTTCCTCCACAAGAGTGACTCAAGGGTTTATATCAAACTCTCCGAAAAGCAGTAAAAATACTCTTCTCGTTCCTTTTCAAACAACCTACAAAACAAGAAGTGTCGCCTTGTGCCCCAACTCCAATAGTTGGTTGTCAAGCACAAGGTTTTCGTTTAATAATTGAAAATAAATGATTAAAATATAAATACAAAGTAAATATGTAGCGAGTAAAGTAAACTAGATGCAATATAAAGGTAAACTAAATGATATGCAAGATGGTGGTGTAATAATACTAGTAGTAATGAAAACTATATGAAAGAACTAAATGCAATTGTAGATGTTTTTGTATTTTCATAATAAATGAGAACCGAAGATAAAAAGTATGTAAATGCAATTAAAGATATTTCTTATGATTAAAATGGACTGGGTTCATAGTTTCACTATTTTAGTCTCTCATAAACTTTCTAGGATCAAAACAGCTTCAAAGAAGGCATAATATTTGTGTAACTTCATAACGTGTTTGATAAGTATTCATATGGATATCATGTCCTATGGTTGAGATGATATTACACATTCCACTATACACCTCTGGTAAGGGAACCTCTACAAACTAGATTTAAGATATACAGAGTTTTGCATTTGCTTTTATGACATAATATTGACTATCAAATATACTACCTCAACAGATATGACATCACCATTGTTTGTCACAAGGCATGTAGTACATGCATTCATTTATCCCTAGTGAGGTAACAATAGAAAGGTAAATATCATTGTAGGACCCAAGCTTTCTATCACTGTCTAGTTCCATACTATCATGTTACTCCAATTAATGCACATGTTGAAGGGTTCGCAGGATAGAAAACAAAAAAATTCTACGATGGGAACTATTATACGCCAAGATCTATCTATTAGATACAAGCAACGTGTGGATATACATCCATAGAGAACATACCCTCGAAGACAACAAAGCTTTGTTAGCGAGATGGAACTCGTGGATGATGTAGTCGTACACTTGCCGATCTCAAGATCGTGATGAAGTCCAGCAGGTCCAGCAGGCCCAGCTCCAGCACGTCCATCAGATCCAGTTCTAGCAAGTCCAGCACCACCAAGTCCAGCAGCGGTGTATCTGTGATCTCAGACACGTTCGGTACCCCGACAATCTCCGTCCCTTGCTCCAGCAAAGCAACGG
Source organism: Avena eriantha (assembly GCA_910589775.1). Classification (NCBI taxonomy): domain Eukaryota; kingdom Viridiplantae; phylum Streptophyta; class Magnoliopsida; order Poales; family Poaceae; genus Avena; species Avena eriantha. The sequence goes on from OU342744.1 coordinate 95,774,620, forward strand.
AAGCAGCAACTCCTTTCCAGATAAAGCCACCGGGAACATGTATCTCGCTAATCCGAGACCATGGGGGAAAATACTAGAGGGTGAGAGATCCTTCACATGGAGGTGTAAGTGAGAAGTGAGGAGAGGGGGGCTTTTATAGGAGGAGGGGGCAGCCCCTCCCCATGGCCGGCGCCCATGGAGGGTGCCCCTTCACCTCCCTCATTCATGTGGTGGTAACCCCCTCCACATAAATATGCCCCTTCACATTCTCTATTAAAGTCTGCACTTTAAATGCATTAAATTTCTCCAAATTTAATGTTCTCCATTTAATAAAACTCTTTTACTAATTTATTCAGAATTTTGTTAATTACTTTAATTAAAAACATTCACATAAAACCCCTGCAACATTTCAATATTACATGCAGAACCAGTTTCTACAATTTCACCCGAAACAATTCCAGATTTCCATCGAAATGATTCTAGCACTTTCTTAAATCTTTATCTGAAACATATTTGCTCCAAATTGTGTCGGTATCCCTTAAGTGTGTCACCCTATGGTTCGTGAATAATGTAGACATGATCGAGACCCCTCTCCGATCAATAATTAGCAGCGGGACCTGGAGATCTGTACTGACTCACACATATTCAACGATGACTTGTGATCGTGTGAACCTTTAACATCGTAACTAAATCCCTTTGTCTCGTGATATATTACATGTCCGAGATTCGATCATCGGCATCCAAATACCTATTTTGATCTTGATACCGACATGCACTCATTTCTCGTTCTCGTGATATAACATTCTAGTGAACACATCACTTGCTTTCATGCTATTCTCAATGTGATATCACCGAGAGGGCCCAGAGTATATCTATCCATCATCGGGACGGACAAATCCCACTCTTGATCCATGATCCTCTACATAACACTTTTGCATCACTGAACCCACCTTTATAATCACCCTTTCACGGATTGACGTTTGATGTTATCAAGATACTATTCCAGTGTTAGTGATTGACATGATCTCATGGTCTAAGGACTAGGATTACTTCGTATGATGTTATAGCAATATTGTCGGGGGGATGATCCCCAGATACCCCAACCGGACAAGAAATAGGACAGTCGGATAATGTCCGGCTGGCTAGATACAGCCGGACAAAGCAAGTCAAGACGGCTATCGCATGATAGCCGGATCGGTAGGAAGCAGCCGGCTACGACGACATAGCCGGCTACGGCGACGTAGCCGGAACCAATCAGGGAGACATGACGACGTGCGTATCAGTGCACGGTACGCCATGTACGATGACAAGACCAGCCACTACTTGGCCATACCGAAGACTTTGCGAGGATGACGCAGGAACAGTGGCCCGATGCTGACGACAGGCTCGCACGGCGTCCACTGTGCCTACGACAGCCATACCGCTCATACTCCGATGGGATATATCGTACCGGATACTGTAGATGACCAGCCGACTGGGACACGCCTATGGGGACCGCCTGTCGGACTGGCCAGGGAGACCGTTCCCTCTCTGCCTATATAAGGAGAGGCAAGGCCTTAGTATCAGGGGTTGGTCTTAGTGCATTTAAGGCAGTAGCTAGAGAATACAGCTCAAGGAGCGCTTGTAGTTCGTATATCCCCGTAGTCAGATCCAGCAGGAGTAGGAGTTTTACCTCACCACGAGGGCTCCGAACCTGGGTACTTCTTGCGTCCAGCTACGCTCGCTTGTACCCAATCCCGTCTGCGGACGCCGTCGATAGTTTCCCTGTTAGTCCCCACACCTCTATCTAACCTTCTCAGGTACTGCCGTTCCCAATACAACGACAGTTGACCCCCACCGTGGGGCAAGATGGCTTCAACCGGAGTCATGTTCTGCACGGGACCCTGCACTTCAGCCGGTGAGCGCGTGGCCTCCGGCCTGGTGCTCACGCTCGGCAAATTTAACTGCGTCATCGACAACGCTTCCTCCTTCGCCGGAACCTCCTTCCTGGCAAGCGGCTCCATCCTTCTCTTCGGTGACCTCCCTGTCTACGTCGCCACCATCCCGGAGCATTTCCCTAGGGAGATCGTCTCCGTCGCGGAGCTGCCGCATCCTGGCGGTAGCGCCTCCATCGCTCCCCGTGGTGTGGAGGTCATGATGGCCGACTCCAGCTCTCACCCCCGCCAACTGCGGGAGCGGGGCACTTACGAGGTTGGAACTTCCGCTCCTCCGCAGCCTCAGAATCTGGTGGAGGATACCATTGATCTGCTCCTGACGCCGGTTAACCTCGAGGATAACCCGGAGGAGGCGGAAGCCAACTTCGCCATGGAGAGACAGATCCTCCTCCAGGAGGCCATGGAGCTGGCGGCAACCCGCAAGCAACTTGAGATCACCCGGCGCGAGTACGACCGCGCGCACGGCTTTACTCTGGCTACCGCGGAGCCGAGCTGGCGCGACCAGGTAAGGCGCCGGGGCGGCGAGCTGGGCGGTAGGATGGAAAAGGAGGGGAGCCGGACCCTGCGCCTGCCCTCATCTGGCCTGCCTACAGCACGCCCATCAAGAACCTACACGCGGCGCGAGCCGCGGCAGAGGAACTGCCCAATCTGGAGGGCGAGGAGTGAGCCCACCAGCACGCTCGCATGCAGGAGCTCCTCCGCATCGCAAACGAGTAGGCTGATGCAAACCGGCAGATGCAGGAGGACCCCAGCTACTCCAGGGGGAGCAAGCTGCCCGTCAATAGTAGGGGCACACCGCGCGACACCCAGCAGGCATCCTCCCCTCAGCCGGCTAAGGCCCGCAGTAGGCGTCAGAGCTCTGGCAACAGGGGCCAGCCGTGCCAGGAGCAGACGGTGAACAGCAAACTGCCGCCTCCCCCTCCACGAACCAGAGCACCTAGACCCGCCGGTTCCCGTCTCTCGGGCTGGGTGGGAGCGCCCAACCCGGATTGTCCGGATGCCCGTAACCGCATCGAGCTCCTCACTCAAGCACCCATCACGGAGGAGGAAGATTCCACCAGTCCGGTTTGTTTTGGACCCCGCATCTATAACGAGCCATTTCCGGATAATTTCTCCCTACCCAGGGACACCCCCAAGTACAACAGCAGCATGAAGCCAGAAGATTGGCTAACCGACTATGCTACGGCAGTCGGCATTGCCCATGGGAACAAGCGCACAGCCGTGCGCTACGTCCCTCTTATTCTAACGGGATCGGCAAGGACGTGGCTCAACAGCCTCGCACCCAACAGCATCAACGCCTGGCCAGACTTCGAGAAGGTGTTCTTCCGCAACTTCAATGGCACGTACAAGCGTCCGAGGCGCCCACGCGACCTGGCCTTGTGCGTCCAGGGTGACCGCGAGACTAACCGTGAGTACCTCGCCAAGTGGACGGAGCTGCGCAACACCTGCGAGGGCATCCTGGAGAGCCAGGCCTTCGGCTTCTTCATCGAGGGTTGCCGAGAAGGCACCATGCTTCGCCACCGGCTACTGTGTGACGAGCCGAGAACCATGGCGGAGCTCATGACGGTCGCAGATCGGTACGCCATGGCGGATGCCGCCATGAAGAAGCCCCTCCGAGTAAATGCAGACAGGCGCCCGACTCCCACGGAGCCGGCTCGCGACCATCCGAGCAATCCAGCTGGCGAAGCCGGATCCTCCAGGCGCCACGGCAACGACAACCGGTTCCACAGGGACCGCCAAGACGGACAGCAGAAGCCCCGCTACCACGCGCGGCAGGTCAATGCTGTGGAGAGCGCGCCCGATGCGCCGGCTAATGATGCAAGGAGACAGAAGCCACGGCTCACCTTCGACCAGATGTTTGATGGCCCGTGCAAGTGGCACAGTGGTACCTTCAAACCAGCTATGCATACCACCTGGAATTGCAGCTGGACCCGCCAGCTAAAAGACCAGGGTAGCCAGCCTCGTCTCCCCTGCCTCCTCCTGATGGTAACGGTGGCAACGGTAGCGGCAACAACAACGGCTACCCCCAGCCGCACGCCGCCTACCACATCTTCGAGACAGATCTGGACGACAAGCACAGCCGCAGGCGACGCTCCAAGGAGGTCAATGCCATCATCTCTCCGGTCCCCCAGTACCTGAAATGGTCGGAAACCCCCATCACCTGGAGCCATGCCGACCAGCCGGAGCAGCTGTCGACTCCCGGGGGCTACGCCATGGTGCTCGACCCCCTCTGTTGGAGATATGCCCAAGAGGCAATAATAAAAGTGATTATTATTATATCTTTGTGTTTATGATGAATGTTTACATCACATGCTATAATTGTATTATTAGGAAACACTAATACTTGTGTGTTTTGTAAACATAAGAGAGTCCCTAGTAAGCCTCTTATTAAACTAGCTTGTTGATTAATTGATGATCACGGTTTCCTGATCATAGGCATTAGGATGTGATTAATAACAAGGTTATGTCATTAGGAGAATGATGTGATGGACACACACCCATAGTAAGCGTAGCATAAGATCAAGTCATTAAGTTCGTATTGCTGTAAGCTTTCAAATACATAGTAACCTATTCCTTCGACCATGACGTTATGTTAATCACCATCACCAAATGGATACTTTGATGACATCAAACGCCGCTTCGTAACTGGGTGGTTATAAAAGTGTCATTGGGTATTCTGAAAGTATGTGTTGAAGCGCATGCACCAAGATTGGGATTTGTCCATCCATATGACGGATAGATATGCTCTAGGCCCTCTCGGTGGAATGTCATCTAGTTAGCTTGCAAGCATGTGACTGGGTCACAAGGGATGACATATCACGGAACGAGTAAAGAGTACCTATCAGTAACGAGGTAGAACTAGGTATGGAGATACCGACGATCAAACCTCGGATAAGTATTGTATCGCAAGACAAAGGGAATTAGTTTCGTATGTAAGTGGTTCAATCGATCGCAAAGTCATCGTTGAGTATGTGGGAGCCATTATGGATCTCCAGATCCCACTGATGGTTATTGATAGGAGATGTGTCTCTATCATGTCTACATATTCACGAACCATAAGGTGACACACTTAAGGTTCGAAGTTGTTTTAAATAGATATGGAATAAGCGTTGGAGATCGAATGTTGTTCGGAGTCTCGGATTGGATTCGGGACATCACGAGGAGATCCGGAATGGTCCGGAGAATAAGATTCATATATAGGGGATCATTTTCTGAGTTAGGAAATGTTCCGGAGTGTTTGTATGAGGATTCTAGAAGGTTTCGGAATGTTCCGGAAGGTTCTAGAAAATATCTTGGAGTTTGCTTGAAAATCAAGATAGGGATCAAGGAGTCCTGGTGGGTCAAGACTAGGAGTCGTGGGGGAGGAGGACTCCTCCCCCCACCTCCCAATCCGCCGGCCTAGAGAGGAGGGGAGTCCTACAAGGACTCCCCCTCCCTAGGCGCCTCCCTTCTTTAAATAGAGGGGCAGGGACGCCCCCTCCTCCCCTGCTCCCATAACACCCAATCTCTGCCGCCTCTCTCCTCCACCTTCTTCTGCACAGGCATAGGCGAAGCCCTGCAGAATTCTCTAGTCCACCACCACCACGCCGTCGTGCTGCTGGGATTCCGTGGAGAAGATCTACTACCTCCGTTGCTCGCTGGAACGGGGAGAGGAAGGTCTGCTTCGACTCCGCACGTGTGACCGACTGCGGAAGCGCTGCCGAAACGCGGCGCCGGAAGGATCGTCCACTTGACCGACTGCAGAAGCGCTGCTGGAACACGACGCCGGAAGGATCGTCCACACGATCTTGAGATCGGCAAGTGATTGTCTACAACAACCACGCGATCTAATCTCGTTAACACTTTCGGATCTACGAGGGTTAGTTCCTATCTATCTCGTTGCTCATGTCTAGTAGATTAGATCTTGGCTTTTATCTAGATTAGATCTAGGTTTTGTTCGTTCTTGCGGTAGAAATTTTTTGTTTTCCATGCTACGAACCCATCAGTGGTATCAGAGCCATATCTATGCGTAGATCTGTTGCACGAGTAGAACACAATGTTTTTGTGGGCGTTGATGCTTTTGTTGTCGGTGTCTTAGCGTGTACTTTGCATCTTGCGGCATGGTGGGATGAAGCGGCTCGGGCTAACATTACATGTCATCGCACATGAGACTTGCTCCACGCTTGACGTGCAACTTGCTTTGCACAAGTGGCTTTGCGGGTGTCTGTCTCTCCCACCATAGTTAAGATTCAATTTACAATGAGCATCTTGACAACACTTGTATCAACGTTGTGGTTCTTGTTCGTAGGTAAGATCGGTCTTATGCGAAAGCCCCAAACCACGTAAAACTTGCAAAGAAAATTAGAGGCGTCTAACTTGTTTTTGCAGGGGTTTTGTGATGTGATATGGCCAACATGTGATTGTGATTGTATTTGATGTATGCAATGATCCTTGTTGTAATATGGCAACCGGCAGGAGCCTAATGGTTGTCTTTAATTCTGTTAAGACCTGCGTGTCTATTCATCTTGTAATAGATTTATTCCAAGTAGTTGTAATAGTTGCTGGTGATGATGGACAACCATGAAGCGGCGCCACTGACCTTGACGCAATGCTGGTGATGATGGAGATCATGTTCGTGCTTTGGAGATGGAGATCAAAGGCGCAAGAAGAAAAGGCCATATCATATCACACTAATTATGAATTGCATGTCATGTTAACCCTTTATGCATCTTGTATTGCTTAGATCGCGACGGTAGCATTATAAGATGATCACTCTCACTAAATATCAAGTAATAAAGTGTTCACCCTTAGTTGGCACCGTTGCTAAGACTCGTCGTTTCGAAGCATCTCGTGATGATCGGATGTGATAGATTCTACGTGTGCATACAACGGGTGCAAGCCAGATTTGCACATGCGGAAACTAAGGTTATCTTGACGAGCCTAGCATGTATAGACATGGTCTCGGAACACGGAATACCGAAAGGTAGAGCATGAGTCATATAATTGATATGATGAACATGAAGATTGTTCGCCGATGAAACTACATCTTCTCTCGTGAAGATCGGACTTGGTGTAGTGGACTTGGTTCGTGTAATCACTAAGACAATGTGAGGGATGTTTTTTTGAGTGGGAGTTCACCTAGTTAGTTTAATAATTAAATTTGAACTCAATTTATCATAAACTTAGTCTAAACTACTTGCAAATTGTTGTAGATTATGGCGACCCCCTCCATCAATTTCAATGCGTTCCTAGAGAAAGAAAAGCTTAAAAAGAATGGAAGCAATTTCACGGACTGGTTCTGTGGACTGAAGATCGTCCTCAGGGCTGGTCAGTTGACCTATGTGCTCGATGCACCGCTAGGTGACCCACCTGCAGATAATGCCACCGATGACGAAAAGAATGTTTTCGCCACTCGGAAAAATCATTACTCCACAGTTCAGTGTGCCATCCTGTACGGTTTAGAAGCGGAGCTCCAACAGCGTTTTGAGCACCACGACCCGTTCGAGATCATTAAGGAGCTCAGGCTAATTTTTGAGACTCGCGCGGCCATGGAGAGCTATGAGGCCTCCGAAAAGTTCTTTAACTGTAAGATGGAAGAAGGAAGCTCCGTTAGCGAGCACGTGCTCACCATGTCTGGGTACGCTAAGAAGCTCCAAGAGTTGGGAATATCGATTCCTAATGAATTGGGGATTCACCGTCTCATTCAATCACTGCCACCAAGTTACAAGAACTTTGTGATGAACTACAACATGCACTGCATGAACAAGACGTTGCCTGAACTATCGTCCATGCTGAAAACTGCTGAAGTGGAGATCAAGAAGGAGCAACAAGTGTTGATGGTCAATAAGACCACCAATTTCAAGAAATGGGGCAAGCCTAAAAACAAGGGCAACTTCAAGAAGGACAGCAAGAAAGCTGCCGCACCTGCTAAGAAGCCCAAGGCTGGTCCTAATCCTGAAACTGAGTGCTTCTACTGCAAGGGTGCTGGTCACTGGAAGCGTAACTGCCCCAAGTACCTGGCGGATCTGAAGAACGGCAACATCAAGAAGAAAGGTATATTTGATATATGTGTTATAGATGTGTATCTTACTAGTAATCGTAGTAGTGCCTGGGTATTTGATACTGGTTCGGTTGCTCATATTTGTAACTCGAAACAGGAGCTGCGGAATAAACGAAGACTGGCAAGAGACGAGGTGACGATGCGCGTTGGAAATGGCTCCAAGGTTGATGTGATCGCCGTCGGCACGCTCCCTCTACATCTACCTTCGGGATTAGTTTTAAATTTAAATAATTGTTATTTGGTGCCTGCGTTAAGCATGAACATTATATTTGGATCCTGTTTATTGCGAGACGGTTACTCTTTTAAGTCCGAGAATAAAGGTTGTTCGATTTATATGAGTAATATCTTTTTGGTAATGCACCTGAGATGAATGGTTTATTCTTACTGAATCTCGATAGTAGTGATACACATGTTCACAACATAGATGCTAAACGAATTAAATTGAATGATAATTCTACATACATGTGGCACTGTCGTCTTGGTCACATTGGAGTGAATCGTATGAAGAAACTCCATTCAGATGGACTTCTTGAATCACTTGATTTTGAATCACTTGAAAGATGCGAAACATGTCTAATGGGAAAAATGACTAAGACTCCATTCTCTGGTACAATGGAGCGAGCTACAGACTTATTGGAAATAATACATACCGATGTGTGCGGTCCAATGAGTGTAGCATCGCGTGGTGGATATCGTTATGTTCTCACTTTCACGGATGACTTGAGTAGATATGGGTATGTCTACTTTATGAAACATAAGTCCGAAACTTTCAAGAAGTTTAAGGAATTTCAAAGTGAAGTGCAAAATCATCGTAACAAGAAGATTAAGTTTCTGCGTTCTGACCGCGGGGGTGAATATCTGAGTTACGAGTTTGGCATGCATTTAAAGAAATGTGGAATACTTTCACAGTTGACACCGCCGGGAACACCACAGCGTAATGGTGTGTCTGAACGTCGTAATCGAACTCTCTTAGATATGGTTCGGTCTATGATGTCTCTTACAGATTTACCGTTATCATTTTGGGGCTATGCATTAGAGATAGCCGCATTCACTTTAAATAGGGCACCATCTAAATCCGTTGAAACGACACCGTACGAATTGTGGTTTGGCAAGAAACCTAAGTTGTCGTTCCTTAAAGTTTGGGGTTGCGAAGCATATGTAAAGAAGTTACAACCTGATAAGCTAGAACCCAAAGTGGAGAAATGCGTCTTCATAGGAGACCCTAAAGAAAAAATTGGGTATACCTTCTATCATAGATCCGAAGGCAAAGTTTTCGTTGCAATGAATGGATCCTTTCTTGAGAAGGAGTTTCTCTCGAAAGAGGTGACTGGAAGGAAAGTAGAACTCGATGAGGTTATTGAACCTTCTCTCGGATTTGAGAGTAGCGCAGCACCGGAAGATGTTTTGGTGCCGCCTGCACCAATTGAAGAGGAAGCTAATGATAATGATCATGAAACTTCAAACGAAGTTACTACTGAACCTCGCAGGTCAACGAGGGTTCATGCCACTCCTGATTGGTATGACTCTGCCTTGAACGTCATGTTGGTGGACAACGCTGATGACCCTGTGACGTATGAAGAAGCTATGGTGAGCCCAGATTCCGACAAATGGCTAGAAGCCATGAAATTCGAAATGGGATCCATGTACGAAAACCAAGTGTGGACTTTGGTGGACTTACCGGATGGCCATAAGGCTGTCGAGAACAAATGGATTTTCAAGAGAAAAACAGATGCTGATGGTAATGTTACCGTCTATAAAGCTCGACTTGTCGCGAAAGGGTTCCGACAAATTCAAGGAGTTGACTATGATGAGACTTTCTCACCAGTAGCGAAGCTAAAGTCTATGAGGATTTTGTTAGCAATTGCTCCACATTTCGATTATGAGATTTGGCAGATGGATGTCAAAACGGCGTTCCTTAATGGTGACATTGAGGAAGAGTTGTATATGGTACAACCCAAGGGTTTTGTCGATCCTAAAGATGCTGACAAGGTATGCAAACTTCAGCGCTCCATTTATGGACTGAAGCAAGCATCCCGTAGTTGGAATCAACATTTTGATAAAGTAATCAAAAACTTTGGATTTATACAAACTTATGGAGAAGCTTGTATGTACAAGAAAGTGAGTGGGAGCTCTGTAGCATTCCTAGTACTGTATGTAGATGGCATATTGTTGATTGGGAATGATATAGAACTTCTTAATAGCGTCAAAACCTATTTGAATAATAGTTTTTCAATGAAGGATCTTGGCGAAGCGGCATATATTCTAGGCATCAAGATTTATAGAGATAGATCAAGACGCCTAATAGCGCTTTCACAAAGTACATACTTGGACAAAATTCTAAAGAAGTTTAGAATGGAAGATAGCAAGAAAATGAATAATATTCCCTATGCCTCAGCCATAGGTTCTATCATGTATGCCATGCTGTGTACAAGACCGGATATAGCACATGCTGTTAGTTTGACTACCAGATATCAAAGTGATCCTGTAATGGAGCACTGGACAGCGGTCAAGAATATCCTAAAGTACCTAAATAGGACTAAGGATATGGTTCTTTCTTATGGAGGTGATGAACAGCTTGTTGTAAACGGTTACACCGATGCTAGTTGGAACACCGATCCGGATGACTCGAAGTCACAATCGGGATACGTATTTATTTTGAATGGTGCTGCAGTGAGCTGGAGGAGTGTGAAGCAAAGCGTTGTGGCGAAATCTTCAACTGAATCGGAATACATAGCTGCTTCGGAGGCTGCACAAGAAGCCGTTTGGATGAAGGAATTCATTACTGAACTCGGCGTGGTTCCCAGTGCGTTGGACCCGATGGCCATCTACTGTGACAACACAGGTGCCATAGCTAATGCGCAGGAGCCAAGGTCACATAGCAAGCTAAAGCACATCAAGCTACATATCCACGCTATTCGCGAGTATGTCCGAGATGGTGACATAAAGATTTGCAAAGTACACACTGATCTGAATGTGGCATATCCGTTGACTAAACCTCTCCCTAGGGCAAAGCATGACCAACACCAAAACACCATGGGTGTTCGGTATATTACCATGTAATCTAGATTATTGACTCTAGTGCACGTGGGAGACTGTTGGAGATATGGCCAAGAGGCAATAATAAAAGTGATTATTATTATATCTTTGTGTTTATGATGAATGTTTACATCACATGCTATAATTTTATTATTAGGAAACACTAATACTTGTGTGTTCTGTAAACATAAGAGAGTCCCTAGTAAGCCTCTTGTTAAACTAGCTTGTTGATTAATTGATGATCACGGTTTCCTGATCATAGGCATTAGGATGTGATTAATAGCAAGGTTATGTCATTAGGAGAATGATGTGATGGACACACACCCATAGTAAGCGTAGCATAAGATCAAGTCATTAAGTTCGTATTGCTGTAAGCTTTCAAATACATAGTAACCTATTCCTTCGACCATGAGGTTATGTTAATCACCATCACCGGATGGATACTTTGATGACATCAAATGCCGCTTCATAACTGGGTGGTTATAAAGTGTCATTGGGTATTCTGAAAGTATGTGTTGAAGCGCATGAACCAAGATTGGGATTTGTCCATCCATATGACGGATAGATATGCTCTGGGCCCTCTCGGTGGAATATCATCTAGTTAGCTTGCAAGCATGTGACTGGGTCACAAGGGATGACATATCACGGAACGAGTAAAGAGTACTTATCAGTAACGAGGTAGAACTAGGTATGGAGATACCGACGATCAAACCTCGGATAAGTATTGTATCGCAAGACAAAGGGAATTAGTTTCGTATGTAAGTGGTTCAATCGATCGCAAAGTCATCGTTGAGTATGTGGGAGCCATTATGGATCTCCAGGTCCCGCTGATGGTTATTGATAGGAGATGTGTCTCTATCATGTCTACATATCCACGAACCGTAGGGTGACACACTTAAGGTTCGAAGTTGTTTTAAGTAGATATGGAATATGCGTTGGAGACCGAATGTTGTTCGGAGTCTCGGATTGGATTCGGAACATCACGAGGAGATCCGGAATGGTCCGGAGAATAAGATTCATATATAGGGGATCATTTTCTGAGTTAGGAAATGTTCCGGAGTGTTTGTATGAGGATTCTAGAAGGTTTCGGAATGTTCCGGAAGGTTCTAGAAAATATCTTGGAGTTTGCTTGAAAATCAAGATAGGGATCAAGGAGTCCTGGTGGGTCAAGACTAGGAGTCATGGGGGAGGAGGACTCCTCCCCCCACCTCCCAATCCGCCGGCCTAGAGAGGAGGGGAGTCCTACAAGGACTCCCCCTCCCTAGGCGCCTCCCTTCTTTAAATAGAGGGGCAGGGGCGCTCCCTCCTCCCCTGCTCCCATAACACCCAATCTCTGCCGCCTCTCTCCTCCACCTTCTTCTGCACAGGCATAGGCGAAGCCCTGCAGAATTCTCTACTCCACCACCACCACCACGCCGTCGTGCTGCTGGGATTCCGTGGAGAAGATCTACTACCTCCGCTGCTCGCTGGAACGGGGAGAGGAAGGTCTGCTTCGACTCCGCACGTGTGACCGACTGCGGAAGCGCTGCCGAAATGCGGCGCCGGAAGGATCGTCCACTTGACCGACTGCAGAAGCGCTGCTGGAACGCGACGCCGGAAGGATCGTCCACATGATCTTGAGATCGGTAAGTGATCGACTACATCAACCACGAGATCTAATCTCGTTAACACTTTCGGATCTATGAGGGTTAGTTCCTATCTATCTCGTTGCTCATGTCTAGTAGATTAGATCTTGGCTTTTATCTAGATTAGATCTAGGTTTTGTTCGTTCTGGCAGTAGAAATTTTTTGTTTTCCATGCTACGAACCCATCACCCTCATTGTCTCCAACACGCGTACCTGTCGATTCTCGTGCGTCCTCATTGACAGAGGCAGCAGCCTCAACCTCCTCTACCATTCCTTGCTGGAGAAGCTAGGCATTCGTGAATGCGACCTACGCCCGACTACCACAACGTTCCACAGCATACTGCCGGGGCCAGCCTACGCCCGCTGGGTAAAATCCAGCTGGACGTCATCTTCGGGACCGGGGAGAACTTCCGCCACGAACAAATCTGGTTCGAGGTGGTAAACCTGACGAGCTCCTATCACGCTCTCCTCGGGCGCCCCGCCCTCGCCAAGTTCATGGCCGTCCCCCACTACGCGTACCTCAATACGAAGATGCCGGGACCCAACGGCGTGATCACCGTCGCCGGCGGTTTCAGGCGGTCGATGGAGTGCGCCTCAACCGGTTCCAAACTGGTAGAGGCCCTCATCATAGCTGAGGAGAAGCGCGTGATCATGCACAATGTGGCCATGGCCCAGCAGGACATGCCGGCTAGCAGCAAATCGGCTGGAGAAGGAGCTTTCCAGCCAGCAAAGGAGACAAAGAGGATCCTGCTCGACCCCTCCGACCCGACTAAGTTCGTCATCACTGGTGCCGGCTTAGACAGCAAATAGGAAGGCGCGCTCGTCGACTTCCTCCGTGAGAATCGGGACATCTTTGCATGGTCCCCCAAGGACATGCCGGGTGTGCTGAGGGAGTTCGCCGAGCACTCACTTCATGTGCGGCCGGATGCCAAGACGGTCAAGCAACCTCTGCGCCGGTTTGCGGAGGAGAAGAGGAAGATAATCGGTGACGAGATCACCCGGCTCCTTGAAGCCAGGTTCATCATGGAAGTATACCACCCAGATTGGCTGGTGAACCCAGTCCTGGTGTTGAAGAAGAACAAGACATCATTTATCACCCCCTACGGGGATTTCTGCTACGTAACCATGCCTTTCGGCCTAAAGAATGCAGGTGCTACTTATCAGCGCTGCATGCAGAAGTGCTTGCACTCACAGATAGGCCGAAACATGCATGCTTATGTGGACGATGTGGTCATCTAGACCAAGGAGAAGCGCACCCTCCTCGAATATCTGGGAGAGACATTCGGCAACCTTCGCCAGTACCAGATGAAGCTGAACCCGGAGAAGTGCGTCTTCGGAGTGCCATCCGGTCAGCTCCTCGGTTTGCTCGTATCACAACGAGGCATCGAGGCAAATCCGGAGAAAATCGCGGCCATCAAAAGGATGCAGCCGCCCAGGAGCCTGCTTGGAGTCCAAAAATTCACCGGATGCCTGGCCTCCCTCAGCCGTTTCGTCAGCCGGCTAGGGAAGAAGGCACTCCCGTTGTACCAGCTGATGAAGAAGACGGACAAATTCTCCTGGACTTCGCAAGCCGACACCACATTTCATGACCTCAAGCACATGCTATCCACATCGCCGGTTCTAGCCACGCCGGCTAGCAAGGAGCCAATGTTGCTCTATATAGAAGCCATCAGCCGGGTTGTCAGCGTCGTCCTGGTGGTGGAGCGCCCCGAGGAAGGCAAGGCTCAGCCGGTTTAGAGGCCCGTCTACTACCTCAGCGAGGTTCTCTCCCTCTCCAAGCAGAACTACCCCCACTACCAGAAGATGTGCTACAGCGTGTACCTGGCATGCAAGAAGATCAATCACTACTTCCAGGAGCATCCGATTAAGGTCGTGTGCACCGCACCCCTTTCGGAAATCATCGGTAACAAGAACGCTACCGACCGAGTCGCCAAGTGGGCCATCGAGCTCGCCACCTACTCCATCCAGTACGAGCCCCGGCTCATGATCAAGTCGCAGGCATTGGCAGACTTCCTCGTCGACTGGGTCGAGACCCAGTACCTCCCACCGGTTCCGGATTCGTACCACTAGAAGATGCACTTAGACGGGTCGAAGATGCTCGGGGGCTTGGGAGCCGGCATCATGCTCACCTCGTCCAAGGGAGACCGGCTGGAGTACGTGCGGTAGATCCACTTCAAGGCCTCCAACAACGTAGCCGAATACGAGGCACTGGCGCATGGACTCCGGCTGGCCAAGGAGATCGGTATCAACCAGATCCTTTGCTTTGGTGATTCGGATCTAGTGGTGCAGCAAGTATCCGGAGAATGGGACGCCAGAGATGTAAGCATGACCCTCTACCGGTTCCACATCCAGAAGCTCAGGGCCTCCTTCGACGGATGTGAATTCCATCATGGCCCCCGCGTCAACAACGAAGCAGCCGATGCGCTCGCCCGAATCGGATCCACGAGGCAGGCGATCCCACCTGGGGTTTCCTTGGAGCACCTGCGTAAGCCCTCCATCAATCCGTCGCCGGAATCGGACTCCATCGTCTGGGCAGGGAGCGCTCTGGCTGACGGAGCAACAGAAGCGGAGCTAGCAGAACCGCCAAAGAAGAAGACCCGCACCAACTCCGGCAAGGCGATACCCTCCGGTTCGCAAGACCTGGAGGCTACTGGCTCGTCAAGCGGCTCGAGGGCTGCCGTCCCGGGTACGTCACCCGGACGACCCCCCGACAACCATCAACTGGATAGCGTGAGCGTCCTCGTCATTCGGGATGTGCCATCCTGGGCTCAACCCTTCATGAACTACATCACCAACGGAGAACTTCCGAATGACGAGGTGGAAGCCAGGCAAATCCGGCGCCGCGCACACACGTACACCATCATCAACGGCGAACTATACAAGCGCAGCGTATCCGGCATTTTCCAAAGGTGCGTCGATGGAGACACGGGCTGCCGGCTACTCAAGGACATCCACCAGGGCGAGTGCGGGCACCACACTTCGTCAAGGGCGATAGTCGCCAAGGCGTTCCGCCATGGCTTCTATTGGCCCACCGCCCTCAAGGAAGCTGAGCAGCTGGTCCGCGCGTGCAATGGGTGCCAGCGCTTCGGGCAGCTCATGCACATGCCAACTTCGGTACTCAAGACCATACCGATTACCTGGCCATTCGCGGTTTGGGGCCTCGACATGGTCAGTCCCTTCAAGCGAGCACGCGCAGGCATGACCCACCTGCTGGTGGCGGTGGACAAATTCACGAAGTGGATCGAGGCCAAGCCTATCCGGAAGCTGGACGGGGCATCAGTCGTCACCTTCTTCACCGACATCATCAATCGGTTCGGCTACCCCAATAGCATCATCACCGACAATGGCACGAACTTCGCCAAGGGGGCCTTCGCCCGATTCTGCAGCAATAAGGGCATCCGCCTGGACCTTTACTCTGTCGCGCACCCGTAGTCCAATGGGCAAGTCGAAAGAGCAAATGGCTTGGTGTTAGCCAGCATCAAGCCACACCTCATTGAGTCGTTGGAGCGGTCACCCGGATGCTGGATCCAGGAGCTTCCGGCTGTGCTATGGAGCCTCCACACCACGCCAAATAGATCAACCGGCTACACCCTGTTCTTCCTGGTCTATGGATCGGAAGCCGTCCTCTCCGCGGACATCGAGTTCGACTCACCACGCAAGCTCCTATACGATGAAAAGGCCAACTAGGAGGCGCGGGAGGATGGAGTGGACCTCCTGGAGGAGGCCCGCGAGCTGGCTTTGTCCAGGTCAGCCCTGTACCAGCAACGACTACGCTGCTACCATTCAGGCCAGATCCGCCCAGTCGCGTTCCACGAGAGCGACCTGGTTCTCTGGCTGGTGCAAGACACGAAGGGCATGCACAAGCTATTGCCACCTTGGGAGGGACCCTTCATCATCAGCCAGGCGCTGCCCAACGACTCCTACTACCTCATCGACGTGCAGCAGCCGCGCAAGAACAAGATGGACAAGTCAGACGAGGAAACTGAGCATCCCTGGAACGTGGCCCTACTGCGCCCGTTTTACGCCTAGTTGCCAGACAGTGTATGTATCCCGCAAACCCTATGAATGAAAATGTGGACCCCTACGAGATGCTCGGGGGCTCCTTGCTAGAAATGTGTTTGCATCTATTTTCCGGTTATGGTTTTCCGGCTCCGGCAACCCCTACCCGGGGGCTTGTCGGCTGGCCCGGCCTGCTAAGTCAACAAACCGACTGAGTAGTGTGCGATGATGTCAGAGGCCCACTATTCGTCTCACCTATAGACCGCAACCCGGCTGTCCGGCTAGCAAGAGCAAAAGCCCGAGGCATCCCACATGAAAAACAGGGAAGAGATGTGATAGACCAGGCAACTAAGCCGTTAGTACTATGCGCGATGTATTGTTAGCTCCCTTTGATTCCGGCTTTGCAACTGGGTTAAGGCAATCCGGCTGCTAGGCCGTTAGTACTGTCTGTGATGTATTGTCAGCTCCCTTTGATTCCGGCTGCAGACCGCAACCCGGCTGCCCGGCAAGGACGCAGCGAAAACACCAGAGCACACGGGAAAGCGACCAAGTGTCTAGAAAGACGTAACCTTGTTTTCGAAAAAACAAATCCGTTTTCCGGCTACAATTTAACAGACTAACCTATTAACATGTGAGGATGTATGCGTATGTATATTCTTGTCCGACTGCCTTGAGTCGGAATTCAGGAAGAAAAGGAGAAGAAGATTCGAAGTCCTTGCCTTCATCAAGCGCTCCGAATCTCGGGGGCTACACCCACTGGGTGTGCTCGCGTGCCCCTAGTGGAATCTTGTGGTTCCCAGCCGGATAAAGGCGTTTAGCCAGCCATGCGGAGCCCAGGTGAGGGCAAGGGCAGGAGCAAGAGAAGACAAGGAAGATTTGAAGCACCTGGCTACGCCAGCTACTCCGAATCTCGGGGGCTACACCCAGTGGGTGCGCTCGCGTGCCCCCACTAGAATGTTAGTTCCCCCGGGTGAAGGTGTTCAGCCAGCAAAAGCAACCGACTGAGACGAGTCTAGTTGGATAAAGATAGAAGATTTGGGAAAAGAAGGAAGATTTGAAGCACCTGGCTACACCAGCTACTACGAATCTCGGGGGCTACACCCAGTGGGTGCGCTCGCGCGCCCCCACTGAAGGTGCAGTTCCCCTGGCTAAAGGCACCGGGCGAAGTTAGCCAGATAAAGTCAACCGGCGAAATGTTGAAAGAAAATTCGAAGCACGCAAGTTGAAGAGAACTCAAGCCAGTTCAATATTAACAAGCAAAGAAAAAAGGAGGCGAAGCTCCCATAGGTTTACCCGGCGTCAGAGATAGCCAGTACAGACGGACAAGTTTCAAGCAAAACTAAAGCAAGACAAATACACCCAGCATCCTGGGGCAATGGCTAGGCAGCAGGACCCTTGCTGTAAGGAGCATCTTGGCCGGCAGAAGCTTCAGGCGGAGGAGGAGGTGCGGCGCTCGATTCGGTTCCGGCGCCCGCAGGCGGCTGCGTCGGGCCTTCCACATCAGGAGTACCGACGGACTCCGAGTCGGTGACCACCTCATCGGGGTCCACGTAGTCGGCAATCCTGATGGCGGAGCCTCGGAGCTCTGGATGGGCCTGACGGATGGCGGCAAGGTCGGGCCAGCACGGAAGCCTCCGTCGATCTTCTCGACGCGGGCGTCCTTATACCAGGAGAGCATGAGGTCCAGGGCCATCTCCGCTCTGGCTCGTGCCGCCAAGTCCCGTAGCCGGTCCACCGCAGCCGGCACCTCCCCTACCTTCGCAGCCAGCTGCTCCATCGTCTCCGGAACCGGAGCATCCGGCCACAGGAAGGAGAAGACGTCCCATGCCGCTTGACGAAGCTTGGCAGCTTCTTTGCCAAGAAGGACGACGAGCTCCTGGGCCATCGGCTGCGCTCCCGGCCAGTTCTCCTGCGGCCGGTTGTAGGCCAGTAGGTCTATGGCGGGATAAAACGCTGTTAGAAAAGAGAGTCGGATCCGGCTACCGGATCCGGAAGAAAGGAAGGCGGAAAAGAGGAACTCACCCTTAGCCATGTGGCCAACCTGCATCATCTCCTCCACCAGAGCCTTCTCCTTCGTCGCTAGTCGTTTGATCTCCTTCTCTTGGTCCTTGTTTTGGGCCTCGAGAAGGTTGAAGGCTTCGGTCCGGCTGGCGAGCGAGGCATCGCGCTCCTTGATGGTGGGCTCCAGCCCGTCTACCTTCGCGTGCCAATCCTTGTTCTGCAGCCGCAGATTGGAGTTGGACTTGCTCAGCCGGTCGTTTGCTTTCTTCAAGCGATCGATCTCGTGCTGAGCGCGCACGAGGATGGTTGTGACAAAACCGGCTATCAGCAAAAAAAGGCAAACCAGATGAAGCAAACTTACTCTGGGAGGTTCCGTTGGCGGGAGCAAGCTTCTGCTCCAAGGACCGGTTCCCGCCGGCTGCGGCCTCCAGCAGCCGGATCTCCTTCACCGCCAGTTCAAGGGTGGCGGCGAGGTCCGTCAGCGAGGCAGCGGAGGAGGCGTCATCGTCCACGGCGTTGGCGGCCAAGGACTCCTTCGCGGCAACCACCGCCGTCCTCCACTCCTCTCCCGGCTCCTCGTCAGAGTTGTCGTCGCTGACAACTACGAGTTCCTTGCCGGTCGCAGACCCCCGCGCTCCCGCGGAAGAGCCACCCGGCTGAGAACCCTCCGTGTCCGGCTGGGGACCCTCCGATCCGGCTGGGGAAGCCGGTTCAGCTCGAGGTGGAGGCAGAGGCGGTGCCTCGGAAGGAGCGGCGCGGGCAGGCGCAGTCGGGGCAGGGGGCGGCGACCCGGTCGGCGCTCATGCCGGGCTCGCGGCTCCAAACGAGACCAGCGTGCTAAGAAAACAGAAGAGGAGAGGGAAGAAAGAAAAGCAAATAAGCCAAAGGCAGAAAGGGAGAAAAAGAAGCAAGCAGAAGACGGTGAAAGAATGGGGAGGAGGGACATACCCCGACACAACCGGAGGCGGCCCCTTCTTCCGGCCAAGGCGGCTTGGCGGCAGGGCGCTAGTCCGGCTCCTCTTGGGGGCCGGATCCTCCGTGGCAGGCCGGCTGGAGCAGGAACGGCTGGAGCCGCTCCCGCCAGCTTTGCCGTCCGTCGCAGGGCGTGGCGCCGGATCATGGGCCGGTGCAGCCTCCTCCTCCTCGTCAACCTCCAGGTGGGGGTCGGCGGCCAACTCGTTGTTCCTGCTGGGGAAGGCATCCCCGTCCCCGTCCGACTCCTCGCCAGACCGCCGAGCACGCGGCTCGGGCAAGTCAGGTGTGAACTCCTCGAGGGGAGCTTCACCCTCCTCGTGAAGGATGCAAGGGAACATCTGCCGAATACAAGAGGTTAATCGGATAAAAGAAGGAAGAAGGGCAAGAAATACGAAAGAAAAACTCCGGCTAGAGGGACCTACCCGGGACGCGCGGTTCCCCCGACTGTAAGGCGCCAGGCTGAACTTCCAGCCCTCCGGCAGCCGCTCCTTGGTGATCGTTCACACCCACTCCTTCAGGTTGTGGTAGCGGGGATCACGGCGCGACAGCCGGGTCGGGTCCAGCCGGCCGGAGTAGAAGCACATCTTGTGCGCTCGCTGCTGCAACGGCATCATCAGCCGGGACATCCAGCTAAGGGTGACGTCCAGGCCGGTCAGCCGGCAGTGGACGAGGGAGCGCATGCGTTTCAGCATCGCATCCGACTCGGCCTTGTCGCCATAGATCTTCAAGTCCCAATGCAGCCAGCTGGACTCGACATCCTAGAAGGCTGGAAGATTGATCCGGTCGACGTTGGTGACGTTCTTGACATAGAAGTACGACTGCTGCCACAGTCGTACCGTGTCGTGCAGAAGGAACTTTGGGTAGCCGGTCTGCACGCGGGAGTAGATGGAGGCGCCGCCGCAGACAACTAACGGCCCCTGCGTGAACTGCACCTGCGGCCGGACTCGGAAGAGCCGGCAGAAGAGCCCGAGATCCGGCTGGATCCTGAGATAGCTCTCGCAGAACACCACGAAGTGTGCCAGCATTCCGATTGCGTTGGCGCTGAGGTGGTGGAGGCGGAGGTCGAAGAACGCCAGGAAAGTGAGGAAGAAAGGATGCACCGGCAGCACGAACCCACGCGACAGGTGCGAGAGGAAGATGACCCGCTCCCCCTCAGCGAGGTGCGGTGACACCTCTCCCGCCGGAGCTAGCCGCACCGCCACTTCCTCCGCCGGCAGGAGGACGCGGGTGGCGTGGTACTTCTGGATCTGGTCCTCGGTGACGGAGGAGCCGCACCAGGCCCTGCGGTTGGCTACCATCTCCGACTGGCAAAGAGGCACGGCGACGGAGGAGTGGCGGTGGCCCGTACCATCAACGACGACGAACGGGCGATGCAACGGGCTACAACGACAGAAGGGAGGAGCGCAGAGGGAAAGAGCACGGAAGGGAAGGAGCAACTGGAAGCAGGGGTGCGAAGGAAGGGAACTGCCTCCCCCGCGGTGTCCCTTTAAAGGGTCGGAAGAAGAACCGTCCACGATGCCACGTGGCAGCCATCCAGGCAACCCCGCCCTAACCGCCGCCCAGATCCCGTGTGCCGACGCGGGATGCGCAGAAGATCCTCGAGCGAGAACCGAAGCTCCGAGCAGCAGCTTCCCGAGGCGACGTGCGACGGGACGTTACGCTGCCCGCCGCAGAGCAATGATGGCGCGTGCATGCGTGGTTGACGTCAGCACTAGCGTCACAGGTAGCGCAACTGCCAGGCGTAGCCACACACAAATTCAAAACCAAGAGGGAGAGCACGCACATTTCGCCTAAGGACGGAATCCACACGCGCTCGGGGGCTAGTGTCGGGGGATGATCCCCAGATACCCCAACCGGACAAGAAACAGGACAGTCGGATAATGTCTGGCTGGCCAGATACAGCCGGACAAAGCAAGTCAAGCCGGCTATCGCATGATAGCCGGATCGGCAGGAAGCAGCCGGCTACGACGGCATAGCCGGCTATGGCGACATAGCCGGAACCAATCAGGGAGACATGATGACGTGCGTATCAGTGCACGATACGCCCTGTACAATGACAAGACCATCCACTACTCGGCCATACCGAAGACTTTGCGAGGATGACGCAAGAACCGTGGCCCGATGTTGACGACAGGCTCGCACGGCGTCCACTGTGCCTACGACAGCCATACCGCTCATACTCCGATGGGACATATCGTACCGGATACTGTAGATGACCAGCCGGCTGGGACCCACCTGTGGGGCCCACTAGTCGGACTGGCCAGGGAGACCGTTGCCTCTCTGCCTATATAAGGAGAGGCAAGGCCTCAGTAGCAGGGGTTGGTCTCAGTGCATTTAAGGCAGTAGCTAGAGAATACAGCTCAAGGAGCGCTTGTTGTTCGTATATCCCCGTAGTTAGATCCGGCAGGAGTAGGAGTTTTACCTCACCACGAGGGCTCCGAACCTGCGTACTTCCTGCGTCCAGCTATGCTCGCTTGTACCCAATCCCGCCTGCGGACACCGTCGATAGTTTCCCTGCTAGTCCCCACACCTCTATCTAACCTTCTTAGGTACTGCCGTTCCCAATACAACGACAAATATAAACACAATGTCTTTGATCGTAATCCTATACTTCGAATGAATGTTCATCACATCATTCCACTAATGTTGTGATCTCATTATTAACAACATCCAATGTCCATGATCAGGAAACCTTGATCATCTTGTTAATCAACGAGTTAGTTTATAAGAGAGGCATGACTAGGAACTTTCCTTTTATTTATTGAACACATATGTATTAACGTTTCCAAATTAATACAATTATAGCATGCAAAATAAACATTTATCATAAACATGGAATAAGATAATAACCACTTTATTATTGCCTCTCGGGCATATTCCCTTCAGTCTCCCACTTGCACTGGAGTCAATAATCTAGTTTGAAACACGTTGTGTATTGAACACCTATGGCTTTCTGGTGTTGCATATACGTGATTGCTAGTGGTTAACATAATCTATGGATCTGACAGTTTCAGGTCCGTCTATATTTGCATGTCTTTGCATCTCTACGCATCACTCATTCTCAAATGAGATGGCATTGTATAAATTTGGTCCTTTGGTGAGACCTTTAGTTCGTTCGGGTTAAAATATGTTGATATTATTGTCATACAATATATCTTCATAGTATTAGTCCACTTTGAACCACACCTAGTTTGATAACAAACTACTTAACACAAATGCCCTCCTTTGTTGCTACTATAGCAGTCATATACTTAGCCTTTTGTTGTAGTATCTGTCACAATGTCTCAACTTTGGAACTCATCCAAATCCATCATGGAACATCCTTTCCATTACATTGTGCCACCCATAGTCTAAATTGAGATAAATTTAATTTGTATCTTGTGACAAAACTAGTATCAATGTAACACTTTACAGTGAACTACCTTTAACTATTTGTCACTTATACATGATATATTCTTAGTTCTTCCAAAGCTCATAAGAATATCTTTACTATCGTCCAATGATCATCTTATGAATCATTCTGGTATGTGCTCATAACATTTAGAGAATAGGACATACCTGGATATATACATATCACGGTATATCGATCAAAATCTTCATGTGATTTTACTCACCAAGTGTTGAAACAATTGAATGTTGATACAATCCTTTCCATGCAACAATAACCTTTCTTGTTGTTTCCATATTGAACCCTTTCAATAACTCATATATGTACGTCTGGCACAACCATATTAGCGCCTCAATCTATCCATATAGACATTGATGCCAAATATTCCAGTTTTGCCCAAGTCTTTCATCGAAATCCTATTTTAATGAAATTCGTAACTTGTGTCAATAAGAGATACTTCATTTCCAATCAACAATATGTACTCTGCATAATGTATTGGAAATTTGTCTCAGTGCACCCACTTAATTTCTTGCAAATGCAAGCATCTTCATCGTCTCTGATGAAATTAAACTCCTTTAACATTTTCATCATGGTGAAGATTCCAACTCTGCTATGCTCACTTCAACTATTGAAGTTTGCATGCCCTTTTAGCACCCTTTGAATTAACAAAACCCTTCGGACCGTGTCTTATACACGTCCTAGGTAACCATTCTATTAGAAGAACATTGTTTTGTTTGTTCAACTACCATACACCAAATTATATGTAGTGGTTGCTACATTAATCCGTCAAGACTAAATATTGCTACGAAAGATCAAATCTTGTCATAGTCAACTCCTTGAACATTGCCGTAAACTTCTTTCCGACATGTCAAATATTTCATAGATGTTAAACATCCATGTCTATTTCTCTATAGATCCAAACACGATCGATAGGCTTCACGCCTTTCCGGAGGGTCTTCCAAGTTCAGAAACTTGATTTCTCGTGTATGGATACTATCATGGATTTTATGACTTCTAGTCATTTTATGGAGTCAGGGACCATCATCGCTTCTTTGCATGTAGTCGGTTCATCATTGTCAAAACAATAACGACTTGTTTATCAAATCTCACGATTTGATTCTTACCCGATGCATAAGGTTCAAATATGAACTCTAATCTCCAAGATCACACCCTTTGTAATCACGGGAGCCATGAGAATTGTGGCCGCCACTAGGACACTTTCCGGCGCTACGCTACTTAGCACATATAGCTAAGGTTCAACAACCTTATCAAAGTTCTATTGTCTTCCCACTTAACCTTTTTGCGAAAAATTCCTTCTCAAGAAACTTGACGTTCCAAGCGACAAACACTGTTGTCCTCGGTGTTATGGAGGAATTCCCAACAAATTCTTTGGGATAAGCTACAAGGACGTGCTTATCCGACTTTGCTTGTAAACATTTTACTTATGCATAGCATACCAAAATTTAAGAAAAGACAATTCGGGTTTTATCCCAAACCATAACTCCTATGGTGTCATTTTAACGGATCACGATGGTGCTCTTTTCAGTGTAAAAGGGGTAGTTTCTAAAGCTTTAATCCTTAAAACATAATGGCAGTTTTATAAATGACACCTTTGATCTTACCATGTCAAACAAGGTTTGATTTGATCTCTCGAACATACCATACTCTTGTGGTTTATCGGGAAATGCAAATTCATGGAACAATTCCTAAAATCTTAGGTGTTTTGCTAAACATATAACTCAAATATCTTCCTTTATGATCAAATCATAAACTCTTTTATTTTCTTGTTACAATGATTTTTCACTTCATCTTGAAAGTTTTTGAACAATTTTTAAATGTTTCATACTTCTTCCTTATTAAGTAAATATATAGATATATTCATAAAATTTCTGGAGAAAGCATATGAAGCAAAAAAGATCCATCGCATATGGCAACACATAATGGAATATGCACATCAGCATGCACAATTTCCAACAAGCTAGTCACCCGTTCCTATTTATCCTATGAACGGAGTTTCAATTATCTCAAGGAAAGTTTCACAAGCGTCAATTGATCAAAATCAAAAGACTCCAAAAATCCATCAACATGGAGTTTCTTTATGTTTACTTTCAAATATAATTCAAACAACGATGTCACTTCATAAGTGATCTTCCAATCATTTGTCCTGTGACATTTTAGCAATAATGTTTAAGGATGTGATTTCTCCAACTAGACTTGTAAAAGTCCATCCATCCTTTATGGAATACGGTAATTATTTGAACAACCATTGTTCTCGTAATACCGCATCAAAATAACAATTATTAAAACAAATTTTGAAGGCTAGGTTTGACGACAACGAAAAACACAATAACACTTTATTTGTTTTCGATGAACATCATCACTTATTCTCTTGCTAGTTACTTAGGCCGTTGTGATTCATGAATTGTGTTGTTCTGTATGATACTTCACACCAACCAATTCGGTAGCCAATACAGGTATCCAATACCTAAGAACCACATTGTTTAACAATCAAGGAATACAGCCATAACATGTATATCTTCTATATACCTAAGTTGGACATCTCCAACCTTTTCTTTTCTGCCAAATATTTTACAGATTCTCTTTCAGGAATTCCTTTTCATTTTTTAAAGAATATATCGACATCAATAGTGGTGTCATTCACATGACACATAGTAGAAAGCGTATATAGTCAAATACTAATACCTTTGGATTTACACTGTCAACTGGATCACCATCATCATATGGTTGGTGTTCTTTTAAAAATCCATTCTTTAGTAATCTTTTAGTGTAGTAAACTGTTACATTGCAAATGTATCTATAATTTTTGATGTTCCATGCTTGGTTTTATCTACTTTCTTGTGTTCTGTCCACACTTTGGAGTACTTTTCATATGATTACTTGGACTAACCTATTAACAAGAGCCATAGTGCCAGCTGCTTGTTTTCTACTATTTTTGGTTCCAGGAAGTCAGAAAATGAATATTCTCGCAATTGACGGGACAAAAGCGAAAGTCACTATTTTACCAGGGGACACCTAGATCCAGAATACGAGACGGGGAGGGGCGAGGGCCTGGCCACACCACCTGGCCGTGCGGCCAGGCCTGGCTCGCGCCAGGCGGTGGTCTGGCTGACCCCAGCACCCGCTCAGCATCTCCTTCCGCCTATATATTGCCTCTAATACAGAAACCCTAAGTACCCGATCAAAAATCCACGAAAGAGTCTGTAGATGCCGTCATCTCCATCCCTAGATCGGGAGGGATCTGAAGCTCTTCCCAGCACCCTGCCGGAGAGGGGAATTCACCCTTGAGGCCTTCTTCATCATCATGCTATCCTCTAGTGTGATTCGTGAGTAGTTCATCTCTTGACTTCGGGTCCATGTAGTAGCTAGATGGCTGGTTCTCCTCCTTTGTGCTTTCATGTCTAGATCTTGTGAGCTCCGTTCATGATCAAGATCATCTATTTGTAATTCTGCATGTTGTGTTTGCGGGGATCCGATGGATATTGAGATGCTATTTCAGATTGATTATTGATTCTATCATGTCTTTGTTATTTGAGATCTTGCATGCTTTCCGTTGTTAGTAGCTATCTTGGCCAAGTAGATGCTCGCAACTCCAAGAGTTAGTATTCATGCTCGATAGTGGGTTCATGCCTCTGGTAATCTAGGGAAGTGACAGAAATCTCTAAGGTACTAGATGTGCTGTTGCTACTAGGGAGAAAACAACAATCCTTTGTTCATAGAACAATCGTATTGTTTACTTTACCCGCAGTTCATAAAGCAATAATCTGTTGCTTGCAACTTAATACTGGAGGGGGTTCGGATGATATCCTGAAGGTAGATTATTAGTCATAGATGCAGTTGGATGGCGGTCTATGTATAATGTTGTAATGCCCAATCAAGTCTAAAAGGATTCAAGATGATTAGTATATGCTTCTATGCTTTCTTGATGTTTGTCAATTGTCTCGCTGTAATTTGTTCACCCAGCATGTTATCTATCTTAAGGAGAGCCACCTCTAGTGAACTATGGACCACAGTCCTTTCTTTTACATACAATCTACAAACTGTTTACTGCTTTGTGTTTACTTTCTGCAAACTATTACTTCCTTCCATTCGATACGTTTAATCCTTTGTTTTCAGCAAAACCAGTGAGATTGACAACCTCATCGCAAGTTGGGGACAGAGTTATGTGGTTGTGTTGTGCAGGTCTCCACGTTGCTAATGGCACCGGTAGTGCGCCCTGCCAACGTTCAACTAGCTACACCTTTGGGGTGTTTCCTTTCTCCTACTGGATTGATAACCTTGGTTTCGTACTGAGGGAAAACTTACTGATGTGCTCATCATACCTTCCTCTTGGGGTTCTCCAACAAGCTCGTTAATACACGAGTCAGCATAAACATTTTAGCTACATCTTCTATTCATCCTTATCATGAAAACTTTCATGATTAAGCTACTATAGCCTATAAGGAAGAATCGCGAGTATAGTGTTAGTTCCCGAAACCTTTTTGGGAGATCCGGATGCCTAGCATCTCCATCCTCCACAAATTCTCACACAATATGAGAACATATATTTTGCTAAATTATACTTTATCGTATTGTAACCAAAAACATTGTTTCATATATCACAATATCTTCCACACATGATGGTTTATGAAACAATTCTTTTAGCTCCTAGATAACCTCGATATTAAAAACAACTTTTGAATATCAATAATCATGGAGGCAAACATGATACTTTAGATACTAACATTGGAATTCTTACTCTTGATTTAATACTACTTATTAAACTTCATGGAGTAAATAGAGTTTGCTAAAAGTTTGCAATAGGACTTCTAAACTTTAAATTGACATTCAAACCAATATGATACTAGTTCGTAAAGTAAATATCTAGAATTCTATAGTTCTATTATCTCAATTAAAACTAAGCATAAGGTAGTAAACAGATGCCAATGACTGCAACAAATTATGCAAATTCACTTTGGTTTAGTTTCTGACAAATTTGGTTCGACTAATCCAAATTAGAAATGAACTCCCACTCAAAAACAACATCCCTCATGCCTTTTTGGTGACTACATGAACCAAATCCACTACACCAAGTCCGATCATCACGTGAGTCGGTGTAGCTTCAAAGGAGAGCATCAATATTGGCATCACATCAACTATATGACTCATGTTTAACCTTTTGGTCCGTGTTCCGAGGCCATGTATGTACATGCTAGGCTCGCCAAGTAAGAACCTTAGTACTCGCGTGTGTAAAACTGTCTTACACCCGTTGTATGAAAGCGCAGAGTCGAGTACACCCGATCATCACGTGATGTCTCGAAACACGATCCATAGAATGGTGCATACTTAAGGAAGAACACATTTTATCTTGATATTTAAATGAGGGATCATCTTATAATGCTACTAAAACGCCAAACTAGCAATATAAGATGCAAACATCATATGTGTAAAGTGGAATGATATGATCCATGCATTTGATCACTATCATATGCATCCTGGTATGATCTCTATCATTCCTTTGTGTGTAAGGCAAAGGTGTAAGGAACTTACAAGTTAGGTGTGTTGTAAGGGTATCAACTATACATAAAATTACAACATTTCCATATCATGACACTATCCCAGCAACGATCTAAACTAGATGCCTCTAATTTATCAATTGCACGTTTTTACGTGGCTTAGGGCTTTCGAAGATAGAACCGGTCTTACCTACGAACATGGAACCACAATGATGATAACTAAGTTATTAGCAACTCATTGTAAATCAGATATTGACTATAGTAGGAGAGACAGACACCCGCCATCCACTTATGCAAAACTAGTTGCATGTCAGTCGTGGAACCGGTCTCATGTGTGATGACATGTAAAGTTGGTCCGGCCCGCTTCATCCCACTATGCCACCAATATCCAAAATACATGAAAGAAGCAATAACATGATCATCATTGCCCACATAAAAACATATGTGTACTACCCATGCAAAGCATCTACGCATAGATCACGCTCTGATACCACTGAAGGGTTCGCAGCATAGAAAACAAAAAATTCCTACGATGGGAATTATTATACGCCAAGATCTATGTATTAGATACAAGCAACAGGTGGATATACATCCATAGAGAACATACCCTCGAAGATAAAAAAGCATTGTTAACAAGATGGAACTCGTGGATGATGTAGTCGTACACTTGCCGATGTCAAGATCATGATGAAGTCCAGCAGGTCCAGCAGGTCTAGCTCCAACATGTCCATCAGATCCAGCTCCAGCAAGTCTACACCACCAAGTCCAGCACTGCAAAGCAGCGGTGTGATACATTGCAAATGTATCTATAATTTGTGATGTTCCATGCCTGGTTTTATCCACTTTCTTGTGTTTTGTTCCAACTTTGGAGTACTTTTCATATGATTTCTTGGACTAACCTATTAACAAGAGCCACAGTGCCAGCTGCCTGTTTTTTGGTGTTTTTGGTTCCAAGAAAGTCAGAAAATGAATATTCTCGGAATTGGACGGGACAAAAGCCAAAGTGCCTATTTTTCCGGAAGTGATCAAGTGCCAGAATACGAGACGGAGAGGGACTAGGGGGCTACCACACCACCTGGCCAAGCGGCCCAGCCTGGCCCGTGCCAGGGGGTGGTGAGGACAGCCCTGGCACCCCCTCGGCCTCCCCTTCCGACTATAAGATGCCCTCGAGACGAAAACCCTAAGTACCTGATCAAAAATCCACGAAAGAGTCTGTAGCCGCCGTCATCTCCATCCCTAGATCGGGAGGGATCTGAAGCTCTTCCCGGCACCCTGCGGGAGAGGGGAATTCACCCCAGAGGCCTTCTTCATCACCATGCAAGCCTCCGGTGTGATGCGTGAGTAGTTCATCCTTGGACTACGGATCTATGTAGTAGCTAGATGGCTGGTTCTCCTCCTTTGTGCTTTCATGTTTAGATCTTGTGAGCTCCGTTCATGATCAAGATCATCTATTTGTAATTCATACATGTTGTGTTTGCAGGGATCCGATGGATATTGAGGTGCTATTTCAGATTGATTATTGATTCTATCATGTCTTTGTTATTTGAGATCTTGCATGCTTTCCGTTGTTAGTAGCTACCTTGGCCAAGTAGATGCTAGCAACTCCAAGAGTTAGTATTTATGCTCGATAGTGGGTTCATGCCTCTAGTAATCTGGGGAAGTGACAGAAATCTCTAAGGTACTAGATGTGCTATTGCTACTAGGGAGAAAACAACAATCATTTATTCATAAAACAATCGTATTGTTTACTTTACACGCAGTTCGTAAAGCAATAATCTGTTGCTTACAACTTAATACTGGAGGGGGTTCGGATGATAATCTGAAGGTGGATTATTAGTCATAGATGCAGTTGGATGGCGGTCTATGTATTATGTTGTAATGCCCAATCAAGTTGCAAAGGAGTCAAGATGATTAGTATATGCATGTATTGCTTTCTCGATGTTTGTCAATTGCCCCGCTGTAATTTGTTCACCCAGCATGTTATCTATCTAAGGAGAGCCACCTCTAGTGAACTATGAATCCCGGTCCTTTTCTTTACATACAATCTATAAACTGTTTACTGTTTTGTGTTTACTTTCTGCAAACTTTTACTTCTTTCCATTTGATACGTTTAATCCTTTGTTTTCCGCAAAACACGGTGAGATTGACAACCTCATCGCAAGTTGGGGACAAAGTTCTGTGGTTGTGTTGTGCAGGTCTCCACGTTGCTACTAGCACCGGTAGTGCGCCCTGCCAAAGCTCAGCTAGTAACACCTTTGAGGTGTTTCCTTGCTCCTACTGGTTCGATTAAACCTTGGTTTCATAACTGAGGGAAACTTGCTGTTGTGCTCATCATACCTTCCTCTTGGGGTTCCCAACGAGCTCTACATCAACACCGCCATCAAGCATTTTTCTGGACGTCGTGCATTGAGCCATCAAGCATTTTTCTGGCGCCGTTGCCGGGGAGTCAAGGACATCTTCACAAGGGGAGTCCCTCATAACCAATCTCTTTACTTTGTTGTTTTTGTTTTGCTTAGTTTATTTTTGCTTTGTTTGCTTGTTTTGTTCTTCAAAAAACACACAAAAATTAGTTTTACTTGTTTGCTTTCTTATTTGAAAACCCAAAAAATGACTACAATTGAAAAC
This sequence comes from Avena eriantha, assembly GCA_910589775.1. Lineage (NCBI taxonomy): Eukaryota > Viridiplantae > Streptophyta > Magnoliopsida > Poales > Poaceae > Avena > Avena eriantha. The sequence goes on from OU342744.1 coordinate 95,805,735, forward strand.
ACTAACTTGTGTGACTTCAGTAGCACCAACAACAATGATTTTATGAGCACACCTATTGCTCCACACGTGGCTGAAAATACTTTCTTTGAGATAAAACCTGCTTTACTCAATCTTGTTATGAGAGAGCAATTTTCTGGTATTGGTAATGAAGATGATGCTTCCCATCTAAATAACTTTGTTGAACTTTGTGAGATGCAAAAGCATAGGGATATAGATGGTGACATTATTAAACTGAAATTGTTTCCTTTCTCTTTGAGAGGAAAAGCTAAAGAATGGTTGAATTCCTTAACTAGGAATAGTATTGATTCTTGGACTAAGTGCAAAGATGCTTTTATTGGAAAATACTATCCTCCTGCTAAGATTATATTCATGAGAAGTGAAATAATGAAGTTTAAACAACTTGATAATGAGCATGTTTCTCAAGCTTGGGAAAGAATGAAATCTTTGGTAAAGAATTGTCCCACTCATGGAATGACTTATTGGATGATCATCCAAACTTTTTATGCAGGATTGAACTATTCTTCAAGGAACCTATTGGATTCTGCTGCTGGAGGTACCTTTATGACCATCACTTTGGGTGCTGCAACAAAACTTTTGGACAATATGATGGTTAATTATTCTGAATGGCATACTGAGAGAGATCCACAAGGTAAGAAGGTAAATTCTGTTGAGGAAACCTCCTCCTTGAGTGATAAAATTGATATTATTATGTCCATGCTTGTTAATGGGAAAACCCATATTGATCCAAATAATGTTCCTTCAGCCTCTTTGGTTGCTCAAGAAGAGCAAGTTGATGTGAACTTCATAAGAAATGACAATTTTGGCAACAATGCTTATGGTAATAATGCTTATAGGAACAATTTTGGTAACAACAATTATAAGCCATATCCTCCCAACAATGGTAATGCTTATGGAAATTCTTACAACAATAATAAGAGTGCTCCCTCTGAACTTGAAGTTATGCTTAAAGAGTTTATTAGTAAACAAACTTCTTTCAATAAAACTATTGAGGAAAACTCTCTAATGCTGAAAGAAATATAGCATCTATGGCTGAAGCTCAATCTACTTTGAATAAAATGGCTGTTAAACCTAAAACTAATGAGAATCCCTTTGCAGCTACTAATGCTATACAAGTAAGAATTGATGAAAATGTTAGACTATTAGCTGAATTACATGCTAAGTGGGAAAGAGAAGATGAAATTGCTAGAAACATTAGTGTTTCTACTATCACCACCACTAGTGTTGAGGCTAGTAATAGTTCTACTACTTTAGATGATAAAATTGATTTTGATCTTGATGGTTGCAACATCTCTGAAGTTATTAAGTTCCTACAAAAGCTTGCTAAAATTCCTAATGCTAGTGCTATGAACATGGCTTTTACAAAACACATTACTGATGCTCTCATAAAGATTAAAGAAGAAAAGATGAAACATAAAGCTTCTATTCCTATAAAGCAAGAAGATGGTTGGGAACCCATCATTAATATGAAAGTGAATGACTTTGATTTCAAAGCTTTGTGTGATCTTGATAGTAGTGTTTCTATTATGCCTAGAAGGATTTATGATATGCTTGATTTGCCTCCTCTTGAAGATTGTTATTTGAATGTCCCACTTGATGCTAATGCTAAAAACAAACTCATGGGGAGTCTTAATGATGTTCTTATTATGGTTAACGATTCCTATGTCCCCGTTGATTTCTATGTTTTGGATGTTGAATACAATGCTTCTTGTCCTATTATTTTGGGCAGACCTTTTCTTAGAACTGTTGGTGCCATCATTGATATGAAAGAAGGCACCATTAAATATCAACTCCCACTCAAGAAAGGTATAGAACACTTCCCTAAAAATAGAGAAAAGATTTCTCTTCTCCTATGAAAACAAAATTTGGTCTTATTGCTTCTTCATTTGAGAACACTTGATTCTTTCTTTGCTTCTTATGCCTAACTTAAAGGCGTTAAAGAAAAGTACTTATTGGGAGATAACCCAAAAAAATTGGATGAGTCTTGGAAGTTATTACCTCTGTAATAACCTCTCCTTATCCTTTTTATTTGCTTTTTGTGCCAAGAGTAACCTCTAATGAGAGTGAAGTAATGATTGGGAAAGTTGCTATCCCGAAACAGATTTCTGTGCTTCACCGTAAACTTTCGGGAGAGAGATCTGTATGTCGGATTGAGCTGTATTGTTTTGTGCTTCTGCCCCAGGTTGTTATATAACTTTAGTTAGTTCAACACTTTTTTATTTGAGCAACAGAAAGTCTTCGAAAAAATTCGTCTTTACCTGCTGGTCTGTTTTGACAGATTTCTGCCATTTTCTGCATTTGCTTCTTGTTGGTTCCTTCTTGAGTTATTTTGGGGAATTGAGCTTTTTGAGGGAAGTGCTACAGTAGCTAGTGTTCTAGGGGAAGTTTATTTGGTGTTATAACTGAACCTTAAGACTTATTTATCTTAAGTGCACTAATGTTGCTAATGAGATTGTGTGAAGTTTTGTATGAAGGAAAATTTCAGGTGTATGGAAGGAATGAGTAATGAGATGAAGGATGGACTAAAGCTCAAGCTTGGGGATGCCACACGTGTCACCCAAAGAAATATCCAAGAATTACAAGCGTCAAAGCTTGGGGATTCCCAAGGCATCCCCTTCTTCATCAATAAAAATCCCAGGTTTCTTCCCAAACGCTTCATTTTTATTGTTTCATGCACAGTTGTGTTTTTCTTAGAGCGTCTTCTTTTTCATTTTCTTTTTGGTTTTTAGTTTTCTTGGTTTGCTTAGTTTTTCTGAATAAATTGGTTGGACCCCCCTCTTTCATACTTTGGTTTGCAAATAGTTTGGTTTGGTTTGGAAAAGAGTAGGAAAGTTCATACTTATGTGGTAAAAAGAGCTTGTTTTTGACTGTGGCCTATGCTTTGTCATGCCATGCTTGATATTTTTTTGGCTTTATTCTTAGTATTCTTTGTTGTAGCATGACTAGTTATAAACAATTGAGATTGCTTAATGTGCCTTGGATGAATCATGCGTTGTTTTGGCATATTAAAGCATAGTATAGTGGTATTCTCCGTTGATGCTTTATTTGGGCTGACTTGGCGCATGCTCACACAATGTTATGACTATCTCAAGTCACCATAGACTTTATGATCCTTTAGTTTCCAACTTGTAGTATCACTTTATGCTTTGATCAATGATGTTTTGTCGCTCTGTATGATCATGTTCATTATTGCTCTCTTAGTTTGTCGCTCCCAGTCTTTTGCTAGCCTCCACAACAAAGTATGAGTTCCACTCATGCATCCAACTCCCTAAACCAAGTTATTCCAAAGAGTCCACCATACCTACCTACTAGCTTATGCTATTCCAAGTATATTCATGCTTTTTCACCTTCCAAATTAAACTTGTTATGAGAAAACTAGTGATTAAAGCTCTCACGAACTTGATGGCACACCTTACTTTTCTTGCCCTTAATAAACTTGAACCATTGTGTCTTCTATGTTGAATATGCTTGCACTTATTTTTCGGGAATTAGCAGAACCATGCTTTCATGGGGAACGCTTTCAACATTGCACTTGGTACTTGTACCTAGTTGATATCATGCTCTTTTGTCTATGGATGTCGTCGGTGTGAAATGAAAGGGGAGCTTGTAAGTCCATGGAGTTATGTATATGTGTTAGAGAAATGCCTGGGCTGCTGGTCTAATCCATGCTGACATGGTGGAAACCTGCAGCGTAACCATAATGATCTGTCTATGAAGCATTCTTCTTATAAAAAAAGAGTCCTATATTGAGAAAAAAAGAGAAGAAGAAAAAAGAGATACTATGAAAAGAGGAAAGAGATCAAAAAGCACCATATTCTCATGGTAAATAAGAAGAATGCTGAGATGCTCGTTGTATGCTTGCCTTGTCATTTTGATATGGGGATTCTTCCGTATCATCGGGCAAGGGGTACCCCGTTGGCGGTTGTCAATGATACACATGTACTTACAATGATAAGAACTTACTGGTGACTAAACTTGAGTAGCATGAGGAGCGGCCCTCATATACAAGGGACATGAGATTTCTGACTTATACTTCGTCAAGCATGTACACCATAGTTTGTTCACTTTAACCTTAATGACTTCAAGATGCTTATGATAGGGGCAATAAGAGCTGAAAGCTATAAGTACCATAATTTTTGGAAGCTCTTTATGAGACTTGAATCCCTACTTCCTTTTACAAAGGCTTTTCTTCCACCATTATATTGAGTCTCCACCTTCAATCTTTATGCACTTGGCCATTCTTAGTTCTATGTGCATTGTCCCAAGAATAGTTGATTGATGCATACTTTGATATTGCTTGTTTTAAACTATTGTATCTAGTCACTCTTATGAACTTTGAAGGTGTCCTATGCATTTATATTTGCTACTCTATTGAGGGACAAGCTGAATACTATTATGCTATGTTTTCTTTATGTGAAACAAACAAACGTCTTGCAAAACATTGTTATTCATGAATCTTTTGTTTTTGCCTTTTCATGTTGCATCATAGTTTCTTTGCTTATTGCTAGAACTTTGTCTTTCATGTTATGATTGAAGTACTATGATCCAAACTTTGAATGTTTTACAAATACTTTGATCAAGTCTTTGATGGTGCATGTCACCTCAAAAATTATTCTTTCTTTTTATCACTTACCTACTCGAGGACGAGCAGGAGTTAAGCTTCGGGATGTTGATACATTGCAAATGTATCTATAATTTTTGATGTTCCATGCCTGGTTTTATCCACTTTCTTGTGTTTTGTTCCAACTTTGGAGTACTTTTCATATGATTTCTTGGACTAACCTATTAACAAGAGCCACAGTGCCAGCTGCCTGTTTTCTGCTGTTTTTGGTTCCAGGAAAGTCAGAAAATGAATATTCTCGGAATTGGACGAGACAAAAGCCAAAGTGCCTATTTTTCTGGAAGTGATCAAGTGCCAGAATACGGGACGGAGAGGGACCAGGGGGCCACCACACCACCTGGCCCCACGGCCCAGCCTGGCCAGCGCCAGGGGGTGGTGAGGCCAGCCCTAGCACCCCCTCGGCCTCCCCTTCCGACTATAAGATGCCCTCGGGACGAAAACCCTAAGTACGTGATCAAAAATCCACGAAAGAGTCTGTAGCCGCCGTCATCTCCATCCCTGGATCGGGAGGGATCTGAAGCTCTTCCCGGCACCCTACGGGAGAGGGGAGTTCACCCTGGAGGCCTTCTTCATCACCATGCAAGCCTCTGGTGTGATGCGTGAGTAGTTCATCCTTGGACTATGGATCCATGTAGTAGCTAGATGGCTGGTTCTCCTCCTTTGTGCTTTCATGTTTAGATCTTGTGAGCTCCGTTCATGATCAAGATCATCTATTTGTAATTCATACATGTTGTGTTTGCGGGGATCCGATGGATATTGAGATGCTATTTCAGATTGATTATTGATTCTATCATGTCTTTGTTATTTGAGATCTTGCATGCTGTCCGTTGTTAGTAGGTATCTTGGCCAAGTAGATGCTAGCAACTCCAAGAGTTAGTATTTATGCTCGATAGTGGGTTCATGCCTCTGGTAATATGGGGAAGTGACAGAAATCTCTAAGGTACTAGATGTGTTATTGCTACTAGAGAGAAAACAACAATCCTTTGTTTATAGAACAATCGTTTGTTTACTTTACACGCAGTTCGTAAAGCAATAATCTGTTGCTTGCAACTTAATACTGGAGGGGGGTCGGATGATAACCTGAAGGTGGATTATTAGTCATAGATACAGTTGGATAGCAGTCTATGTATTATGTTGTAATGCCCAATCAAGTCTCAGAGGAGTCAAGATGATTAGTATATGCATGTATTGCTTTCTCGGTGTTTGTCAATTGCCCCGCTGTAATTTGTTCACCCAGCATGTTATCTATCTTAAGGAGAGCCACCTCTAGTGAACTATGGATCCCGGTCCTTTTTCTTTACATACAATCTACAATCTTTTACTGCTTTGTGTTTACTTTCTGCAAACTTTTACTTCTTTCCATTCGATACGTTTAATCCTTTGTTTTCCGCAAAACACGGTGAGATTGACAACCTCATCGCAAGTTGGGGACAAAGTTCTATGGTTGTGTTGTGCAGGTCTCCACATTGCTACTAGCACTGGTAGTGCGCCCTGCCAAAGCTCAACTAGTAACACCTTTGAGGTGTTTCCTTGCTCTTACTGGTTCGATTAAACCTTGGTTTCATAACTGAGGGAAACTTGCTGATGTGCTCATCATACCTTCCTCTTGGGGTTCCCAACGAGCTCTACATCAACACCGCCATCAAGCATTTTTCTGGGCGCCGTGCATTGAGCCATCATGGTGCATCCATGATCACACACACGTCTGGTACCCCGACAACCTCCATCCCTCGCTCCAGCAAAGCAGCGGAAGAAGCAACTCCTTTCCCGATAAAGCCAGTGGGAACATGTATCTCGCTAATCCGAGACCATGGGGGAAAAACACTAGAGGGGGAGAGAGATCCTTCACGAGGAGGTGTAAGTGATAAGTGAGGAAGGGGGCCTTTTATAGGAGGAGGGGGAAGCCCCTCCCCATGTTCGGCACCCATGGAGGGTGCCCCTTCATATCCCTCATTCATGTGGTGGTAACCCCCTCCACATAAATATGCCCCTTCACATTCTCTATTAAAGTCTCCACTTTAAATGCATTAAATTTCTCCAAATTTAATGTTCTCTCATTTAATATAACTCTTTTATTAATTTTATTCAGAATTTTTTTAATTACTTTAATTAACAAACATTCACATAAAACCCCTGGAACATTTCAATATTACATGCAGAACCAGTTTCTGCAATTTCACCTGAAACAATTCCGGTTTCCATCGAAATGATTCCAGCGCTTTCTTAAATCTTTATCTGAAACATATTTGCCCCAAATGGTGTCGGTATCCCTTAAGTGTGTCACCCTACGGTTTGTGAATAATGCAGACATGATCGAGACCCCTCTCCGATCAATAATCAGTAGCGGGACCTGGAGATCCGTATTGACTCCCATATATTCAACGATGACTCTTGTGATCGTGTGAACCTTTAATGTCGTAACTAAATCCATTCGTCTCGCAATATATTACATGTCTGAGATTCGATCATTGGCATCCAAATACCTAGTTTGATTTCGTTACCGACATGCACTCTTTTCTTGTTCCCGTGATATAACATTCTTGTGATCACATCACTTGCTTGCAAGCTATTCTCAATGTGATATCTCCAAGAGGGCCCAGAGTATATCTATCCGTCATCGGGATGGACAAATCCCACTCTTGATCCATGAGCCTCTACATAACACTTTCGCAGCACTGAACCATCCTTTATAATTACCCTTTCACGGTGTGACATTTGATGTTATCAAGATACTCTTCCAGTGTTAGTGATTGACATGATCTCATGGTCTAAGGACTAGGATTACTTTGTATGATGTTCATCACATCATTCCATTCATGTTGTCACCTTGTTATTAACAACATCCAATGTCCATGATCAGGACACCTTGATCATCTTGTTAATCAACGAGCTAGTTTATAAGAGAGGCATAACTAGGAACTTTCCATTTGTTTATTAAACACACATGTATTAACGTTTCCAAATTAATACAATTATAGCATGCAAAAGAAAATTTTATCATAAAGAATAAACAAGATAATAACCACTTTATTATTGCCTCTCGAGCATATTCCCTTCACATGTTCCCTCTCTCATCCTCTACCATACTAGTTTCATCAGAACAAAGTAATAAAAATGGGTAAATAATATACATCTACCAATAATTTCAATCTCAAATACCTATCTCATAAAAACCAAGATCCACTTCATAGGTATTACAAACAGATGACCATATTCATGTTAGGTAGCTCATATGGCTGATGAGTGCATTTTTGCAGTACTTTTAAGCATAGTTTTTTCTGTAATTATCCACTCATATCATGCTCCATCTAGTTATTATTATGCCTTATATGCATGATTACTAGTTCTTATTCATATTCACATGAGTGTTGCACAACTATTAGTTTTATTAGGATTTTATTACTTTTCCTTGTCTTTGACATGTGTGTATCTGTTATGGATGATTATGAATGAATCAAGGCAAAATGAGCAAAAAGAGGACAATATGGAGGAGCTGCAGGCACTAGACTTAGCCATATCAGGGGTGAAAATGTGGATTTTCCACCAACTCCAAATGACGATCCAAAACCATGGTGTTGTATCCACTGTCCATATGAACTTAACAAGCCAAAAAACATCCAAATCAGGGTTCATATGAAGAAATGGTGGCCAAAATACGACGAGACTCGGACGGTTTAATGACTATCAGTACGAGCGCACGTGCCCGTACGGCACGCCTGTACCGCTGGTTCTAGGCGTCGGAAACCTCAGGAACGGATCTGTTTCTTCACCGAATTCGCCTCCATTTTTTCAAACCTTTCTTAGGTCATAGGAGACATATGATGGGCTGTTGGGGACCCTCTTAGGCCTATATAAGAGAGTGAGGAGCCAAGATAGAAGGCACCTCTCCATATACCTCCATGGTGGAGCCCTACCACCACTCCACCTCGACATAGCCGCTGTTGTGTCGCCTCCACAAGATCTCCATCACCACCACCACACAAGAGAAGAAGGGACTAATAAGTGATCCTAGATCACTTGGTTAAGGAAGTGGATGTACAACCTAGCAACCCAGGTTCAAGTCCTCAAAGTTGCAGATCTAGGTTCTTATTATTCAAAAAACAAACTCGTTGTAGGGGATTCTCCTATCGAATTAATTTTCAAAAAAGAGGAGAAGGGACTTGGATCTTCAAGTCCTACACATAGATCTACATCGTCATCATCATCAATAATGTCTACATGACCGATCCCCTTCTTTACTTGGATGTAGTTCCAATCCCAATCATGAATTCGCACTTGTATTCATTCGTCATACATACGTACTCCATTAATATTGTAGAGATGATGTTGATTTCCTTTATATGTGAGTAGTTCCCTTTCTCCTCAAGGAGAGACGGTGAAACCCTAGTTTTATTATGACTTGAAATAAAGATGATCTATAAGTTTGTTCATTAATATGTATTAGTTTGCTTTCTTGATATTATGTGAATGTCAACCACATAACATTTTCCTTTGGGAGAAGGGAGGAAACTACCCTTGGGCATGTGATGGTGTGAAGGTGTTAAGTGGCATATTGCATTGGATCATTTCTGATATGTTCAAGGGGGATAAGAGAGGACTCACAGAGCCTATTCCATGACCATGGGGTTTGTTGAAGTATGATCCAAATTCAATTAAGGAGCCTAACTTCTGACGAGCGAAGCAAGGCCCGTCGTCATCCCTACGGTATGGATTGTTGAATAGGTATCCACTGCTATATATACCTCTTGTAAGCCGCCAGCTAGGATGAGTTGCATCTGTGAAATCCCCGACATTGTGTAAACACTCCCCGATATAGTGAAGTTTTGCTGGCTGGCGTTTGTGGTTTTTTCCTCTCTTTATTGGAGAGGTTTTTCCATGTTAAATTTGTGTCCTCTTGCTGCAATTTCTTTTTTGTTCTTCATTATTTGCTTGTCGCTTTTATAATAGGGTTAACCTTTAATTGTTGGGGATCAGGGTGGATGGCCTATGATCACAAATGTGGTTATGAGAGATGAAATATAAGATGTATGGTCTTTGATCATATAATTTTGATCATCTCATATACATACACATAAAGAAAGATATAGATATATATCCTAATCATGATTAACTCAATTGCTAGTGGTGGATCCAACACTCCACGAGAACTACTTAGTCATACTGCAACTCCCACAATCACACTCACATGTTCTTGTTCGCTTTAGTTATTTACTTTGTTTTAATTATTATTGCTCTCAAACACAAACAACCTTTATATACCCTTGCTTAGCATTAGAGATAACTTACAAGTTCTCTCTAGTGAATAGTAACGAGGGACATAAATACCTCTACCAATAGCTCTCCTTGGTCCGATACTCTTACTTTGAACTAGTTGCATATGAATTGTGCACTTGCATTCGTCAATGGCAGTAGATCGATGATATCAAGAGAGAGAGAGAGAGAGAGAGAGAACAAGCTACTTCCACAAACCCATAACCCGGGGGTGGAATACTCCATCTTCTTCATTGTGATGAAGGATATATTGTTAGAGAGGTTGGAGAGGCATCATTATGGTGTTTCCCCCTCCGGTCTTTGCAGGATCTCCTTCATTTCGTGTTTTTCTCCCGGTGCACCGTGCTTCGAGATCACGGTCATGGAAGTATATATAGGCGTTTTAGGTCAAGACAAATCACTACAAGAACCTGGACGGTCCATGACGTTCTAAAAATGTCACAGATGAGACAAAAACATCCTAGATGGCCATCCATGACCAAAAAAAAGTTTTTCATGTATCTCAGGTCATAATTGATCCATGACGTTTTTGGCTGACCGAAAACGTCACGCCCATCCGTGACATTCCACAATTTTCATCATGGCCATCTGGACCGGCCCAGCCCAGGCCCAAACATCCTGACATATTTTTTCACGGAAGACGCCACATGGCAAACGGTATACTAACGGCCGTTAGAGACATGTGCTGACATCACTACAGTCGATTCTCACGTCACCTTTATCTTGACATTTGTTTTTCATCACGATGAAGGGTTTTTCGTCGTGATGCAGGGTCGTTTGCGCCGTTTCTTGTTGTCGTTTTTCACTTTTCTAATGTACTGCTGACATGTGGGTCCTACATATATCTATTTTTGATGCATTATGCTTTATGACCATTTCCAATTGATTTTCCCTGATTTCGGTCCATTTAATTTCAGACAGTTTCAAGGTATTGGTCTATTTGATTTCAGCCTAGTGCAAATGTTCTATCTATATTTGCAATGTTTTAATTCAAGGAAATACTCCTTACAGTTACAGTACAATTCACAATTACATGCACACCACAACAATCCTTGAAATCAACTCTAAAAAATATAATATACAGCAATGAAAACTGAATCTATTAACACAACAAGATCGGAATAGTTTCATGTATTCACCAAGATGATAATGTTTCACATGTCCATCCATCGGGATCAGCACGACCACTTCTCTAGCTGCAAATGGGATAAATGGAATCAAGTATTAAATCATATGCAATCTACAAGCACTGGCTCACACAATAATCAGAAGAAAAACCACAAGTTCATTATTAAATAGAGCATCAGGTGTTCAAATCTCAACTTGCTACGATGTCACAAATAAAATGATGCTCATCTCAACATGCTCATTCTGGATGGCTACACAACCTGAAATAAGAACAAACAAAAATTGTGAATATTTGCCTATAGCAGCATATAATTGCTAAGTACATAACAAACAGAACAAATGCATTGTTATAATGTAACTATAGTTCTATCTAGCTTTAAGAAAATCATGAAATACATCACAATTACTGTATTATAGCCGTAGTCTAGAACTTCCATTCTTAAAATGACCTATCCGGTGTGGACTAAATGATCACTATAGAAGATGTAGCTTTAAGACATACTATTACTAGCTTCGAAATAATGCTAGAAATTGGCTAAACGTTAGTGTTCTATAAGAATCTGGTAAGCTTCATGCACCACCAGGATACATCTCTAGTAATTCATGGCAGAAATTCATGGTGGCATTTATGGCTGACAGAGGAGAATGTCACAAAGAAGGTAACTTTCAGGTGTAAAAGAAGTAGGGAGCTTTTAAGGCTGTGTTTTTAGGCACCCAAAAACACTTGGTTAGCTCAATAATTTCAGGAAAAACAAGGGACGGAAACTGCCATGGAAAGGCATGTCATTAAGCGGCACCAAGTAAATTATAGCATCAAGTAAAGATGGTAAAAAACTACGATTCATCTACTATAACTACTGAGAAGTAAGAAAGTTGTGCACAACAAGACTCAGCAGTCAATGCAGCATTTTTACTCATGGAGTGCTAGTTATAGCGTAGAAGGGACTTCTGCCAGTAAGGGTTTTTCTATGGACCTAGGGTGTTCTTTGGGTGGCGTGGTTGCTGATTAAGGCAAGGAGGATTTAAGTAATACTACTCACCTTGTGTAGGAACTATGATGATCCTATAATGGGGATCATGTTAGATTCCATGATGTAATCGTGGGACATCATCACAAGATTCACCCGCTTGAGAAGGTGCATGGTTGAACTTGCCATTTCTGAGGCATCTTGATCAGCAACCACCTAACCCTTGTAGAAAAGGAGTCTGCTACCTGTCATTCTTCTTAGATTATCATTTGCTCAATTATCATTGGCAATTTAGAACCTTTTTTTATTCGTCTTAATGGTTTCGTTCTTAAGGAGAACACATCATACTTATCATCAGTCTTCAACCATCTTGGCACATCCTCTACATAATTGAGCAATAGCTAATCAGATTGCTAAATTCTTAAATATAAGGTATTTTGCATTATAATAAAGTAGTTGTTTTAGCATATGCACCGATTGATGGTGTGTTCTAATGTTGAATTGAATTTTGGTGTTGCTTGCAATCCTAAATTTCTAAATTATTCGACTACAGGATAATCATTCTAGCAACAAAATACAACCAGATTGTACTAAGATAAACAATAATATTTATAAAGAATGTTACAGAAAACTTCAATGGGACATATAACAATTAATCAAACACTTCACTACTAAAGACTAAATATCACTTGAGTAAATTATCCGTCGATGTTACGCAACTAGCTAGCCCATACACTAGTAAATTGGCAGTGTAGATTCAATTCTATGTACTAATATTTCTTTTGATTAGTTCTCATAACTAATCAAGTCAAATCCATTATCAAAATAGCTTTGTGTCTATACCGTGCATGGCCATAACTAGTATACAGACTTGCAGGCGAGACTAAAGCCTAAGTAGACGAATTGCCAAAGTCAATGTTGTGGTTTCCAGATGGCCTAGCAAAGTTAATCAACTCTTGTTTCTGAAAGAGACATGTATGGTTGCAGGCCGTGTGCATTAGGTCAGCTTGATTACGGCTATATATGTGATCAACTCTTGTAGAAGAGTAGGATACATTTGCATGGCTAGCCGCAGCCCGCCAGGCATACCCTGTAAGTAAGCCACTAGACAATCAGCACCAGTTAAATGAAATTCAGTTGAATCAAATTACACATCTCGTCAACATAGGATGCAAAACTACACCCGATTTTGCATATCATGTCTAAAATTCCTTACTATTTGGCAATGATTGCCCATATCTTTCCCAAAATAAAGAATGAACGACACTTCACAAACATAACACTTTGAATAAACTAAGGAAATAGAGAACAGTTACCATCTACAAGCGAACATCTGCTATTGTGATGCAGATGAGAACAGTTCATGGTGGAAATTCGTAGACTCGTGCAAACTAAAAGACTAGATGAGAACAGTTCATGGCAGAAATTCAAATCCAATTCAACGACACATTTGTAGTTTTATCAACTAACGATTATGAGTACTGGTGCAATTTTAACGAATTTGTGGAAACACTTCAGGTTTGGCCATATACTAGCATTGGCAGATCTTGGCAATGCAACACTCGATGGACAAGTGTGATATGATGCAATAGCAACCCATTACACCTCCGTTCAAACAAATAAAGGTGCATACAACTGCCTTGGGACTCAATTTACAAGGAAGAGGAGGAAAATTTATTACTTCAACAACGTCAGGTCTGTTGTACATCTTCTTGGTCGACGTCATGGCCAGGTAATCGTTCAGCGAGATGTTGTTCACCTGAAGATGCCATGGCCAGTCAGATCTACAAGAGGAAGTTCCATAGGATATGGACAAGGAAGGGGGAGCAGATATTACCTGGAGCATCCTCATTGCACCCCTCCGCTAGCACGCGGTCGCTGGCGTAGTCGAATAGTGATGAGCCCGTCAGCCTGAACCTTCAGCTGAGTTGCAACAAAGATGGACGTGCCACCGAGAATCAACGGCTAGTAGGGACTCTGCGACAAGCGCCAAGACGAGGGAGACCGCAGCTGACAAGACAATGAGGGAGAACGGTGTGGATGCCATCAACCACCGTGGGGACTCGGCAAGGTCGACAAGGTCACTGAGCCTGGTAGGACTTGGGTAACACGGATCTGAAGCGTTGGGTGTTTGGCTAAGGATCTAGGTCTTAGGTGCCTAGTGCCTCCTTGCCCTGCATGGCAGCGAGGAAGAGATGGGTTGGGGTTTATAGAAGGGAGAATCAGAGAGAGATGGGAGGCTCGGGGTGGTTCAGGATCCATCGTTTGGCCAGCTCGAGGTCGTGGCGCCGGCGAACTAGGGTTTGGAAGCCCGAGGCCGTCTTGCGACCTAAGCAGTGGTACTCGTCGAAGGGGCGAGCTGTGAGACGGAGGGTGGATTTGGAGGGTTGAATAGAGCAACTAGTGGTGGTGGAGGTGACGATATGCCGTGGGGATTTGATCGGAAGAGAGGAGGGTGGGTGGCGGCGGGGGGTATGGGGAGAAATGAGATAGTGTTTGATGAGGGAGTGGGGTAGGGCGGAGAACTTTAGCGAAATTTTCGTTCGCAGGCGGAGAATAAGGGTGGGGTGGCACTTTAGCAATTTTTTCATTCATAGGAGGGAAACGAGGGCGGCCAGCTCTAGGGCAAATGGCGTTTTTAGACTCCGGGACGAAATTCTAGATGTGTTTCATGACAAATTGCTTATTTCCTCATGAAATTTGGAATTTTAAGGGCTTCTAACAGTCTGAGACATTTTGGATCAGTACATCGAGAATCCTTGACGCTCCATAAAAATATCACAGAAAAACGTTATGAGTCTTCTAGATTCTTGTAGTGAATCTATGGGCATCAAGATCGATGATGACAGAGCCTCGAGGGAGAGGTGGGCCCACCATGCAGTAGGGGTATTTGGCTACATGGTGTGCCCTATCTTTGGCTCTCTCGATCTCAAAATGAGTTCCAGGTGCTCTAGTCCTCCCTCTTCCATAAAAACTTGCCTGTAAAAAATCTCAGGTCCTTTTGAGTTTGAAGAGGTCCCTCAAAGTAAAAATATGCAAAACATGGTTTTTCTGTCTATAGAGTTATAATACAACAAAAGGTATCTTGTAGGAAAATCCCCAAAATAATTCTGAAACATGACTATGACCACTTATATGAATCAAGTATGATGGAATATGGCACAATAAACTACAAGGATCGTAGATGCATTATGCATGCATCGGCACCCCCAATCTTAACATATGGTCATCCTCGAGCATAAAGGTGATAACTAAATGAGGTTTGCTGTTTATTGTCAATAGATACAAAATATATATTTACGATCATTGCTACACAAAGTATAATGGTTCATTGATAAGTACATAACAACAAGTAATCATCATATGAAGTAAAGAAAAGATAAACTTCAAATATGCATAAGAATAAAAGCCTCTTTCATAGTAGTAAATGAACAAGTACTATAGAAAATTAAACAAAGTTGTATGATGCATTTAGAATTGTTCCTAACTTCTGGTCATATAATAGAGATATTTTTCAAAGAACTTTGTTTCTTTTAACTCAAAAATAAGTAGAAAGTCCTTCCGTAGAAGGAAGTAGAGATTAAACATGCTATCTTCCAAATAACATTAATTGAGGACACTCTTTAGATCATGGTTCATCATTAGTGTTTGGTTCCATTGCCTATATCATAAGAATCTTTAATGCCTTAGTTAGTTTTTTGTTTCCCAGATGTTATAAGTTACACATGACATAAGAAGAGTTAAGTTTGACATGAATCTTTAGAGTATCTATTGCCCTTTTGCATGACTAGCCACATCGTGCTCACACTTCCATGTATATTCTGATGACCATCCATACTCCAATGACAATATAATAATATTTTAGTTGAAAATGTCCACCACTTAAGCGTGACTTATTTTAATGGTCCTAAAACATGTCAAACTCAACCAAACAAATGACATACACAACTTACACCATAAAGCCTTTTTTTCTTTTCTTTGTTGTCCCTTTGTATACCACATATGGTTATAGGGTATTTTTTAATCTCACAAAGGTGGTTGTGAATGTCAAGTTTTTTTCACCCCATAACCAACTTCTCCATGCCATGCATAGACAAAAGTAACATGATTTGGAATCTATATAAAAATAGCACATGAGAAATTTACTTGGAATAACATTGAAAGCTATATATAGATAGATATGGTGGACACACTAGAATAAGTTGGTTTAAAGTTGATGGATGCGCAAACACTATATCATGTTTAGTGCGTGAAAGGCTAGTAATAGGGAGAATTTTTACCACAAGGAATAAGTATGCATAAGTGTCGATAGTTTTTACCATTTCCTAACATGAAAGATAAATTTAAACTTAAATATACAAGAGGTAAATTAGATATAGCACTTGGGTCGCCTAATGGTTGGATCCTAGGCCGGTGGCATAGGTGACATACCATGATGGATCCGAGCGTTAACAAACACGAGCACGATGGAGACATCGTACGTTATCTCCATCAAGGTTAATTTAATTCAAAATTTTGAATTTTAATTCTCTCGATCATGTTGGGTTTTACGGTCTAAGGATGGCAAGGTGTCGAGGTAGATCGAGAGCAACATCTAGAATGACATCGATGAGAAGTATTTGTAACATCATAATTTCAGCAACCCTGATTAGTTGTCCAGAATGCAAAACTCAGGGGGAACAAAAACTTTTTCTTGTTTAATACTGAAGTGTTTGCTTGTTGTTTGGATATGCTTATGCATATGAATGTGTATTAGATGATATACTCCTTACCTCAACATCAGTTGTCAAAAAGCTATTTAACAAAACTATCCTGGATCATTTTACATATTCACAAATGTTCTGGCATTGCAAAATATGATCCAAGATACCTATGTAACCAAAACCATTTTAGTAGCTTCTATTTCCCTAAACTATGGAGAGCAACCTATTATAATCTGCTTATGTTTTATAGACAGAACCTCAACTATTCTTATCTCTAGGTTTCCCAAAACCTCATTTTAAAGATTTTGAATTCTACTCTTGGTAGGGATACCAAGGACCCTCACCTTATTCAAACTCCAACTTTTCAAAATACCCATCCTTACCTCAAGCTAAGCTTGATGGTAACCAAGTAATAGTTGATTTGTTTGTAAGATAAGTTGCCTTGATCTGCTGTTTGACTTGATTGCTTAGAAGTAGTATGAGCTACTCTAGGATATCATCCACTAGGATCAAGATACTTAAAATTACCAAACCCTAAGCAATAATACAATCTGGATCTAATCTCTGGCCACTAGGTGATCATCTAAAACCCTTAACCAGATCAATTCTGAAGTGATCCCTCCTAGGAGCTTCCAAGTCTTTGAAGACCAGTACTAAGCAAGGATGCTTCCTACTCAATCTAAACTTCAAAATCATGCACTTGATGATGCTTGGGTACCTTGAAACCCATCAAAAACATCCCCTCTCATGCTCTAGTCAAAAACCCTAAATCTGCCAAATTTGGCCAAGTCTGAAAAACTATTTCCAACATCACCTTTTTGAATGCCTCCCTTTCTCAACCCTTGGGCATTTTTGAAAATACATATGAACCATCTTGTTAACCATCATAAGTACTACCAAGGTCCACTCTTTACCTTGGTTATATCATCCTCCAACCTACTTGTTCTTGATGGTTTTGCAGGCAAGAAAATAACTATTCTTGCAAATCTAGTCAACATGCCTACTTTGACAGAAGCTCACACCATCATCCAACCTTCTATCGACCAAATCTTTGCATGGTTGTGTTCTACTCATATAGGTCTATCAATAACTACTTCACTTGTTCCAAGTGGATCTTTGTGCTTCTTAAACCCACAAGGTTTTGAACGCTAGTTGATAATCTGCTTCGGCAGGCTTATTTTATTCAAAGTTTGAAAGCCTGTCTTGGTGAGATCAAGCAGTATCAAGCTCAAACCTATACACCATGGTGATATAAATCACTAGGCCTATCCATCCATCTATCCCATGCCCCAAGGAGAGATCTGAGCTCCAAGATCCAACAAGGTTTTGGTGGTATGAAAATAACATCACCCTAGATCCTTAACTCCTTGTTTTCCCATCTAATTCAAGTTGTACTTACAATTCCCAAGGTTGAAAATGCTTGATACACCGTGTATACATAATCCACCTTGATCATCAAGATTTATAAAATATTATCCATAATTATTATGGCTCCAAATCTAATTAATCTCTTCAATAGGCAAAATCTCCAAAACTTCTTCCATAAAGGAAAGTTTGGTTTTTGCCAAAACACATCTCCAACTTTTGGCTCAATTGAGGTCCACATATCATTCCCCATCTTCCCACTTCAAAAATAAATATTTTTGAAGAGCTTTATTATTTCTTTTTACCCATTTTCTTAAATGGCTGAATTGGAATAATAATTGCTTTAAATACTTTTATCTTCCAATAAATCTTGGAAAAATTCCCCTAAGGGTGTATTCACATTTGGGACCATCTCACATCAAAAACTCAACTTGTCCAATTCAAAAATACCAAATAAATTGCTAAAAACCATTTCTGCACTATTTGAATAATTGATATAAAGTGCATCTAAAATTCTCTGAAAAATCCCAAATAAATCTCAGAGATGCATCTTAACCTTACCCATCTACCAGCATCCTTATCTCAGCTTGTCAAGACCAAAAATCAAGACATACCACTTAATCATCCCTTATGGCAGAATTGGATACTTAGCCTTTTTGAATCAACAACCCAAACACAATCACCACCAATCTTGCAAAACAATGCACCAGGTCGACCACTACTGTAGCTGCACTGTAGCACTCCCTCTCCCTTGTCTTTTAGCCCTTATTTCTAGTAGGAGAGAGAGGGACAACCAGCACATGCCTTTGCATTCAAGCTTTCCACAGCAGCAACCCTCCCTCTCTCTGACCTGCAGCCCGACCAGATACCACCCTCCTCGCCCACAACATCCTCTCCACCTGGTTTCCCTCCTCCCTCACATGCTCAATGGAACAATTCCAAGATGGACCTCCTTCTCCTTGTTAAATAGGCTAGAGGCCCCCAACTCAGCTCTTGATACCCCATTCCACTCCCCTGAACTCCTCCACCACTCTCCTTAGACGCCCCACCCCTCTCTCTCTCTCTGTTGACCAGGAAATGGAGGAACTCCATTCTCGGCCAGCTGCAAGATCTGATCCTAGCTCCTTCTCCTCTGCTCCTCTCTTGTTGCATGCGGCATTTTTGAGACCTTCGTCCTCTAATGCATCTAATCCCCCAATTCTTTTTGCCCAGGAATGGCTCCACATGCATCGCCGCCGAGCTCCGACGTTGACCTCTCAGCCGCGGCCGCGCGAGGTACCTCCAGGCCCGAAGTCTGCCTTTCCTGCCCATCTCTGAGGTCGCTAAAGTGCACCGCCTCTCCCTAGCGGCTCCCCGTCGACTTCGCCGCCCCAAGGTGAGCTTCCCGCCCGATTTACTTCACCGGCTAGGGTTCTACGCCACTTCGCATGTCTTAGCCGAGACGACGCGTCCCCTCTATCGATCCTCGCCTAATCTAACGGCCGAGAGCCGCTGATACCGATTCGCTAGCCACCATTGCCGACAAGCGGGCCCCGCCACAACCGTTTGAACTCAGATCCCGCGCGCGTTGACCCCTGGGTGGGCCACGCTCGCTTCCGGCCGACCCAATTCGGTCTAGAACCGACCCAGTGCCCTCTGCTTCGTTTTCTTTTTGTTTCTAGATTTCTAAAGTTGTTTTCTAGTAAGTTGTTTTAATTCAAGATAAAAATGGAAAGTACCATATTATGCCCAGAAACAAATTTATAAATGTAAACACATGTTTTGTTAAACATGCAAAACAAGAACCTTGCCCAAAACAATATTCCTTATTTTCTGAAAATAAATCTACAAAAAGGTATATTTTGCACTAGATAAATTCCACAGTGAGCTATACATGCTCAAATAGGATGAAACAAACTTCCCCTAAAAGGATATTACTATACCTATCAGCGAGCATTTATCTCCTGTCAAGGTGAACCCTGTTTTTACCCCAGTAAAAATAACAAAATCCCTCCATATCTACCTTTAGAAAATTCCCTAGGCTTATCTACAGCACCTATTAGGCTAATTCTAACTCCCAAGGACGTGGTACATCAATACCTATCTAAAAGCAGGAGATAAGGATTTATTGATCTTCTGTTGAATTTTAGTGACCTAAATACTTCTGTAGGTGGTATTGTCACTAGATAAATCATTCCAGAAGTTTGGCAACTCCAAAAATAGTGATCCCAAATCCTACTTGAAGGTATTTCTAATACCTATCCAATTACCTTGGCCTAATACCATTTGGACCTTTATTTTAAATATGATTAAAAAGACAAATTGCATGCAGAACTGAGTTTGGGAATTTTCTGAGGGCATTCTGTAAATAAATTGACATGATTCCAACTCTCAGTGAATAAGTACAGCAGACCCCACCTAACCATCCATGGAAATAATTTTTGGACATACAGAACATTCCTGGTGAATTATTTCCTAAAACTAGAGTTTTAATCACTAGAAAATGCTTTATAAATCAAGGGAGAATGATAAAATAGTGAAACCACTTTTGCTGGCTTCATTTTATCAATACCTATCTGATGGTACCATTTTTCTACAATGAGATAATACAGGATATGGTCTTGGTCCCAAAACCCATCTCTCAGGTAGTTTCTAGACTATAAATCCTAAGAGATTTTCTTCCATGTTTCCAAGACAAGGCCAATCTTATTAAATCCATTCTTCCTAAGACATACTGATTTGTAAACTTGTATTGCTCATTGCTTTCTGTATGAGTTGATGCTTGTATGCCTGGTGTTGATTGTGTCATTTATTTGCTGGCATGTGATCCATATCAACGATAGATGCGATTATATAGGAGAGCAGAAGAAGTTGGTTATTGATATTGGTATTCTTGGTTATCTAAAGAAGAAGTCCAGGGACATTTATGCCATATTGATGATATCAGGCAAGCCACCTTCTTGCTCATAAGCCTTGTCTTATTGTTTTACTTATGCATGTTTTACTTACTGCTTTATGAAAACTGTATTGTTTTGCTATATGTTGATCTCTACTTGGTAGTGGTTTGGCTCCTCCGAACTATTATACTTTTGTACTATTAAGTACAACCCCCCTTGATGACACCTACTGGACCCTAGTAGAATAGATGGTGCATATCACCATAACCCTCTGGAGGCCCCGTTTTATACGAAGCAAAACTAGAGGATGGGAATACCCCCGAAAAAGTTTTACCAAATGTGTTATGATAAAACCTTGGTGAGGTGGGACCTCCCAAGAGATGTTGATAAAGAAAAAGGTTTTGTTTTACAAAATGCTGAAGGAAAGCTGGAGGAAAAAGTCTTACAAAAACGCACCCGGTTCTTTGCAGTTTAGTTGTAACAACTTAACCCGTGCAACCACATTACTCTAGAATGGGACAGGGCTGGATTTGGTGTTTGTCCATTCTAGTATAAGCTGCCTCGCAACTACTACATGGGATCGCGATCCCTGGGGGCTGGGCCTTCTTCCTCAAGGGTCCATGTGGGACATGGACCTGGAGAAGGAATGACTGTCTGTGGGCAGCCATGCGTTACTATGAGCCCCTCATTGAAAGCGCCCACTCTATGAAGTGTAAAATTCTCTCCGGTTGGTCCTCGGTACCCGATGTCCCGGTTTTGAGGGGAGTAACACTCATAGGGTAGGCACTTATATTAGAGTGGGCATCCGGAGAGTCTTGATCGGTTACTTGACCCACGATCGGTGTAGATCAGGGTAGTGTACCCGGATGGTGTGGGTAAAGTGTACAACCTCTGCAGAGTGTAAATCTATTCGAATAGCCGTGTTCGCGGTCATGGACGGGTTGGACAAACTTCTGTAGAGCGGTGCTGGTTTTGTTTTCAAAAAGGATTTCGGAAAAGCAAAGGCTTTAGAAATATTTTGACCATGGGATGGTCGGAAAGGAGAAAGGTTTTGACCATGGGATGGTCGGAAGGAGGAGAAAGGATTTTGGTCGTGGGACGGCCGGAAGACGGGAACAAATGGGTACCCCAATCCTAGTGTTTACAAAACTTTTCAAAAGGTTTCCAAAATGTTTACAAAGGTTTTTCAACAAAGATATGTAGATGCTATATCTACAAGAGAAACTAATTGAGAAAAGAACCTCTCTTGGATCCCTCCTACTACCACAGCCATATTGCATATCTCCTTGTTTTTACTACTCTCTTAAGGTGGTTTGCGAGTATATTCAAAGTACTCACTGGCATTGTCCCTGGCTATTAACTTGGTCAGATATTAAGAAGAAGGTGAAGTTGACGGCTATGAGGGCTAGGACGTTCTCCCAGTAATTGCTTGTAGGTTAAGGCATGGCTCGGGCACTACGCTTAACGAAGTTCCGCTGATGATTGATCGATGTAGCCATAATGCCAAATAAGGTGTGACATGTATTCGTTATGTATTGGATGTTTACTTTGATACTTGTCTGTTATGTGCCACGACTAACTGATCACGGGATCGTGGTTGTATGCATAACAGAGATTCTTGGAGGATTAATCCGGGGGCCCCACAGACTTGGTATCGGAGCCATCCTGACTGTAGGAGAACCTTAGTTAGCATGGTCGTTAGACAGGAACCTTATTTTGAAAACCTTGGCTTTCGAAAACTAGTTTCCCAATGATTTTCAAAAAGTTCTACTTCTTCTTTTACTCTAACTAAATGCTTTCGAAAATGGTTTCGTCTAACTCTCGTCCAAACTTCAAACCTAAGGATTTTAAATAACTAGGATCTAGAACCCGGTAAAGACAATGAGAACAAGATGCAGACAAGCAACTACCAGCAAACACAAGGAGACTACAATATCGCTCTACCAGCGGAATCCCCATAATTATAAGAAATCAAGTGTTGCACTATCAAGAAGCGTCCAAGATATGACGAAATCTTCATCTACAAGATAGTGACTCCGACCTGAAGAAAGATGATATCTAAGGTCAAGAGTCGTAAGAATAGGATTCCCCTACATCACGAGTAGTTAACTCCTTGGTCCCTAGCGTTGACCCTGTTTGCTTGCCTAAGTGCATTCTATGTCGCTTGATGTGTGTTGTGTGCCGAGGACATTGCAATCCCCTCGCTCTGTTCGCCTTGTTTGTATGCTCTGGTTTGCTTTGACCTCCTTAAAATGTGACTCGAGGAGCGATAACCGACCTAGTAACTCAAGAAACCCCTGTGTTAGTTGTCGATAATGAGTCCCAGACTAACCTCGAGAGTATATGAGAGGAAAAGCATCGCAAGAACCAGGAGTTCGACATCGACAAGTCAGAATCAACTCGAACATTTCACCTCAGCAGGACGGCATACCTCGTCAAACTCACCTCTCAAGACTCGTCAATAGCGCAACAATCCCTTGTTCCTCAGTCTACTACAACAAGAATTCCGTTGGAGCTAGAAGTCGATCACCGAAGGATCCTCAATATCCACAAGAAACCACCTGATAAGTCAACCAAGACAAGAAGTGAAGACCTAACCACACTAACCTTTAGTGTACTAGAGCTTCTGACCACATCGGGAGACTAACTAATCTAGTCGACCCGACCCAAACTAACGGAATGATCCTCCCTAGAAGGTCATAACCACCCCTAAAGTCAGATGATTAGGAAGCGTGAAGATAATGAGTCCACTCCGCCATCAATCAGAAGCAACACAAGAAATGCAAATGAAGACCGCTTACCCGACGCTGACTGCTTCAACCCTGACTAATTTCTAGCAAGAAGAGTCGTAAACTGCTAATTTCCTTGAGCTAACCCCTTAAAGGTTGCATTAGGAAACCACCCCCACCAAGGTTTGCGAGAATAGGGCGTCACTCGAAGACCCAAATCAAGACCTAGAAAGAAGACAACTCTCCGCAAACCACCGGGTAGCACTCCCAGACAGAAGATTCGCACCACTCCTAAAAGCACCTTAGTGAAGCTCTAAGGTGGAAATACTGCGTCTTTCCACTCAATCCTCAGAAGACTGTCTACCAGAGGATACTTCAGAAGAGATCTTCGGATACAACGTCACTCCGCCAAACAACCACCCGCGAGTTATCCGAAGAGAAACTAACTAAAGATTCTATGAAGCCCTCTGCTACTTCAGCTGAAGACCACCCTAAGGGACCGCAGATTCGCTGACCCCGTTAGTTCTAAACAGTTTGGATGATCAGCTAATTCAACTACTCCGATCAGCTAAGTACGAAGAAAAGTAGTATATAAGCCTCATAGGACCTAGTTGGAGACGTCATTAAAAAGTTTCAACTCCAGGTAGAAGATTGTGAAATCCACCCAACATCATCTGACGACACCCACAAGGAAGGACAGCGTTATCTCCGAGCCACCCTAGTTTAACCCTAAGGGTTTGTCTTTCCCACAAAATAGAATAACCCTCTGCCAGAAGCAATCCAACAGTTAGACCAAAAGACATAAGCTAGGATACGATAATCCCTTAAGAGAGACGTCGTAAATCCTTATAGAAGGAAGATCACCCCTCGCAATCCCGATTCAAGCCTCCACAATACTCGTGCATCCAAGACGATTAAAGTCTAACCTCACCGTCGCAATGACCCTGCTCGAGGACAAATCCGACAAGTTAGTATGTGAGAAGCACATGACGCTAACTCCAACACAACATCACCTAACCTTACTCTCCTGAATCTCGGGACGAGATTCTTTTAAGGGGGAAAGGTCTGTAACATCCCAATTTCAGCAACCCTGATTAGTTGTCCAGAATGCAAAAATCAGGGGGAACAAAAACTTTTTCTCGTTTAATGTTGAAGTGTTTGCTTGTTGTTTGGATATGCTTATGCATATGAATGTGTATTAGATGATATACTCCTTACCTCAACATCAGTTGTCAAAAATCTATTTAAAAAAACTATCCTAGCTCATTTTACATATTCTCAAATGTTCTGGCATTGCAAAAATGAGCCAAGATACTTATGTAACCAAAACCATTTTAGTAGCTTCTATTTCCCTAAACTATGGAGAGCAACCTATTATAATCTCCTTATGTTTTATAGATAGAACCTCAACTATTCTTATCTCTAGGTTTCCCAAAACCTCCTTTTAAAGATTTAGAATTCTACTCTTGGTAGGGATACCAAGGACTCTCACCTTATTCAAACTCCAACTTTTCAAAATACCCATCCTTACCTCAAGCTAAGCTTGATGGTAACCAAGTAGTAGTTGATTTGTTTGTAAGATGAGTTGCCTTGATCTGTTGTTTGACTTGATTGCTTAGAAGTAGTATGAGATACTCTAGGAGCTCATCCACTAGGATCAAGATACTTAAAATCACCAAACCCTAAGCAAGAATACAATCTGGATCTAATCTCTAGCCACTAGGTGATCATCTAAAACCCTTAACCAGATCAATTCTGAAGTGATCCCTCCTAGGAGCTTCCAAGTCTTTGAAGACCGGTATCAAGCAAGGATCCTTCCTACTCAATCTACACTTCAACATCATCCACTTTATGATGCTTGGGTACCTTCCAACCCATCAAAAACATCCCCTCTCATGCTCTAGTCAAAAACCCTAAATCTGCCAAATTTGGCTAAGTCTGGAAAACAATTTCCAACATCACCTTTTTGAATGCCTCCCTTTCTCAACCCTTGTGAATTTTTGAAAATGCATCTGAACCATATTGTTAACCATCATAAGTACTACCAAGTTCCACTCTTTCCCTTGGTTATATCATCCTCAACCTACTTGTTCTTGATGGTTTTGCAGGCAAGAAAATAACTATTCTTGCAAATCTAGTCAACATGCCTACTTTGACAGAAGCTCACACCATCATCCAACCTTCTATCGACCAAATCTTTGCATGGTTGTGTTCTACATCATCCACCTTGTCTACATCATCCACCTTGATCATCAAGATTTATCAAATATTATCCATAATTACTATGGCTCCAAATCTAATTAATCTCTTTAATAGGCAAAATCTCCAAAACTTCTTCCATAAAGGTAACTTTTGTTTTTGCCAAAACACATCCCCAACTTTTGGCTCAATTGAGGTCCACATATCATACCCCATCTTCCCACTTCAAAAATAAATATCTTTGAAGAGCTTAATTATTTCTTTTTGCCCATTTTCTTAAATGGCTGAATTGTTTTAAATACTTTTATCTTCTACTAAATCTTGGGAAAAATCCCCTAAGGGTGTATTCACATTTGGGACCATATCACATCAAAAACTAAACTTGTCCAATTCAAAAATACCAAATAAATTGCTAAAAACCATTTCTGCACTATTTGAATAATTGATATAAAGTGCATCTAAAATTCTCTGAAAAATCCCAAATAAATCTCAGAGATGCATCTTAACCTTACCCATCTACTAGCATCCTTATCTCAGCTGGTCAAGACAAAAATCAAGACATACCACTTAATCATCGCTTATGGCAGAATTGGATACTTAGCCTTTTTGAATCAACAACCCAAACACAATCACCACCAATCTTGCAAAACAATGCACCAGGTCGACCACTACTATAGCTGCACTGTAGCACTCCCTCTCCCTTGTCTTTTAGCCCTTGTTGCTAGTAGGAGAGAGAGGGACAACCACCACATGCCTTTGCATTCAAGCTTTCCATAGCAGCAACCCTCCCTCTCTCTGACTTGCAGCCCGACCTGATACCACCCTCCCCGCCCACAACATCCTGTCCACCTGGTTTCCCTCCTCCCTCACATGCTCAATGGACCAATTCCAAGATGGACCTCCTTCTCCTTGTTAAATAGGCCAGAGGCCCCCAACTCAGCTCCTGATACCCCATTCCACTCCCCTGAACTCCTCCACCACTCTCCTTAGACGCCCCACCCCTCTCTCCCTCTTTTGTTGACTAGGAAATGGAGGAACTCCATTCTCAGCCAGCTGCAAGATCTGAGCCTAGCTCCTTCTCCTCTGCTCCTCTCTCGTTGCATGCGGCATTTTTGAGACCCTTGTGCTCTAATGCATCTAATCCCCCACTTCTTTTTGCCTAGGAATGGCTCCTCATGCATCACCGCCGAGCTCCGATGAGGACCTCTTTGTCGCGGCCGCGCGACGTACCTCCACACCCGAAGCCTGCCTTTCCCGCCCATCTGTGAGGTCGCGAAGTGCACCGCCTCTCCCTGGCGCCTCCCCATCGACTTCGCCGCCCCAAGGTGAGCTTCCCACACGATTTCCTCGGCCGGCTAGGGTTCTATGCCGCCACACACGTCTCAGTCAAGACGACGCGTCCCCTTCGTCGATCATCGCCTAATCTAACGACCGAGAGCCGCTGATACCGATTCGCCAGCCACCGTCACCGACAAGCGGGCCCCGCCGCGACCGTTTGAACTCAGATCCCACGCCCATTGACTCGTGGGTGGGCCGCGCTCGCTTCCGGCCGACCCAATTCGGTCTAGAACCGGCCGACTGCCCTCTGCTTTGTTTTCTTCTTGTTTCTAGATTTCTAAAGTTGTTTTCTAGTAAGTTGTTTTAATTCAAGATAAAAATGGAAAGTACCCTATTATGCCTAGAAACAAATTTATAAATGTAAACACATGTTTTGTTAAACATTCAAAGCAAGAACCTTGCCCAAAACAATATTCGTCATTTTCTGAAAATAAATGTACAAAAAGGTATATTTTGCACTAGATAAATTCCACAGTGAGCTATACATGCTCAAATAGGATGAAACAAACTTCCCCTAAAAGGATATTACTGTACCTATCAGGGAGCATTTATCTCCTATCAAGGTGAACCCTGGTTTTACCCCAGTAAAAATAACAAAATCCCTCCATATCTACCTTTAGAAAATTCCCTAGGCTTTTCTACAGCACCTATTAGGCTAATTCCAACTCCTAGAGAAGTGGCACATCAATACGTATCTAAAACCAGGAGATAAGGATTTATTGGTCCTATGTTGAGTTTTAGTGAATTAAATACTTCTGTAGTTGGTATTATCACTAGATAAATCATTCCAGAAGTTTGGCAACTCCAAAAATAGTGATCCCAAATCCTAATGGAAGGTATTTGTAATACCTACCAATTACCTTGGCCTCATACCATTTCGACATGTAGTTTAAATCTGATTAAAAAGACAAATTGCATGCAGAACTAAGTTTGGGAATTTCCTGAGGGTATTATGGTAAATAAATTGACATGATTCAAACTCTCAGTGAATAAGTACAGCAGACCCCACCTAACCATCCAAGGAAATAATTTTTGGACATACAAAACATTCCTGGTGAATTATTTCCTAAAACTAGAGTTTTAATCACTAGAAAATGCTTTATAAATCAAGGGAGATTGATAAAATAGTGAAACCACTTTTGGTGGCTTCATTTTATCAATACCTATCTGATGGTACCATTTTTATACAATGAGATCATACAGGATATGGTCTTGGTCCCAAAACCCATCTCTCAGGTAGTTTCTAGACTATAAATCCTAAGAGATTTTCTTCCATGTTTCCAAGACAAGGCCAATCTTATTAAATCCATTCTTCCTAAGACATACTGATTTGTAAACTTGTATTGCTCATTGCTTGCTGTATGCATTGATGCTTGTATGCCTGGTGTTGATTGTGTCATTTGTTTGCTGGCATGTGATCCATATCAACGATAGATGCGATTATATCGGAGACCAGAAGAAGTTGGTTATTGATATTGGTATTCTTGGTTATCGAAAGAAGAAGTCCAGGGACATTTATGCCATATTGCTGATCTCACGCAAGCCACCTTCTTGCTCATAAGCCTTGTCCTACTATTTTACGTATGCATTTACTTACTACTTTATGAAAACTGCATTGTTTTGCTATATGTTGATCTCTACTTGGTAGTGGTTTGGATCCTTCGAACTATTACACTTTTGTACTACTAAGTACAACCTCCCCCCCCTTGATGACACCTACTGGACCCTAGTAGAATAGATGGTTCATATCACCATAACCCTCTAGAGACCCCGTTTTAGCCGAAGCAAAACTAGAGGATGGGAAGACCCCCAAAAACGTTTTACCAAATGTTTTATGATAAAAGCTTGGTCAGGTGCGACCTCCCAAGAGATGTTGATAAAGAAAAAGGTTTTGTTTTACAAAATGCTGAAGGAAAGCTGGAGGAAAAAGTCTTACAAAAATGCATCCGGTTCTTTGCAGTTCAGTTGTAACAACTTAACCCGTGCAACTACATTACTCTGGAATGGGATAGGGCTGGATTTGGTGTTTGTCCATTCTAGTATAAGCTGCCTCGCAACTACTACAGGGGATCGCGATCCCTGGGGGCTGGGCCTTCTTCCTCAAGTGTCTATGTGGGACATCGACCTGGAGAAGGAATGACTGTCTGCGGGCAGCCATGCGTTACTATGAGCCCCTCATTGAAAGCGCCCACTCTGTGAAGTGTAAAATTCTCTCCTGTTGCTCCTCGGTACCCGACGTCCCGGTTTTGAAGGGAGTAACACTCATAGGGTAGGCACTTATATTGGAGTGGGCATCCGGTTGATTGGTTACTCGACCCACGATCGGTGTAGATCAGGGTAGTGTACCCGGATGGTGTGGGTAAAGTGTACAACCTCTGCAGAGTTTAAATCTATTCGAATAGTCGTGTCCGCGGTCAATGACGGGTTGGACAAACTTCTGTAGAGCGGTGCTGGTTTTGTTTTCAAAAAGGATTTCGGAAAAGCAAAGGCTTTGGAAATATTTTGACCACGGGATGGTCGGAAAGGAGAAAGGTTTTGACCATGGGCTGGTCGGAAGGAGTAGAAAGGAGTTTGGTCGTGGGACGACCTAAAGACGGGAACAAATGGGTACCCCAATCCTAGTGTTTACAAAACTTTTCAAAAAGGTTTCCAAAATGTTTATAAAGGTTTTTCAACAAAGATATGTAGATGCTATATCTACAAGAGAAACTAACTGAGAAAAGAACCTCTCTTGGAGCCCTCCTACTACTACAGCCATATTGCATATCTCCTTGTTTTTACTACTCTCTTAAGGTGGTTTGCGAGTATATTCAAAGTACTCACTGGCATTGTCCCTGGCTATTAACTTGGTCAGATATCAAGAAGAAGGTGAAGTTGACGGCTATGCGAGCTAGGACGTTCTCCCAGTCAGTTGCATGTTGGTTAAGGCATGGCTCGGGCACTACGCTTAATGAAGTTTCGATGATGATTGATCGATGTAGCCATAATGGAAAATAAGGTATGACAGTTATTCGTTATGTATTGGATGTTTACTTTGATACTTGTCTGTTATGTGCCACGACTAACTGATCACGGGATCGTGGTTGTATGCATAACAGGGATTCTCGGAGGATTAATCCGGGGGCCCCACAGTATTACCGTCGGTGAGACTATGGCTTGTTACCGCATGGGCTAGTAGCATACGAGGGTGTAGATGCCAACTGCGTGTTCATGAGATACCACTACAAAACCCCGAGGTGCACCTTCACGGGGTGGGTCGATAAAGCATACACACACAAACTTTCTCGTGCATTTAAGGAAATGTGGACACTGGTCGAGGAGAACGGAATCAACGTTTCTAAATAGGAGTACAAGTAGGTGGTCGAGGAAACAAGGCGAAATAAACCAAGAAAAGATTAAAGCAATTAAATCGATGTGGTTGTCTTTTGCCAATGTGTTGCAGCCAATTTGGAAACAACTCAATGCTCTTGTTGTTGAGGATGATTAATTAAGGGCATGCATTATGTATGGTTATGCATTTCATTTCTTTGAAATTGATTGTTAGTTGTATTCTTTATCTATCAATCTATATTTTTCTCTCTAGCAAGGAGTTATGTTGTATTTTTAAAATAAATAACAGAGTTTGGAGTGTGTTAGTTCATTCGGGAAAGTATTATTCGCTATTGGTTAATTAAGTAATAAATAACTAGGAGTGATGGACATCAGCATCCCATACAAACATGATGTTTCTAACCACCAATTAATCACTAAGGCCCCCTTGAGCAATTCGTTCTAGCTATATGGGCCAACACTTAATCAAATGGTCCATGCAATTTTGTATATAAACACATGTCTATCCCCACTCCTCACCCCACAATCCTCACCCCTCACGTCACCAAACTCCCCACTCCCCATTCCTATACCAACTCCCAAAGGTTATAAACGCGACTAGCAAATAACGAAGAACAAAACGAAATCACAGCAAGGGGATAAAGATTTAACATGGAAAAACCTCTTCAACAAAGAGAGGAAAAAACCACATGCGTCAGCCAGTGAAACTTCACTATATCAGGGAGTGTTTACACAATGTCGGGGATTTCACAGATGCAACTCATCCTAGCCAGCAGATTAGAAGAGGTATATATAGCGGTGGAAACCTATGTCTTCAACGACCCGCTTCGGCCCAAGCCTACCAGCAACTGGCCTTACTTCTCTCATCAGAAGTTAGCCTCCTTAATTGAATTTTGATCATACTTAAACAAAATCCACCTTGAGACAAATTCCTTCTTGTAGCATCAACAACAATCATCTCCCTGAACAAACAAAGAAAACACTTTCGGTGCCAACAACCACTTGGGGTAGACAGTTATACCAACTAACTTAGCAATAGGAACAGGCTTTGTGATCATATCAGCAGGATTATCGTGACTGATTATCTTGCATACCTTTAGTTTATCTTGTGCAACAATGTCACATACATAATGGTACTTGACATCAATGTTCTTAGTTCTCTCATGGAACACCTCATCCTTAGTAAGGTATATGGCACTTTGACTATCGCAGAACAGATTAATGCAAGAATCATCCTGACAAAGCTCTCCATATAAACCTTTCAACCAAACAGACTCTTTGCAAGCTTCAGCAATAGCCATATATTCTTCCTTGGTTGTAGATTGAGCAATGACTGGTTGCAGCGTTGCCTTCGAACTCACAACACATCCACCTACCATGAACACATAACCTATGAGGGACCTCCTCTTATCCAAATCGGCAGCAAAATCTTGATCCACATAGCCTACGAGTCCCTCACCAGTCTTGCCAAACTTCAAGCGAGCATTCAATGTGCCACGGAGGTACCTAAAAATCCACTAAACAACTTTCCAATGTTCTTTATTAGGATTATCCATGTAACGACTCACCAAACTCACACCATAGGATAAATTAGGGCGAGAACAAATAATGACATACATCAAGGAACCAACAACACTAGAATAAGGAACTCGTGATAAGTACTCAAAATATTCATCGGAACTAGGACATTACGATGTTGACAATTTAAAGTGAGGAGCAACAGGGGTACTAACAGACTTTGCAACATGCATATTAAAATGTTAGAGAACTTTCTCAACATAACTCTATTGACTAAGAAATAGTAACCTAGAGTTTTTGTCCCGTTTAATTTCCATACCTAGCATTTTCTTACAGCACCGAGATCTTCCATCTCAAATTCACTACTTAGGTGTGCCTTCAAAGTAGTGATTTATTTCATGCTCTTGGCAGGAATTAACATATCATGAACATATAACAGCAAGTATATAGGTAATCCATTAACAAATTTTATGTAAACACAGCTATCAAACTGAGGCGTCTTAAAATCTTGTGATATCATAAATGAATCAAACCTTTTGTACCACTGTCTTGGAGATTGCTTCAAACCATAAAGCGATCTCTTCAATTGGCACACAAAATCCTCTTTTCCAGGAACCATGAACCCTTCAGGTTCATCCATGTAAACCTCCTCCTCCAGTTCACCATGCAGAAAAGCAGTCTTTACATCTAGCTGCTCAAGCTCAAGATCATGCATAGCAACAATACATAAAGAAATCACGGATAGAACTATGATTCACAACCGGAGAGAGAACAACATTATAATCAATACCTAAAATCTGGCAGAAACCTTTTGCTAATAACCTTGCCTTAAACCTTGGAGGCTCATTAGGAGACAACCCTTCCTTCCTTTTGTATATCCACTTACAGCGGACGACCTTCTTTTGTTTAGGAAAGCGCACAACATCCCATGTGCCATTCTTTTCAAGAGATTGCATCTCTTCTTACATAGAAGAAACTCACTTCTCCTGCTCAACGAATGCAACAGCTTCATTGTATGTAGCAGGTTCAGAATCATGCTCCACCTGTTCAGCACAACTCAAAGCATAATGAGCAATATTACACTCTTCAATTAAACGAGGAGGTGGAACTATGTTACGCATCAGACTATTAGCAGCAATAGACTCATGTGGTTGCTGCAAAACAATATGTGAGTGTTAAACAACATAACCATCAATGTTTACCTCATGAGTATCATCAACCACGGCATAATTATCAACAGTTTCAATAGTTTTCTATAGGTGCTCCACCTGCACACTAACTCCCTCCTCTCCAATAGTAACAGGAGAGGGATCTGATGGCAACCTGTCATGATACATAACAGATTCACTAAAACAACATTTCTATTCAATAGAAGCTTTTTTGTTTCAGGATCCATAATTTATATGCTTTAACTCCTGAACCATAACCAAGGAATATGCGCTTAATAGCTCTATGATCTAACTTTCCATTATCATTGTGAGCATATGCAGTGCAACCAAAAACTTACAACTGTGAATAATCAGCAGGCGACCCTGATCATACCTCAACGGGAGTTTTCTTCTCAAGTGGAATAGAATGTGACATGTTGACGAGGTACCACACTGTGTTGGCTGCTTCTGAAAAGGAAAATGCCCGAGAGGCAATAATAAAAGGGTTCTTATGTTATTCAGGTTTATAATAGATGTTTATTTTTCATGCTATAATTGTATTAAATGGAAACATTAATAGATGTGTGTTTAATAAACAAATAGAAGGTTCCCATTGATGCCTGATAGCTCTGAAATATAGCCATCTATGTCCACATTTTAACTGGATACTATTCATATTTTTGATGAAATATCTCTCTAAACCCTACCACTAATGCCTAATGATCAAAGGGGTATGCAATCCTTCCTTTCTATGTTTCACTTCGCAGATAATGACGTTTGATGATGGGAATCACTACATTAAAGTCAAAGATACAAGATTTCCAAAAACCCAAGGAAACCAGGAGTCGTGAAGTGGAGATAGACGCTTTAATAACCAACTATACGGCGGGAATAAAATTCTGGACATATAGTTTCGGTTGTATAGTTGCCATCGACACCGCTAGGTCAAATAGAACAACTTTCATGAAGGGGGCCCTATATAAAGAGGCCTCGGGCGATGAGAAAACCTCTCTCGAGCCCCTGCTCGCCAGCTCCTCCCAGATCATCAGCCACCTCCAAATCTCCATCCACCACACCGAAGAGCCGCTGGAGGAATAAACTTAGATCTAATCTCCAAACCCTTCACCACCATAGCCATATTCCATTAGTTGTAATAGTAGATCTCATCTTTGATTGGCGACATTGTAAGACTATTTGCTATCAATCTCACGATTTCCATTACAATGTTTATGATATTTGATCTCATCTCTATGTGTGAGTAATTCTCCTTGGGCTAAGGGCTTCGGCCTAGCCATGTAGCTTTTGTGCGTGTTATTTATCATAGATGGGATCATGTATTAGTTTGTATGACATGATGATTATTGTATCCTCTCTTGCCTCAATATAAGGACTTGTTAGGTATCCAAGACCCCGAGGATTGAGCCAGGTATAGGGATTGTGAGTAATGACTAATCTGTGGGTTGGAAACCCTAGTGACATAAGGGGTAGTACGGTTGTATGTGAGGGATTTACTTGGGATTAACAGTAACGTTACTATGCATATCATTAGTTCTCTTTCTTCTATAGATGATACTAGTAGGTTATTGCTATAAGCGTTGGTGTAGGCAATAGCAATTATGGATGCACTGTCCACATATAATTTACCTTGCTCTAACAATTACATGCATACTTTATTTTTATCTTTTATTCCCATCAGATATTTTGCACGGCTATAGGTGAAACCGAACGCCCTAGGCCCTCTCTCTCTCTATCATCGACAACAACAAAAGATGCAAACTCTAGGTCCGGTAAAAAACACAAAAGGAATTCTAAAACTCCCGAAGCTCCATTAAAGTAACTTCACTACGCTTCTGCTTCCCGAGGATTCGATAAACCTAGGTCTACTAGGAAAAAAGAGCTATACTACATCCGTAATCCGGATCGAAGGTATTAACCATTTTTCTGGCACCGTTGCCGGTGAAGCAATAGCTACCCTGGTGAGGTTAGTAGGAACCTTGCTAGTTTTAATTCTTGTTTTTAATTTTAAGTTTGCTTTCAGTCCTTATTTGAAAAACAAAAAAAATTAGTTAGCCTTTAAATTCTTGCTTTTACTGTTATAAGTCTCTGTTTAAGAAAACCCAAAAACATAGGAAATATGGCTGAAAAGAAGCTTGAGGAGTTTGCTACTCCCAGCAATGATTATTTGTGTACTCCTATTACCTAGCTAGCAATTGCTGCTGATGACTATGAAATTAAGCCCCATTATTTAAGTTTGGTTCAACAGAATCAATTTGGAG
The DNA here is from genome assembly GCA_910589775.1 of Avena eriantha. Classification (NCBI taxonomy): domain Eukaryota; kingdom Viridiplantae; phylum Streptophyta; class Magnoliopsida; order Poales; family Poaceae; genus Avena; species Avena eriantha. The sequence continues at coordinate 95,841,223 of OU342744.1, forward strand.
GCTCTGTTGTTGAGGACGTAGGTATGCACTTGAAAACTTTCACTGAAATATGTGATATGATGCGCATAATAGATGTTGACCCCGATGCGGTCAAATTGCGTTTATTTCCATTATCTCTTAGAGGAAGAGCAAAATAATGGTTGCTATCTTTGCCTAGAAATACTATTACATCATGGGTGGAATGTACTTCTTTGTTTACGACTAAATTTTTCCCACCTGCCAAGACTGTGCAACTAAGATCTAATATTACTAGTTTTAGACAGGAAGAGCGTGAGCCACTAGCGCTTGCATGGGAGAGGATGAACGAATGCATGAGAAACTGTCCTAGTCATGGGATGGAAGACTGGTTAATTCTCCATTTATTTTATAATGTTCTTATTCTTGTGTCTAAGTCTATGCTTGATACTGCATCTAGAGGAACATATATGGGTAAACATACTACCGAAGCAAAGCAACTGCTAAATAATATGCAAGAAAAGCATGCCCAATGTCATGCAGATAGATCAAACACGAAGAAGGTGAACTCCGTCTCACCACAAGAAAATGAAGAACTCAATGCTAAGTTGGATGAGCTCATATTAGCCGTAAAAGGTAAGGAAAACTAGGTAAGAGTTATCCCTGAAACTAATATTGAAGAAGTAAACTTCATAGCTCGTAATGAATAACCCAGCTTGGAAGAAGAATTATAATCCTAATTTTCAGAAACACTATTCTAGTCCTGCAGGTAACTCTAATAATAATATGGGATCAAGTAATGGTAGTCTCCAAGAAACACTTAAGTCCTTTATAGACTCATAAAATGAGCAAAATAATATCCTTGTTAAAATAATGGAGAACCATGATGCTATGCTTGGTAAATTATCTAACCAAGCTATAAGTTTGAGGAATGATTCGCAGGCCCTCCAAGAAAGAACGAGGATTGTTGAGGCACAGCTAGGTAAGATAACCGAGAGTCAAACTCTCATGCTAGCTAAATTTGTAGGTAAAGCTGAGCCCAATCCTGTTGAAGACCTCAAGATGATGAGAATCCAAAGGGAAGAGCCTGAAGAACTTGATTATAGTAATGCTCCTTCACCAAGTTACATAGTTGAAGATCTTGTAAAAAGGATCAACATTAAGATTCCGGTAAGTGAAGGAAATGAGGAAGCTATGTACCAACACGTTGTTAATCAGGTAGAAATAAACGTACGTGAGCTTCAGGAAGAATATAAGCAAATTGCTGAAAAATTACATGTGAAGCTTGATGATATATTTGAGCCTACTATTAAGATTAAGATTGGGACAAATGAGATAGCTACACTTTATTATCTAGGTGCAAGCGTTTCAACAATTCCAATTAATAAGTTAAATCTTGGCTCTTTTGAAATCACTGAGTTAAAATTACATCTTGCAGATTCTACCTATAAACAAGCTATAGAAATTAAGGAGCATACTTTGGTATACATTAAAGGTTGTCATGCTCTTATTGATTTTGTTATTGTTGACATGCCTGAAGATGCTACTGCTCCTATTATATTAGGTCGTCCATTTTTAAGAACTATTACGGCTTTGATTAATCTACATGAAGGGAACGTGAAGCTTCAATTGCCTTCGCGGGATCCTTTTGTTATTCATTTGCCCAAGAAGAAGAAAGCCAAGCATGATGAAAAGGAGGACATCACTTTGAAGGCCAACTATTCTGGAGTAGGTGTTCCACTCATCTGGCCTAAGTGAGCAACATCAAGGTCAAGCTATTGACTATAAAAGAACGCTTCATGGGACGCAACCCATGTGAAATAAAGGTTTGAGTTAAGTTTTTAAGTTTTAGTTTAAGTTTATGTTTAATAAAGAGTACTAGAAAGCTCCAGTTGACGAGAAGAAGTTCGGTAGTACTAAAAATCCTGCTTAATACATGCTGATGTTGGTCAAAAACATTTACTGTCATTTTTCTGTCAAAAACAAGGTGTTTCGCTAAGTTTCAGGATAAGAAAGAATTATCGAAGAAACAGATTTTTTTGATGTATACAGAAGCTTTAACGACCAACTATACGGCGGGAATAAAAATTCCGGCCATATAGTTCCGGTCGTATAGATATTTTTGCCATCAACATTTTTTTTTCATATGTACTAACAGTTTAACGACCAACTATACGATGAGAATAAAAATTCCGGCCGTATAGTTCTGGTCGTATAGATATCGATGCTTTCGTACAATTTCTTTTCCAGGTACAGAGGGTTTGACGACCAACTATACGGCGAGAACACATTGTTCCTGTCATATAGTTCTAGTCATGTAGTTGCGCCGTCAGGTGTAAACCCTATTTTGACAGCAGGCCAACTATACGGCAGGAACACATTGTTCCAGCCGTATAGTTCCGCCCGTATAGTTTCGTCCGACCACAAAAATGCCACGGGTGTCGTCGGATTGAGGACAAGTACGCCATGAGGGCGTCCTCGAGGCATGCGGAAGAGAGGGGTGTGAGACGTACGGTGTTCCGGGACGGTGAGCACAAAAGTTTACCCATGTTCAAATCCGCCGGCTTTGGACGGATCCTACTCCTGCTAGCAATCCAGTAATACGGCAGAGCCGGAATATGGGTTACAAGGGTTTCGCCTGTGCGAGTTGAGATTGTAGACTATTGAGGTGTTGCCCTAAAGGCTCTCCCTAGGACGGCTTATATAGATATCCGGCCTAGGGTTTACAGGAGAGATCTATCCGGCTACGACTAAGAGTCGGTTACAGAGTACAACTTGAACTACAAGTAACATTATGGGCCTAAGTCGTTAGCTCTTCTGGGCCTTCCCATAGCCAGATTGGGCTCCGTCTTTCTCCCTGACTGGGCCGCCCGTGAAGCAAAGCTCTAACCCGAAGTGGGCCACCCTGGTCAGTGAGGAACTGTGAGGATACCCAGAAAGTATATCCCCAACAGCTGCCCCCGGAGGCCTCCAAGATCCAAAGTCGGATTCATCATCGTCTAGCTTGACCTTGGGCTTGCAGAATCTTGAAGGTTTCCTGAAATTTCACAACAAAAAATATGATCCGGGTCTTAAAAAATAAGTCAGACCTATCAACAGGTTACTCGGATTTTCCAGCTTGATTTCAAACTAAGTCAGAACTTGGTTTCTAACGCCACCCTACTCAAGTCATGGTCAAGTCACGTCATCTGACAGGCATTCCGTCAGCACGACCGTTGGTGGGTCCGCAGTTCGCGGAACCGAGGCGCCGTTTCAATGCATGCGTGGAGATCGAGGCGATGCAATCATCGCGTGGGTCCTTCCCACTGTAGCATGGCGGTTACACTGTAGCATTTGCACGAATCTTGGTGCGGTTAGGTGGATATAAGGGGTTAGGATTTTCTCCTTCTCCTTCCACCAGTCCTTTGCCTTTTCCTCTCCTCCCAATCTCCATGTGCGCACAGAGCTCCCTCATTCCTCCCCCACAGAACTCCCAGCGCTGCCCCTTTTAGGTCAACTGCTTCACCGGATAAATGGCTTCATCTTCTTCCTCTAGCTTGGCGGTGGCGGAGAAAGAGATCTTTCACGGGCTCTGGATTCCCTGCGCGCTCAACGACGAGGGTCTCAAGAATGTGGAGAAGGAAGGGATCCTTGCCGCCGGCGACTGGCGGAGCGGCTTCGAGGAAACCATCCCCAACCCGCGCGATGGCGAGTGGGTCCACTTCGGCACCCACCTCGACAGAGGTTTGTCGTTTCCTCCCTCGGAGTTCTTCTCCGAGGTGATTGATCATTAGGAGTTCAACTCCATCATCTTCCTCCCAACTCTCTCTTAGAGATGAGCGTGTACGCTTCGTTGTGTGAGGGCTTTCTCGGCATTAGGCCGAGTTTGACTCTTTTCCGGTACTATTTTCATGTCCGAAGAAACTCCATTACCGCCGGTGTTCCTTATATCACCGGAACTATTAGTTTCTCTTAGATGCGAGCGCGTGTATCCCAAAATTCTAGCTAGTGACTCGGTCAAACAATGGCCAGCCACGTTTTTCTATCATAGGGATATTTCGGCTCCCGGCAAAGCCACTGCTTTGCTGGATTTTGTTGACGGAGCTGCCACGGCCCAACCTTCTTGGGACGAGGCTGCTCCGGCTCTCACCGATGATCTGATCCTCGCTAAGAGGCGGATCGAATACTTCATCAAACACAAGGGACTGAAGGGATTCGATTTGGTCCAATGCTAGGTCTCACGCCGGATCCAGCCCCTTCAGTACCATGGGGATCGACTGATGCACTCCATCACGTCATCCAAGAAAGACTCCCTCCGCATCAGCCCCAAATCCTACACCACTCAAGGCAACATAAGCAAGATCAAGTGGCTGATCCGGGAGCGGATCGAGAGGAGAATCCCGGAGGTTTCTCTGGATATGCATATGGCGGAAAACCCCGTAGTGCTGGTAAGCTTCCATCAGTACACTTTTTGTGTGTTTCAATCTTCGAGTTATACTGCAATACTGATATGTTTTCTTATTTTTAGCTTGCCGACCTCCCCGAGTCAGAACTTGCTCCGCTCGAAGGATATCCTCCTGAGTTTTCTCAGGAGACAGAGGTGGTCCCATTGCCGGACCTTGCGCTCAAGAAGCGCAAAGCTCCAACAGTGGCTGTTGGCACAAAGGAGGTGCCTGTCGTGAAGAGGTAACTTTCAGTCACAACTTCCGCCTTTGTACTTTACTCAAATTTCTTTCCGAGATGTAACGTTTCCGATTTTACTACATTCTCATAGCAAAACCGCTCATCAAGGGCAAGGGGAAGGGAATTTCTTCGAAGCCCTTGCGACAAACGAAGCTCACCATAGCTTCCCCTGCCATAGCTCCTCTGACTCCTACCCCTCAACCTTCTACAACTCCGGCGACCATTCCTTCCCCGATCATCGCAGAAGATCCGGCTCCTTCAACAGAGCCCGTGATCCTTGAATCGCACACTGACATCACCATGGGTGAGTCAGATCTAGATAAGCGTGAACCCTCTTTGGGTAATGATCCCTCGGCAGAAACCTTCGCCGAAAACCTTATCAGCAATCCGAGACTTGCCAAGTTTGGCCTGTCTCGGAAATCTGCTGAAGAAATCCAGCAGCTCGTCAGGCAATGCCTGGAGAAAAGTACTTTATCTGCTAAAGAAGAAGTGCAAGAAGTAGAGGACGTCAAGTTCTCTGACCTTCTCGCCCAGGTGCGCCTTCACGACGAGAGGATTAGGACTGGTGAGCTTCCAACAGCCCCAGTGATTCCTCTGACTCTCGCTAAAAAGGTGGCTGCTGAAGTGAACGCGGGTTTGGATAAACTCACCCGCGAACAATATGTAAGTCGGAATTCCAACTCCTGTTTTTTCCATTCTTTTATATCATATCCTCTAGCCCCCAAGCATGAAGTAGGATATATAATCCGGGTTTATGCTTCATTAGGATGCCAAAGAATGAACTAGTGTAGCCCCCAAGGCTCGTGCTGATATTAGCAAAAATATTAGCCCGCGTCTTAAGTAGCTTTCTGACTTTGGGTATTCTGACTTACAGAAAGTATGTTCCTATAACCAGGATTTACTGAAGAGTGTCTGCGATAAGCGGAGAGAGATCAAAGCTCTCTGGCTTAAAAATGCTGAACTTAAAGTTGCCAAGGATGAGGCCGAAGGTAAACATTCCGAGACTCAAACCTTGTCTTTGTTATTTTCAATGTCGATTTTTCAGAACTGTTGTTCTTTTTGACTTACAGAGCTGGTGAAACAATCCTGCGCCATGATCGAAGAGGCCGAGAACCTCAAAACCCTGGTGGTGGAGAACAAGGAGCTTCGTCAAGAGCTGGATAAGCTCAAGGCGGATCACGAAAAGAGCATTGCTCAAATCCTTGAATCCTCCTCCATGGCCACTGATGAGCATGATCGCAAGATCGCTGCTCAAGATAAAACAATCTCGGACCTCAAGAATGAGCTTAATAGAGAGAGGGACCTTTCCCAGGCTCTCCGGGCTGAACTCCAGAGTCTCCGGGAGGAGAACACCAAAATTGACGACGTCATTTTCGGTACGTTCCATCTGTCTGACTTATCTTTTTCTTCGACTTTCTTCAATGTCGGATATTTCTTAACTTGTTTTGTATATAGGTCCTCTGAACTTGACGGACTCTTCTTCCACCAAGCCCCGCACCCACCGGCTTACCCAAGTCGGTGACCTGCTTCATGACTTCCGCCAATCCCTTGAGGACATCGGCAAAGCTCTCAATATTCCGGACATGCACATCATGTCGGATTTTCAGGTGCGGGACAAGGCAAAGGAGATGCCGCAGCTCGTCCAGGATTGGAACATGTCCTACGCGCGATCAGCAGCGCAGAACGCTCTCACTATGGTCATGAGCCATCATGGAAACATGGAGATATGGCAAGTGACCAGAGGGTACTCTACAGTGGATGAAGATGGCCAGGAGCAGGACATCAAGGCCATTATGGACTCCTGTGCCGGATATGGGTGTCATGTAGCTGACTTGACCAGCTACGATACTCCATTCTTCAACCGCGTGGACACTCCGTCTCCGCCTCTAGAAGAAACAACAGAAATTTCCAACGATGAAGGCACCACCTCGGATGCGGACATCTCGGAATGATATCAAGGCGACGTATCCAGCGAGCTGGCAGCTCCTTCATCTCCTCCTGCATCGTAGATTAGAAATTTTTGTATTATTCCAAAAAACATGATGCGTCTGTAAATATGCAGTATTTTAACTTTGCTAGTGCTAAGCTTTTTGATCTATTCAACACTTTTTGGCTTTGAGTTTTTTTTGTGTGCCTGAAATGTTTGCATAAGCACTTTTATTTTTTCTATCTATACTTATCGTTTATCTGGCTTTCCGCCTCGTCCCTTTCGTGAGCCGGCTAAACCTTCCGCCGGAAACTTTGTCGAGCAACGGAGCTCAATTGCTAAACCAGTTTAAACTCGAAAACAAAGCCGGCTTCCAGTACCAACAATTCACTACTCGGAAAATGCCCGCATCCAATAATCAGACAAATAACCAAAGTAAAGACTAGACATTTTAGAGTTATACCCGAAGGTAGCAATTTTAGAATCGTAAATCTAAACCAGAACGAACATGAGCATAAAGTACTTTCAAGCATTCTGAGATTTTCGACTATGACATGATCATTCGGACATAAGATGGTAAAAACTTCTCAGAAAAATCTTGAGGCAACCAAAACTTTTATTTCTCACAGAACATGTACATATATACGATGACAAAGAAGGATAAACTAAGAATAAAAGGGACATAGTTGAGCAATATTCCACGGTCTGTCTAACTCATCCGGATTTGTACTACCTCCAGCTCTCTTTCTCTTCTTAGTAGCAGGTCTTTCTTTGACTGGCCTCGTATCAGTTAAGTAGTACGATCCATTGTGTAATACTCGACTAACTAAAAAGGGCCCTTCCCATACTGGGGAAAGTTTGTGATTTCTTTGTTGCACAAGCCGGAGAACCAAATCACCTTTATTGAAAGATCTATTTCGGACTCTCTGGCTATGATACTTGCGTAACTTTTGCTGATAGGTTGTAGATCTCATTTCAGCAACAACGCGAACTTCTTCGACCAGGTCGAGATCGTTTTGTCGAGAAACCTCGGCATCCTCTTCAATATACGCGGCCACTCTAGGAGAGGTATGAATCAAATCACTAGGAAGAACTGCTTCTGCGCCATAGACCAAGAAGAAAGGCGTGTATCCTGTTGACCTGTTTGGAGTTGTTCGTAAACTCCAAATTACAGAGGGTAATTCCTCTGCCCAAGCCCCCACAGCACGTCGTAGTGGTGCTTCGAGTCTCGGTTTTAGGCCTTGTAGGATTAAACCATTTGCTCTTTAGACTTGTCCGTTAGCCTGTGGATGTGCGACTGACGCAATGTCAAGCCGGACATTTTGCTCATTGCAGAATTCAGCCAATTCTCCCATAGAGAAGTTACTCCCGTTGTCCGTGATAATGCTATGCAGATAACCATACTGGATTATAACATCCTCGACAAGTCTTTTGGCTGTTGCTCCATCACAACTAGTGATAGGTTTAGCCTCAATCCATTTGGTGAATTTATCCACCATCACTAAGAGGTGAGTAAATCCACTCGGAGCTTGTTTAAATGGTCCTACCATATCAAGCCCCCAAACCGCAAAGGGGCATGTTATAGGTATTGTTCGCAGCTTATCAGCTAGAACATGAGCTTGCTTGGCGTACTTTTGGCAGCCTTTGCACGTCTTGACTAATCGTTCGCCATCTGCCTGAGCTGTAAGCCAGAAAAATCCGTGTCTAAAAGCTTTTGCCACTAAAGATTTGGCTGCAGCGTGGTGACCACACTCGCCTTCATGGATTTCTCTTAAGATTTCCCCTCCTTCTTCCAGAGATACACAGCGCTGAAAGACCCCAGAAACACTCCGTTTATGGAGCTCACCTTTAACAATAGTGTAGGATTTTGCTCGTCGGATAATCTGCCGGCTCAGCACCTCATCTTCGGGTAATTTGCCATCTACCAAATAATCAAGGTAGGGTTGAGTCCATATGGGAATTATAGCCAGAACTTCTATCAAAGGTGAGTCGGATTTAGTCGGATATTCCTCATCTACTCCTTTTATTGGGGGAACTTTGAGGTGCTCTAAAAAAGAGCCATTCGGGACCTCTTTCCTCACAGAACCTATCCTAGATAGTGCGTCTGCTTCCTCATTTTCTGCTCGAGGGATGTGTTGAACTTCAAACCCTTCGGACGATTTAGATAGATCATCCACGACAGCTTTATATGCTGCCATGTGTTTATTTGCATTACAAATATCCGACACTTGTTAAGCAACAAGATCCGAATCTCTGTAACACATCAAACGTCGGATGCCAATATCCTTAGCAATCCGGATTCCATGCAACAGTGCTTCATACTCGGCAATATTGTTTGTCGCTGTGAAGTGGATCTGCAACACGTATAAAAGTTTATCTCCTTGGGGTGATTTCAGCACCATGCCAGCCCTCGAGCCTTAGACCCATCGAAAAAGAGGGTCCAATATTCCGACTCAGGGAGGATCATGTTCTCCTTCGTCTTTGTCCAATCAGCGACAAAGTCAGCAAGGATCTGGGATTTGATTGCTGTCTGAGGTTTATACTCAATATCAAAAGCTGAAAGCTCTATGCCCCATTTGGCGACGCGTCCTGTGGCGTCACTGTTGTTGATTATATCTCTCATGGGAGCTGTGCTCACCACGGTAATTGGATGCTCCTGAAAGTAGTGTCGTAACTTACGAGATGCTAGAAAAACCCCGTAAGCCAACTTTTGATAGTGCGGATACCGCTGTTTTGATTCTGTCAGGACCTCGCTGACAAAGTAAGTCGGACGCTGCACCAGGTGTTCCTGATTTTCCTCTGGTCTCTCCCCCACCATGACGATACTAACGACTTTATTTGTCGCAGCAAGATAGAGCAACATCAGTTTCCTGAGGTTCCAGTGCTGCAAGGATAGGAGCAGATGAGAGAACTTTCTTCAGGTCTTGTAGTGCAGCTTCAGCTTCGTCAGTCCAAACAAAATCCTTGGTATTTTTCAGGAGTTTGTATAATAGTGCGGCTCTTTCACCGAGCCGGCTTACAAATCTGCTGACCGCAGCGATGCAACCAGTTAACCATTGTACGTTCTTCAGGAGAGTTAGCCTGGAAATGTTGAGTATAGCCTTGATTTTGTCTTGGTTCACCTCTATGCCTCTTTGAGACACGATGAAACCTAACAATTTTCCGGCTGGTATTCCAAAGAAGCATTTCTTCGGGTTAAGCATGATGTTGTATTTTTGTAGATTGGCAAATGTATCCTCCAAGTCGGAAATCAACGTTTCCTTCTTTTTGGACATTACCGCGATATCATCCACGTATGCATGTACATTGTGTCCGAGTTGGTCATGGAGGCAACGCTGCATCGTGCGCTAGTACGTAGCTCCTGCGTTCTTCAGCCCGAAGGGCATCGTAACAAAACAGAAGGTTCCGAAGGGGGTTATGAATGAAATTTTGACTTTGTCAGATTCCATCATCCAGATTTGGTGATAACCAGAATATGCGTCGAGAAAACAGAGGAGTTCCGAGCCTGCCGTAGAACCGATAACTTGATCAATTCTAGGCAGAGCAAACGGATCTTTTGGACAAGCTTTGTTCAAGGCAGTATAATCAACACACATCCTTAAATCAGTGGTATCCTTTTTAGGGACCATTACAGGATTGGCCGACCACTCAGTGTGGATGACCTCTTCTATGAATCTGGCTAACTCGAGCCGTGCTAGTTCCTTAGTTATTGCCTTACGCTTTTCATCGCCAAACCGCTGTAGGGACTGTTTGACGGGTTTAGTGTTCAGGTTTACATTTAGAGAGTGCTCGGCAAGTTCCCTAGGTACTCCGGTCATGTCAGATGGCTGCCATGTGAAGATATCTTGATTTGCTTGGAGGAACTTGACGAGCGCGCTTTCCTATGCGCTACCTAGGCCTACGCCTATCTGGGTCCCCTTGGAGGGGTCATCATCCTTCAACGGTGCTTTCTTCGTCTCTTCCGATGCCTTGACCTTCGGATTTGGCTTTGTCACATCCTTCTTCATTGCGGGAATCTCGGACGGATCTATGCTCTTCTTGATCTCCTGGTACTCCTGGGCATGCAGCACGGCTTCGGCAAAGGCGGCATTTCCATCCTCGCACTCTCGCGCTTTCTTCGGGTCTCCCCTGACGGTGATCACGCCGTTGGGACCTGGAATTTTCATCATATTGTAAATGTAACATGGACAAGCCATAAAAGCCCAGTAAGCTGGACGTCCGAATATAGCGTGGTATGCGCTCTTGAACGAGACCACTTCGAAGGAAAGTGCCTCCGTCCGATAGTTCCTTGGAGTTCCAAAGGTAACATCCAAAGTAATCTCTCCTAGGGAATTAGCTTGTCTTCTTGGGACAAATCCGTGAAAGATCACAGAGCTATGGTTGAGCTGGGTTTCCGAGATCTTCATCCGGCGTAGCGTTTCAAAATAGAGAATATTGATGCTGCTACCACCGTCCATGAGGGTCTTGGAGAAACCATAACCGTCAATAAGTGGGTTGACGATTAAGGCGTATTTTCCTCGCCTATGTAACTTAGGCAGATGATCAGCACGGTCAAATGTGATCGCCACTTCCGACCAGTCCAGATATTGAGGGACAGCCGGAACTGTTGCATTGAGCTCATGTAGAACTGCCTTCTTGACCTTTGCTGGTTGAGATCCGAGGAAAGTGACGTAAGTGTCCTTCTTGGTGGGAAAAGTCTTCTTCCCTTCCAGCTTGGGATTTGAAGCATCAGCTTCCTCCATGTCGAAATCTTCCTCCTTGTCCTTTTCGGGATTTTTCTTTCCCTTCTTCCGCTTAGCTTTGTAGCTCGCGGTGTCATCTCTTTTGATGTCGTCATTGAAACGACATTCAGCATTGGTGTGGGATGAGCCCTCATTGGCGTCTAGGTGATGCACACATGGGTTATTAGCAATGTCGGCCCAAGAATAGGTTTTGCTTGGTTGCTGTTCTCCTCTACCTTGGACCCTTGAAGTCCTAGGGCCACGCCCGCGGCCTCCGCCGCGTCCTCCTCGTCCTCTAGACCCGGAAACAGTAGTAACCACCGCTGTTTCCGCGCTAGGTTTTTCTTCCGAGGTATTTTTGTGCTTCTGAGCTTGTTGCTTTGGTTGTCTTATCGACTGAGGCACAGCTAGGACGTTGAGTAATCCCTCTGCATCGTCGTCAGCATCTGCATACTTCGTCTCTGTTTCTATCATCTCTCCCAAATCAGTGACCTTGTCACACTTCAAGCGGTGACGTAGTAGACCAATTGGGAGTCCTGCGATGAAAGCTTCAATCGCGGTTTGATCGTTTACTCCTTCACAGGAGTCATTGGTGTCGATCCATCGTCCGAGGTAATCCCGGCAAGTTTCTCTGGCATTCTGGGTGCAACGCTGTAGGTCTCCAACCGTACAGGGCCTGCAATATGTGCCTTCGAAATTCTGAAAGAACGCACTTTGCATGTCATACCAGTTATGGATGGTGTTCTCCAGAAGTTCATTGAGCCATGATCGCGCCGTCTTCCGCAACATAAGTGGGAGATATCGGGTTGCGACTAGGCTGTTTCTGCCTTTGGAGATGCAGCAAGCTTGGAAAAAATCCTGAAGCCAGGTATCTGGCCGAGCAATGCCGTCATAGGATTGGATATGCCTTGAGATAGCAAATCCTTCCGAGAATTTTTTAGCTCTGATGCATGGTCCGAAGCACTTTGGGCCCACGTAGATGTCATCGTTTTCGTAGCGTCGCGCCTCTATGTTGGAATTGATCATGTGCCTTGTGTCGTTCGGGGATAGAGATTGTCCTGAATGTCGGCTGTGGCTGCGGTGCCTTGGATCCAGACTTCGGCTTCTGCCACCACCTTCTCCGCCTCGTCGTCCTCCTTACCCTCCTTGGGAGCCATTCTGATGACTGCTTGGTGGAGATGGTGGGGCACCTGAATTGTTTCCGTCTAATCGTCGGTCTCCGTCCGGGGCATCATTATTCCGGTTCCGGGGAGGATCTTGACTATGACGAGCCCCCTACCGGCTTGTCCCAGCATGGTTTCCATCGTTCCTTCGTCCGTCGTTCCCACCACGGTGGGGCTCAGCCGGACGGCTTGCATGTCTAGGAGGTGGCATTTTCTGACGATCCTCCTCCCGACGTTTCTCTTTATCTTCTCCCCTTCGATTGTTAGACTCTTGTCGGGGAGGGTTCCTTGGATTCAGTGCAGCAATGGCCTCTTTTTCGGCCGCTGGAGCGACGTTGCTCCAGTTACGCGTAGTTCTGTAATGCTGTCCTGACGATCCCGTTCTTGAATAATTGTCTTCCCGGCATTCGGGGCGATGATACTACTCCCGGACGTGATGGGGTCTTACGTCAGCCCATGCCGGATCAGTGCGACATTGGTCGGAATCCGATATCAATTTTTGACTTCCAGACAGGGCGACCTTTTGCTGCCGGATCAGTGCGACATTGCTGCTCTGCAGCTTTGGAGTTGTACTCCTCTTCATATTCCATGGAGAACTTTCGGAAATCTGTTGACGTCATCGATTCATCCGAGGATGCGGGTATATCGGCGTTTGTTCCAATTGCCTCTAGCACAGAGTCGGTGTTTTCTCCAGCATCGGCAGAGCCGAATCCTGATCCCATGTACCCGACGAAGTGCAACGCGTGCTTCCTGAGGTACATGCGGCCTTCGCGATCAGTCATGTCGAAACTCTTAATGGTCTCGAGGATTCCGTCCGCACTTTCGCCTTGTAGTATCATGCATCTGAGTGTATACCTCAGGAAAGGCCTGTCTGTCCTGGCGTCATCGGAGCCGGAATCAGTGTCGTTATTATGCTCCTCCTAAATTTCGACTTCCACGGGTGGGTCGATCTGGGATCCGGCCTCTCGAGGGAGATCCACTCCATATTCGATTTGAACCCCTACGTCATCTTCAGGCTAGGATTTCTCCACTATCTCTGCAACTGGTGCGGGCTGGGTGGCATTAGCGTTTTCTGAGATCCAAAACTCTGCCACCTCCGCGGACAAGGGGGACCCAGAAGATTCTTCTGCCTCTATCATCACCGCTGGGGTGGGTTGGGCAGGTTCAGCGAAACCGATGTAAACATCGATCTCGCCAAAAGACATGATTGTGTAGGCAGTCATAGCCTCCCTAGCCGGAATCCAGGTCTCATCGAGAACGATGAGCGGGACGTCGCTGGCGTAGAGGATGCGACCGACGGCGATAGTCTCGCCGATTCCGATTCTTGCAGATTCCGCTCGGAACGCAGATCCGAAGCTCACCTGCCCCACGGTGGGCGCCAACTGTCGTCAGATTGAGGACAAGTACGCCATGAGGGGGCCCTCGAGGCGTGCGGAAGAAAGGGGTGTGAGACGTACGGTGTTCTGGGATGGTGAGCACACAAGTTTACCTAGGTTTGGATCCGCCAGCTTTGGACAGATCCTACTCCTGCTAGCAATCCAGTAATACGGCAGAGCCGGAATATGGGTTACAAGGGTTTCGCCTGTGCGAGTTGAGATTGTAGACTATTGAGGTGTTGCCCTAAAGGCTCTCCCTAGGACGACTTGTATAGATATCCGGCCTAGGGTTTACAGGAGAGATCTATCCGACTATGACTAAGAGTCAGTTACAGAGTACATCTTGAACTACAAGTAACATTATGGGCCTAAGTCGTTAAGTCTTCTGGGCCTTCCCGTAGCCGGATTGGACTCCGTCTTTCTCCCTGACTGGGCCGCCCGTGAAGCAAAGCTCTAACCCAAAGTAGGCCACCCTGGTCAGTGAGGAACTGTGAGGATACCCGGAAAGTATATCCCCAACAACGGGAGGTACCTCCAATCACAAAACTTCAATCCTTTTTCTCTCTTCTACCTCAAAACTCTCTCAAAACCTCAAGAGATCTCCATCTCTACTCAATTTCGTTCGATTTCCTCGAACACAAGTGATCTACGTTATGTTTCTCCTTCGATCCTCCAATTAATTTTTGCAAATTCATCTTCATTCTATCATCATTATCAATCTAGGGTGAGACCTACTATTAACTAATTTCCATGATTCTCTTGCCTTGATTATTATTTTGAGGGGATTCTTTAGTGTGCTATGATGAGGAATATGTTATACTTATTATTGTTGGATCAAAAAGTTTTATTTTTGTCTTTCTTAATTTTAGATGATGAACACAAGGAGCCAAACTCGTGATCGTGCCACTGCTAGCTCTTCTCGGGCTATCGCTTAGGAACGCATGGGGATACGGTTCAGGAATGAGCTCTAAGGTGGTCGCTTCAACAAGATCAAGAACCGAGAAGTGAAGGCAACCAAGTGGGCTTGCCCCATTATATTGAACCATCTCGGTATTTCTAATGACTTCAGTTTACTTTGCAATAGGGTTGGCCTGCAAAACTTTGTATTCAACGATGTTCCTACTTATCGCCGGTTAACTCTTTAATTTTTAAGTTCTTTTCAAAGCACCGTTAAACTATGGCATGGAGAGGACACGATTTCTTTTCGACTTATGAACAAAAATTACACCTTATCACTAGATGAATGGTGCGCATGTTTTAATCTTCCAAACAATGATGCAAATGCCCTACGTGCATCCTTTACAAGCTTAGACCCTTCCCCTGAACAATATTATAATGGAATGAGCTTCACTTCTAGAGTGAGCAAGGGGAAGAATATTCAACATCCTGCAATTTGCTATTTGTTCTATGTTATTGGTAACACCTTGCAGGCACGAAATGATTTCACAAGACTCAATGAGGAGGACATCCTAGTCCTCACAAAAGCTGCTTACAACTACTGCAACTTGTCACTCAACTTGGGCGCAATCCTTGTGCGCTACTTGGTGCACCAATCCTCCCAAAGCCAAGGACCAATCACAGGTGGAGGCGTCATCACCTTTCTTGGCATTTCCCTAGGCATCGACCTAGGTGAGTTGCAACCTGTGCTAGGTGAGAGACGTGTTGGTTTCTCTACTTTCAAGGCTTGTGGAATGCTCACTATGAAAGGTGGTTTTTATTACTTGCATATTGCTAGAGTTGGGCGTCTCTACCCCGCTCTTATGCCTAATGGTCTTTTCTCTATCGAGGAAGGACGTTTGCTATATGACTTGCAGGTTGAGCAACAACAACCCGAGGAGGATATTCTGGATGAGGATGAGGACCACGAAGAGGAGCAAGAAGTTCCTTATCAAGAGGACCAGCCACAAACCCGGTTCGCCACATACCAAGACTTCCAAGAACTTGGAGGGACTATGGAGAGGATGCATAGCCTCTCCTTGAGCCTCCAAGGAACAACTAGTAATTTATCGACTTAATTTGTGAACTAGAGTAATGAATTTTTCCCGCCACCACAATAATTTGAATGGCTTGCAAAATCCTAAGCTTGGGGAAGTTTCCTCATTTATCTTTATTTGGCGTTCTTTTGCTTTTATTTATTTCGAGGTTATGTTTTTAATTCGAGCTTATAAGCACTCATGTTGGTTTCCCCAACACTTTAACTTTAGTTATTTCTATTTGCTTTCGAGATTTTCTAGACGAGCTTTGACGCCAATTTTCTATTCTTTAATTCCCTCTCTTAAAAACAACAAAAAGATTTCTCCATTTATCTTTATTTTCCCTCTTTCTTTTCTTTCGGCCTCAAGGTTCTCATGTATATGCAGGAAGAGTGATTAACTTCAAGTTTCCAAGAAGCAAATCAAAAAGGAAGAGAGAAGTGGAACCAAACATGAGGGGTATGCCTTATGACTCCCATTTTTGAAGTTTGAGAAACCCATGCTAGTTAGTAGTAAATGTTGAGATATTATATTAGTGGAGTGAGTCTTTATATTGTAGTAAAGTTTTGTTTCCATGGGTATTTAGTTGGGTACATTTTGTTCTAGCTCTTGTAGTTAACCAAGTCTTGCCTAAAAATTTGCTAAACAATTGTAATAAGAAAAAATCTCACAATTGAAGGCTTGGGTGTTGTAGTGTTTAGTCTTGAAGGCTTATTTCTAGAGACACTTAACACCACAGAATATAATGATTGACTTGATAGCTCTCTTTAAAAGGATTTGTTCGATTGAACTAATGTTTAGCAGTTTTTGTGAGCATGCCAAAGTTTTAATTGTTAATCATAAGAATGATATAGCTTTATGCGTGTCAAACTTCATGGGATGCCAACAACTCCGCTGGCCTACGAACGATCTTCATGGAGGAAACTCCTAGATTTTGACTATGAGTTGATTAAACACATGTAGTAGCAATGCTATAGTGGGTAAGATTCTTGGCACTCCCGGGTAGCTGTGTTCATGATGGAATCACTCCTCTGGTTGTTATGAGTAATCATTATACCAAAGGAACTAAAACCTTAGTGATTCCACGAGTGTCCATCATACCCTGATAAACGAATAAAAAATTGGCATGCTCACAATTACTTAAGAACTGAAATTATTGAAGGGCAATGAATGGCAAAGTAGTGCTTGAAAAATCTTGATTTATTGATGTGGGAGAATTGATATACTCTAGTGTATATGCTTTTCATGAAAACTCTCACACTCTCAATTTTACATGATTGTACTTTATTGTTCAAAGACAAGCCTATGACTTGATTACACAACATGGAATAAAGTTTACTCAATTGAATCATCCATGTTAACAATAATTTTGATGTGCTACAAGGATGCATGAAAACCCGTATGACATGCTTTCCATTACTCTATCTATGCTGAAGTTTTTCAGATTTATGACATGGAGGAAACATGAGACTACCAATCATGAGTAAGATCATCATCTCATTATTTCAATTTAAATGTTGAGTTCTTTTTGATTTTGGTTTTCTTGCTCGAGGATGATCAAGTTTAATCTTGGGGAGGTTGATGGCTCTAAAATATAGCCATCTACGTCCACATTTAAACTAGATACTATTCATATTTTTGATGAAATATCTCTCTAAACCCTGCCACTAATGCCTAATGATCAAACAGGTATGCAATCCTTCCTTTATATTTTTCCATGCGCAGATAGTGAAATTTGATGATGGGAATCGCAACATTAAAGTCAAAAATATGAGATTTCCAACAACCCAAAGAAACCGGGGGTCGTGAAGTGGAGACAGGCGATTTAGCGACCAACTATACGGCGGGAATAAAATTCCGGCCGTATAGTTCTAGTCGTATAGTTGCCATCGACACCTCTAGGTCAAACAGAACAACTTTCGTGAAGGGACCCCTATATAAAGAGGACTTGGGCGACAAGAAAACCTCTCTCTCTCGCCCCCACTCGCCAGCTCCTCCCAGATCATCAGCCGCCTCCAGATCTCCATCCACCACACCGAAGATCTGCCGGAGGAATAGACTTAGATCTAATCTCCAAACCCTTCTCCACCACCATAGCCATATTCCACCACTTGTAATAGTAGATCTCATCTTCGATTGGCGACATTGTAAGAATATTTGCTATCAATCTCACTATTTCCATTACAATGTTTACGATCTTTGATCTCATCTCTATGTGTGAGTAATTCTCCTTGGGCTAAGGGCTTCGGCCTAGCCATGTAACTTTTGTGCATGTTATTTATCGTAGATGGGATCATGTATTAGTTTGTATGGCATGATGATTATTGTATTCTCTCTTGCCTCAATCTAAGGACTTGTCTAGTACCCAAGACCCTGAGGATTGAGCTAGGTATAGGGAGTATGAGTAATGACTAATCTACAGGATGGGAACCCTAGTGACAGAAGGGGTAGTACGGTTGTATGTGAGGGACTTACTTGGGATTAACGGTGACGTCACTATGCATATCATTAGTTATCTTTCTTCTATGGATGAGACTAGTAGGTTATTGGTATAAGAGGTTGCGGAGGCAATAGCAATTATGGATGCACTGCACACATATAATTTATCTAGCTCTAATAATTACATGCATACTTTATTTTATCTTTTATTCCCATCAGATGTTTTGCACAGGTACAGGTGAAACCGAATGGCCTAGGCGCTCTCTCTACATCACCGACAAGAACAAAATATGCTAACTCTTAGTCCGGTAAAAACACAAATGGAATTCTAAAACTCCCGAAGGTCCGTTAAAGTAACTTCACTACGCTTTTGCTTCCCGAGGATTCGATAAACCTATGTCTACTAGGGAAAAGAGTTATACTACATCTGTAATCCGTATCGAAGGTATCAATGCCTCTCATTACACTATATTGTTGATTAAAAGGTGATCAAGGTTTTCTGATCATGACATTGGGTGAAACCGAATGGCCTAGGCGCTCTCTCTACATCACCGACAACAACAAAAGATGCTAACTCTTAGTCCGGTAAAAACACAAATGGAATTCTAGAACTCCCGAAGGTCCGTTAAAGTAACTTCACTATGCTTTTGCTTCCCGAGGATTCGATAAACCTATGTCTACTAGGGAAAAGAGTTATACTACATCTGTAATCCATATTGAAGGTATCAATGCCTCTCATTACACTAGATTGTTGATTAACAGGTGATCAAGGTTTTATGATCATGACATTGGATGTTGTTAATAACAAGATTGCACTATTGATTGAATGATGTGATTAACATACTCCCAAAGTATATTAACATGATCAAGCCATTATGTTTACACTACTATAACGTCATTCAAAGTAACCCTAATCCTTAGACCATGAGATCATGGCAATCACTAACTCTGGAAGAGTATTTTGATTGCATCAAACATCACACTGTAATAGGGTGATCCTAAAGGTGTCGTTAGATACTTGGAAAGTGTTAGTTGAGGCTTGTGGATCAAGAGTGGGATTTGTCCATCCAGATGACGAAGAGATATACTCAGGGCCCTCTCGGTGATATCGCATTGACATAGCTTGCAAGCAAGTGATAGTGATCACTAACAATTTCATATCGCAGGAAAGACAAAAAGAGTACTTGTCAGTAACAGGATCGAACTAGGTATGAATGATACCGAATGATCGGATCCCGAACAAGTAAAATATCGCGAGACAAAAGGAATTGGATACTGCGAATAAAAGGTCACGCGATCGCTAAGTCATCGCATGAACTGGTGGGAGTCATTATGGATCTCCATGTCCCGCTAATTCTTATTGATCGGAGAATGTCTTGATTATGTCCACATAGCTCGTGACCCGTAGGGAGACACACTTAAGGGTAGTCGACGCAAATTGAGTGGATAGGGAACACTGGAGAACATAGTGGAGATCATAGGAATTTGTTCTGTCGAATCTACCGAAATGGTTTTGGGGTATCGAAACAAAGCAAGGGATTGAATTGTTAATGTATTCATTAAATGAAGTACTCATTAACTGAAGTGTTCATTAAGTGAGTGACATTAAATTAAGTGAATTAAAAGTGGTTTTAATGAATGGACTCTTGATTCTTGAGTAGAAAATGAATGGGAGAAAGTGGAGAAAGTTTTTATGTGAGTGGAGAGTCCACCACATAAATTGGGGAAGAGGTGGGGGCAGCCTCATGGTTGTGCGCCTAGCCCCTTTGGGTTGCCCCCTCAACTGTATAAAGCCCCCTCCTCTCCTCTCTCTCACACACCCATTTACCCCTCTCTCAGATGCCCTTGGGTTGGCATCTTCTCCCTCTTGCTAGTTGTCACTAGAAAAGGTGCTTAGGGGAAGCCCTGCTCGAGATCTTCCCCTCCACCATCTCTACCCTGGCATAGCACTATTGGAGTTGTCGGGGATCCGCTACTTCCGCTGCCGGCTAGAGCAAGGGTTCGGGAGTCGTAGACACACCATACGTGTGACCGACTATGGAGGTGCTACACGTGCAGCATTGTCATCGTGTCCATGAGGATGGTTGAGTATACTCTACAACAACCACGTTTGGTTGCGGGAATGTTATCCCACATTACGGTCTTCGAGGGTGAGTCCATCTGAAACCGTTACATGTATCTCCTAGATATGATCTTGGTGGTTGCAATTGTAGGATTTTTTTGTTTTCCATGCAACGAACCCCATCAGTGGTATCAGAGCTATGTATATGTGTATATGCTTTGTACGGTTAGAACACATAGGGATGTGGGCGTTGATAGTCTTGTTGTTTCATACTTGCGTAAATTTTGATCATGGTGGCATGTTGGGATGAAGCAGCCGAGACTAACTTTACACATCCTCACACATGAGACCTGCTCCACGCTTGACATGCAACTCGTATTGCATCAGTGGCCTAGAGAGTGCCTGTCTCTCCCAACATTATCGTGATCCAATTTACAATGGTTTACAAATAACTTTATTGTCAACGTTGTGGCTGAAATTCATAGGTAGAGAGATTCTCTCCTAGAAGGCCCAAAGCTGCGTAAAATATGCAAAAATAAATTAGAAGACGTCTAACTTGTTTTTGCAAGGCATCTGATGTGATATGGTCATTGTTACAAAAATTGTGGTATGTAATGAGATTTATTGTAAGTTAAACAACCGGCAAGAGCCAGATGGTTGTCTTTATCTTTTAGAGCCTGCGTGCTATCGATGAGTGCATATTTGCATCATGTTTTATATTATTATTTTGCACTGTAGTTGTAGGATCTTGGTATTTTATGTCGTTCACGTGCAGTTTTATGTCTATTTTCACTAGGATGAGGACAGATGATGGATACAATGGACACAAGAAGAAAAGGAGTCAAAAACAACGTAAATCGCTTATTTGGGAAATATCAATAACACAAGAAGAAAACCCGAAGCGATCGAGGCATACAGACCGTTTAACGACCAACTATACAGTGGGAATAAAATTATGGCCGTATAGTTCCTGTCGTATAGTTGGCGCCTGATGGCTCTGAGTATGGCGCCCAGAAAAGTGCTGGTGCGTGGTTGATGTAGAGCTCGTTGGGAACCCCAAGAGGAAGGTATGATGAGCACAGCAACAAGTTTTCCTCAGTTATGAAACCAAGGTTTAATCGAACCAGTAGGAGCAAGGAAACACCCCAAAGGTGTTACTAGCTGAGCTTTCGCAGGACGCACTACCGGTGCTAGTAGCAACGTGGAGACCTGCACAACACAACCACAGAACTTTGTCCCCAACTTGCGATGAGGTTGTCAATCTCACAATGTTTTGCGGAAAAGAAAGGATTAAACGTATCGAATGGAAAGAAGTAAAAGTTTGCAGAAAGTAAACACAAAGCAGTAAACAGTTTATAGATTGAATGTAAAAGACAAGGACCGGGATCCATAGTTCACTAGAGGTGGCTCTCTTAGATAGATAACATGCTGGGTGAACAAATTACAGCGGGGAAATTGACAAACATCGAGAAAGCAATACATGCATATACTAATCATCTTGACTCCTTTGAGACTTTATTGGGCATTACAACATTATACATAGACTGCCATCCAACTACATCTATGACTAATAATCCACCTTCAGGTTATCATCCGAACACCCTCCAGTATTAAGTTGCAAGCAATAGATTATTGCTTTACGAATTTCGTGTAAAGTAAACTATACGATTGTTCTATGAACAAAGGATTGTTGTTTTCTACCTAGTAGCAACAGCACATCTAGTACCTTAGAGATTTCTGTCACTTCCCCAGATTACCAGAGGCATGAACCCACTATCGAGCATAAATACTAACTCTTGGAGTTGCTAGCATCTACTTGGCCAAGATAGCTACTAACAACAGAAAGCATGCAAGATAACAAATAACAAAGACATGATAGAATCAATAATCAATCTGAAAAAGCATCTCAATATCCATCGGATCCCCGCAAACACAACATGCAGAATTCGAAATAGATGATCTTGATCATGAACGGAGCTCACAAGATCTAAACATGAAAGAACAAAGGAGGAGAACCAGCCATCTAGCTACTACATGGATCCGTAGTCCAAGGATGAACTACTCACGCATCACACCGGAGGCTCGCATGGTGATGAACAAGGCCTCCAGGGTGAAATCCCGTCTCTGGCAGGGTGCCAGGAAGAGCTTTAGATCCCTCCTGATCTAGGGATGGAGATGATGGTGGCTACAAACTATTTCTTGGATTTTTGATCGGGTACTTAGGGTTTATGTCCCGAGGGCATCTTATAGTCGGAAGGGGAAGCCGAGGGGGTGCCAGGGGCCACCACACCACCCCCTAGCGCGAGCCCAACCTGGCCGCGTGGCCAGGTGGTGTGGCCGGCCTCTAGCCATTCTCCGTCTCGTATTCTGGCACTTGATGACCTCCGAAAAAATACGCACTTTGGCTTTTGTCTCGTCCAATTTCGAGAATATTCATTTTCTGACTTTCCTAGAACCAAAAACAGCAGAAAACAGGCAGCTGGCACTGTGGCTCTTGTTAATAGGTTAGTCCAAGAAATCATAAGAAAAGTACTCCAAAGTTGGAACAAAACACAAGAAAGTGGATAAAACTAAGCATGGAACATCAAAAATTATAGATACATTTTCAATGTATGAACATCCCCATGCTTAACTCCTGCTCGTCCTCGAGTAGGTAAGTGATAAAAAAGAAAGAATAATTTTTGAGGTGACATGCACCATCAAAGACTTGATCAAAGTATTTGCAAAACATTCAAAGTTGGGATCTTAGTACTTCAATCATAACATGACAGAAAAAGTTCTAGCAATAAGCAAAGAAACTATGATGCAACATGAAAAGGCACAAACAAAAGATTCATGAATAACAATGCTTTGCAAGACGTTTGTTTGTTTCACATAAATAAAACATAGCATAATAGTATTTAGCTTGTCCCTCATAGAGTAGAAAATATAAATGCATAGGACACCTTCAAAGTTCATAAGAGTGACTAGATACAATAGTTTAAAACAAGCAATAACAAGTTATGCATCATTCAACTAGTCTTGGGACAATACACATAGAACTAAGAATGGCCACTATGCTCTCAAAGTAGGTGCATAAAGGTAAAAGGTGGAGACTCAATGTAATGGTGGAAGAAAGGCCTTTGTAAAAGGAAGTAGGGATTCAAGTCTCATAAAGAGCTTCCAAAAATTATGGTACTTATAGGTTTCAGCTCTCATTGCCCCTATCATAAGCATCTTGAAGTGATTAAGGTTAAAGTGACACAACTAAGAGGATATGCTTGAGAAGTTATAAACCGAAATCCCATGCCCCTTACTCACGAAGACCGATCCTCATGCTACTCAACTTCAGTCACGAGTAAGCTCTTGTCATTGTAAGTACATGTGTATCATTAAGAACCGCCAACAGGGTACCCCTTGCACATGATACAAGAGCTATCACATAATCAAAATGACAAGGCAAGCAGACAATGAGCATCTCAGCGATCTTTTTATTTGCTATTTGCATAGGTTTGTATTGAAGATGCTTCATAGAGTGCTCATTATGGTTATGCTGCAAGTTTCCACCGTGATTAGGCATGGCTTAGGCTAGCGGCCCAAGCGTTTCTCTAACACACATACAAACTCCATGATCTTACAAGTTCCACTTTTATTTCACACCGTGGGGATCCGTAAGCAAAAGAACATGATATCAACGGGGTACAAAGTACAAGTGCAATGTTGAAAGCGATCCCCATGAAACATGGTTCTGCTAATTTGAACTTATAAAGCGCAAGCATATACGCAACAAAGAAGGACCCAATGGTTCAAGTTTATTAAGGGCAAGAAAAGTAAAGTGTGCCATCAAGTTCGTGAGAGCTTTAATCACTAGTTTTCTCATAACAAGTTTAATTTGGAAGGTAAACAAAAGCATGAATATACTTGGAATAGCATAAGCTAGTAGGTAGGTATGGTGGACTCTTTGGAATAACTTGGTTTAGGGAGTTGGATGCATGAGTGGAACTCATACTTGGTGGTGGAGGCTAGCAAAAGACTGGGAGCGACAAACTAAGAGAGCAATAATGGCCATAATCATGCAGAGCGACAAAACATCATTGATCAAAGCATAAAGTGATACTACAAGTTGAAAACTAAAGGATCATAAAGGCTATGGTGACTTGAGATAGTCATAACATGGTGTGAGCATGCGCCAAGTCAACCCAAATAAAGCATCAAAGGAGAATACCACTATACTATGCTTTAATATGCTAAAACAACGCATGATTCATCCAAGGCACATTAAGCAATCTCAGTTATTTATAACAAGTCATGCTACAACAAAGAATACTAAGCAAAAGGCTAAAAAATATCAAGAATGGGATGACAAAGCATAGGCCACAGTCAAAACGAGCTCTTTTTACCACATAAGTATGAACTTTCCTACTCTTTTCCAAACCAAACCAAACTATTTGCAAACCAACGTATGAAAGAGGGGGTCCAACCAATTTATTCTGAAAACTAAGCAAACCAAGCAAACTAAAAACCAAAACAAAAATGAAAAATAAGACGCTCCAAGAACAACACAACTGTGCATGAAATAATAAAAATAAAGCGTTTGGAAGAAACCTGGGATTTTTATTGATGAAGAAGGGGGGTGCCTTGGGCATCCCCAAGCTTTGACGCTTGTACTTCTTGGATATTTCTTGGGGTGACACGTGTGGCATCCCCAAGCTTGAGCTTTAGTCCATCCTTCATCTCATTACTCATTCCTTCCATACATCTAAAAATTTTCCTTCATACAAAACTTCACACAATCTTTATTAGCAACATTAATGCACTCAAGATAAATAAGTCTTAAGGTTCAGTTCTAACACCAAATAAACTTCCATTAGAACACTAGCTACTGTAGCACTTCCCTCAAAAAGCTCAATTCCCCAAAAGAACTCAAAAAGGAACCAACAAGAAGCAAATGCAGAAAATGGCAGAAATCTGTCAAAACAGACCAGCAGGTAAAGACGAATTTTTTCGAAGACCTTCTTTTGCTCAAATCAAAAAGTGTTGAACTAACTAAAGTTAGATAACAACCTAGGTCAGAAGCAAAAAAAGTCACGCCTCAAAAAGACATTTAGAGATTTTACACGAATGTTTACGGTGAAGCACAGAAATCTGTTTCGGGACAGCAACTTTCCCAATCATTACTTCTCTCTCATTAGAGGTTACTCTTGGCACAAAAAGCAAATAAAAAGGATAAGGAGAGATTATTATAGAGGTAATAACTTCCAAGACTCATCTAAAACTTTTGGGTTATCTCCCAATAAGAACTTAGCAAGAAAAAGAATCAAGTGTTCTCAAATGAAGAAGCATTAAGACCAAATTTCTTGCCCTTACCTCTCTTACTTTTATTCTTAACCTTGGGGAAAATATGGTTGTTTGGTGGATAAGATAGGTGCATGGTCCCCTTTCCCACATCTATTATTGCTCCAAGGAGTTCTAATAGAGACCTTCCAAGTCTAATTTGTCTTTTTCCTGCACATTCAATAACAAGATAATCAACAGAAATCGTTTTCCCATGGATCTTCGTAAACACCCCTTCAGCTATTCCAAGAGTTAATATGGTAGTATTATTAGCAAGAGATATTTGTTTTCCTCCTTCAGTGAGCCCCCAAGTATTCAGAGATTTATAAATATCTTTGGGCATGAGGCAAAATTCAGACATGATATCACAGTGAGCTTGAAAAGTTTCAGTGTTCATCTCAATCTTTACTGTAGGGAACCACTTTGATGGTTCAGAGTTTATTGGAACATAATTGTGATGCTCCCTAAGCATATTATAGCAATTTTCTAAGCTAGTAGTGCTAGTCTCTAGAGTGTTCAACCTAGCAAATATTTTTGCGAAAGAAATATCAGTTTGGCTAGGCATGTTGTAAGTGAGGATCAATTTATTTATAGAATTAGTAGCATCATCCTCATTACATTGGAGGAAATCTCCTCCCACAACAGCATCTAGAGCATATCTATAGCAAAGAGCAATCCCAAGGTAAAAACTGCTAAGGAACAAGCTTTGAGTCATTTTAGGCTCAGTTTTTTCATGTAGATCAGAGATTCTAGACCAAGCTTCCTTAAAACTTTCCTCAATTCCTTGTTTAAAAGTGAAAATTATTTCCTCGGGTGACATAGTGATTGGAGCAAGGGTAGACATAGTGGCAAGTCAAGATAGGAACTAATTTTTTTGTGTTTTTGAAATAAGAAAGCAAACTTGTAAAACTAGTTTTTTTGTGTTTTTGATAACAAAACAAGCAAACAAAGCAAAAAGAAACTAAGCAAAACAAAAATAAAAAGGTAAAGAGATTGGTTATGAGGGACTCCCCTGTGAAGATGTCCTTGACTCCCCGGCAACGGCGCTAGAAAAATGCTTGATGGCTCTGAGTATGGCGCCCAGAAAAGTGCTGGTGCGTGGTTGATGTAGAGCTTGTTGGGAACCCCAAGAGCAAGGTATGATGAGCATAGCAGCAAGTTTCCCTCAGTTATGAAACCAGGTTTAATCGAACCAGTAGGAGCAAGGAAACACCCCAAAGGTGTTACTAGCTGAGCTTTGGCAGGGCGCACTACCGGTGCTAGTAGCAACATGGAGACCTGCACAACACAACCACAGAACTTTGTCCCCAACTTGCGATGAGGTTGTCAATCTCATCGTGTTTTGCGGAAAACAAAGGATTAAACGTATTGAATGGAAAGAAGTAAAAGTTTGCAGAAAGTAAACACAAAGCAGTAAACAGTTTATAGATTGAATGTAAAAGACAAGGACCGGGATCCATAGTTCACTAGAGGTCGCTCTCCTTAGATAGATAACATGTTGGGTGAACAAATTACAGCGGGGAAATCGAGAAACATCGAGAAAGCAATACATGCATATACTAATCATCTTGACTCCTTTGAGACTTGATTGGGCATTACAACATTATACATAGACCGCCATCCAACTGCATCTATGACTAATAATCCACCTTCAGGTTATCATCCAAACCCCCTCCAATATTAAGTTGCAAGCATCAGATTATTGCTTTATGAACTGCGTGTAAAGTAAACAATACGATTGTTCTATGCACAAAGGATTGTTGTTTTCTCCCTAGTAGCAACAGCAAATCTAGTACCTTAGAGATTTCTGTCACTTCCCCAGATTACCAGAGGCATGAACCCACTATCGAGCATAAATACTAACTCTTGGAGTTGCTAGAATCTACTTGGCCAAGATAGCTACTAACAACGGAAAGCATGCAAGATCACAAATAATAAAGACATGATAGAATCAATAATCAATCTGAAAAAGCATCTCAATATCCATCGGATCCCCGCAAACACAACATGCAGAATTAGAAATAGATGATCTTGATCATGAACGGAGCTCACAATATCTAAACATGAAAGCACCAAGGAGGAGAACCAGCCATCTAGCTACTACATGGATCAGTAGTCCAAGGATGAACTACTCACGCATCACACCGGAGGCTTGCATGGTGATGAAGAAGGCCTCCAGGGTGAAATCCCCTCTCCGGCAGGGTGCTAGGAAGAGCTTCAGATCCCTCCCGATCTAGGGATGGAGATGACGGCGGCTACAGACTCTTTCGTGGATTTTTGATCGGGTACTTAGGGTTTACGTCCCGAGGGCATCTTATAGTCGGAAGGGGAGGCCGAGGGGGTGCTAGGGGCCACCACACCACCCCCTGGCATGGGCCCAGCCTGGCCACACGGCCAGGTGGTGTGGCCGGCCTCTAGCCCTTCTCCGTCTCGTATTCTGGCACTTGATGACTTCCGAAAAAATAGGCACTTTGGCTTTTGTCCCGTCCAATTCCGAGAATACTCATTTTCTGACTTTCCTGGAACCAAAAACAGCAGAAAATAGGTAGTTGGCACAGTGGCTCTTGTTAATAGGTTAGTCCAAGAAATCATAAGAAAAGTACTCCAAAGTTGGAACAAAACACAAGAAAGTGGATAAAACTAAGCATGGAACATCAAAAATTATAGATACATTTGCAGTGTATCAGCGCCGCCACCGCCTCCTCAAATAATTTCACCCCGTGCAACTAGATCAGAGAGACGACATATAGAACAACCAGAAATCGCTGAAACCTCACCTCCGGAAGGCATATGGAGGGGGAACTCGTCCACAGCGGTTCCGTCTTCACCCGGCACAGATCCGGGACGCTAAGGCATCGATCTTCATCATCAACCGCTGCATCACCACCATCTCCATCCATCCCATCTACATCTTGTCTAGATCTTGTTGAATTGCCATACTTCTTGTGGATTTATACAAGTACTATTCATCTATGATAGATTCCATTGTTATTGCCATGATGTTGATTGCCTCCATGTCTGAGTAGATCATTAGTTCTTAGGGAGATGGAGAAACCCTACTATGAGATTGAAATAAGATAAAGTTTATTTTGATATTCATCGTTGTGACCATGTGTTAGATTGTCTTCATCTTGATGTTGGGAGAAGTCGACCTCTCAATATTTGCCTCTTGTGGGGACTTGATGGAGGGAACTACTTGTTGGTATACGGAGGTGCGTTAGCACTTACAGTGACTATAAACCTATTGGCACCCTTACATATCAACTTGGGAAGCGAGGAAACTCACGGAACACTATCCATGCCATGGGATACGTCCTAGGGGATTAAGTCCCTTAATAGTGTAGTAATTTGATTGATGCCGATTGCTGACTATTGTGGTTATGAGGATGATGTGAGCAGTGGTTGCTACCTATTTGTCCAAATACGGAGTTTCTTCCACACATACATAGTTGAGAATGTTCATGATAATAATCGTTATCTTAGTTCTTTATAATGCTATAGGTGTATCCGCTACTCCCTAGAACGCCTTTTTCCCTATTGCAGTTCCAATCCCTTTTACATACGCGATACTTGCTTTCTGTGTTCAGTTGTTTTATTTTACTTATTTTTCTCTTATACCAAAAAACCCAAAAACACCTTTTTACACAATACTCACATTTTATCTTGTTACTTAGAACTTTATTTAGCATTTCTATTGTAGTATTTAATTCAAGAGTTATTAGACTTCAGACTCCTGCTCCCTATGGGATTGATATCTTTATTTAGAAACTAGCTACAAATGATCTGTGCACTTGCAGTCATCAAGCTACTTTCTGGTGTCGTTGTCGGGGAGCTAAGGGCTATAGGTCTCTTAGTTTTTGCTTTTTTTTTGTGTTGCTAAGTTTTATATTGAGTTACAGGTTTCCACCAACATGGAGTTTGAGCATATGGCTAGTGCTAACCCACTCAGCCACTTTGGGAAGCCCTATGATATTAATAAAAGAGACAACTCCGACGAGAAGACAAGGGGGTTTGAAATAAATCCTTTACTACTTGGTATTCTACACAAGAAGCAATTTACTAGGGATGAAGAAGATCCTGATCCATATGAGCATATTGCATGTTTTAAAGATATATGTGGCACTTTCCAGTTACCGAGATACACTGCTAATGAGGTGAGGGTTAAACTTTTTAGTCAGACTTTGACTAGTACAACTCTCTCATGGTATAGATCTCAACTCTCAGAAGCCACTACTACTTGGGATAACTTATCCTGTGAGTTTCTAGAAAAATATTATCCATTAGCAAAATCTTTTGGAATCGGGCGTCTTATAATGACTTGGAGGAACCATCCTAATGAAGGACTAGTAAGAGCTTATATCAGATTTAAAGATTTACTTAATAAATGTCCTCATCATGATTTGCCTGAATGGTATTTATTGTATATCTTTTATGGCGGTTTAATTGAACCTAATAAAATTGAGCTAGACTCTTTCGTGAAAGGAGCCTTTATGAAGCTTCGTATAACTAAAGCTTGGGCTTTACATAGAATTCGCGATCATAGAGTTTCATGGAACTTTGGTCTAGGAAGCGAAGGAGGCATAGAAATAGATTATAATTGTATTCATGACTATAATAAAAAGGGCCATGTTAAAGAATTATCTAAAGAACTTTATTTGGATTCAGATCTTGTCTTGCATGTTGTTAAAGCTTTTACAGAACACGTCAAAGCTCCATAAGAGGGTTTGGTCAAGTATGATCCACCACCCGAACCTGAGAAGAAAAGAG
Source organism: Avena eriantha (assembly GCA_910589775.1). NCBI lineage: Eukaryota > Viridiplantae > Streptophyta > Magnoliopsida > Poales > Poaceae > Avena > Avena eriantha. Next base: position 95,871,581 of record OU342744.1, read on the forward strand.
AAGTTAAAGCAACACTGGCCTCCCTAGAACCAATATATGAGATACCTTTCCCTAACACTACACACAAGCATATTTTTGAATATGAACAGGTCAAAGCAGTCCAGGAGAAGAAGGAAGAGGAAAGTATGCCGGAAGTTGAGGAACATCTAGAAGAAACCAAAGATGAAGAGGTAACCAAGGAAGCAATTATGGCTATGTATGCACATTGTAACATAGTTGAACTTGATAAAGAGACTTCTGTATTGGTTGAAGGTAAAACAAAGGTAAAAGATGTGGGTAAGCCTATTCTTCCCTGCATATTTAAAGTAACCATGCATTATGGTTTATGCGATCTTGGCACCGAAGTTAATGTTATATCTTATGATTTCTATTTAGAAATAAAAGAAGAAATAGAACCGGCTACAGTTGAAAATACTGATATGACAATCATGTTAGCCAATAAAACTCTTAGAATCCCAATGGGAGTAGTAGAAGATGCAACTGTCACAATTGGCGATAAAAAATTCCTATCGATTTTGTAGTTGTTGATATGCTAGCTGACACTCTTTTCCCAAGTATATTCGGAAGAAACTTTTTGAGTGATGTAGGTGCCAAAGTTGATCTCAAAAAGGAGATTGTGTCTCTTAAGCTTGGGGAAGCAGAAAAAGAATTCCACTTTTCCAAATTTAAAGATAGACCTCTACAAATACAAGAAGAAGAGAAAGAGAAAACTATTGAGGAAATGGCAGCTCTCTTCTTTAGTGATCAAGAAGAAGAAATAAATGAAGACTCCAATTATGAAGAAATAGTTATGGGGGACAAGTCCCTAGAAGAACTAGAAGGTGAATTAGATTCACTTCCCATTATAGGGCCTCCAACTAATGAGGCTTTCGAAGAGCCAGAAAAGAGAGGGGATGAGGAATTACCACCCCCAGAATTGAAGACTCTACCAGATAATCTTAAATACAGATTTTTAGATGATACAAATAAATTTCCTATTATTATTAGTGCTAAACTTTTAGCAGATGAAGAAGAAGAACTCATGAAAGTACTTAAGGAGCATCGTAAGGCCTTTGGGTATTCAATGGATAATTTGAAGGGCATTAGTCCCATGATAACCGTCCATCGAATATTCATGGAGGAAGGTGCTAAACCAGTTGCAGAATTTAATAGACGACTGAAGCCCGAAATGAAGGAAATGGTAAGAAAAGAAATAGTACGCCTACTGGACGCATGTATAATCTATCTTGTAAAAGAAATTGAATGGGTAAGTCCTGTTCATTGTGTCCCTAAGAAGGGCGGTTTTACTATTGTTCCTAATGAAAACAATGAATTGATACCTACTAGAACTATTGTTGGACATAGGATGTGTATAGATTTAAGAAAATTGAATAAAGAAACAAGGAAAGATCACTATCCTTTACCGTTTATAGATCAAACTTTAGAGAGGTTAGAAAACCACACTTATTTTTGCTACTTGGACAGATACTCTGGTTTTTCTCAAATAGATGTTCATCCTGATGACCAACTTAAAACAACTTGCATTAGTCCTTATGGTTTACATGCTTATCGACGTATGCCTTTTGGTTTATGTAATGCTCCAGCTACTTTTCAAAGATGCATGACTGCTATTTTGTGGATTTTATAGAACTGATAATGGAAGTATTTATGGATGACTTTTCTTTCTATGGAACTTCGTCTACTAGTTTCTTGGATAATCTCAAAAGAGATTTGCAATGTTGCGAAGAAATCAATCTTGTTCTAAACTGGGAGAAGTGCCATTTTATGGTCAAAGAAGGTATAGTACTTGGACATAAGGTATCGGGTAAGGGAATTGAAGTGGATAGAGCTAAGGTTTAGACCATAGAGAGAATGCCACAACCTAGGGATATAAAAGGTATAAGAAGTTTCCTTGGTCATGTGGGTTTTTATAGAAGGTTCATTAGGAATTTCTCTGGAATATCTAAACCTTTGACTAACCTTCTGCAAAAGGGAGTAAGATTTAATTTTCATGATAAATGTCTTGTAGCCTTTGATAAAATTAAATATGCTTTATCCTATGCTCCTATCCTTAAGCCACATATCTGGGATATGACTTTTGACTTAATATGTGAAGTAGTGAAGATGTTGTAGGAGTAACTCTGGGAGAACATACGGGTCACAGATTTAATATTATACATCATGCTAGTAGAACTCTTAATAGTTCTCAAAAAAATTATCCTAAGGAAGAAAGGGAACTTTTTGCTGTATTTTTCTCTTGAGACAAATTTCGTTCTTATATAGTTGATGCAAAAGTAAGAGTCATACGGATTGTGATGGTTTAAAAGAACTCCTTGAAAGGAAAAGTCATAAGCCAAGACTGATCCGTTGGATCCTTTTACTTCAAGAATTTGAGTTGCAGATTATGCAGAGGCAAGAAATAAAGATGTTGGATGCATTGTCCATATTTTCCCAGCAAGACACCACTCTTATTGAGAGAAACTTTAGTCCTGGTGATTTTTGTTTACAAGAATTATTAAATGAACTAAGGTCAATTCCTCCTAAAGAGAAAAAGTCTTTGTTGTTGGAGGAGCTAGTCATCCCCGAATAAGTGAACGGTAAGTGGAAGGTAAGTGTTCACCCAAATAAGTGATTTGTCTTCACAAATTTTACTTCTGAAATTTTTGCCTTTGAATTCCTCGTGTTTTTCTGAAGTTTCTGAAGGTTTTTACCAACTATACGGTCGCAACTATACGACCGGAGAAAATTCGCCGGCCATATAGTTGGTCGTTAAACCTTCTGATATCTTATTCGGGAAATTGTTTTTGTTGTCTGGAACTATACGGGCGCAACTATACGACCAGAGAAAATCCTCCCACCGTATAGTTGGTCGTTAAACTCTCAGGCATTTTCAATTTTGATGTCTCGAACTATACAAGCACAATTATACGACTGGAGAAAATTCTCCCACTGTATAGTTGGTCGTTATACTCTCATACATTTTCGATTTCTTTTTTGTTTGATTTGCAAAAAAAGGTTTTCTCGGTTCCGAGTCGGTAACTTAATCGACATGGACTCGAGATATTAGGAAATATCTACCTGGAACCAACTATACGGCTGGAGCTATACGGGTCGTGCCTGTATAGTTGGTCGTTACGCGGCAGGACTCCTCCAAATCAGCGATCTCTTTCCCTGTCTTGTTAAGATTCTTTTCTTGGGTAAGAATTTGGTGTTTCTCGCGAGTTTTATCGACCTCTGACCCCACTTATATACTGCAATTGTGTTTCTCTCTAATCATAATCACCAGGAACAAATCTAGCGATGCGCTATCCTGTCCTAGGCCGTGGAAAACCCCTGGGTCTCATTGCTCCTTCTAGGGACCGCTCTTGCAGCCTGTCCATGGAGGACGATGACGAGGAGGTGGAGAGGTTTATCCCGGGGTACAAGGAGTACGTCAAGCCAAGATTCTACAACAACGATTCCGATGAAGATTGGAGTGACATATACATCTGTCGTGATGTCTATGATCCCCCGGTGACCAACCGGGTAGCAATGAAGAGAGCTCAACAAGAGACAGAAGATCACAAGCCACATGGAAAAGGGCGTGTGGAGACGGTCAAGTTCATCGGCACGGACCCCAGGCCGCACAAGCGTAAGGAATTACCTAATATTGATGCAGGTGCTAGCAAGGGAGCGAAGGTGCAACTCTTGAAGCCTACCATTGGTGCTCGTATGAGAGTGAAGCCTCAAGAAGAGTGGAGTAACGGTTTCCACTTTCCTGATCCATCAATTATGGATGAGGAAGAAGAAGTTGTTCCCAAGACCAAGGATCGCATGCAAGCACTAGAGATATATCAGAAGCAGGAGCTACTCCATCATGTTGAAGTCCATCACCGTCTCAAGGAGATAGAGAAGAAGTATGATCTTCTCCCATTGGTGACTAAACTCGCAGATAAAGTGGACACTTTGCAATCTAATTTGCACAGGTGTTATAGCCGCATTACTGCTCTGGAGGATACCAACAAGAAGCTACGCACTGTGGTGTTACATGCCATTTCACCACAGTGATCTACAATAATCACGGTATCAAATAATCGCAAGGGATTATTTGATCCTGCCTGGCTTGATTCCAAGCTTGGGGAGATCTTTAAGACCTTGTAATCTATCTTATAAGTTTTACATTACTGTTTTAGTTTTGTAATTCAAATTAGAAATAAAGTTTGCATCATTAGAATTCCCTTCAGAAATAGTCGAACCCTTTTATGAAATTTTGAGTTTATTATCATATATGGAGCAATATTGAGTTTGTGCTTGTCCTATTGGATATATGAATGCCTTGAGTATAATTTTACTTGCACTTGATGATAGCAATAGGAGTCTTCCACACCATTGGTATTAATGGAACATACAAAGATAATTTTCTCAATATGTTGTGAGTTCATGGTTTTGATTTACAAAGAAAAATTATCTAATCAGTTAAGTTGAAAAAGAAACCTTGAACAAAGCAAAATTAAAAGTGCTATCAAATTAGAGTGAGAATGAGACGAGGTAGAATATTCAAGCTATAAGGATTGTTTCATATACAATTGGAATTTGGTAATTATTGAGATCGTTAAACTTTGAATTCCTACATGAAGTGGAATGTATGGCTAGCTCCTTTGCACATCACTTAAACAAATGTGTGAGCATATATAAAAAAAGAAAATAGAAAAGAAAAAGAGCGAATGTGCAAAAAGCAAATAGGCATACACCACTATATTGTAGTATGACAAAGAAGCATTTGAGATTTTAAATCCCAAGTGAATATGTTAATCCAAAAACACTTGGGACTACCTCGCTAACTCATTTGGTCGAACCGAATACTTTTCCATCATGTTGAGACTCATCTTTGGTGAACAATTGATCACTAAGGTGTGGAAGCCTACTAATATTATTCAGATGGTTCGAGTAAGGTACTATTCATGAACCTATTCCTGTGTATCATATATGATAAACACATGCTGCAATTGCCTCATTTATTTTATTGACTCAGCTTCATGAATAAGAGGATCACATACATTAAGCTAAACTTGCTCGGGACAAGAAAGAGTCTAAGATTGGGGAAGTTGATGAGTGTATATTTGCATCATGTTTTATATTATTATTTTGCACTGTAGTTGTAGGATCTTGGAATTTTATGGCGTTCACGCGCACGTTTTATGTCTATTTTCACCAGGATCAGGACAGATGATAGATACAATGGACACAATTCTTGGAGCAGTTGTATTGGGGAGAAAAGGAGTCAAAAACAACATAAATCGCTTATTTGGGAAATATCAATAACACCATAAGAAATCCCGAAGCCATCGAGGCATACAAACGATTTATCGACCAACTATACGGCGGGAATAAAATTCTGGTCGTATAGTTCCGGTCGTATAGTTGGCGCCACGACCGCCTCCTCAAATAGTTTCACCCCGTGAAGCTAGATCAGAGAGATGACATATAGAACAACAAGAAATCACCGAAATCTCACCTCCGAAAGGCATCTGGAGGGGGAACTCGTCCATCGGGGATCCATCTTCGCCCTGCACAGATCCGGGAGGCTAAGGCATCGATCTTCATCATCAACTCCTGCATTACCACCATCCGCATCCATCCCATCTACATCTGGTCTAGATCTAGTTGCAATTTTTGCACACGTTGTGGATTTATACAAGTATTATTCATCTATGATAGATTCCATTTTATTGCCATGATGTTGATTCCCTCCATGTCTGAGTAGATCATTAGTTCTTGGGGAGATGGAGAAACCCTAGTATGAGATTGAAAAAAGATAAAGTTTATTTTGATATTCATCGTTGTGACCATGTGTTAGATTGTCTCCATCTTGATGTTGGGAGAAGTCGACCTCTTAATATTCGCCTCTTGTGGGGACTTGATGGAGGGAACTACTTGTTGGTAGACGGAGGTGTGCTAGCACTTACAGTGACTATAAAGCTATTGGCACCCCTTACGTATCAACTTGGGAACCGAGGAAACTCACGGAACACTATCCATGACATTGGATACGTCCTACGAGATTAAGTCCCTTAATAGCATAGTAATTCGATTGATGACAATTTCTGATTGCTAGGGTTATGAGGATGATGTGAGCAGTGGTTTCTTCCTATTTGTCCACATACGGAGTTCCTCCCATACATACATAGTTGAGAATGTTCATGATAATAATCTTTACCTTAGTTCTTTATAATGCTAGAGGTGTATCCGATACTCCTTGAGAATGCCTTTTTTCCCTATTGCATTTCCAATCCCTTTTACATATGTGATACTTACTTTCTGTGTTCAGTTATTTTATTTTACTTATTGTTCTCTTATACCAAAAAACTCAAAACACCTTTTTACACAATACTCGCATTTTATCTTGTTACTTAAAACTTTATTTAGCATTTCTATTGTAGTATTTAATTCAAGAGTTATTAGACTTCAGACTCCTGCTCCCTATGGGATCGATATCTTTATTTTGAAACTAGCTACAAACGATCTATGCACTTGCAGTCATCAAGGTATTCCTGTATATCCAAGAGATATATTGTAATGGAGAAGACGACCATGATGGTGGTGCCATGAACCTTGGAGCCACGCCGATGGAATGATGGAGATCATACCATGGAGCACATGATGGAGATCAAGTGCAAGAAAGGACCATATCATATCACATTTTATATGCATGTGATGTTTATCCCTTTTATGCATCTTATTTTACTTATGTCTTTCTTAGTTCTTGGCAGTAGCATTATAAGATGATTCCTCCCACTAATATCAAGATAACAATATGTTCTTCCTTAGTATGCACCGGTAAGAAAGTTCGTCGTTTCGAAGCACCGCGTGATGATCAGGTGTGATAGAATCTATGTTTGCATACAACGGGTGTAGGACAGTTTTACACACGCGGGTACTAAGGTTCTTACTTGGAAAGCCTAGCATGTACAGACATGGCCTCAGAAGATGAACCGAAAGGTAAAGCATGAGTCATATGAATGATATAATATGATGCTCGCCATTGGAGGTGCACCACCACTCGTCATGATCATTCGTGGTGTAGTGAATTTGGTTCGTGTAATCCCTAAAAATGAATAGAGGGATGTCTTTTTTGAGTGGGAGTTCTCATAGTAATTTTGAATTGACTTGAACTCTATCTTTATAAACCTAGTCTAAAACAGTCTTTGCAAATATATTGTAGATCATGGAACCCCCTGCGTTCAATTTCAATGCATTCCTAGATAGAGAAAAGTTGCAAGATAATGGGTCTAACTTCACCAACTGGCACCGCAACATGAGGATTATCCTCACGGGCATGAACAAGACCTATGTCCTAGACGGTCTGTTAGGTGACGCCCCTGCAGCTAGAACGACTCAAGAAGAGCGCAACGCGTATGACGTGAAATTTGATGACTACACTCTTGTGCGGTGTGCGATCCTCCAGTCGCTAGAGCCTGAACTCCAAAAGCGCTTTGAACTTACTGATGTTGTTGTCATGGTGGAGGAACTCAAAACTATGTTTGGGGACCAAATCTGTGCTGAGAGATATGAGATCTACGATAAGTTCTTTAGCGATAAGATGGAGGAGCATAGCTCTGTGAATAAGCACATCATTAAGATGATGGGTTACGCTCAACGTCTTGAGACACTGGGATGTGAGATTCTACCTGATATCACGACGGATAGGGTTTTTTAGTCGCTCCCACCTAGCTACAAAGGGTTTGTGCTAAACTGAGTTGAGCAAACAAGTCGCTCACTGAAATCGCAGCTATGCTAAAAACTATTGAGGTAGATATCAAGAAAGAACACCAAGTGTTGTTGGTCAATAAGACCACTAGTTTTAAGAAAAGAGCAAGAGAGGCAAATCTAAAGGTAATTCTAAGAATGATGGAAAATATGTTGCCAAGTCTGAAAACAAAACCAAAGGAGGCCCTAAGCCCGACACTAAGTGTTTCTACTACAAGGGGACTGGTCACTGGAAGGGGAACTGCCCGAAGTACTTGGCATATAAGAAGGCCGGGAACATGAACAAAGGTATATGTGATATACATGTTATTGATGTGTACCTCACTAGTAGTCGAAGTAGCACCCAAGTATTTGATACCGGTTTGGTTGCTAACATTTGTAACTCGAAACAGGGGATAAGGAATAGTCGACCGCTGGCAAAGGATGAAGTGACGATGCGTGTAGGCAATGGATCCAAGGTGGATGTGATCGATGTTGGGAGTTTGCCACTTCATCTGCCATCAGGATTGACAATAAACCTAAATAATTCTTATCGGGTGCCTACGTTAAGCATCAACATCATGTCTAGATCATGTTTGATGTGAGACGGTTATTCATTTGTGTTTGAGAACAATGGTTGTTCCTTTTATATGAATAATATATTTTATGGTCATGCACCTATGCTGAATGGTTTATTTGTTTTGAATCTTGATATTAGTAGTACACATATTCATAATGTGAATGCCAAAAGAATCAAGATGAGTGATGATATTGCTGCATATATGTGGCATTGCCGTTTAGTTCATATTGGTGTTAAATGCATGAAGAAGGTCCATTCTGATGGACTACTGCAATCACTTGATTATGAATCATTTGAGACATGTGAGCCATGCCTTATGGGCAATATGACTAGAACTCCATTCTCTAGAACAATGGAACGAGCGACCGACTTATTGGAAATAATACATACCAATGTATGTGGCCCAATCAGTGTGTCTGCATGTGGTGGATATCGTTATTTTGTAACCTTCACAAATGACTTAAGTATATATGGGTATATTTACTTAATCAAACACAAATATGAAACATTTGAAAATTTCAAATAATTTCAGAGTGGAGTAGAAAATCATTGTAACAGAAAGATTAAATTTCTTCGATCCGATCATGGAGGTGAGTATCTTAGTAACGAGTTTGGCACGCACATGAGACAATGTGGAATTGTTTCACAACTCACTCCCGCAGGAACACCACAAAGAAATGGTGTATCCGAACGTCGAATTGAACTTTATTAGATACGGTGCAATCTATGATGTCCCTTACCAATTTGCTACTATCATTTTGGGGTCATGCATTAGATATTGTTGCATTCACTTTAAATAGGGCACCATCAAAGTCCTTTGAAATGACACCGTATGAATTATGGTTCGTTCACAAACCTAAGTTGTCATTTCTAAAAAGTTTGGGGTTGCGATGCTTATGTGAAGAAACTTCAACCTAATAAGCTCAAACCCAAAGCGGAAAAAATAATCTTCATAGGATACCCAAAGGAAACAATTGGGTACACCTTCTATCCGAAGGCAAGGTTTTTGTTGCCAAGAATGGATCCTTTCTAGAGAAAGAGTTTCTCACAAAACATGTGAGTAGTAGGAAGGTAACACTCGACGAGGTTATCGAACCTCCTCCTCCTGAAGTGGCGAGTAGCGTAGCACCGGAAACTATTCCAATGGTGACTCCACCGAATGAAGAGAGAACTAATGATGACGATCGTGAAGATCATGAAACTCCGAAAGAGAAAACTACCTTACCTATGTGCCTTGAAGCCATGATGGTAGATGGAAGCGATGATCCTGTGATGTATAGGAAGCAATGATGAGCTCGGATTCCAATAAATGCCTTGAAGCCATGCAATCCGAGATAGGATCCATGTACAAAAACCAAGTTTGGAATTTGGTGGACTTACCTCAAGACCACAAGACCATTGAGAATAAATGGAACTTCAAAAAGAAAACTGACGTTGATGGTAATGTAACCGTATATAAATCTCGACTTGTCACGAAAGGGTTCGGACAAATTCAAGGAGTTAACTACGAGGAGACTTTTTCTCCCGTAGCGATGCCAAAGTCAATTAGGATTATGTTAGCAATTGCTGCATTTTTCGATTATGAAATCTGGCAGATGATGTCAAAATAGCATTCCTAAATGGAAACATTGAGGAAGAGTTGTATGTGATGCAACCAAAAGGTTTTGTCGAGCCTAAGGATGCAAACAAGGTATGCAAACTCCAGCGTTCCATCTATGGACTGAAGCAAGCATCCCGAAGTTGGGATCTTCGCTTTGATGAAGTGATCAAAGGGTTTGCATTTATCCAAACTATAGGAGAAGCTTGTATTTACAAGAAAGTGAGTGGGAGCTCTATAGCATTGCTGATATCATATGTGGATGACATATTATTAATTGGAAATGATGTAGATCTTTTGAGTAGCGTAAAAGATTACTTAAATAGTAAGTTTTCGATGAACGACCTTGGTGAAGCTACCTATATTTTAGGTATCAAGATCTATAGAGATAGTTCAAGACGCTTAATTGGATTATCACAAAGTACATACCTTGACAAGATTTTGAATAAGTTCAGAATGCATAATAGTAAGAAATGTCTCTTACCCATGGGACAAGGTACTATTTTGAGTAAAACTCAAAGTCCAGCTATAGCACAATATAGAGAATTGATGGTCAATGTCCCCTATGCCTCAGCCATAGGCTTCTTATGTATGCTATGTTGTGTACAAGACCGGATGTGGCACATGTTGTTAGTTTGACTAGTAGGTACCAATCTGATCTAGGTGTACAACACTAGAAAGTAGTCAAGAATGTCTTTAAGTACTTAAGAAGAACTAAAGACATGTTTCTTGTCTATGGAGGTGAAGAAGAGCTCGTTGCAAAGTGTTACATTGATGCTAGCTTCGACACCGATCCGGATGAATCTAAGTCACAATCCGGATATGTATTTATTATGAATGGTGCAGTAGTGAGTTGGAGGAGCTCCAAGCAACCTATGGTGGCAACATCTTCAATGGAGGCAGAATATATCGCTGCTTCAGAAGCAGTGGCGGAAGCGGTTCGGATGAAGGAGTTCATTTCCGAACTAGGTGTGGTTCCAAGTGCTTTGGATCCTATGTTTATCTATTGTGATAACAATGGTTCCATAGCCAATGCTAAGGAACCAAGGGCTCACAAGAATTCCAAGCATATCAATCCGGGAGTATGTCTAGGGTGGTGATGTAGAGATTTTCAAAGTAGACACAGATTTGAACATTGCAGATCCGTTGACTAAAGCTCTCCCAATGGCAAAACATGATCGGCACCAGAACGCTATGGGTGTTAGATTCATAACTATGTAAAACTAGATTATTAACTCTAGTGCAAGTGGGAGACTAGAAGGAATATGCCCAAGAGGCAATAATAAAATGGTTATATGTTATTCCAGGTTTATAATAGATGTTTATTTCTCATGCTATAATTGTATTAAAAGGAAATGTTAATACATGTGTGTTTAATAAACAAATAGAAGGTTCCTAGTGATGCTTGTCATTACACTAGCTTGTTGATTAACAGATGATCAAGGTTTCCTGATCATGACATTGGATGTTGTTAATAACAAGATCACACTGTTGATAGAATGATGCGATGAACATACTCCCAAAGTATAGTAACACGATCAAGCCATTATGTTTACACTACTATAACATCATTCAAAGTAACCCTAATCCTTAGACCATGAGATCATGTCAATCACTGACTCTGGAAGAGTATTTTCATTGCATCAAACGTCACACCATAACAGGGTGATCATAAAGGTGTCATCAGAAACTTGGAAAGTGTTAGTTGAGGCTCGTGGATCAAGAGTGGGATTTGTCCATCCAGATGACGGAGAGATATACTCAGGGCCCACTTGGTGATATCACATTGACATAGCTTGCAAGCAAGTGATAGTGATCACTAACAATGTCATATTACGGGAACATGCAAAAGAGTACTTGTCAGTAACAGTATCGAACTAGGTATGAATGATACCAAATGATCGGATCCCGGACAATTAAAATATCACGAGACAAAAGGAATTGGATACTGCAAATAAAAGGTCACGCGATCGCTAACTCATCTCATGAACTGGTGGGAGTCATTATGGATCTCCAGGTCCCGCTAATGCTTATTGATCGGAGAATGTCTCGATCATGTCCACATAGTTCGCGACCCGTAGGGAGACACACTTAAGGGTAGTCGTCGCAAATTGAGTGGATAGGGAACACTAGAGAACATAGTGGACATCACGGGAATTTGTTCTGTCGAATCTGCCGAAATGGTTTTGGGGTATCAAAACAAATCACGGGATTGAATTATTAATGTGTTCATTGAATGAAGTGCTCATTAAATGAAGCATTCATTAAATGAGTGACATTAAATCAAGTGAATTAAAAGTGGTTTTAATGAAAAGACTCTTGATTTTTGAGTGGAAAATGAATGGAAGAAAGTGGAGAGAGTTTTTATGTGAGTGCAGAGTCCACCACATAAATTGGGGAAGATGTGGGAAGCCCCATGGTTGTGCGCCTAGCCCCCTTGGGATGCCCCCTCACCTATATAAAGCCCCCCTCCTCTCCTCTCTCTCACACACATTCACCCCTCTCTCATATGCCCTTTGGTTGGCATCTTCTCCCTCTTACTAGCCTTGTCCGTTGCCACTAAAAAAGGTGCTTAGGCAAATCCCTGCTCGAGATCTTCCCCTCCACCATCTCTACCATGGCATAGCGTTGTTTGAGTTCCCAGTGATCTGCTACTTCCGCTGCCCGACTGGAGCGAGGGTTCGGGAGTCGTCGACACATCGTACGTGTGACCGACTACAGAGGTGCTACACGTGTAGCATTGTCATCGCGTCCTTGACGACGGTCGAGTACACTCTACAACAACCACGTTTGTTTGCGGGAACGTTATCCTATGTTACGGTCTTCGAGTGTGAGTCCATCTGAAACCGTTACATGAATCTCCTAGATATGATCTTGGTGGTTGCAATCGTAGGAAACAAATTTGTTTTACATGCAACGAACCCCATCAGCTTCAGCCTAGAAACGCCTGCATATACCTGCATTGGACAACATACAACGAGCCATCGAGATGATGGCTCTGTTTGTGCACTCATCCATGTCATTCTGTTGTGGAGTATAGGCGGTGGTGTGGTGCCTGATCATGCCATTGTTACTACAAAACACCTAAAACTCATTAGAGTAGAATTTCATACCATTGTTAGTACGTAGTACATTTACCTTCCTTTTAGTTTGCTTTTAAACCATAACTTTCCACTTCTTAAAAGCATCAAAAACATCATATTTATATTTTAGAAAATATGGCCACACTTTTCTTCAGTAGTCATCAATAATAGTAACCATGTAATTAGCACCACCAATAAAAGTATTCTTGGAATGTCCCCATACATCAGCATGCACATAATCTAAAATGCCTTTGGTGGTATGAACGGAAGCATTGAATTTAATTCTTTTATGCTTACCAAAAACACAGTGCTCACAGAATTTAAACTTACTCAAGTTGCAATCATCAATCAGCTATCTCATGACAAACTCTGTTATGCCATGTTCACTCATATTCCCAAGACGTATATGCCATAGATTTTTTTAACCATAATCATTAGAATGAGTAGAAGTAATAGTAGCAGCAATGCCAGGAAAAGTGCTACCTCTAAGAACATATAATTTAGCATAATTCATATCACATATCATGTGAATAAGTGAACCTTTTGATACCTTTAACAATATATGCCTACCAGCGTACTTGTATTCATAAACATCCATGGTACTTAGGGAGATCAAATTTCTGGCCAAACTTGGTATGAGCTTCACCTCAGTCAGCGTGTGTGCCACGCCATCATGTGTCCTGATCTTAACAGATCCAACACCGACAATATGGCACGGGTTGTCATTCCCCAAATGCACAAAATCTCCAGTCTACATAGACTCATATGAACCGAACCAATCTTTGTTACAACAAATATGAAACGAACATGCAGTATCAAGTATCCATTCATCGTCTAGAGAAGCTGATGACCCACAAGTATAGGGGATCACAACTGTCTTCGAGGGAAGTAAAACCCAATTTATTGATTCGACACAAGGGGAGCCAAAGAATATTTATAAGCCTTAACAACTGAGTTGTCAATTCAGCTGCACCTGGAAACAATCTTGCTCGTAGTAGTTTATCAGTAGCAACAATTTTATAGTAGCAATAGCAAAGTAATAGCAGAAGTAAAAGTAAAGACAGTAGTAACAATTGCAGTAAATAGTAGGATTAAAGCGCAGTAGGCATAGGGATGGATGGACGGGCGTTGCATGGACAAGACAATTCATATAACAATCAAGATATAGGGCATTTGCAGATAAATAAGGTAAAGCATCCAAGTACTAAATAATCATAGGCATGTGTTCAATATATAGTCATACGTGCTCGTAATGAGAACTTGCACAACATCTTTTGTCCTGCCAGCCCATTTGCAGTGGGGCCTCAAGGGAATCTATTGGCAATTAAGGTGCTCCTTTTAATAGAGCACCGGAGCAAAGCATTAACACTCCGTGAACACACGTGATCCTCATATCATAGCCATTCCCTCTGTTTATCGTGATTATTGTCACTTTGGGACCTTTGGTTCCGTACAATAATATGTGTATACAACTTGTAGGTAAGATCATAAACAATAATATCCTCATGAATCAATAACATGTTCAGATCTGAAATCATGGCACTCGGGCCCTAGTGACAAGCATTAAGCATAACAAGTTGGAACAATGTCAAAAAGCACTAATAGTAGATACTAGGCACCATGCCCTAACAATCTGATACCATTACATGAACAATCTCATCCAATCCCTACCATCCCCATAGCCTACAGTGGGGGATTACTCACTCATGGATGGCGGAATCATGGATGGTTGATGGAGAAGCGATGGTGATGATGATGGCGATGATCTCCTCCAATTCCCTGTCCTAGCAGGTGCCAGAACGGAGTTTCTAGTTCCGAATCGCGGTATCTGGTGGTGGCGGCGCAGCGGAACTCTATCTGGAAAAACGTCGAACCCCCCGTCTGTTTTAGGTTAGAGGGCTTTTATAGGCGAAAGGAGAGGTTGAGGCGGAGTCCGAGGCAGCCACACCCCCTCCTGGCGCGGCCTGGCCTGGCCCGCGCGGCCAGGGGTGTGCGCCCCTCGTAGATCCTCTTCGTCTCGTCTTCTGGCTCCGTGAGTCTACTAGTAAAATAGGAGTTTTGTGATGTTTTCTGGGATTTTTCTAGAAAGTTGATTTCCTGCACAAAAATGAGACACCAAAGCAATTCTGTTGAAAACAGCATCAGTCCGCATTAGTTGTATCCAAATCACATAAATTAGAGGAGAAACAATAGCAAAAGTGTTTGAGAAAGTAGATACCTTTTGGACGTATCAATGAAGGAAATATGCCCTGAGAGGCAATAATAATGTTGTTATTATGTATTCCTCGTATATGATAGATGTTTATTTTGCATGCTATAACTGTATTGATCAGAAATGTCAATACATGTGTGTTTAATAAACAAAAAGGGTTCCTAGTTATGCCTCTCTTATAGACTAGCTTGTTGATTAACAAGATGATCAAGGTTTCCTAATCATGGACATTGGATATTGTTAATAACAAGGTCACAGCATTTGTGAAATGACGTGATGAACATTCATCCGAAGTATAGCATTACGATCAAGTCATTATGTTTATATTGCTATAACATCATACGAAGTAATCTTTATCCTTAGACCATGAGATCATGTTAATTTCTAACACCGGAAGAGTATCTTGATAACATCAAACGTCACACCATAACAGGGTGACTATAAAGGTGGGTTCAGCGCTACGAAGGTGTTATGTTGAGCCACATGGATCAAGAGTGGAATTTGTCAATCCCGATGATGGATAGATATAATCTGGGCCCTCTCGGTGATATCACATTAAGATAGCTTGCAAGCAAGTGATGTGATCACTAGAATGTTATATCACAGGAACGAGAAAAGAGTGCATGTCGGTAATGAGATCAAACTAGGTATTTGGATACCGATGATCGAATCTCAGACATGTATTATATCATGACAAAGGGATTAAGTTACTAGCGTTAAAGGTTCTCACGATCACAGAAGTCATCGTTGAATGTGTAGGAGTCAGTATGGATCTCCAGGTCCCGCTTCTGACTATTGATCTGAGAGGAGTCTCAATCATGTCTGCATTATTCGTGAACCATAGGGTGACACACTTAAGGGTTACCGGACACCATTTTGGAGCACATATGTTTCATACGAAAGGATTGCAAAGCGCAAGAATTGTTTCGATAGAAACCGGAATTGTTTCGGGTGAAATTGCAGAAAGTGGTTATGCATGTGATATTGAAATGTTGCAAGGGGTTTTATGTGAATGTTTGTTAATTAAAGTAATTAACAAAATTCTGAATAAATTTAATAAAAGAGTTTTATTAAATGAGAGAGCATTAAACTTAGAGAATTTTAATGCATTTAAAGTGGAGACTTTAAAAGAGAATGTGAAGGGGCATTTTAAGTGGAGGAGTTACCACCACATGAATGGGGGAGGTGAGGGGTCAACCCCCATGGGGCGCTGGCCATGGGGAGGGGTACCCCCCCCCCCTCCTCCTATAAAAGGCCACCCCTCTCACCCTTCTTCCTCACACCTCCTCGTGAAGGATCTCTCTCCCCCTCTAGAATTATTCCCCCATGGTCTCGGATTAGCGAGATACATGTTCCCGGTGGCATTTCGTCTGGAAGGAGTTGTTGCTTCTTCTGCATCGCTGGAGCAAGGAGGTGGAGGGATTCTTGTGGCTTGAACGTGTGTACGAGGACGGATGCGCTGCTGATTTGCGGCGCTCGGACTTCCACACGATCTTGAGATCGGCAAGTGTACGACTACATCAACCACGAGTTCCTACTCGTTAACAAAACCTGTTGTCTTTGAGGGTAAGTTCTCCATGGATGTATGTCCACCTGTTCCTCTGTATCTAGTAGATATATCTTGGCGTATAGTTCTCATTGTAGGAAAATTTTGTTTTCTATGCTGCGGACCCAACAGTGGTATCAGAGCCTAATCTATGCGTAGGTGCTTTGCACGGGTAGTACACATATGTTTATATGTGGGCGATGATGATCATGTTATTGCATCTTCTATGTATTTTGGATATTGGTGGCATAGTGGGATGAAGCGGCCCGGACCAACCTTACATGTCATCGTACATGAGACCGGTTCCACGACTGACATGCAACTAGTTTTGCATAAGTGGCTGGCGGGTGTCTGTCTCTCCTACTATAGTCAATATCTGATTTACAACGAGTTGCTAATAACTTGGTTATCCTCGTTGTGGTTCATGTTCGTAGGTAAGACCGGTTCTATCTTCGAAAGCCCTAAGCCACGTAAAACTTGCAATTGATAAATTAGAGGCATCTAGTTTAGATCGTTGCTGGGCTAGTGTCTTGATATGGTATTGTTGTAAGTAGCTGTATGATAGATACTCTTACAACACACTCAACGTGTAAGTTCCATAGACATTGGCCTTACACACAAAGGAATGATAGAGATCATACCACGATGCAAATGATAGAGATCAAATGCATGGACCACATCATCTCACTTTACACATTAGAGGTTAGCATCTTATACTGCTAGTTTGGCGCTTTTGGTAGGATTGTAAGATGATCCCTCATTTAGATATCAAGATAAAATGTGTTCTTCCTTAAGTATGCACCGTTCTATGGATCATGTTTAGAGACATCACGTGATGATCGGGTGTACTCAACTCTGCGCTTTCATACAATGGGTGTAAGACAGTTTTACACACGCGAGTACTAAGGTTCTTACTTGGCGAGCCTAGCATGTACAGACATGGCCTCGGAACACGGACCGAAAGGTTAAGCATGAGTCATATAGTTGATATGATGCCCATATAGATGCTCGCCTTTGAAGCTACATCGACTCACGTGATGATCGGACTTGGTGTAGTGGATTTGGTTCATGTAATCACCAAAAAGACACGAGGGATGTCATTTTTGAGTGGGAGTTCATTAGTAATTTGGATTAGTTGAACTCAATCTATCATAAACTTAGTCTAAATAAACTTTACAAATTCTGTTGTAGATGGCACCACCTGCTTTTAATTTCAATGTGTTCATGGAGAAAGAGAATTTTGCTGCGAATGGTAGCAACTTCACCAACTGGGCTATGAATTTGAGGATTCTCCTCACCGCTACACAAAAGCAATATGTGCTAGAGGCACTGCTAGGCCCCCACCAGCTCCTGATGCCCCTGATGAGGAAAAGAATGTCTATATAACTCGTCAGGAGGACCACAACTTAGTTCATTGTGGCATATTGTATGGGCTAGAGCTAGAATTTCGAAAGCGTTTCGAAAATGGCAATGCCATTGATACCATGGGAGAACTGAAAATGATTTTCGATACCCATGCTGCCGTAGAGAGTTATAATGCTTCTAAAAAGTTTTTTAGCTGCATGATGGAGGAGAACAACTCCGTTAGTGAGCACGTACTCAAAATGTCTGGGTACGCCGATAAGCGTGTGTCCTTGGGAATAACGATTCCCATTGACTTAGGCATACATCGTGTTCTCCAATATCTGCCACCTAGCTACAAAAGCTTCGTGATGAACTATAACATGATGGGCATGAAGAAGTCTCTTCCCGAGCTTCTGTCAATGCTTAAGACTGCAGAAGTGGAGATTAGGAAAGAACATCAAGTGTTGATGATCAATAAGACCACCGGTTTCAAAAAGGACAAGAAAGGCAAGCAGAAGGGAAAGAAGGGCGGCAAATATGTTGCTCCACCTGAAAAGAAATCCCGAGCTGGCCCTAAGTCTGATACCGAGTGCTACTATTGCAAAGGGACTAGCCTATGGAAGCACAATTACCCCAAGTATTTGGCGGACAAGAAGGCCGGCAAGGCAAACAAAGGTATATGTGATATACATGTTATTGATGTATAATTGACTAGTACTCGCAGTAGCACCTGGGTATTTGATAAGGGATCGGTTGCTAATATATGTAACTCGATTCAGGGGCTACGGAACAAGTGACAGCTAGCAAGTGATGAGGTCACGATGCGGGTCGGCAATGGATCAAGAGTTGATGTGATCGCCGTCAGAACGCTGCCTCTCCATATGCCATCAGGATTAGTTATAAATCTGAATAATTGTTATTTGGTGCCTGCACTAAGCATGAACATTGTATCCGGATCATGTTTGATGCAAAGTGGTTATTCGTTTAAATCTGAGCAATGGTTGTTCTATTTATATGGATAATATTTTTTATGGTCATGCACCTGTGTTGAATGGTTTATTTCTGTTGGATCTCGATAGTAGTATTGCACATATTCATAATGTTGATGCTAAAAATATTAAACTTGATGATGATATATCTGCATATATGTGGCACTACCGTCTAGGTCATATTGGCGTTAAATGCATGAAGAAACTCCATTCTGATGGACTTTTGGAATCACTTTATTTTGAATCATTTGATACATGTGAACCGTGCCTTATGGGCAAGATGACTAGAACGCCGTTTTCCGGTTCAATAGAATGGGCGACAGATTTATTGGAAATCATACATACTGATGTGTGTGGACCAATGAGTGTGTCGGTGCGAGGTGGATATTGTTATTTTGTTACTTTCAAGGATGATTTGAGTAGATACGGGTATATCTATTTGATGAAACATAAATCTGAAACCTTTGAAAAGTTCAAGGAATTTCAGAATGAAGTGGAAAATCATCATAACAGAAAGATCAAATTTCTGCGGTCTGACCGTGGAGGAGAATATCTTAGTTACGAGTTTAGCACACATATGAAAGATTGTGGAATAGTTTCACAACTCACGCCTGCCGGAACACCACAACATAATGGTGTGTCGGAACGTCGTAATCGTACTTTATTGGATATGGTTCGATCTATGATGTCTCTGACTGACTTGCCAGTGTCATTTTGGGGTTATGCACTGGAAACTACTGCATTCACTTTAAATCGGGCACCATCTAAATCCGTTTAAGTGACACCATATGAATTATGGTTTGGAAACAAACCTAAGCTGTCATTTCTAAAAATTTGGGGATGCGATGTTTATGTGAAGAAACTTCAACCGGATAAACTCGAACCCAAAGCGGAAAAATGCGACTTCATAGGATACCCTAAGGAAACGATTGGGTATACCTTCTATCACAGATCCGAGGGCAAGGTTTTTGTTGCCAAGAATGGATCCTTTCTTGAGAAGGAGTTTCTCGCGAAAGGTGTGAGTAGTCGGAAGGTTGAACTCGAAGAGGTTATTGAACCTTCTCTTCATGAATTGCCGAGTGGTGTAGCACCGGAAGTTGTTTTGGAGTTGACTTCACCTGATGAAGAGAGAGAAAATGATAATGATCATGAAACTCCGAAAGAGGATACTGCCAAACCTCGCAGGTCAAGTAGGACACGTGCAGCTCCTGAACTGTACGGCAATCCTGTTATGAATTTCATGATTGATGAAATAGATGACCCTGCGACGTATGAAGAAGCGATGATGAGCCCGGATTCCAACAAATGGCTAGAAGCCATGAAATCCGAGATGGAATCCATGTACGAAAACCAGGTTTGGACCTTGGTGGACTTACCTCACGACCGAAAGGCCGTTGAGAATAAATGGATTTTCAAAAGAAAAACTGATGCTGATGGTAATGTGACCATCTATAAAGCTCAACTTGTCGCAAAGGGGTTTCGACAAATTCAAGGAGTTGACTACGATGAGACATTCTCTCCCGTAGCGATGCTAAAGTCGGTTAGGATTATGTTAGCAATTGCTCCATATTTCGATTATGAAATATGGCAGATGGATGTCAAAACTGCGTTCCTCAATGGTAACATTGAAGAAGAGTTGTATATGATACAACCTAAGGGTTTTGTCGATCCTAAGGATGCTGATAAGGTATACAAACTTCAGCGATCCATCTATGGACTGAAGCAAGCATCCCGGAGTTGGAATCTCCACTTTGATGAGGTGATCAAAGAGTTTGGATTTGTCCAAACTTATGGAGAGGCTTGTATTTGCAAGAAAGTGAGTGGGAGCAATGTGGCATTTCTGATATTATATGTGGATGAAATATTATTGATTGGAAATGATACAGATCTTTTAAACAGTGTTAAAAGTTGTCTAAACAGCAAATTTTCGATGAAAGACCTTGGTGAAGCGTCATATATATTAGGAATTAAAATCTGTAGAGATAGATCAAGGCGCCTAATTGGACTATCGCAGAGTACATACCTTGATAAGATATTAAAGAAGTTTAATATGGACGGAAGTAAGAAGGGGTTCTTACCGATGTTACAAGGCAAGACAGTAGTAACAATTACAGTAAATAGAGGATTAAAGTGCGGTAGGCATAGGGATGGATGGACGGACGTTGCATGGACAAGACAATTCATATAACAATCAAGATATAGGGCATTTGCAGATAAATAAGGTAAAGCATCCAAATACTAAATAATCATAGGCATGTGTTCCATATATAGTCATACGTGCTCGTAATGAGAACTTGCACAACATCTTTTGTCTTGCCAGCCCGTTTCCAGCGGGGCCTCAAGGGAATCTACTAGCAATTAAGGTGCTCCTTTTAATAGAGCACCGGAGCAAAGCATTAACACTCTGTGAACACACGTGATCCTCATATCATAGCCATTCCCTCCGATTATCCCGATTATTGTCACTTTGGGACCTTTGGTTCCGTACAATAATATGTGTATACAACTTGCAGGTAAGATCATAAACAATAATATCCTCATGAATCAATAACATGTTCAGATCTGAAATCATGGCACTCGGGCCCTAGTGACAAACATTAAGCATAAAAAGTTGAAACAATGTCAAAAAGCACTAATAGTAGATACTAGGCACCATGCCCTAACAATCTGATACCATTACATGAACGATCTCATCCAATCCCTACCATCCCCATAGCCTACAGTAGGGGATTACTCACTCATGGATGGGGGAATCATGGATGGATGATGGAGAAGCGATGGTGATGATGATGGCGATGATCTCCTCCAATTCCCTGTCCTGGCAGGGTGCTAGAATGGAGTTTCTAGTTCCGAATCGCGGTATCTGGTGGTGGCGGCCCAGCGGAACTCTATCTGGAAAAACGTCAAACCCCCCGTCTGTTTTACGTCAGAGGGCTTTTAGAGGCGAAAGGAGAGGTTGAGGCGGAGTCCGAGGCAGCCACACCCCCTCCAGGCACGGCCTGGTCTGGCCCACGCGGCCAGGGGGTGTGGGCCCGTCGTGGCTCCTCTTCGTCCCGTCTTCTGGCTCCGTGAGTCTACTGGTAAAATAGGAGTTTTGCGATGTTTTCCGGGATTTTTCCAGAAAGTTGATTTCCTGCACAAAAATGAGACACCAAAGCAATTCTGCTGAAAACAGCATCAGTCCGCATTAGTTGTATCCAAATCACGCAAATTAGAGGAGAAACAATAGCAAAAGTATTTGAGAAAGTAGATACGTTTTGGACGTATACATGAAGGAAATATGACCTGAGAGGCAATAATAAAGTTGTTATTATGTATTCCTCGTATATGATAGATGTTTATTTTGCATGCTATAATTGTATTGATCAAAAACGTCAATACATGTGTGTTTAATAAACAAAAAGGGTTACTAGTTATGCCTCTCTTATAGACTAGCTTGTTGATTAACAAGATGATCAAGGTTTCCTGATCATGGACATTGGATGTTGTTAATAACAAGGTCACAACATTTGTGAAATGATGTGATGAACATTCATCTGAAGTATAGCATTACGATCAAGTCATTATGTTTATATTGCTATAACATCATACGAAGTAATCTTTATCCTTAGACCATGAGGTCATGTTAATTGCTAACACTGGAAGAGTATCTTGATAACATCAAATGTCACACCGTAACAGGGTGACTATAAAGGTGGGTTCAGTGCTACGAAGGTGTTATGTTGAGGCTCATGGATCAAGAGTGGAATTTGTCAATCCTGATGACGGATAGATATACTCTGGGCCCTCTCGGTGATATCACATTAAGATAACTTGCAAGCTAGTGAAGTGATCACTAGAATGTTATATCATAGGAACGAGAAAAGAGTGCATGTCGGTAATGAGATCAAACTAGGTATTTGGATACCGATGATCGAATCTCGGACATGTATTATATCATGAGACAAAGGGATTAAGTTACTAGCATTAAAGGTTCTCACGATCATAGAAGTCATCGTTGAATGTGTAGGAGTCAGTATGGATCTCTAGGTCCCGCTTCTGACTATTGATCTGAGAGGAGTCTCAATCATGTCTGCACTATTCGCGAACCGTAGGGTGACACACTTAAGGGTTACCGGACACCATTTGGGAGCACATATGTTTCAGATGAAAGGATTACAAAGCACAGGAATTGTTTCGATAGAAACCGGAATTGTTTCAGGTGAAATTGCAGAAAGTGGTTATGCATGTGATATTGAAATGTTGCAAGGGTTTTATGTGAATTTTTGTTAATTAAAGTAATTAACAAAATTCTTAATAAATTTAATAAAAGAGTTTTATTAAATGAGAGAGCATTAAACTTAGAGAATTTTAATGCATTTAAAGTGGAGACTTTAAAAGAGAATGTGAAGGGACATTTTAATGTGGAGGAGTTACCACCACATGAATGGGGGAGGTGAGGGGTCACCCCCCATGGGGCGCCGGCCATGGGGAGGGGTACCCCCCTCCTCCTATAAAAGGCCACCCCTCTCACCCTTCTTGCTCACACCTCCTTGTGAAGGATCTCTCTCCCCCTCTAGAATTATTCCCCCATGGTCTCGGATTAGCGAGATACATGTTCCCGGTGGCATATCGTCTGGAAGGAGTTGCTGCTTCTACTGCATCGCTAGAGCGAGGAGGTGGAGGTTGTCCGGTGGCTCGAACGTGTGTGCGAGGACGGATGCGCTGCTGATTTGTGGCGCTCGGACTTCCACACGATCTTGAGATCGGCAAGTGTACGACTACATCAACCACGAGTTCCTACTCGTTAACAAAACTCGTTGTCTTCGAGGGTAAGTTCTCCATGGATGTATGTCCACCCGTTGCTCTGTATCTAGTAGATAGATCTAGATCTTAGCGTATAGTTCTCATCGTAGGAAAAGTTATGTTTTCTATGCTGCGGACCCAACAATCAACTCCCCCCAAGCTTAGCTTATTGCTTGTCCTCAAGCAATTCAGTTGAAAACTGAGTGCGATAAAATAAACTTTCACGAACACATTTGCTTCATAAGATGTATATATTCTCAGCATATGATCAAATACTTAGGAAATTCATAATAAAGAGTATGCAAATAAGTTTACCCAGTATTCATGCAAGCTATGAAGAGATTTCAACGCATTAATAATAAGCAACATGACACATAAGAATATGCAAGATTGTAGTGCTCATAAGAATATATGATAAAGTGGTGTCTCGCTTGCATTTCTTTGGAGCAAAACAAAAATGCCAAGACACCTCTGAAGTTCAAGTGAATACTAGAAATAAACATATCAAAGATACAAGTGTCAAAGCCATGTCATAATTAACCGTGTTTTGGGAAAAGCACATTACACTAACAATGACAATTATGCTCTCGGTAAGGTGCTCAAAGAATAAATGGTGACTCCACATAAAAGTGAAAGAAAAGGATTTAAAAGTTTGAAAGGCTTCCAAATGTTGAAAGTATGGTACTCATTAGCTTTGAGCTCTCATTTCCCCTATCATAAGCATCTTTAGGTGATTAAGGTTAAAGTGATCAAATATGAGGATATGCTTGACAAGTTATAAGCTGAAAATCTCATGCCCCTTACTTACAAGTACCATTCCTCATGCTACTCAAGTTTAGTCACAGGTAAGTTCTTGTCATTGTAAGTACATGGGTATCATAGAGAACCGCCAACGGGGTACCCCTTGCCCGATGATACGGAAGATTCCCCATATCAAAATGACAAGGCAAGCAGACAATGAGCATCTCAGCAATTCATTTATTTCCTATTTCCATAAGTCTCTTTTTTCTCTCTTTTTTCTTTTCTTTCTCTTCTTTCTTTCCTATTTGCATAGGGTTTTTTATATAAGGGAAGCTTCATAGATTGCCCACTATGGTGACGCTGCAGGTTTCCACCATGATTAGGCATGGCTTAGCCCAGCCGCCCAGGCGTTTCTCTAACACATATACGAACTCCATGAGCCTTACAAGCTCCCCTTTCATTTCACACCGCCGGGATCCATAAGCAAAAGAACATGATATCAACCAAGTAAAGTGCAATGTTGAAAGCGTTCCCCGTGATAGCATGGTTCTGCTAATTCACAACTTACAAAGCGCAAGCATATACGCAACATAGATGGGCACAATGGTTCAAGTTTATTAAGTGCTGGAAAGTAAAGTGTGCCATCAAGTTTGTGAGAGCTTTACTAACTAATTTTCACATAACAAGCAAACATTTTTTTATTGGAAGAAAACAGAGCATAATAAATATGCAAGGAATAGCAATAATGCTAATAAGTAGATATGGTGGACTCTTTTTAACAACTTTGGTTTTAGGGAGTTGGATGCACGAGTAAAGTACTCAGTAGAAGTGAGGGCTAGCAATATCATGCTTGCAACAAAACAAAATTAATAGTGGCATAAAAGTGACACAAGAACTCCGAGGCAGAATAAATCATCAAGGCTTAACTGACTTTTTGTTTAGTCATATGCATGCGTGAGCATGTGCCAAGTCTATTCAAATAGAACATTCAAAGGAGGACACCACAATGTCATACCAAGTTATGAATAGAACAATGCAAGCAAACAGTTATATGACATGTTACGGACTAATAATGGATTGGAACTGATCATAACCAGGCAAGGACCACTAAGTATCCATTAAATAGCATACACATTACATAAATAGACTAAGCATGCTCACAATGATGAGTATATGTACAAAAATGAAAATAAATAGAGTTCATACCAACCTCTTACCACACCTCGAGTTGTCATAAATCATTATTGCCTTTCACTTGTGTGACTTGAATAATAAGATAAATCCTATCTCCAAGGAGTCACTGAGGACCTCTGAACCCTGCAACGAACTTTACAAAACCAGAGAAGAACAACAAATATTTTTGGGTTTTCCATTTTTAAAGGCAAGAACCAAAAGGAAGATCAAGCAAAGCGAAATCTTTTTGGGTTTTTCGAATAATCAAAACAAAGCTAAAAGGAAGAAGAAAACCAAGGCTAAAAAGATAAAGAAGCAAACAAAGGGAAATAACGAAAATAATTTTGGTCTTTTTGTGTTTTGGAAAGCAGAAATAAAGCAATAACAAAAACTAAAAAGAAAACGAAACATGGATATACAAAGTACCGACTAAACATGATATGTAGATGAGTGTGATGTCAGTATACCTCCCCCCAAGCTTAGGGTTTTGGCCTAAGTGGGTATCAATCCCAAGTTGGCCAAGATGGAGCGCCTCCGTAATACGGCGAAGAAGTGCCTTCGTCCTGATACGAACTCGAGGATGCCCCAGCATAGTGCGCTGAGTAGTCATAAGAGGGCACATCCCCCTGATGCTGCCCGTGGAAACCAAGCAGGCAGAGCTGCTCATCAACCTCCTCCTTGGAGCGTGACCATGGCATCCTGCAAATACTGAACAAAGTAGGCGGTGTCAAGGGAATTTCTCTCTCATCTCCGTCAGTAAACAACATCCTGTAAACTAAACTTTCCGTACTAGAGTTAGTTATAACAAAGTGATGTGTTTTCATGGCGGCAAGATCAAACCTTTGTGGTGTCAACACAGTATCATTAGGATCAACAGAAAGTTCCAAGGTAGCAATCATGCGTGCAGCAATAATGCCCCCATAGATGGGTCCTCTAGCAGCTAGGCAGCGAGCAATGAGAGAACCAAGATTATACATGGTATCATTATTAAGTGCAGCAGCAAGAAAGGCTAAATGATAATTAGAAATGTTACTAGTGTTTTCCCTACCAAGGATGCTAGTGGCAAGATAGTAAGCAAAATATCTAAGAGTTGGGAGTTGAATGTTCCTTATCTTTCCGCGTTGAGCTATGCGGTCATCGTCATTTGTCACACTTCGGTAGAGTTCCAGCAAATCAGCGGGTCGACCTTGGATCTTCTTCACTATCCCAGTCATGCCTATGTCTATAATGATGCAAAGTCTTTCCAATGGCATGGTAATAGGCATATTATAAATTTTGAATGAAACAGTTGACATGTAAAGGGTGTTAGTGAAAGTTAAACTTTCAATGAAATTTTTGGTGAGCACGGCATATTGCTCACTCTCATATTGCATGTAAGTGCTTAGACCAACCCTCTGAACAAGAAGTAGGAAATCGTCAAGGATCCCTACAGCTTGCAAAAAGGAAAAGCAAGGGAAGGTGGATGGATGAGCATCTCCCTCATCTCCTTCATTACCAAAGTGCGGTGCAATAAGATCCTCATTATATGATGGCCTAAATTGAGACGCTGATCTTCAAGGCCTTGCCCTCCTATGTGTGTCTCTCTCAAATACTTCCCCAAAAGTATGATTGTTCATCTCTCCTTTTTATGAAATTTTAGACAACCATCATACAAGTGATTGCAAAGTGATTACATAATGAAAGGAACTACTTATAGGGACTTGTAAGAGGCCTAAACATGCATCAAAACAATTTCTCTAAGCATTGAACAAGCATGCAAGCTCACATAACCTGTCACCTACAGTAGAAAAATACTCAAGATATAATCCACTAATCACAAATCTACTTGGACAAGCGGAGGAGTCACATATCGGAGATCAAATGCTCCAAATCTCAGCAGCAAAGATGGGCTGAGCAAGGAGATTGAAAATCGCGAGAAAGAACAGCAAGAACACGGGTTTGAGAAATGAACTGGTGTTTTCTCGGGAGAGAGAAAAGAGTGGCACGAGGGAGAGTAAGTGGAGGGCAAGAGGTGTCCCGCACCATGGCTAGGCGTGCCCCTGGTGTGGCCGCGCCACCAGGTGGTGTGCCTGCCTGGTGGGGCCCCTGGGTCACTCTAGGTACTTCTCTGCCCCTTTTTGACGTAAAATTTTAATATGAATTTTCTGGAATTTTTTGAGACACTTTATTTTTAGCAATTTTCAGGTATTGATGAATGATTTTCTGGCAGAAAGATAATATTGGAATGATGCAATAAAAAAACAAAACCTAAACTTCAGAAGTTCTAAGACACTCTAATATGCAAGTAATTAACAAAATAGAAAAGTAAACTAAGTGAAAGCAAAAATTAAAATGGATAAAATAAAAGTAAGCAAAGATAATCATGGTGAAAACATTGTTTTGTTCATTAAAATCCCTTTGTTAACAAGGTTGATCGGGTCTTGTTACCAAAAAAATTATATGAAACAAAACTTTGCGTTTCACTAAATGATTATGTTACCTCAACCTTGATAGCAATGGTCCCAATCATAATAGTTTCATATTTTTCTTGTGGTATGGGACAATATATTTCTCCAACTTGAATGCCCTCAATATTTTCAATTGAATTTAAGCCATAATTCCTATCAATCTTCTTGGGGAAATAGACAGTATGCTCCTTGTCATTAACATTAAAGGTTACCTTTCCTTGATTGCAATTAATAACAGCTCCTGTAGTATTAAGAAAAGGTCTCCCAAGAATAATAGACATATTGTCATCTTCAGGCATTTCAAGCACAACAAGGTCAGTTAATATCAAGCAATTATGAGCCACTTGAACAGGTACATCCTCACATATACCAACAGGAATAGTGGTAGATTTATCAGCCATTTGCAAAGATATATCAGTTGGTATTAATTTCTCCAATTGAAGTCTTTTGTAGAGAGAAAAAGGCACATGCTCCAAGTTTCTAACAAAGCAGTTCTAACATAATTACTTTTAATAGAACATGGAATAGTTGGAATCCCTGGGTCTCTAAGTTTCTTTGGAACCTTACCATTAAAGGAATAATTAGCAACTAAAGTAGAAATTTCCTCATTAGGGGTCTTCCTTTTAGTTGAGACAATATCCTTCATATACTTTGAATAAGGAGGTAATTTAATAGCATCAGTTAAAGGAATTTGCAAAAATAAAGGTTTCATCCACTCACAAAACTTATTATAGTGTTCGTCTTCCTTTGACTTGTGTTTCTTTTCAGGGAAAGGCATTGGTTTTTGAACTCAGGGCTCTCTTTCACTACCATGTTTATTAGCAACAAAATCTTCCTTAGTGTACTTAGCATTTTTAGTGTTCCTTTCAGGTTCTTCTTCAATTTCTTCTTTATCAGGAGCGTCATTTTTCTCATTACCACTCACATTTTCAGCATCAGAGATAGATATACTATTAGGATCTTTAGCAGTTTCAAAAGATTCTACAATTATTTTATGTTTCTTTTTCTTTCTCTTAGAAGAAGTACCACTATTTTCAATTTGTTGGGAATCTTGCTCAATTCTTTTGGGATGCCCCTCGGGATATAGAGGATCCTGAGTGGCAGTACCACTTCTAGTTCTAATTTCATAAGCTTGTTTTTGTTTAGAAGCATTAACTAGCAAATCTTTTTGTACTTTAATAAGCTGATAAATTTGAGTTTGAACCATTTGGAAATGTTTAACAAGCATTTTAACATCATTAGAGGTTCTTTCCACTATATCCCTTAACTCAATAATAGCTCTAGAGTTTTCCATCAAATGATTCTGCACTCTTTTATTAAAATTATCTTGCTTAACAATAAAAATATCAAATTCTTCCAAGCATTGATCAGGAGGTTTAGAATAGGGAATATCACCTTCATCAAAATGTTGGAGAGAGTGTACCTCAATAGTGGAGGTAAATTATTCACATCTTCAGCTTTAATACCCTTCTCCTTAAGACATTTCTTAGCTTCCTTCATCACTTCATCATTTAGTTCAATCATTCCCCTCTTCTTTGGTGTTGCTGTTGGCTCAGGCACAGTTATCTCAGGTGTAGTTGACTCAGGTGGAGTTGACTCAAGTGAAGTCCAGACATCATAATTCTTGCTTATTTTAGCCATTAATTCCTCATCTTCTTTGGGAGTTCTCTTCCTAAAAACACAATCAGCACAACTATCCAGGTATGTCCTAGATTCTTCAGTTAGTCCATTATAATATATATCAAGAAGCTCATTTTTAGGTAATGGACACACAGGCTGTGCATGAATCAAAGCCCAAAACCTTGCCCATGATTCAGGCAATATCTCCTTTTCTCCCTGTTTAAAATCAAAAAGTTCCTACAAAATGGCATGTCTAGCACTAGGAGGGAAATATTTCTGAAAGAATGTATTAATCAAGCAATCAGGGCTATCAATAGATCCAGGAGGTAAATTATTACACCAAGCCTTAGCTTCTCCTTTCAGTGAAAAAGGGAAAATTTTAGCAACAAAGTAGGTGTGCATCTTAATATCATCAGAAAATAGGCCACTCATGGTATAAAGCTCAATCATATGTGCTACAGCACTTTCATTCTTAGTCCCACAAAAAGGTTCTTTCTCAACAATGGTTATATAAGATAAATCAAGGGAGAAATCATAATCCTTATCTTTAATATTTATGGGATATGCAGCAAACTTATCTTTAGGAAATAATGTGGGTTTTATAGTACGCCTCTCAAGGATACTCTTAATAGCACTTTTACCATGAGTATTTTGAGATTCTTTAATAAATTCATCAGTCATTTCTATATATCCGTCGTCAATATCATAGCTCTCTACAGACTCAGGTGAACTAACAGGTGTAGTAGTGTCTTCATTAGGAGTTTCAGTATTTTCAGCTATAGTTCTAGCAATCGTAGCATCTAGGAAAGGACCTAATGAACCACTCTTATCAAGCACAGTAGAAGCAGCATCATAAGTATTAGAAGATTCAGATTCAGCAGAAGTAGCAGTATGTGTAGCATGTGTATGTGGTGGTGGTGTAAGGAGCTTACTCATCATAGATGGTGAATCAAGAGCAAGAAAGGTGTTCCGAACCGTACCTCTCCTTGTAGTGGATGGTAATATAGGAACCTTGCCATCACGAGATTTACCAATGATGAATGGATGGTAGCGAACAATAGTGATTCCAAGTGAACTTGATAAATAGAGCTATGCTCCCTAGCATCAGTGCCAGAAAATAGTCTTGATGACCCACAAGTATAGGGGATCGCAACAGTCTTCGAGGGAAGTAAAACCCAATTTATTGATTCGACACAAGGGGAGCCAAAGAATATTTATAAGCCTTAACAACTGAGTTGTCAATTCAACTGCACCTGGAAACAATCTTGCTCGTAGTAGTTTATTAGTAGCAACAGTTTTATAGTAGCAATAGCAGCAGAAGTAAAAGTAAAAGTAACAATTGCAGTAAACAGTAGGATTAAAGCACGGTAGGCATAGGGATGGATGGACGGGCGTTGCATGGACAAGAAAATTCATATAACAATCAAGATATAGGGCATTCGCAGATAAATAAGGTAAAACATCTAAGTACTAAATAATCATAGGCATGTGTTCCATATATAGTCATACGTGCTCGTAATGAGAACTTGCACAACATCTTTTGTCCTGCTAGCTCGTTTGCAGCGGGGCCTCAAGGGAATCTACTGGCAATTAAGGTGCTCCTTTTAATAGAGCACCGAAGCAAAGCATTAACACTCCATGAACACACGTGATCCTCATATCATAGCCATTCCCTCCGGTTATCCCGATTATTGTCACTTCGGGGCCTTTGGTTCCGGACAATAATATGTGTATACAACTTGCAGGTAAGATCATAAACAATAATATCCTCATGAATCAATAACATGTTCAGATTTGAAATCATGGCACTCGGGCCCTAGTGACAAGCATTAAGCATAACAAGTTGCAACAATGTCAAAAAGCACTAATGGTAGATACTAGGCACCATGCCCTAACAATCTGATACCATTACATGAACGATCTCATCCAATCTCTACCATCCCCATAGCCTATAGTGGGGGATTACTCACTCATGGATGGGGGAATCATGGATGGTTGATGGAGAAGTGATGGTGATGATGATGGCGATGATCTGCTCTAATTCCCCATCCCGACAGGGTGCCAGAACGGAGTTTCTGGTTAGGAATCGCGGTATCTCGTGGTGGCGGCGCAGCGAAACTCTATCTAGAAAAACGTCGAACCACCCGTCTGTTTTAGGTCAGAGGGCTTTTATAGGCGAAAGGATAGGTCGAGGCGGAGTCCGAGGCGGCCACACCCCCTCCTGGCGTGGCCTGGCCTGGCCCGCGCGGCCAGGGGGTGTGGGACCCTCGTGGCTCCTCTTCGTCCCGTCTTCTGGCTCCATGAGTCTTCTGGTAAAATATGAGTTTTCCGATATTTTCCAGGATTTTTCCTGAAAATTGATTTCCTGCACAAAAACGAGACACCAAAACAATTCTGCTGAAAACGGGGTCAGTCTGCATTAGTTGTATCCAAATCACACAAAATAGAGAAGAAACAATAGCAAAAGTGTTCGGAAAAGTAGATACGTTTTGGTCGTATCAGAAGCACAAACAACAAAATTGACTAAACATTCACCATCAGAACTATCACCAGAAACAATAGAAGTCTTACCAGTACCATAAGACTTATCTTTCGATTGGTAAGTTTCGTTCCTTTTCTCCTTGTTTTGTAGCTTCCAACAATCATCATTAACATGATTAAATTTCTTAAAATACCTATAGAACTTGTCCTTTCCCTTGGACTTTGAACGACCTCTATCGTCCTTGCTCTTAGCTCTGTTGCTGTAGCTACTTTTCCTCTGCCCGGTCCTGCCATGAACCTGCAGAGTTTCAGCCTTAGATGACGACCCATCTGCCTACACCATAGTTTTCATCTTTTCCCTCTGTTTGAGGGCCTCTTGTACGTTGTCAAGGGTTAGCTCACTACGGCTCAATAATATTGTATCACGGAAGTGTGTATAAGAACTAGGCAGCGAGCATAAGAGTAAGAGACCTAGATCATCATCATCATATTTTACTTCCATAGACTGCAAGTTAGAAACGATCTCTCTAAAAACAGATAAGTGATTCATTACCGATCCACCTTATTGCAAACTATGTGAGAACAACTTCATCTTCATATGCATCTTACTGGTTAGATCCTTTGACATGCATATCGGTTCCAGTTTCACCTACGGGAATGCCGTAGATTTCTCTGCCAACACTTTCTGCAAAATATTATTGGATAGATGAAGTTGAATCAAAGACAAAGCCTTGCGATCTTTTCGCCTTTCTTTGTCGGACCAACCCTTTGCATTGTTTTTGATGAATCCATCCGGCGCTTCATCTAGATTAGAAGTTTAGACGAGAATCGACCGCATCTTCACCTGCCACAAGGACAATCTTGTGGTGTTGCCCAGCTATCACTACTAGGAAAACGGCTATAGGTAATCCACACATCCGTGGCGCACATGCTAATGGTGCCCCACGGGTAAAATAAGCATGGCGCACTGCCCACAGGTGCCCTACGGCTAACTGCCATAAGCGTGGCGCACATGGGGGTGGTGCGTCACGGCTACTTGTGGGCTAGGGCACAGGTGGCCGCAGACAACCTAGCCGTAGCGCACATGTGCGCGGTGCGCTACGGGTGTGAAACTTAGTCATAGCGCACTCTGACATAGTGCGCTACGGGTATGTGGGTTGCGTCCTGCTGTGCAGCTAGGCGAACTTACCCGTAGGGCACCCTAGCCTAGTGTGGCACAGGTAAGTTTCCTACACCAACCCTCCCCCCCCTGGATCGCCTTTTTAGCCTTGCAAAAAATAAAAGAAAATGATAAACAATTCAAAAAATAAAAGCATTTCACATGTATGTAGGTAATGTGGTCTAGTGTGTAGAAAAATTAACAAACATAAATTTCGACTTTTTCTGCAAAAAAAGATCATGCCACGGTAAAATAGCCGTAACTTTTGTATACGAATTAAAAAAATGTTTAATATACCAAAATGACAAGAACGAGATTTCACATCCGCTCGCAAACCCCTCTGGTCGTTTAGAGATTTTTTAGATTTTAAAAATTCGAAAAAAGTAAAAAGTTATGATCAAAAGATCGTTTTTTCCTGCAGAAAAAATGGAGGAGGCCACTTACTTGTAGCGCACCACCCCTAGTGCGCCACGGATGATCAAAACAGGTGCGCCACGGATTAACTGTTTTCTAGTAGTGTGTGGTAGATCGAACTTTAATGACGACATGTCGCAAACCCTAGATTGGAACCTAGGGCTCTGATGCCACTGGTTATAAATGCGACAAGTAAATAACGAAGAACGACAATGAAATCATAGCAAGAGGACACGGATTTAACGTGAAAAAACATCTCCAGCAAAGAGAGGAAAAAACCACGGGCACTAGCCAGCGAAACTTCACTATATCGAGGAGTGTTTACACAACGCTATAAATTTCACAGATGCAACTCATCCCAGCTGGTGACTTACAAGAGGTATATATAGCGGTGGAAATCTAGGTCTTCAATGATCCGTACCGCGGGGCCGGCGATGCCCCTCCCCACCCCCACCACCTTGCACCCCCAGGCGTCCCTGTTGGGCACGGTTACGGGCTAACTTTAGAAACGATCTGCTTCAGCCCAAGCCTACCGACAACGGGCCTCGCTCTGCTCGTAAGAAGCTAGCCTCCTTAATTGAATTTGGATCATACTTCAATACCAAATCCGCACGATTAGAACCAATCATATATCACATCACTCCCCCTCTCCTACTATTACCCAAACTCTACACATATCCACTTGTTGGTCCATCAACATTCTCTCAGCCGTAGGTATCTTCTTCATCCTTTGTATATATCGTGTTTCAACTTGTCTATTCAGATTTGATCTTTCTCTGTTATTTCTGAATATGTTCTTTCTCTTTAATCAATCTTATCTCTCTTTTAGATCTGCGTCGTTATCGTATGTCTCGCGGACAATGACACTCTGATCCGCATTGATGTAGTCAACATATGGCACTAGAGGATCGCACTTGAAGATTCTACACTCAGTCGTGATACTGAAGTCAATGCAGAATAGAGAAATGCTTAATTAGTAGAAGGCCCGTAATGAGTCTTCTTCTAGTTTGGGATTTTTTTTCTTTTTAGCTAGGTTTTTTAGATCTAGGGTTGTTGAATAAAGAAGGGCTCAACATGCTTTCTTCTCTAAATAAACGAGCATCCTTGGTCCGTACGAAAGGAATAGATCTTATTAGAAATGGTTGTAGTGTAATGTAATAAGTTTTATTTGTGAATAAAATATAATTTTATATCTTGAAATGTTAAGACCGTAGTCGAGAAACTAATCTGTTACATTAATTATCATTAATTGAACATTATCATCTCGTGATCTGCCTCTGCCTTGCCTAGGCGTATCCTATCGATATGAGTCGTTTTTCTGAGCGGAACCTAGGGATCGACTCGTTCCACACTTCCAGCACAACTGCATGTCCGTGTTGGGCAACTGGGCCGTGCCTTGTAATCATGTTGGGCTGTGTTCTGCGGGGCTCCCTATCCGTGTGGTGTTGGGCCAATACTTCTGGTTTGCTGCCCACCCGCCCGCTCCAGCACGAACCGCAGGATGCAGCATCGATCGACGGAGCGAGGCTGCCAGAGAAACTGCTGGCGGCGTGAGCATGTCCTCCAGGCTCTAGATCGAAGGGAGACGGAGCAAGGCCCGGAAGGGAACTGGGGAACGGCGGGGGTCTCGCCGTCTTGGTCCCACGCATGGCTCCGGTCGAGGAACGGGGGAACTTAGGGGACTGGGCGACTGGCGGAAGTGCGGGTACGGCGCCGGCGCACTTCTCCGGCGGGAAGTCTCCGCCTTCCCTCTTGCATGCTATCCGTAACCGTAAGACGAATCATTGCCTTGCTCAGTGACTGATGGTTCGATCTCTCTCTCTCTTTTTTTTTGAGATGGTTCGATCATAGTTCCCAGTACCAAGTATCAGGATGCACATGAATACATGATACTGATAGGCCCAATTTTACCATCCTTTTTTTTTCTTGAACGGTCCAAGGGTGTACCCAAAAATTTTGCTGCACGAAGAACACGTGGCAGGAACAATTACAGGGAGGTCCAAAACAACACTCGCTCAAAGAACCTAAAAGTCGAAAAAAATGGCCTCCACATATACGCGAAACACCCTATTACAACAGGAAGAACGCAATCAAGCCCATGGTGCCTCTGCCACCATCGCCGACAACCTCGGAGGCGAAACCAGCGTCGAGGTCTGAGCAGAGGGCTCGACCAAACTTGAACCGGCGAGAAGAAACTCCGCTTCCAGCCACCTTCAAATCTCCCTGGACGGACCACTTGGAGAGGAGTAGTTGTCGAGAACAGTAGCAGGGGAAGAGCAGCGGCGGAGCAGCAGCCCTACTGCCATAAAGTCCGATGCAATGACGGGGCAAGCCGTCATGAAACCGCCTGAGAGAATCTCCAGGAAGAAACCGATGCAAAAGGCCGCCACCACCTGTAGACAAAGCGCCCACCATGGCCGCTAGAACCGCAGGAGGGGAAGCCCACCACGGCAAGAACAACACTGGCATCCATACGAAGAAGAAGATGGGCGCCGCAGTGGACTGCTTCCCACTCACCACCACGGCCGGTCGGGAAGAAGAAAACACCACGCCAGTCACCACAACACCAATCTCCCCCGCCACCACGGCCGGCCAAGAAAGGCGCCCAGGACTCCATCACCCCCGCTAGATGCCAGCTCCTAGGCCATTATTGAGAGTCTCCGGCTGTAGATCTAACCATCCCCCTTGACTCCGGCCACCGAAGCACCTCGAGAGAGAAGATCAACTCCGACGAGCTTCAGATCGAGGCCAGCGACTGAAGCAAACTCTAGGCAGGACGCCCACAACGGCAGCGAAAACACCACAAAAGCAACCTACACTAACCTAAACTACTCTGGCACCTCCTCTCAGCCACCTCTGGCTGGCATCGCCGCCGGAGGGGCTCGGGATCGGCCCGGCCACACTCGCCAGCTCTCGAGCTACTGTTCACAGAGGAGAGAGGGGTGAGTCATGTTTCGTGTCCAATTTTAGCATCTTAGGCCTACGCTTCTAAAGAGGTATACATTTTCCTTCTCTTTCAACCTTTTCCATATTGTTTTATGACTAAAAACACTCAGTAGAGAAGTGATAAACCTTAGCACATGCGGAAGAAGCCCGCAAGCAACTCTCCCCTCAAGCTAGCAAAACCACTGTTAGTTTGGGGCCTTGAATTGTCTATGAAAATGTTAAATTCTACACTAGTAGTACATGCGCAGTCAAATCTTTAATGATCATTTTATTATGCTTTCTTGACCATGTAGAACATGTGTAATAATTTAGTATTTTTGTTAAAGTGATCTGACCGGAAGAAATGTTTAATGTTAACTCGCCGTCTTGGCCTAACTTTGGGATTCGTCCTGACTCAATTTTTTCGTCCTTCGCCACTGATTTTGGGGACTGTTCATGTATCCGAAAAGACACACTTCAAGGAAAAATAGAGAGAGGAGGGGATCGGCT
Organism: Avena eriantha; assembly: GCA_910589775.1. Lineage (NCBI taxonomy): Eukaryota > Viridiplantae > Streptophyta > Magnoliopsida > Poales > Poaceae > Avena > Avena eriantha. The sequence continues at coordinate 95,908,891 of OU342744.1, forward strand.
CTACTCCAGGATTCCTCGTGTGGAGGTCCAACTCCAACAGAAGCCTCGAATCTTTTTATGTTCTTCAGACATAAATATGTCTACTAGTACTACTAGAATAGGCCCAGAAGATCATAAACCTTCTTGTTGGCCTGTTGCCAAACCTGACTCAGCAGCATCAGGTCTAGCTCCTGGGCAGCAGACACTATGTTTAGGTAAACGAGGGATCGATTCTGGCGGTTATCTTAATAGTTTCGCTGGTTAGGATACATGCATGCATGCCGATGGCGCTCTTCCGGAATCTTATTGGCCACTGTCATCATCTTACGAGTATGGGCGTTGATCATGCTCACATGGGTTCTCTAGATGCTGTCTTGCTAATGATAGCGAATTGCTTAGGAAACTAGTCAAGTTCATGTGCCGAGTCGAGGCTGATGGACGCGTGGAAATGCCCTTGTCTGTATCGCACGATCAAGCCCGACAACCCACACTTGCAAAATAGATCGCTTCTTGTTCGCTAACTATTCACTGGTTGGTATGTTTTATAGTCCTATACATATATACTCCAAATTATCGTGGTGGTTGTATGTATTATATGATCTTTGAAAATCACGTAGGAGTATATATTTTACATAGTCCCGCAGAAGATATAGATTCCTAATTAAAACAGTTGCCTTTTGTTTTGAGGAACAGAACCCTCAATTCAAATTATATGCTCCTAACAACCATCAAACAAACATACATAGGAGTATAATAGTACTGTACTACCTAACATATTATGCCCACTTGGGAAGGAACATTGCGATGCTTCCGTCGAGATTTGTATCGCACATAGTAGATGATGTTATTGTATGCCGACAACTCGCGTGCCTCGAGATAGCTAGTTAATCGCCCATGCACATCTGGTCGGAGCTAGTTGCTGATCATCGTACTATCAAAAGGACATCAAATCGCCATGTCCCGATCGCAATCGATGCATGAAACGCGGATCACCATTTATAAGCAATGGTTTCGGTTCAAAGTAATTATTAGCGAGCCAACCATATTATTTCCGTAATTAACTTTGGCCTCCTGGTTTCAGGTGAGCGAAGCAGATAGAGCCAGGATTGTATATCTGTCAAAAGTATGGTGGCCAGTAGGATTGAGCTCAAATTATACTGCGTGTTGAATATCCCTGCGGCGGGTTAGCTGAAAAAGATCCTAGTCCTTTCATCTAGTACAAAAGAATTTTGCGCTTGAGGTGATTCTAGTCTACCTAAAAATCGTACGAGTACCACCACACACACCATGCAAGTGCCGCTATGGAGGGAAACTTTGAACCATGGCCTTAGTAATACTCCATCCATTCCAATAAATAAGGGGCATGTGTATTCTGCGATTTTTCTTTAACCAAGAATTAGTCGCTCTATATGATAACTATTTGGAGAAAAGTTGGTATCATTAGGAAATGTTTTTCAATACAAATTCAACGATACCAATTTTATACAACACACCTATGGTTGGTCAAAACTTTGGTCAAAGATTCGTCCTGGAAAGCATATGCGCACTATTTTATAGGAAAGAGATTAGAAAACGAGAGGAACGCTAGGCGACCAAGCCCGGCGCCACCCACCACGCCTCCTCCCTATGACGTCGTCGGAGGGTGCCTCGGGGGTGTCCTTCCCGTTTGCCTGCCCCTCCTCGTTGGTGAGCTCCTCGGTCTCTCCTGTCTCGTCCCCCACTGGCGACGGAGTTCCTGTAGCAATAGCTCATGTTAGCAAAGGTTTGCACTGCGTGTCATCCCATTACGACAGGTTATGTCATTGCCCTCTTGTCCTCCTCTATAGGTGCCCCAACAACTCTCTACTCCAGATCTCGTGCGATGGCGGCTCATCCTCGTTGGCGCTCCCGGTTGCAGCAATCCTGTCCCTGGGGATCTGGCCTTGAAGTCCTCAGAGCTGGGTTAGGGCTTGCCGGTTGCCCTTTTCTCTGGGATGGGCCCTCTGCAGTCTGACTACCCCCAGTTCTAGTGGCATGTGCCACCTTCTGGTCGTGGTTCCGCGAAGATGGGGAGTCTAGCCTATCCCGAGGCGGCGTTGTAGGTGCACATCCGAGCAAAAGCCTATGGACGACAACGCCTGTGGGCGTCGTTCTCCTCCCCGGAGGCGTCCTGTTGGCAATGTGCTCCTCCCAATGTGAATGCTCCGAGATAAATCTTAGATCTAGGCCTTCCGGATCAGGCGATGATGGTGCTTTATGCGTTGTTCTTCCTCCTTGGAGGCACCTCCCTAGAGCTTGGCATTCATTGGAAAACTTTTCCTCTCGTCTTGTCACTAGCCCTTGGCTCGTATCCTAGTGGGACTAGGTTGTTGTCATGGTGGCCCAGGCAGAGCTGCCTAGATGTTCTAGGGTGGCTCGGCATGCGTTGCCCTTCTACCATGGGGGTGGCGCACCGGTGTTGTCACCCTAGTCTCGGCTATCCGACGCCCTTCGACTATGCTTGCCTCGGTGTCGAGGTTACCACCAGAGATCCTCGTCCGATGGTCGCCTCGAGATCCTCAAGGTGGTGTTCAGGCAATGGCTTTGCTCGGTTTGTGCTTGTGGTGTGACTCGATTCTACGATTCCCTTCAATGACGTGAGAAACACACTGGCGTTTGTGGCATGGTCTCGGTTCTGCAGGTCCTTCTTCGTCGTCTATGGCTAGCCTTGCCAAGTCTTGGTGGTCGTCCTTTGAGGTGCTGGCCTCCCGTGAGGGTCCGGTTGCAAACCTCCCCCTTATCTTTTGTGTTTCCCTCTTGTTTCTAGTTTGAATTTTCTATGTCTAGAAACAACAGACATTTATTGAAAAGCGCCCATGTTTGCGATTGATATTTCACACTTTTTCGAGAACCATACTGACAATTGAGCATGCTTTGCCGGTTGTCATGTTCCTCGGTGTGACAAAAGAAATACCCCTCTGTTTCATAATAAGTGACTTGGGTTCGTCTGGATTCGCATATATCTAGACGCGTTTTAGGATATAGATACATGTGAATCTAGATAAACTCAACTCGCTTAATTTGGGACTCAGAGAGTATAACTTTTGAAGACATGTAGCAAATGATGTCCACTAAATTTGCATGAAAAATCATTTTATGTCTTGTCAGCAACTCAGCCAACTAGCCAATGCATGTGTTAGGTAGCGATCGACGCCCTTGGCATTGTTATCCCTTTTTCCCCGAGAATTTCTTTAGACCAGCGTTCACACAGGAGAACAACAAGGATGAACAACTAATTAACAAAAAACAGAGACAACTAGCAATGCTACCGATGCTAGAGCAAAAGAAAAGAAAGAACAGCACAAAGACTTGCAGATAATAACTTAACATGCGGTGCTGAATCAGCTGATGTGTTCATGAGGCATCACATGGCTGGCCGGGTACATGCACGTCAGCCCCTCAAAGGAGCACGCATGCAATGCAATGCAATGCAATGCAATGCACGATCCCCATAAACCAGCCCCGCCGTCACAATCCACAGCCATAGATGACCTCTCCCGTGTCCCCCGTCCTCCATCATCGCCGCACACGTACACACAGCGATCGGTTGTGTTGTGTCTCCGCGTGCCCACGGACCCACAGTGCCACACTGCCACGGCAGGGATCGGGGCGCGATGCGATCAGGCCAAGATCTCGTGGTACCACAGCCAGGGATCTTCCCTGATCTCTGAACACAACCCCGGCCCTGGCCGCGCATCTGCCCCGGATCCGGCCGCAGCGCGTAGTAGTAGGGGCCTGCGCGCCGCCGTGCGACCACGTACGCGCAAGCACGACATCTCCATGCCGACGCGCGGGGCGGATCACGGGGGGATCCGGTCCGGCCGCGGCGTCGATCGGCGTACGTATGTGATGTGATCGGTGAGAGGTTCTGCGCTGCTGCACTGTGCGTCCGTCAGTGGCCGGCCGGCCGGCCGGCTTGCTCGTCCGTCCGTCCGTTCGGGCGCGTGAGACCAAGTCGCAGTCCAACAGTGAGGAACGAACGAAACTGTGCGTGCACAGAATCGATCGATCGGCTGGGGAGTAAATATACGCTGCGTACGACGAATGTGGATATGGATAGATAGATGTGTACCGTGCGGCAGCTCGTCAGACTAGGTGCGCATCTTTATTGCTGACCTCTTCGTGTAGCATGTGCTACCATGTTGTTTTGAGACTTTCAGGGGTAATTAGGTTGCCTATAGGGTTTGGATTTGCTTAATTAGTAACCAGTTGGCGCTCAAAAAACAAAATCTGCTAGGGGTATGATAGTATTAATTCCACCGATCTATTGATAATCATAAATAGGTCACTGGACCACCTAGCAGCGACTACAAACGCTAGTGTCAGCCGAAACCGCGCTACCGTCCTCGCCCCTCCATCACCAGAGCCGGGCAAAACTTGTCGTATTAGACTTATAGTAGATAGACGGAAAGTCGCCGTGCTAAAGTCACAAAGGACCCCCGCGGATGACCGGGCCACGCCGCCACTCCCCGCCTCTTCCTCACCCCCGTGCTCCTCTCTCCCCCGCAGTCGTCGCAGGGCTTGGCCCGGATAGTGCCGACGACGCGGGCCCGTCATCTTTCCCCTCTCGGCGGAGTTCTGGTGCGAGGCCGGGCGATTCCGGGCGGTGTTCCCAAGCGCCAGTGGGTCTAGCTTGGCGGTGGGGCTTTCCGACGCGGACCGGGGCGGACAGCAGCACGGTGGAGCAGCCGTTGGCGGCGACGCCTTGTAGCGGCGCAGGCAGGCGGCGAAGGTGCCCGCTTGGCCCAGATCTAGGAACATTTGGGCCCCATCTGGGTCTAGGCGGGCTAGCAGCGGCTTGGCTCCCTGAAGGTGGAGGTGGATCGTGGGCAGCCACTGGGTATGGAAGAGATGCACGTTGGCTTGTTGCAGCGGGGCGACAAGGGCTTTACGGGCCCGATTTTGGGCTCGGTCGGACCCTACGGGGCCTGGTGTGCCCTTGTTGTTACGTCCGGTTGGTTACCGCGAAAGCGGTGGAGGCAGTTCCCTCTCGCTCGACGACGGCATTGTCGTCCCCGATTACTGCTACACCATCATATTCTGCCTTCAGACCTCGTGACGGTGTCCGCAGGGAGAAGACGAGGGTGACAAAAATACCGTGGTGGCGCACGTTCGTGGATGGCAAGTTGGAGGGAGTGTTATAGAGCCATCGGGGTTTTGGTTTGGGGGTCGGGCGAAATCCCTGCTAGCTCATCTGGCACCGATGTGGTGATACATGTGGGTGTCGCCGTTCCTTCTTGAAGGGCGTCGGGTGTACCCCTCCCCACTCCCCTCCGAGTACCGGGTGAAACCCTAGGACTAGTCCAGGCAATAGCGTCGTCGATGTCGCATTCCTTCTTGAGGGTGTTGCTTGGTACACGGCGACTCGGAGGACTAGATCCGTGGTGGGACGAATTCGGAGGGCGCAGCGGTTGCAGGTCTTCTTCGCTTAGTCAATCTACCGTTGTTGGCATTGTTTTCTTTTTTGTTTCTCTTTGTTTTCGTTTGGGTGTGCTTGTGTTGTGGCCCCAACAGCTATATCGTTGTATCGAGTGGTTGCTATATTAATATAGCGGGGAAAAAGCCTGATTGGATAGAGAAAGTCACAAAGAATCAGCGCACTAGAGCAATAACCATCGCCAATGATAACATTCGTATATCAGAAGAGACTGACGTGAAAACAAACCGATAAACAAGAAAACGGACAGAATCTCAGGAGATCCACCGGACAAACGAATCTAGGCGCCCTCCGTCGGTGGTCGATGCACCACCGTAGCGAGGATAGAGCGGGAAGGACCATATTTTGACTTTAGAACGTAGTTGTCGCATCAACATCCCGAAGAAGACACTAAAAAACATAGGAAACAAAGAACGGAAAATCTTCTGTCGGCGAGAGGTCGTGGTCCGCCACACCTCCAAAGCCCTAGGGCCACCGGAGACGGAGCGGGCCACGGCATTTCGCCGGCGGGAAACTACTTTTCCATGGCCACATTATCCGACATGCAACTCTGACTATAACTTTTCCTATTAAGTCGTATGTATGCAATTGGTTTATTTTTTATCAGAAATGAAGATATTTTACCAGAGGAGGGGGCACAATATAGAAGATTTGACTTCTCTGATAGCAATTTTTTTATTTTGGGGAGGGGCAAAATTAGAATTTAGTTGTAGTTCAGTGATACTCCCTCTGTTCTAAAATATAATGTTTTAGCTTTTGTGATCTTATATTATAGAACGGAGGGAGTACAAAATATGTTAGCTTGAGAGGCATCAGAAAGCTCTGTGGATGTAAACACTTAGCTCTTCCACAATGCATTGATTCTTAGAATGCCACATTAGGTGCTGGTGTGTTTTGAGAGATGGTAACTATTGTCTATCAAGTTCTATCTAAGTGATCTTGTGTTTAATGATTTTGGACTCATACTTGCATGGAATTAGGGCAGAAATATTCGTTTGCATATGATCGTGTGCTAGAGTCATACGTTAGCTAAGATGCAACATCGTTATGTTTTCTCCTTAACTGTAATGACACATCAACATTTTATAATGTGATAAGGAACAAGCATTGGGGTGACATATTCCATTAATCATCATTATAAATTGCAGAGAATTAATTTTGAACCATCAACTATTGAACTAATTTACTTTTGCTATTTAAATCTCAACCAATAAATTCGACCATAAATTCTTAAAAACCTACTAACAAACTTCATTCCTAATTTGACTCAATGCATTGTAGTAAATGATGCATTAATAGCACATATGACAACATAGTCCAAATAAAAATTTGGACAAATTAGTCCAAATAAAAATTGGGTAGGGAGAGAAATATTCAAGGTAGGAGGTATATGAAACAAAAACTTATTCCGTAGGGGCTTGAATATAAATATTTTTTTTGAAACATATATATACTACTACCGAATTCATATTTGGAGGAACGAATTTAATTCTACAATATTTTTGACATGTGTCGCATGTATTATTGGTTAGATTGATTGTCAATGTTAAATCTGGAAAACACAAGGACACCCATGTAAGTGGGATGGAGGGGTAATACTACTAATTAGAAGAAAGGAAAAAACTCGTTTCAATATTTTATTCAGTTTTTGCCTACATTGCTAAATTGTGCAAACCACAACCAAGTCACTAGCTAAACGGCTTTGATCAGGGGATGAGACCACAACTATCTTGTTTGAAAGTGATATGACTTGGCCAGTATTCAAGTGATAAACTTAGTTTTTTCTAGAATACATCTTGGAAGAAATCATAAAAAAGAAGTGCCAGGCGGCACACATTGTCGCAAAGCGGCAAATTTTCTACCAAAAAGAAGTGGCAGCTCCTCGTTACACGAAATCCTAATCTCCATCCATCCACGCCTGAGACAATGGCTACAGAAAAGTAAAGATGTCGGTCTTAAAAGCACCCACTAAGAGCCACCTATCGAACTCTTCTCTGATCCTCATTCTGATTGCCGCAGCCACCGATGTGGGTTGAAGGCGATGTCATGTTGGTGCCTCCAGATGCACCAGAAGACCAAGATAAGCGTCATATGTTGGAATATGCCCAAGAGAAAATAATAAATTTGTTATTATCATATTTCATGTTCATCATAAGTTTTTATTCTATATTTTATAATTATATGACCGGAAACTAATTATATGTGTAGATATATAAACAACATTGTGTCCCTGGTAGGCATGTACTAGACTAGCTCGTTGGTGAAATGATGGTTAAATTTCCAAATCTTGTTTATGCATTTTCATTTAATAACGAGGTCATATCATTAGGAGAATGGTGTGATGAAAAGACCCAAAACTAAGCATAACAATTTGATCATGCCACTAAGTTTTAATTGATGTAGCTTTCTAAATGTTTTCGCATTCCTTAAACATGAGATCATGTTACTCCCTAGTGCCGAAAGAATATTTTATGGGCATCCACCGCCACTTTGTAATTGGTTGATCATAAAGGTGTAATTCATGTATCTCAGAATGTACTTGTTGGGTTGCATGGATCGAGACTGGGATTTGTCACTCCATGTGATGGAGAGATATCTCTAGGCCCTCTCGGTAACACAACATCCTAAGTAGCATGCGACTAATGAGTTTAGTCACGGGGATATTGTATTACGGTATGAGTAAAGAGAGCTTGCCAATAACGAGATTGAACTAGGCATGATGATACCGACGTGATCGAATCTCGGGCAAGTAACATATCGCGAGACAAAGGAAATTATATAAGGGATTATTTGAATCCTCCATATCGTGGTTCGATAGATGAAATATTTTTTAGAATATGTGGGAATTATTATGGGAATTCATGGTCCCGCTATTGGTTATTGATAAAATAAGTGTATTGATCATGTCCATATGTTCTTGAACCCGTAGGATCACACACTTATTAACGCTCGATGTTGCTAGGGTAGTACTGAGATATTAAGATGTTGATATCGATTTTTTATTCGTAGTCTTGGATGAGATCCGAGACATCACGATGATCTTTTAAATGGTCCGGAGATTTAAAAAAAGACATATAGGAAGGTGGTTTTAGGGTTCTAGAAAAGTACGGGAATATTCTGATATTGTATCAGGAACATTCTAGAAGGTTTCGGGCGCCCACTAGTGAGGTCCACCTTCCCAGAAGGGGACACATAAGACTGGATGGGGACCTAAATGGGACAAGTCGCCATAGCCCCAGGCCCATGCGCCAAACCCCTAGGGGGTTTATGGGAAGGGGAGTTTTCCCCTCCCTTAGCCGCCGCGCCCCACCATCTTGGATGGGGGGCAAGTAAGGGTGCCGCCTCCATGCTTGTATAAAGGGAGGGAAGGGGATGCACACCATATATACCTCATCCATGGCTGTTGATTTCCTCCCTCTCTCGCTCCCTTCTCCTCCATGTAGTGGCTTAGCGAAGCGATGTATCTTTTCCATCATAATCAACCGCCATGTCATCGTGTTGCCGGATCGATCCCATATACCTCTCCACATCATCTTGCTGGATTCAATAAGGAGGAGATGCCTTCAATACGTACGTGTGAGCAACTCGGAGGTGCCATTCGTGAAGTGTTGGATCGGATCGGATCGGTAAGAAGTACGACTAGATCAACCACGATCATTAGATCATTTTTTTATTGTCTTCTCAAAGGTATGTAGATCTAATCTCCCTCGTTACTAGCATCTCGTAGATTGTATCTTGGTTTTATTCGTCGAATATAGTCCATCACTATCCCTGCGCCACACCAACTTGTCCTCTCTTTCTGGCGTGAGTCGAATGCTCGCAAGCGCATGCCAGAGAAGGAACAACTCGGCCAACGCCTCCGGACCTAAGTCTGTGACATAATACAAAAGCCATGCCCCACAGAGGCGTCCATGACTGACAGCGTTTTTGACCGTCTCGTCGACACTTTGGCCGTGAGAGTAGGGGCAATGTCAGCCACACTAACTCCGTTGAGCCAACAATCCTTCCAGAACTCCACACGCACCCCATTGCCAATGGTGAAGGATGTGGCCACCTCAAAGATAGCTCGGGCTAACGGATGTATCTGGAGGTTGAACTCGGCCCACATTCTAGTAGGGTCAGCTCGCTGTAGCCACACCCATCGTTATCTATGGGCAAGGTTTAGAAGGCGGAGATTCGGGATACCCATGCCTCCGTAAATCTTGGGAAGGACCGTCTTGTCTCAGTCCACGAGATAGTGTCCACTGTTGACTTCTCAACGTCCCTTCCACGAGAAAGCCCTGCAAATCTTTAGCATGACCTACAAGGTTTTCGACAAAATGTCGAGCGACATCGTAGCGTGCAGTGGAATGGCAGAGACGGCGGATAAACTCAGTTTTATTTCTGTGAAGGAAAATGATACCACTCCCCCGGGGGATCCCGTGATTTTATCCCCCGGGTGGACGGTTCCTTGCAGGCACGCACTCGCGCCCGCGATTTTTCGCCGCCCGCACCGCGCTGCCGTCGCCGTGCCGCTGTGCTACCGCGCCCGCCTCGCCGCGCCTCCGTGCTACCGCGTCCGCGTCGCCGCCGCCGTGCTGCCACGCCCGCCTCGCCGCGCCGCCGCGCTACCGCGTCCGCGCCGCCACCATCGTGCTGCCTGCGTTCGCGCCGCCGTGCTGCCCGCCCCGCTGCTCCGTCTTTCTCGTAGCCGGCGTCGAGGACGATGGGGTCGCCATCGGCAGGGGCCTCGCTGGACACTGCCCTCTCCACAGTCCTCTCTCCCAACTCCGGTGGGACCGACGATTGGAGATGGCGCATCCCGTGCATGCTACCTACGATGGATGGATTTGCTACCGACGGTCGGCGTTGTTGCTACCCATGGCCGGGGACGTTGCTCCCGATGGCGGGTGGCTTTTGCTACCCTGGGTATAGACCGTTGCTACCGACGGCAGACGGCTCTGCTACCTTGGGTCTACGATGTTGCTACCATGAGTGCATGATATTGCTACTTGGGCGAAACGGTGACTGTTTTTGCTACATACTCATTTATGTTTTTCCATGCATCCGTTTCGGTTTTGCTACCTTGTTGTTCTCCAAATGCTACACTTTTTCATGCACCTATGAATTTCGGCGAGATCCCAACGATGTCTCCGGCGGAAAAAAAGAACTACACTAATACAAAAAAAAATTGCTACAATTGTTCTCTGATTTTGCTACATTAGCATAATTCTTTTGCTACATAGTTTCCGGCGAAACTCCGACGAGGTCTCCGGTGAGGTCTACCGGCGAAAGTCTCCTGCGAGTCTCCGGCGAGGTCGAATATGCTACACTAGCACAATTTTTTTGCTACACGGTCGCCGACGGCGTCTCCGGCGAGGTTCAGCCTGTTTTTCTATTTTTTAGACCGAACCGTTTTTTGCTATATGTAGCAAAAGGGGATATTATGTAGAAAAACGGGACGCAGTGTAGCAAAAGCGGAAAAAGAAGGGACACGTGTCAGCAGGAGGACCCGAGATTGGAAGTTTTGATTCCCGGAGGACGGCGTAGCACTCCCCTTCTGTGAACTACCAAAGAGTAAAGAACCCACAAGGTTCCATCCTATCACCTTATCAAGTGACTAGACCAGCTGCGCTCACCATGCATGCGTGACTAAGAAAAGCACTGTTGGAGGCTCGGAACCCACATGGATCAGCAGCTGCCATGACCCACGACACGAGCCTCCAAAAACAAAGCACGCAGCTAGAAGAGCGGATCATGACGTTGATCTCCCTTGTCCCAAACAGCATCATCAACTCGTCCGCCCAAAGGATCGACGGCAGATCGCACTGCGAACTCCGCGCAGCCACTTGTAGCACCGCGCGGCCCAGCTGCCCGGCGCCGCTGCCACCGCCAGCGTCAGCATGCGTCCAAGTCGCGACGGGACGAGCGGAGATCGTGCCCCGGATACGGTGCATTGCACAAGGAAACACACACACACACATCGATCGATGACAGTATTATGACACATCACACATTCAGATTTGGCAGGTGCGCACAAGGGAACATGATCATACCCATACATGCATGAATCATGCATGATGTGCCAATTTTGCAGTTTACTCAGCCAAAAATAAATGAATTGCACGGTTTTGTCTCGTGTGGGGGCTAAAATGCTATCCTTCCTTCTCATCTGCTGATGCGCCTCCCGAGGCGCAGGCTCTGCTCGTCCCAAGGCGACACTGTGGCCTCCATGGATGGTGCCGATAGAAAACAGACGCAAATGTAGCAGCCCAATGAGGCTGCAGAATTTCCAGCTTCTAGCTAGCCAATTGCAGGTCGCAACTTGGTGTTTGTGATCCGACTAGGACGATGTCGTAGCTGTGATGTGAAGGAAGCTCATGGAGGAAAATCAGTGTACGTACAGTTTGCAGATCGGTATGTGCCATGAGGACATCTGGGGGCTGGCTTAGTTGTCTGTGCTCTTGTGGGGGAATCCGAAGCTCTGAACTGATCGTAGATTAGTATTCTAGTCTTCTCTGCTTACCTACCATATGGATGATCTAACATGGATATTGGACTTGTGTGTAAGGCTAGTTAGGCCTAAACTACCCTAAACCCTTGTTATTTACTTGTTCCGTCAATGGATTTGCTAGGTAGTGTTGCTACTTTAATCAGGGGGATTGTTATGTCTGGGATCTGGTCAATGGAGACTGTCTCATACTCTACGGGAATATTATTGCCAGTAGTTCCTGACTTCTCCGTGTACTCTAGCCAAGATATCTACATCCACCACCTGTATTTTTTTCTACTCCCTCCATCTGAAAATACGTCACTTGCACTATACACTAAAATATGTTTAGATACATGTGAATTTAGACAAATCCAAATCACTTATTTCTAGACAGAGGGAGTAGATAAAACTACAATGGGAGTCCTACAAAATAAACAGAAACTAAAATCCGCGTCCATGGGTGCTTTTACCTAGACGTAGAGGCCGTAAGTCCGCTCCTCCAACCATGTGAGAAAGTTTTCACATCAATTACTTGTAATTTGAAAATGATGCTTGGTGCCATTAAGATTTTTTTTTGAAATAGGCGCTTTATTATACTTATTAAAATAAAGATTACACACAGGAGATCAATACCGAAAGTAAACAATAAAGAAACTAGGCCACCATTACATCAAGCTTTGTTTAGTAAGTTTCCTAGAGCTATGGAAGTTCAATCCGTAGATCACGCGATCATCCATGTCGGGAAAAAATATCACTCACCGTGTCCTTCAAACGTATGCACCCCTCTGTAAACAAGTCACAAAACTCCACACATTATAGAGAAACCCATAAACGGAGAGTAGCCGTGCTCCGATAAATAACCTGCAAGTTAGAAGACAATTTATTGTTAAAATTCTTGTCATTTTTACATGGCCATAGCGACGAAATAATGACAAGCGCTCCCACCTTAAACAAATTTCTGCATTTATCTTCAATCTCAAACAATCAGTTATCAAAAACATTGGCTACCGAACATGGAGAAGATAAACCAGAAGTTACTTGGATGATTGATCATATGGAACGAGCGAATTTATAATGGAAGAATAAATGCTTAATCGTCACCTCATAGTGACAGAAAATACATTGTGTACTTCCATGATCTTTTGTGAGAATAACCCCTTTATGAAGATACCACGTGAATATCTTTGTCTTTAGTGGTATCTCCATCTTCTAAATTTTACTATTGTCATCGACCATAATATCAGGTTGTATCAAAGCTCTATACATGAGTCAAGAGAATGTTTACCATTCTCTAGTAATTTCTAGTTAAACTCATCAACCCCTTCGGACAACTGAATCATGTACAATCCTAAAACTAGATTATTCCAAGCTACCAATCGAGGGCCGATGAGATCCTTCTAAAGGACACATTCAGAGGATTCGATTCCATTATTGTGGTAAGTGTATCCCCTTTATGTCCCACTATAGAATATAAATCTGGATATTGCTCGCGCAGGTAGTGTGACCAAGCCACCTATATTTCCAAAAGCGTATTTGTGATCCATCCTTGATATTAAAAGCATCAAAATGGAAAAAATATTTTTTAGATGCCATAAGTACAATCTAAAAGTGTGAATCACCGAGTTTCCATACCACTTGAAACACAGCTTTCGAGCCAACTTATTTCCTCCACGGGATATTTTGCCAAACACCTTCTTTTGTAATAAGCTTCAACAACCATTTACCTAGAATAGAAGTATTCTTAACTTGCAAATCGTGTATGCTGAGTCCACCTTATTATTTTTGATGGCAAACCACATTCTATTTGGCCAGTTCATGCTTTTTTTTCACTATCTCCTTGTCAAAAGAATCTTGACCGGAAATAATTCACTCTATTCAAGACACCTTTCGGTAATTGGAAAAACGGAATCATATACAATACCATATTAGTAAGTACTGAATTTATGAGAATAAATCGTCCCCCAAGAGCTAGCACAATTTACATTTCCAACTATTGAAATCTTTTTGTAGTCTTTCCTCTACGAGTTTCCATTCACCATTTGTGAGACACCGATAGTGAATCGGAATTCCCAAATAGTTAATTGGAAATTGCCCCTGCCCATGGCCCAATAAATCAACATATAGGTGAGCCTCGTTTTGAGCCTCGCCAAAACAATACAAATCACTTTTATGAAAATTTATTGTCAATTCGGAAAGTTGCTCGAATGCTGATAAAATTAGTTTTAGATTCTTTGCTTTCTCCAAATCATGTTCCATAAACAAGCTTGTATCATCGGTATATTGAAGAATAGAAAGTCTACCATCAACAAGATTTGGCACTAATCCTTCAATCTGGCCAACAACCTTTGCTCTCTCGATCTAGATTGCCAACATGTCCGCCACTATATTAAATAGTATAGGCGATAGTGGATCTTCCTGTCTCAATCCTTTCTCAATATAAAACCAATTGCTAGTGTCATCATTGACTTTTATAGCAACATTACCTCCAGACATAAAAGAATGTATGAGAGCATGCCACTCCTCTAAGAAGCCTTTCATGCAGAGTGGTTGCTGAAGGAAAGATCAATTAACTTTATCATAAGTTTTCTCAAAACCAATTTTGAATAGTATCCCATTTAGTTTCTGGAGTGTAGTTCGTGAATTGTTTCATACAGAATTACTACACCATCTAAGATATTTCTTCCATGCATGAAGACAGATTGAGAAGGACGGACAACATGGTGAGCCACTGAATTTAGTCTAACCGAGACAACTTTTGTCAATATTTTAAACTAACGTTAAAAAGGCAGATAGGTCGATAATGTTGTATTCGTTATATGTCAGGTAATAAAATATTGTTGTCAAAATTAAGTCTAAACAGATCTAGTTGACTGATTTGTAGAAACCCAAACAAATTCATCATATCCTCCTAAATGACGTCCCAATTTTTTTGATAAAATTCTCTGGGAAAGCTATCAGGACCATGCACTTTTTTATGTCCAATTGGAAAACAACTTTCTTGACCTCCTCCTCTATATAAGGTGAGGTTAGAAAATTATTTTTCTCATCAAAAACTTGGGATATATCCGCGGTTTGGGACTCATCATAAAGAATGTATTTTTCGTAGGTGCCTCAAACAAGCATTTGTAATAATTTATAATATAAGACTTAAGTTGATCCTTTCCCTCAATCGTACCCTCATCATGTATCAGAGTGTGAATAAGTTTCTTCTTGTGCTTGCCATTGGCCACAGCATGAAAGTATCTTGTATTCATATCTCTTTTGAGAATGAATTTTGCTTTAGAGCGTTGATACCACTTGAGTCCCCCTCACGCAGCAGTAGCGCAATCTCCGCATTTGATTGGTTTTTTAGCTCAATCTTTTGTGTCGATAAAGACCTGACTTTCGCAGAAGCTTCTAAGTCGTTAGTAATAGATGAAAGAAGCATTTTTTATTTTTTAGGATACCAGTAGATAGCTAACGCAACCCATAGAGTTTGGGGAGTGCAGGGAGTATGATGAACGAAGGAGTGAGAAATAAGAATAGAGTAAGGGCAAGCCTTAATTCCTTCTCCTTTCAGTCTTTTCCCTATGTCTAGCCCAACCTTGTAGAAATTTGTACAGAGCATGCATTTTATTATTCCATCGTCACATAGGCGTTTGACCACTGACATGTTTTTCCCAAATGGCCTTCACCATATCATGGAAGCCATCACGAAGCAACCACCCAAGCTCAAATTTGAACTCATGTTTATGTTTCAGTGACGGTAACCCAACAGACAAAAGTAACGGAGCGTGATCCGACAAATGCTCAATACGCTCAAGAGCACGAACAGTTACCATAGGAAACTTCTCTTTTCACTCGGTATCCATAAGTACTTTATCTAGTTTCTCGTATGTCGGCTCAGGAAGGCTGTTAACCCAAGTAAACTATCTTTCTAATATGATATTCTCTCTTAAATCTAAATTGTCGATGACAACATTAAACAAGAATGGCCAATGTACATCAAAACGCCCCTGACTTTTTTTGTGAGGAAATCTTAGCAAATTAAAATCTTCGCCTATAATGATTGGATAGGGATTATCTTTACCGGATTAACTAACTCCCGTAAAAAATCAGGTTTATAAATATCCTGGGCTAGCTGAGAATATACAATTATCAAGTTATAGACAGAACAAACGAGAGCACAGCCATTGTTTGTAGGAGTGCGTGGTACTTTTTTTTTTCAAGTGTTTGCAAGTTCTATAACTTGTATTCAGGTGAGCCCGGAGAGTCATACACACATGCACTGGCATGACCCCACCGAGAATCCGTTCAAACGAGCCGCGAACTATATTTCCTCGCTTCGTCCCATCTCTATTTATAGCGCTCCAAAAGCTCGCACACACCACACTAAGCACACCATCACCATCGTCATAGTCTTCTCCAAGCCCGTAGACTCGCGAGCACATCACGGAGGCAGCTGGTCTCACTCTCGCGGAGCAAGCAAGCAACATCGTGCGAGGTCTCCAATGGCACGGCCACAGCAACGGTATCGCGGCGTGCGGCAGCGCCATTGGGGATCCTGGGTGTCCGAGATCCGCCACCCGCTCCTGTACGTGTGATCTATCCGTCGAAAGCCTTTTCTTACGATTGCTTGGATTGTATTTTCTTGGCGTGGGCTGACCATGGCGGTCGATTTCCCTGCAGCAAGACGAGGATCTGGCTGGGCACCTTCGAGACGGCGGAGGACGCGGCGCGCGCCTACGACGAGGCGGCCCGCATCATGCGCGTGCGCACCAACTTCCCCGACGACGACGCCGGCGGCGGCGCCCCGTCGTCGTCGCTCCTCTCCCCGGCGCTCGTGGCCAAGCTCCACCGCTTCAACGCCGCGTCCTGCTCGCAGGCCACGCTGCAGCAGGAGAAGGACGCCTCGTCGACGGCGACGTCCGCGGACCCTCGCGCCTCGGCGGCGGCGGCGGCGGCATCGTTCGCCGGCATGCGCAATGCCAGCGCGCCGTCCGCGGCGGCCGCGGCGGCGTCCGGGTGGAGCGGCGGGTTCCTGGAGGAGCAGTACGTGGAGCAGATGATCGAGGAGCTGCTGGACTCCAACTTCTCCATGGAGATCTCCTACTAGTTGTTGTCGTCGTCACACATGCTCTGTCTGTCTCCGTGTCTTCCGCTTGCTCTGTTCTCCACCCTCTCTGTCTCTGCGAGTGCTGAGTGTCTGGTTTCTTTTTTAGTCATTAGTATGAGGAAGAACTCGAGGTTAGCATGGTCATCACCCGAGTTCTCCAACGGTTCGTGTATACAGTAGCTTCAGTAGAGCATACTAGTACTAGCAAAGTTCATTCATTCTTGTACTGTACTACGATTGGCGTCCTTTGCTTTGATCTTGATGTTGGCTCGGCCGACAGTATTTCAGAGACAGAGTCTTTGCCCCCGGAATTGATCACAGGATTCGTTTCTCTCTAATTACACTGCTCTGACATACTCCATTGCGGTATATATTTTGGTAATTTTGTTTGTCTCTTTTCTACTGAATGCCCAACAATGTTTAGCTTGCAATGTCGAAAGAGCTCACAACAGTCTCAGACTCAGTAACCGCAAACTGAGTAGGTTCACCTTGCTCCGTTGACATCGCAGGCTAGAAGTAGTAGCTAGGTAGGAGCATCTTTATTGTTAGGAGAAAAAATGATTTTGTTGCTCTCCCTCTGCACAAAAACAAAACTGGGTAGGTCCATCAAAGAGCACATGGAATCTCATTTTCTAAAAGTATAACAATAAAATCTGTATTTCGAGGATGTAGTTGTGCTGTGTTTATACAAACGAACAAGCCGAGATGGACTAAAAGATAATCACCACACCGCATTACAACAGTTGTAGTATTTGAGGAAAGATAGCTAGGTCACACGAACCCCTCATCCTTTGACCCTGTGCGGCCGGTGGCGGGCCGCACCAGGCGGCCATGACCCTCCACCTGGGGATCCCCTACACGTCTCCCTCCCTCCCTCCGTCGTCGTCGACAACGTCATCGGTCAAAGGCCCTGCGGCGTAGCGGCGGCGGACCTTCTCGATCATGCGGGTGCTGATGGCGGTTGTCCTGATCGCGGTGCTCTGGCGTGGCGGAGGATAGCGGCAGCTGGGCGCTGCTGAGACGACGGTGATGGCAGTAGGCGGCGGCGCTGGTTCACAGGCTCGATCTAGGCCCTTTGGGTCCAGGCAGGTTGCGGCCGTCCCGCTCAACTATACCTCTTGGCGGCTTTGCTGGCGCCTCGCGGAGGTACTACGATATGCCACACATCACAAGGATTATGGCGGTGGCGATGTCCTCCGCCGGAGGTGGCCAGCCAGTTTGAGGCTGGTTTGGCGGATCACGAGATCCGTTATCTAGTCCTGGCTACAAGTTGGGCAGACATAGTCGCCGATAAAAACTGAGCTACAACTTTGATCACAGTGGGCGATGACGGCGTTTGCGCCGTTACCTTGGTAAAGGCATCATCGTGCAACTATTGTCGACCTGTCTGTGGTGCTCTGGGGAAAATCCTAGGATCTAGTCTTTCAGACCAGCGATGTCAACGCCGTGTTGTCGCTTTCTATCTTGAGGGAATATTCCCTTAGTGAAGTAGTGCTAGATGGAAGAGGCAAGAGATGGAGGGGTGTCACATCTACCACATCGAAAACGGCGGGAATCGGTTGCGCGGCGCAACGGGGACTTGGTGACGGACGTGTCTCGATGGACCTGCGTAGGGTGGGGCACTATTTGGCACCGTGGTGGCATCAACGACCGTCCTAGAAAGATCAATGCCTAGATCCTTGTATCGAAGATGGATCGATGGAAGATGGCAGCGACGACTTCTAGAGTGTGTGCACCGGTGTATGTTAAGAGTCGGTCGGACCGGCTTGTGCCCTGGCTAGCCGTTGGGCGGACGGTTACATAAGGTCTCCAGTTTAGTGTTGATGTGCGTATGCGTGAGCTCAGGGTGTTGGTTCCGAGGTCACCACCTTTATCAAGATTGCAGGTGTTGTTGCGATTGTTGTTGTTAGTGTTGTGGCTTCGGGTTAATCTATATATTTTCCGTGTAATGCTTTGTTTGAATAAATAAAAAACGTTGTGTGCATCTTTTTTATGCAGAGACCGGGTATCACCTCTGTTTCACAAAAAAAAAAAGCAAACATCGGCGAAGTACAAAGTAGGTGGGTCTCCCTGTGCACAAAGCGGGCAGGTCCATGTGAGCACAAAGTATCGCATTTTATTGAAGTATAACAATAAAGTACTATCTATTTTGAGGATTTATTTGTGCTATGTGTTTATTGAAACCACAAGTAGAACTGGACCAAAACGGTAAGCATTACAACAGTTATATATTTTCAGAGAAAAAAGAAGCCACAACTGTATTGCGTCGAGACACTGGCGGTCACACGGCGCAGCAACACCGCGCAAGCACAACGCACATAATGCCACTTGCCGTGCTGAACCATGATGAACAGGAAGTAGGTTGGTACGCAGTATCGGAAACACTTTGAAGAGTACCCTGGGACGAATCTCGGCACCCCAAGTACGCAGCAGGATGGCAGTTATGATGACCTGCGCGGCAGAGTACAGCAGCGACGAGACGAGAGACCGGCCCGCGCGCGTACGTACGTACGTGTACCCAGCACTGAACAAGCCGGATTCACTGGCTGCGCATTGGGCAGGACCGAGATCAGAACATATATCGATGGATTCAGATAGATTCGGGGGTAATTGCCGCCCCGCTGCCGCGCCGCAGCGTGCGTCACCCATGACATTTGACACTGACGCTTGTTAGCGTAGGCTAGCCCAGCAGTCGGGCCCATATTTTAGACGTGGGCATGTACAGCGTGACATACTGCTAGACTCGTGCTAAGAAAATTGCTAGACTCAAATCTAAAAAATAAAATGTGCTCCAGCGTTTAGCACATGTAAAAGCCCCACCAATCGGAATAAAAAGAATCAATATAGAAAGTCTACCATACACTGACAAGTGGGCCTATCTGCATATGATTCTCTTAGACATATGTCTAGTACTAGACTAGAGTCTAAAAAATCTTGGCTAGACTCACCTCCTTTACTGTTTGGACATAGGTCTAAGACAAAAATATTCTCTTAGACACAGGTTTTTCACCACACTGCACACGCTCTTATACCCACACGATCCAACATTCAATGGAAAACTCATTCCATCCCAAAAGATGAGCGTCGACGAGGTGAGATTAAACCCAAACAGTATCCACCGGTCAACAGCAACACTAACATCCTATATTCTGAGAAGGGCCTCAGAAAAGTATGATGTGCTGGCTCTGATACCAAGTGTTAGCGTATACTTAGTCTAGCCCAGCAATTGTTTCAAGTTATGGTCGTTTATATGCACACGGTCTAACATTCAGCAGAGAGCCTATTCCATCCCAAAAGTCTAGACTAGTGAGAGGAAGGGATCTCTCCTTTATAAGCTGGGTGTGACCTTATTCTATGGACGAGGTGGGATTAAATCCAAGCAGCCTGCACCGGTCAACACCAACCCTAACAGAAGAATGGGAGGTACGTTAGAGCAACTATAGCAGATCCTGTAAATTCCTAGCTCGTAAATCCTATTTACGGTTTGTGGAAAACCTGTTTTACGGTTCCTTTGGGGTGTCACCGAGCAGATTGGGTTGAGTTGATCGGATCTGCTCGGCACCGCCGCAAGTGGAATATCAATTTTACAGGTTGACTTTACAGATCTTCTCGGCGTCGCCCCAAACGGAAACGAAAAACAGGTTTGCATTTGCAACATTTGGTATGGAAATGTACAGAACATAAATATTGTCAAATATATATATGAATGTTTCAAACATCATAACACACAGTAATCAGATTACAACGTTGTTCAAATCAAATTACAATAATAGTTCGAATTACAACAATCAAACAAATAATGAATGGTTCCGAGAGAAAATAAATGTTCTACGGCTACATCAAGTGAAATAGAGACAATTCGCCTCGCAAACTCGAACAATTTCAGTGCGAGTACAGGTTGAATTCGGTTCGGCCGCCCAGCCCGTGTATATATGGGTTAGGGCATGCTTTTTTCGTGCCCCATTAAAAAATTTCCGGGTCAGCCATGTTTATCATATCTGTTGGACGCCGTTTTTCGTGAGAACGATAAAATTGCGGTTATCATACGGTTTCCGGAAATTTACAGGATCTGCTAGAGTTGCTCTTAGTACCTACTTGGTATAGTACATAGTAATAGCCAAGGGAGAACTCATTCAACAAGGATAACATCCGAACAGGCCAAAGGGAGAACTCATCGGTAGTAAGTCATGCAGGGCGTGTTTGGTTGGTCTGATCATCATTTCCCGCACCGGCGGAAGAAATAAAAGCAGCGCTTATCCAAGCTCCGGAGGAACGCCAAAATTGAGCGTTTCCACCGGGATAGGCCTTAGCAAGCGTAAGGGGCGGAACGGCGTGCGCGGGGAGGCAGCAGGGAGATCACGGGAGCCAAAAGAATTGCAGCGCCATATGGCACGAAAAGTAGGCTCGCCTCCCTCTTATGATACAATCCCTCCCTATTTTCCTCTTGTGCGGTGGCTTTGGCGGGGGCAGCGGCAACGATTTAGATTTCTAGCAGCAGTTACTACGTCCACTCTGGCACCGGCTGGCGTGTCTTGTCCGACTCTAGCATCTGCTGCCTCAAGATCTGTGACACCGACTTCTTCCTCGTCTTCTTCTCTGCCTGCGGCAGGTCCTCGACATCTGCCTCCATGAAGGTAATAACCGCGACCTTCCACAATTGAAGATTATCATACAGGTAGCAGCCCTAGTCGTTGTGATTCAGGTATGGATGTTCCTGATCTACATAAGACCGCCTGGTAGGACTAACAGGCCGGCGGTGAAACATGGTCCCCTGATGCAGCATGATAGAGAGAGGATGGCAAATCTGAACTACATCTATAACAACAACAATGTGGAGGCTATCGCCATGCTCAGGATGAGAAGAGCCCTATTTAACCATCTTGTGCACACATTCAGGTCTAGGGTTTGCTTAAGGACAACATCAACACCTCTATCGAAGAATAGGTGTCCCTATTTCTTATGTTCTAGTCCATAACCCGAGATTCCTAGTGATTCACAACACATGGAAGATATCAACCGAGGCAATTTCCGATATTCCCATTAGAGGTTGTATGCTATTGGAGAACTCATAGAAGAGATGATCAAGCCATCATCTGGTCAACCCCCGCGAAGATACAACACAACGGTCGTTGGTTCCCCTTTTTCAAGGTGAGCAACTCTAGCATGTTTTTTGTTGGATGATTGTATTAGACAACTGGCTAACATTCTTGTAATACTAGGATTGTATTTGAGTAATTGATGGTACTCATGTGATGGCTAGAGTGCCCAAAGCTGAACAAGGTACATATAGGGGGAGGAAGCACTACCCAGCCAGAATGTGCTTGCCACTGTTGATTTTGACATGAAATTCACATATGTGCTTGCTGGGTGGGAAGGATCTGACCATGATGCGACGATTCTGATTGACAGCCTTAGCAGACCTGATGACCTCAAGCTCCCTGACGACAAATTCTACCCAGCAGATGTCGGTATGCTCGCCGGCCTGGAATTCTTCCACCCTTCAGGTCAATAAGGTACCATCTCAATGAGTTCTCTACTAGAAACTATCCAAACACTCCAGAAGAACTTTTCAATCTGAGGCACTGTAGCCTTAGAGTCACAGTTGAGAGGGTTTTTGCTGCTCTGAAGAACAGGTTTAAGATCTTTGATCAGAAGCCTTTCCACTCTTTCTTCATCCAAGTTAATCTTGTTTTTGCATGTTGCATTTTGCATAACTAGATCTTGCAATTTGGCACCAATGAATACTTTCTGGCTGAGAAAGATGTAGTTCCTAACGATAATGACTGACGGTGGCCATGGTGTTGCCCATAACGATTATGCTGATTGGAAAACATGAGACAATAATGGGCGCTCGACATGTATGCGGCGAGAGGAAACTACGTGATCTAAAGAAGAAGAAGTGAAGAAGATGGTTTGTTGATGAAGCACTATGTGCTCCATGAACAACCCATGATGTGGGTGTAAAATGTTAATTCGTAGTAGATTGGAATATTGCGGTGAACTGTCATTTGTTAGTAGGTAGGTAAAGTTATCGTGAACTTATATTTGCTAGCAGCCAGGGTTCTAATTTGGTACTGCTAGTTTAATTCCCTACTTGTTTGCAATTGCTAATTCAATTTGCTGCATATTTGATACTGTGTGGTAACGATCACTAGCTCTGAAAAGTGGTGGACACAACACTATGATATGTGCAACCAAACATATAGGTTTTGCATCAAACGAGATAAAACCAGTTTTACTGTCAACCAAACAACTTACCAAAATTACAGGAAACTAGATATTGGCTACCACACAAACTATCAAACTTGAACCAAGCCAAATCTCCGTCATACAGCAACTATCGAGTCAAGTAGGAAAAACGAGAAATTTGATCCTTTGGAGTTTGGAACCAAACACGCCCATAGGCGAGAAGGACATGATCGCGGTGATCGCGGCGTATATAAACCTTATCTGAATCGTGTTGAAAACTATCGCTTGTTGGGTGGAATATATTATGAAAATCAGCATTTCATCCTCTTTTTAAGGGGAAAAACAACATTTTTTCTAGGGCAAATTCAACACTTTTTATATTTTTGTGAGTGGAAGCAAAATAAACTGTCGATCTGCTCCTGGAACGCTGGATCCAATATCAAAGCCCATACGTACGAGGGCCAACGCTGGATCGAATATCAAAGCCCATACGTTAGAGGACCAGTGCGCCACACAAAAAAAGATAGCTCCCACCTGCATAGTCCGGCCTGCTCCAACAGTTTCTCCTTAAACCTAGCCTTCCCGCGTGGGATTCATTGTTCGTTATATCCCGATGGGTTTTCAGATTATTATTTTTTGAAACTGGGATATGGTTTTCACTTTTAAAAATCAAGGTCACTAGTGCACATGTGCACTAAATCTCCACTCAAGGACCTTCTGCATACAGTGCAGCTAGCATTCATGTTTGGTAACGCTATGGCCTGTAGAACATACCAATCCATAGGAACATAACTACACGGCAGCCTTGTTCGCAAGAGAACACGTTGAGCCGAGAACGAGGAAAGATGATCAATTTTTTTTTCGATCAGAGCATGCAGATATTCACAGAAAAGGAACGTGTTCAGATAAATTCTTTTTTAGGACGTTCAGACTTCACACATTCAGAGGAGAGGAATAGGACGAAGCACTCATGTCCACCATTTGCGCAGAGTCGCCACACCGTTGTCGTCGGCGAGCTCTGTACGCACGTTTCTCCCAAAGAGAGTCTGACATCGGCGACCCAGTAGTTAGACCCTACACGGCTGTCCCATCGAGCAATGTTGCCAAGTTTTAAATAGAAAGGAGCGAGCGAAAAAAAAAAGTCCATACAAACGTTTCTTCTAAAAAAAGACTTACATCAGGTAGCCAACAGGCAAGCCCGGCCCTAGGAAGGTGCGGGGGTGCAGGCGCACAGGGCCTCGTGTCGGCAGGGGCCCAT
This sequence comes from Avena eriantha, assembly GCA_910589775.1. NCBI lineage: Eukaryota > Viridiplantae > Streptophyta > Magnoliopsida > Poales > Poaceae > Avena > Avena eriantha. The sequence goes on from OU342744.1 coordinate 95,933,339, forward strand.
CAAAAGTACGCACAAGGAAAGCCAGCTCTTAACTGCGGCAGTTTTGACCAAGACTAAAAATAAGTAAACGCATGCATTCGTGTCTCCGTGGCCGTGAGTCAAAAAAGGGACTCCTGTGGCCTTAAGTCAATCATCACCTCTTATCCTAGTTTCCTCCAGGTTCCAGGCTCCTCTGCTCTTGCTCGGCAATCACGGCGACCATGGTGCCCCTCTCTCCTCTTACAATTTCTAGCCGTTTGGACGAGATTAATAGTGGAGGAAATTTCGATTTGCTGATTTCCATCATCTTTCTTCTCAATCCCCAACGGTTAGTAGAATCTGCCTTCTATATATTGCTCTAGTTTTGACTGTTTGGTTCATCCGTTCTCCCTCGTCCGTCTGTTCCCGATTCAATCTCAAACACGCAAGCTTGAGATAGGGGATTGGCGCTGCGCCGTTGCTGTGGGCTTCCAAGGGCAGTCCGACACCCGCAGTACCGACAGCAAGTAGATTGCGAGCTGCGGTCGTAGAGACAACTAGTTAAGCTTCAAGCCAGATCAAGGTGCTTTTGTTCCAACTTTTTATTTCATGTCAAAATTGTGTATTGTTATGTTTTTGTAATTGTGTTTTGATATGTCATCTAGAAAGTGCGGGACAATAAATTCATAGAATTCCAAAAGGGAGCTCTCGACAAATTTGTTAGGACAAATAGAAGTTCGGCTAGTAATTCTGAGAAACTAGATTTGGTAATTTTTGAACTGAAGTTCTATTTTGGTTGACATATCATTTCCTTCGACAAATGTATGTAATTTCTTAATTTAACATTATCACCAATAAGATCATGAGTAGTTCCTCACTTGTAATGTCTCCATGGATAATTTAGGGAAATTATGTTAATGTTTGAGCTGCTGAAATATGAAAAATAACCCTGTTATTTATGTATAGGGGCCCCATTTTTTGTCTTGCACCGGGCCCCTAAATTGTCAGGGCCGGACCTGCCAACGGGCAGAACCTACAAGGCTACTGCATGGAGCAATATCGACAAGTTCTAAACAGGGAGGCGCGAGCGAAAAGAGTAAGTCGATCTCGCACACATTTCTTCTCAGTAGAGGCTGATAACGGGGCCCAGTAGTTAGACCCTACATGTTGTCAAGTTCACCGAGAGACGTGAGCAAAAAGAAGAAGTCAATCATGCACATGTTTCTTCTAGTGAGAGGCAGACATGTGGGACCCAGAAGCTAGACCCTACACGGCTAATGCATTGAACAACGTTGGCAAGTTCAAAACAACGGACACAACCGGAAAAAGAAAGTTCATTATGCACATGTTTCTTCTAATGAGAGGCTGACATTGGGACCCAATAGCATGACTAATCGGTTAATACGTCGAACAACGTTACCAAGTTCTAAACAGGAAGGCATGAGCAAAATAAGAAATCCATCATGCACATGTTTCTTATAATGAGGGGCTGACATATAGAACCCAGCAGATTGAATAAACGGATGATGCATCGAGAAAATGTTATCAAATCCAGAACAGAGGGGCATGCTCAGAAATATAAACTCCAGCATACACACGTTTCGTTTTAGAGAGGCTAACATCTGGGACCCAGCATCCTAACTAAACGGTTGTTGCATCGAGCAACGTTATCAAGTTGAAAATAGGAGGCGCGCGTGCCCAAAAAATCGATCATACACTAGTTTCTACTCATGAGAAGCTGACATCTTGGACCCAGCATCCTAACTTAAACGACTGATGCATCGAACAACGTTATGAAGTTCAAAACAGGAGGCGGGGCCAAAAAAATAGTCTGAATTTGGTCTGCTAGAGACACTGACATCGCAGCCCCATGGGCTTTAAAAGATTTGGGTGGCATCGAGTAGACTCAAAATCCCGCGAGCAACCAAAAATCTAACATCTATCATGGCCCGACCGAGATTTTTCCACGTTTCTAACGATTCCATGGGAGTAGAGTGCCTCGAAAATGGAAATAAATATTTCCATCTACCATGGGAAAAATAACAAAATCGTGGAAGAAGATGCACCTTCTACCATCCTCAGTGGACCAAAACGTTGCGGATGATGATTTTTCTTGTAGTCTCGTCAAGCCGTCGTGGGATGAGTCCAATGATGATAGTGACATTTCCATGGCCACAACTGTGCTTATCCATGAGCACAATGAGGCGGTGTTGCCAGGTTCCATGGCTTGGTGAACGGACCACTGCACTAGACCATACGTTGGACCATAACCGAGAAGCCTGTTGGGTTCGCAGCATAGAAAACGAAATAAAAATCCTATAATACGAACAACTACCAAGATCTATCTACCTAGATATAATCAATGGGTGGATATACATCCATAAAGATCTTACCCTCAAACACCAAAAAAGCTTTGTTAACGAAATCTGATTTCGTGGATGATGTAGTCGTACACTTGCCGATCTCAAGATTGTGATAAAGTCCAGCAAGTCTAGCACTAGTAAATCCAGGACCACAAAGCAGCAGTACATCCGTGACCGCGTACATGTCTGGTAACCCGACAACCTCTGAGTCCTTGCTCCAATAAAGCAGCAGAAGTAGCAAATCCTTCCAAAAAAAGGGCACCGGAAACATGTACTTCGCTAATCTAAAGCAATAGGAATATTCTAGAGAGGGAGAGAGATCCTTCATGAGGAGCTGTAAGAGTGCAAGAGGAGGTAGTGCTCCTCATATAGGGGAGGGGAAGCCCCCATGCCATGGCCAATAGCCAAGGTGGGTGCCCCTACCTCTCCCTCATTCATGTGGGTGGAGCTCCCACTCACATAAACACACCTCCACTCACATGTCCACTCACATGCATCAATTTTCCACCAAAATTAATGCAATTCTCATTAAATAAAACTATTCTATTTATTTTATTCAGAATTTTTTAATTACTTAACATTCACATAAAACCCCTTGCAACACTTCAATATCACATGTAGAACCAGTTTTAGCAATTTCACCCGAAACAATTCTGGTGTCCATCGAAACGATTTCAGCGCTTTCATAATCTTTCTCTGAAACATATTTGCTCCAAATGGTGTTGGTAACCCTTAAGTGTGTCAACCTACGGTTCGCAAATAATGTAGATATGATCAAGACTCCTCTCCGATCAATAATCAGCAGCGGGAACTGGAGATCCGTGTTGACTCCCACACATACAACAATAACTTCAGTGATCATGAGAACTTTTAACATTTGTAACTAAATCCCTTTGTCTCGCGATATATTACATGTCCGAGATTCGATCATCGGTATCCCATACCTAGTTTGATCTCGTTACTGACAGGTACTCTTTTATCATTCCCATGATATAACACTCTAGTGATCGTATCGCTTGCTTGCATGCTATGTCAATGTGATATCACCGAGAGGGCCCAGAGTATATATCTCCGTCATCGGGATGGACAAATCCCACTCTTGATCCATTAGCCTCTACATAACACTTTCAGACTATTTGAACCCACATTTATTGTCACCTTGTTACGGTGTGACGTTTGATGTTATTAAGTTAGTCTTCCGATGTTAGTGATTGACATGATCTCATGATCTAAGGATTAAAGTTACTTCGTTGGACTTATTATAGCAATGTAAACATTATGACTTTGATCATATTACTATAATTCAGATGAATGTTCATCACATCATTCCACCAATGTTGTGACCTTGTTATTAACAACATCCAATATCCATGATCAGGAAACCTTGATCATCTTGTTAATCAACGAGCTAGTTTATATAAGAGGCATAACTAGGAACTCTTATCTGTTTATTAACCAGACATGTATTAACGTTTCCAATTAACACAATTATAGCATGAGAAATAAACATTTATCATAAACATGGGATAAGATAATAACCATTTATTATTGCCTCTCGGGCATATTCCCTTCAGTCTCCCACTTGCACTAGAGTCAATAATCTAGTTTGTAAACTTGTGCATTCAACACCTATGGATTTCTGGTGTTGTATATACGCATTTGCTAGTGGTAAACATAATCTCCAGATTTGACACTTTCAGGTCCATGTGTATTTGTATGTCTTTGTGTCTCTACGCATCACTCATTGTCTAATGAGATGGCATTGTATAAATTTAGTCCTTTGGTGAGACCTTTAGTTTCCTTGGGTTAAAACATGTTGATATCATTGTCGTACAATATATCTTCATAGTACTATCCCACTGTACAACCACACCTAGTTTCATAACAAACTACTTAACACAAATGCCCAACTTCGTTGCTACTATAGCAGTCATATACTTAGTGAAGGGATCGTATGGGCACCTAGAGGGGGTGAATAGGTGCTACTTCAAATTTTACTCATTTTTAAATTAGGGTTTGACGCAAAAGGTAAACTCTCTAGATTATGCAACTATGGTGAATTTACCTATATGTCAATCTAGCACTAACACTAAGCAAGAACAAGATAAGTAAAGTGTGGTAAAGGATAGAAGTAACCAAAGTGGAGCACACAGAGACACAAGGGTTTGTTTCCCATTGTTCCTTCCTTTTGAGGGGAAGTACATTTACGTTTGGAGAGGGGGGAGGGTTTCAAACCACCAACTCCACGAGAGGACTCCCTTGTTCTCTGATGAACCTCACCCCAACGGGTTCGATTCACCTCTTCGACTATATCGGCAACCTTCGAGGTAGAAGCCGACACCTTTACAACAAGTTCGAGGCACACATCCACAACCTAATTGGAGGCTCCCGAATACAAGCAAGCTTTCAAACAATCAAAGACAAGCTTGTAAGAACCAAATCACAAGCTAGGGTTTCCAAAGAAACACTAGAGCAAGGGGCCCTCAAGTGAATGAGGGGGAAATGAAGATCTCTCTTGGTAAAGCTATAAATCAAGGCCTCTTCCTTTGATTCTCCAAAGATCAATGACTTTGGATGGTTGAGTGAAGAGATCTTGCGGATTTGGATGGTTTCTCAATCTCCCCAAGAACTAATGATCTACTCACACATGGAGGCAATCAACATCATATCAATGGTAATGGAAACAATCATAGATGAATAGTACTTGTAAAAATCCACAACGAGTATAGGAATTACAACAAGATCTAGACAAGATGTAGATGAGATGGATGGAGATGGTGGTGATGCAACGGCGGATGATGAAGATTGATGCCTTAGCCTCCTAGATCTGTGCAGGCCAAAGATGGATCCCCGGTGGATGAGTTCCCCCTCCAAATGCCTTCCGAAGGTGAGGTTTTTGTGATTTCTGGGTGTTCTGTATGTCGTGTCCTCGAACCAATTGCACAGGGTGAAACTATTTGACGAGGCGGAGGCGGCGCCAACTATACGACCAGAGCTATACAACCGAAAAATTGCTCCACCCGTATAGTTGGTCGTTGAGCTCTCTGCCTCCCTTGTTCGCTTCTGGTTTTCTTCTGGTATTATTAATATTTCCCAAATAAGTGATTCATGTTGTTTTTGACTCCTTTTCTCCATAGTACAACTGCTCCAAGAATTGTATCTATTGGATCCATCATCTGTCCTGATCCTGGTGAAAACAGACGTAAAATGTGCATGCGAACGTCGTAAAATACCAAGATCCTACATCTACAATGCAAAATAATAAACATGATGCAAATATGCACTCATCAACTTCCCCAAGCTTAGACTCTTGCTCGTCCCGAGCAAGTTCTAGCTTAATGGATGTGATCCTCATATTCATGAAGCTGAGTCGATAAAATAAATGAGGCAATTGCAGCATGTGTTTATCATGTAAAATACATAGGAATAAGTTCATGAATAGTACCTTACTCGAACCATCTGAATAGTATTAGAAGGCTTCCACACCTTATTGATCAATTGTTGGGGGGATACCCCCGGGTAGGGTCACGCCGGGGTATAAAGTCCAAGTTAGCCGAGGTACGGCTAGGTCAAAGCGAGTGCTGGCTGAGTCACCTCAAGGCAGGCCGAATCACAGACTAACCCGGACCAGGGGATGTCCAGCAAACTAGATCTCAACCAACTTAAGCCATATGTCGGACATATGAATCTAACTTATATGCAGGAACAGGTGTGGCCGGATCAACTAGGTACGATCCGGGTTATATCAAGCTTGTAAGAGAAGGAAGGTATCTCGCTGGTCAAAGGTGACCACTGTACGCAGAGCGTGAGCGAAGCGGACAGAGGCCAGGACCACCGAGGCGTGGCCGACAAAGGTGAAGACGCCAATGTCGGATGACGCGGGCGCCGCAGAGGCTCACGTAGCCTCTCATGGGTGACGCTGGGCTAAAGTGACCCGGTCGGCTTACTATTTTGGGAAGAGGCATATTCCCTGGAATATGCCTCCACATATGTCCTAATTGGAGACCTAGCCGCCCCTATATAAGGAGGGCTAGGGCCTCTGTAGAAGGGGTTGGGTTTTCTGGTTGATCCCTAGAGGGTTGTATTTTACTAGCGGTGAGAGTAAGAGAGTTCTTCTTCCTCCTCTCCCCAATACAGCTCAGGGAGCACTTGTAATCTGTGGAAGTGAATCAAATACAAAGCTACCGTGTGTGGAATCACCACACTATCCCTCCCTAGATTCCCCTAATGCATTTAGTACCCACCTTTAGCCTATCCATGGCATCTGCCGTGACACCACCACGACGACAGTTGGCGCCCACCGTGGGGCTAGCGACGCTAGCAGGGGCGGACGGGAAACTTCATCAGCACCGGCGAATGCATCGTCTCTGGGTTAGTTCAGCGCTTTGGAGCACTGGATTTCGTTAGCGACAATGTTGGCTGCTTCGGCAATCGTCCTCTTCCGTGCAACGGCCTCTTCGTCAAGCTCGGCGTGCACAAGATCTACGTTGCTGTCGATGTGTCGTGCGCTCATCCGCGGCACGTCGTCGAAGGAGGCGAGCCATCCCTTAGTGCGGCTCGCGCGGCGCGTATCACTCGCTCCCGGGACCACGCTGAGGTGATGATGACCGCGCCTGGCGCTGGCGCAGGCGCAAGGATCCGGCACTAGATCCGGAGATAACACCTAAGGCACCGAGGAAAAGTAGGGGTCCTCCTCTAGAGAGGCCAGAGAATGTGCTGTAGCAGGCAATGGATAGCCTGGCAAACCCGGTAGTAGCAGCAGTAGATCCGGCTCAGGCACAGGCCGAGCTATAGGAGACTAGGCAAAAGATACTAGAGGGTGCAAAAAATATAGCTGCAGCTCAACAGTCGTTGAACATGACGCTGCGTGAGTACGCAAAGGCAAATAAAGTGGATGCTGTAAAAGTGAAGGGGAGAAATCTCATGAGTGAAATGAACAGAGAGGGCGATACTAGGATCGAGGAATCGGAAAACTGTTTGTCCGTGGGGCTGCCGAAGTATAGTACCCCGACAAAGAACCTCAGGGCAGCAGATGTAGCTGCATCCGAATTAGAGGGTCTGACGGGCGAAGCCCGCCAAAGACAGCAAGATAGGGTCAATGAGTTGGTTCGGATCGCGAAACAGACAAAATGAGGAATGGCTTAGGGCTAACCCGGAGAGAGCTGGGGCCTCCAAGTACGTTCATTCGGCGGTGGGTAACCTGGAGAAATCCGCTAGAGCTGCATCGTCGCCTCATGGTGGTCCTAGGAGAGAAGAGGTAGTAACCTCGGCCAGGAGGAATAAGCAGATAGTCCCATATGACTCGGCAAGGGCAGGGAAAGGAAAAGAGGTGCAAAGGAATGAGGATCGACGAAGTGTGAGCCGAGGCGAAGCTGGCCGAGGTAACTACGACCAAGGCAATGCCGGTCAAGAGAATGCTGTAAATGGCAATGCCGGACAGCATAATTCGGTAGGTGCAGGGTAACCGCAGCAGCGGAATATACCACGGCAAGAGCGCAGTGCTGGCCAAGGTATGCAGCAGAGAGCAGCTCCACAGGAGCAAGATAGATACAATGATGGTGATTCAGAAATGGTGAACGCTGGTTATCCCAGGCCGGACTATCACGTGATAGGGTCAAGATTGGGAGGCAGGAACTTGATGCCTGATGATGCCAGGTTGAAACTGGATCGGCTGTATAGGTCAGAGCAAATTGAATGTCAAGGTACTCCGGGTCCAGCGTGCTTTGGGCCCCGGATCATGAAGGAACCTCCGGTACCTAACTTCTGAAGGAAATATGCCCTGAGAGGCAATAATAAAGTTGTTATTATATATTCCTTATATATATGATAGATATTTATTTTACATGCTAGAATTGTATTGATCGGAAACATCAATACATGTGTGTTTAATAAACAAAAAGGGTTCCTAGTTATGCCTCTCTTATAGACTAGCTTGTAGATTAACAAGATGATCAAGGTTTCCTGATCATGGACATTGGATGTTGTTAATAACAAGGTCACACCATTGGTGGAATGATGTGATGAACATTCATTCGAAGTATAGCATTACGATCAAGTCATTATGTTTATATTGCTATAACATCAAACGAAGTAATCTTTATCCTTAGACCATGAGATCATGTTAATTGCTAACACCGGAAGAGTATCTTGATAACATCAAACGTCACACCGTAACAGGGTGACTATAAAGATGGGTTCAGTACTACGAAGGTGTTATGTTGAGGCTCATGGATCAAGAGTGGAATTTGTCAATCCAGATGACGGATAGATATACTGTGGGCCCTCTCAGTGATATCACATTAGGATAGCTTGCAAGCAAGTGATGTGATCACTAGAATGTTATATCACGGGAACGAGAAAAGAGTGCATGTCGGTAACGAGATCAAACTAGGTATGGATATACCGATGATCGAATCTCGGACATGTAATATATCGAGACACAAAGGGATTTAGTTACAAGCGTTAAAGGTTCTCACGATCACAGAAGTCATCGTTGAATGTGTAGGAGTGAGTATGGATCTCTAGGTCCCGCTGCTGATTATTGATCGGAGAAGGGTCTCGATCATGTCTGCATTATTCGCGAACCGTAGGGTGGCATTCTTAAGAGTTACCGGACACCATTTTGGAGCACATATGTTTCAAACGAAAGAATTGCAAAGCGCAGGAATTGTTTCAATAGAAACTGGAAATTGTTTCGGGTGAAATTGCAGAAGGTGGTTCTGCATGTGATATTGAAATATTGCAAGGGGCTATATGTGAATGTTTGTTAATTAAAGTAATTAACAAAATTCTGAATAAATTTAATAAAAATAGTTTTATTAAATGAGAGAGCATTAAATTTGGAGAAATTTAATGCATTTAAAGTGGAGACTTTAAAAGGGAATGTGAAGAGGCATTTTAATGTGGAGGGGTTACCACCACATGAATGGGGGAGGTGAGGGGTCACCCCCCCATGCGCCGGCCATGGAGAGAGGGGGCACCCCCCTCCTCCTATAAAACGCCACCCATTCCCTCCTTCATCCTCACACCTCCTTGTGAAGGATCTCTCTCCCCCTCTAGAATTATTCTCCCATGGTCTCGGATTAGAGAGATACATGTTCTCGGTGGCATTTCATCTGGAAGGAATTGCTGCTTCCGCTGGATCGCTGGAACGAGGAGGTGGAGGTTGTCCGGTGGCTTGAACGTGTGTGCGAGTGCGGATGCACTGCTGAGTTGCGGCGCTCGGACTTCCTCATGATCTTGAGATCGGCAAGTGTACGACTACATCAACCACGAGTTCCTACTCGTTAACAAAGCTCGTTGTCTATGAGGGTAAGTTCTCGTTGGATGTATGTCCACCCGTTGCTTTGTACCTAGTAGATAGATCTTGGAGTGTAGTTCACACCGTAGGAAATTTTTTGTTTTCTATGTTGCGGACCCAACAGTGGTATCAGAGCCTGATCTATGCGTAGGTGCTTAGCACGGGTAGTACACATATGTTGATATGTGGGCGATGATGATCATGTTATTGCATCTTCTATGTATTTTGGATATTGGCGGCATAGTGGGATGAAGCGGCTCGGACCAACCTTACATGTCATCGTACATGAGACCGGTTCCACGACTGACATGCAACTTGTTTTGCATAAGTGGCTGGCGGGTGTCTGTCTCTCCTACTATAGTCAATATCTGATTTACAACGAGTTGCTAATAACTTAGTTATCCTCGTTGTGGTTCATGTTCGTAGGTGAGAACGGTTCTATCTCCGAAATCCCTAAGCCACGTAAAACTTGCAATTGATAAATTAGATGCGTCTAGTTTAGATCGTTGCTGGGCTAGTGTATTGATATGGTATTGTTGTAAGTAGATGTATGGTAGATACTCTTATAACACAGTCAACGTGTAAGTTCCATAGACCTTGGCCTTACACACAAAGGAATGATAGAGATCATACCACGATGCAAGTGATAGAGATCAAATGCATGGACCATATCATCTCACTTTACACATTAGATGTTAGCATCTTATACTGCTAGTTTGGCGCGTTTGGTAGCATTATAAGATGATCCCTCATTTAGATATCAAGATAAAAATGTGTTCTTCCTTGAGTATGAACCGTTCTATGGATCGTGTTTCGAGACATCACGTGATGATCGGGTGTACTCGAATTTACGCTTTCATAGGAACGGGTGTAAGACAGTTTTACACACGCGAATACTAAGGTTCTTACTTGGCGAGCCTAGCATGTACAGACATGGCCTCGGAACACGGACCGAAAGGTTAAGCATGAGTCATATGGTTGATATGATGCCCATATAGATGCTCGCCTTTGAAGCTATACCAACTCACGTGATGATCGGACTTGGTGTAGTGGATTTGGTTCATGTAATCACCAAAAGGACACGAGGTATGTCGTTTTTGATTGGGAGTTCATTAGTAATTTGGATTAGTTGAACTCAATCTATCATAAACTTAGTCTAAATAAACTTTACAAATTCTCTTGTAGATGGCACCACCTGCTTTTAATTTCAATGTGTTCATGGAGAAAGAGAAACTTCCTGCGAATGGTAGCAACTTCACCAACTGGGCTATGAATTTGAGGATTCTCCTCACTGCTGCACAAAAGCAATATGTGCTAGATGCGCCGCTAGGCCCCCCACCAGCTCCTGATGCCCCTGACGAGGAAAAGAATGTCTATGTGACTCGTCAGGAGGACCACAACTTAGTTCATTGCGGCATACTGTATGGGCTAGAGCCTGAACTTCGAAAGCATTTTGAAAATGGCAATGCCTTTGATACCATGGGAGAATTGAAAATGATTTTCGATACCCATGCTGCCGTAGAGAGTTATAATGCTACAGAAAAGTTCTTTAGCTGCATGATGGAGGAAAACAACTCGGTTAGTGAGCACGTACTCAAAATGTCTGGGTACGCCGATAAGCTTGTGTCCTTGGGAATAACGATTCCCATTGACTTAGGCATACATCATGTTCTCCAATCTCTGCCACCTAGCTACAGGAGCTTCCTGATGAACTATAATATGCAGGGCATGAAGAAGTCTCTTCCCGAGCTTCTGTCAATGCTTAAGACTGCAGAAGTGGAGATTAGGAAAGAACATCAAGTGTTGATGATCAATAGGACCACCGGTTTCAAGGACAAGAAAGGCAAGCACAAGGGAAAGAAGGGTCGCAAGTCTGTTGCCACGCCTGAAAAGAAACCCCGGGCTGGCCCTAAGTCTGACACCGGGTGCTACTATTGCAAGGGGACTGGCCATTGGAAGCGCAACTGCCCCAAGTATTTGGCGGACAAGAAGTCCAGCAAGGCAAAGAAAGGTATATGTGATATACATGTTATTGATGTGTACTTGACTAGTACTCGCAGTAGCACCTAGGTATTTGATACCGGATCGGTTGCTAATATATGTAACTCGGTTCAGGGGCTACGGAACAGGCGACAACTAGCAAGGGATGAGGTCAGGATGCGGGTCAACAATGGATCAAGAGTTGATGTGATCGCCGTCGGGATGTTACCTCTCCATTTGCCATCGGGATTAGTTATAAACCTAAATAATTGTTATTGGGTGCCTGCACTGAGCATGAACATTGTATCTAGATCGTGTTTGATGCAAAGTGGTCATTCCTTTAAATCTGAAAACAATGGTTGTTCGATTTATAAGAATGATATCTTTTATGGTCATGCACCTATGTTGAATGGTTTATTTCTGTTGGATTTCGATAGTAATATTACGCTCATTCATAATGTTAATGCTAAAAGGATTAAACTTGATGATGATATGTCTAGATATATGTGGCACTGCCGTGTAGGTCATATTGGCGTTAAACACATGAAGAAACTCCATTCTGATGGACTTTTGGAATCACTTGATTTTGAATCATTTGATACATGTGAGCCATGCCTTACGGGCAAGATGACTAGAACGTCGTTTTCCGGTTCAATGGAACGGGCGACGGATCTATTGGAAATCATACATACTGATGTGTGTGGACCAATGAGTGTGTCGACACGAGGTGGATATCTTTATTTTGTTACTTTCACAGATGATTTGAGTAGCTACGGGTATATCTATTTGATGAAACACAAGTCTGAAACTTTTGAAAAGTTCAAGGAATTTCAGAATGAAGTGGAAAATCATCGTAATAGAAAGATCAAATTTCTACGGTCTGACCGTGGAGGAGAGTATCTAAGTTACGAGTTTAGCACACACATGAAAGAGTGTGGAATAGTTCACAACTCACGCCTGCCGGAACACCACAACGTAATGGTGTGTCGGAACGTCGTAATCATACCTTATTGGATATGGTTCGATCTATGATGTTTCTGACTAACTTACCTCTGTCATTTTGGGGTTATGCACTGGAAACAGCTGCATTCACTTTAAATCGGGCACCATCTAAATCCGTTGAAATGACACCGTATGAATTATGGTTTGGAAACAAACCTAAGCTGTCATTTCTTAAGGTTTGGGGATGCGATGTTTATGTGAAGAAACTTCAACCAGATAAACTCGAACCCAAAGCGGAAAAATGCATCTTCATAGGATACCCTAAGGAAACAATTGGGTATACCTTCTATCACAGATCCGAGGGCAAGGTTTTTGTTGCCAAGAATGGATCCTTTCTTGAGAAGGAGTTTCTCGCGAAAGGTGTGAGTAGTCGGAAGGTAGAACTCGAAGAGGTTACTGAACCTTCTCTTCATGGAATGGCGAGTGGCGCAGCACCGGAAGTTGTTTCAGAGTTGACTTCACCTGATGAAGAGAGAGCTAATGATAATGATCATGAAACTCCGAAAGAGGACACTACCGAACCTCGCAGGTCTAGCAGGACACGTGCAGCTCCTGAACTATACGGCAATCCTGTTGTGAATTTCATGGTTGATGAAATGGATGACCCTGCGACGTATGAAGAAGCGATGATGAGCCCGAATTCCAACAAATGGCTAGAAGCCATGAAATCCAAGATGGAATCCATGTACGAGAACCAAGTTTGGAACTTGGTGGACTTACCTCACGACCGAAAGGCCGTTGAGAATAAATGGATTTTCAAAAGAAAAACCGATGCTGATGGTAATGTGATCATCTATAAGGCTCGACTTGTCGCAAAGGGGTTTCGACAAATTCAAGGAGTTGACTACGATGAGACATTCTCTCCCGTAGCGATGCTTAAATCGGTTAGGATTATGTTAGCAATTGCTGCATATTTCGATTATGAAATATGGCAGATGGATGTCAAAACTGCGTTCCTCAATGGTAAGATTGAAGAAGAGTTGGATATGATACAACCTAAGGGTTTTGTCGATCCTAAGGATGCTAATAAGGTATGCAAACTTCGGCGATCCATCTATGGACTGAAGCAAGCATCCCAGAGTTGGAATCTCTGCTTTGATGAGGTGATCAAAGAGTTTGGATTTGTCCAAACTTATGGAGAGGCTTGTATTTACAAGAAAGTGAGTGGGAGCAATGTGGCATTTCTGATATTATATGTGGACGACATATTATTGATTGGAAATGATATAGATCTTTTAAACAGTGTTAAAAGTCATCTAAAGAGCAAATTTTCGATGAAAGACCTTGGTGAAGCATCATATATATTAGGCATTAAAATCTATAGAGATAGATCAAGGTGCCTAATTGGGCTATCGCAGAGTACATACCTTGATATGATATTAAAGAAGTTTAATATGGACGAAAGTAAGAAGGGGTTCTTACCTATGTTGCAAGACAAGACATTGAGTAAGACTCAAAGTCCAGCTACGTCGGAAGAAAGAGAGATGATGGATAAGATCCCCTATGCCTTGGCCATAGGCTCTATTATGTATGCCATGCTATGTACAAGACCGGATGTGGCACATGCTATTAGTTTGACTAGTAGGTACCAATCTGATCTAGGTTCGGAACACTGGATAGCGGTAAAGAACATCCTCAAGTACTTGAGAAGAACTAAGGATATGTTTCTTATATACGGAGGTGAAGAAGAGCTAGTCGCTAAGTGTTATGTCGATGCTAGCTTTGACACCGATCCGGATGACTCTAAGTCTCAATCCAGATACGTATTTCTCTTGAACGGAGGAGCAGTTAGTTGGAGGAGTTCCAAACAACCTGTGGTGGCTGGATCAACGATGGAGGCGGAATATGTTGCTGCTTCAGAAGCGGCACAGGAAGCAATTTGGATGAAAGAGTTCATTACGGAACTGGGTGTGGTTCCCAGTGTGTTGGACCCGATGGTGATCTATTGTGACAACAAGGGAGCCATAGCCAACGCAAAGGAACCGAGGTCTCACAAGAATTCCAAACATATTAAGTACCGGTTTCACTCCATCCGCGAGCATGTCAAGGATGGAGATATAAAGATTTGTAAAGTACACACAGACCTAAATGTAGCAGATCCGTTGACTAAAGTTCTCCCTAGGGCAAAACATGATCAACACCAGAACTCCATGGGTGTTAGATTTATCACTATGTGAACTAGATTATTGTCTCTAGTGCAAGTGGGAGACTGAAGGAAATATGCCCTAAGAGGCAATAATAAAGTTGTTATTATATATTCTTTATATATATGATAGATGTTTATTTTACATGCTAGAATTGTATTGATCGGAAACATCAATACATGTGTGTTTAATAAACAAAAAGGGTTCCTAGTTATGCCTCTCTTATAGACTAGCTTGTTGATTAACAAGATGATCAAGGTTTCCTGATCATGGACATTGGATGTTGTTAATAACAAGGTCACACCATTGGTGGAATGATGTGACGAACATTCATCCGAAGTATAGCATTACGATCAAGTCATTATGTTTATATTGCTATATCATCATACAAAGTAATCTTTATCCTTAGACCATGAGATCATGTTAATTGCTAACACCGGAAGAATATCTTGATAACATCAAACGTCACACCGTAACAGGGTGACTATAAAGGTGGGTTCAGTACTACGAAGGTGTTATGTTGAGGCTCATGGATCAAGAGTGGAATTTGTCAATCCAAATGACGGATAGATATACTCTGGTCCCTCTCGGTGATATCACATTAGGATAGCTTGCAAGCAAGTGATGTGATCACTAGAATGTTATATCACGGGAACGAGAAAAGAGTGCATGTCGGTAACGAGATCAAACTAGGTATGGAGATACCGATGATCGAATCTCGGACATGTAATATATCTAGAGACAAAGGGATTTAGTTACAAGCGTTAAAGGTTCTCACGATCACAGAAGTCATCGTTGAATGTGTACGAGTCAGTACGGATCTCCAGGTCCCGCTGCTGATTATTGATCGGAGAAGGGTCTCGATCATGTCGGCATTATTCACGAACCGTAGGGTGGCACACTTAAGAGTTACCGGACACCATTTTGGAGCACATATGTTTCAGGCGAAAGAATTGCAAAGCGTAGGAATTGTTTCAATAGAAACCAGAAATTGTTTCGGGTGAAATTGCAGAAGGTGGTTCTGCATGTGATATTGAAATATTGCAAGGGGCTATATGTGAATGTTTGTTAATTAAAGTAATTAACAAAATTCTGAATAAATTTAATAAAAAAAAGTTTTATTAAATGAGAGAGCATTAAATTTGGAGAAATTTAATGCATTTAAAGTGGAGACTTTAAAAGGGAATGTGAAGAGGCATTTTAATGTGGAGGGGTTACCACCACATGAATGGGGGAGGTGAGGGGTCACCCTCCATGCGCCGGCATGGAGAGAGGGGGCACCCCCTCCTCCTATAAAAGGCCACCCATTCCCTCCTTCATCCTCACACCTCCTTGTGAAGGATCTCTCTCCCCCTCTAGAATTATTCCCCCATGGTCTCGGATTAGCGAGATACATGTTCTCGGTGGCATTTCGTCAGGAAGGAGTTGCTGCTTCCGCTGGATCGCTAGAGCGAGGAGGTGGAGGTTGTCCGGTGGCTTGAACGTGTGTGTGAGTGCGGATGCGCTGCTGAGTTGCGGCACTCGGACTTCCTCACGATCTTGAGATCGGCAAGTGTACGACTACATCAACCACAAGTTCCTACTCGTTAACAAAGCTCGTTGTCTACGAGGGTAAGTTCTCGTTGGATGTATGTCCACCTGTTGCTTTGTACCTAGTAGATAGATCTTGGCGTGTAGTTCACACCGTAGGAATTTTTTGTTTTCTATGCTGCGGACCAAACAACTTCTAGTTGCCTAGAGGCACAAAGACATATGACGGCAGCACACAGCCGGAGGATTGGTTGATTAACTATGCAACTGCTATATAAATTGCCACAGGCAACTTGAGATGGGCTATGAGATATGTACCCCAAATGTTGGAGGGGCCAGCGAGGGTATGGCTAAACAATTTGCCGCCCGAAAGTATTAACTGTTGGATTGATTTTTAGGAAATGTTTGTTAGCAATTTCTCAAGTACGTATCAGAGGCCCAACAGGCCACAGACCCTAGCAATGTGCAAGCAGAGACCGAATGAGACTGACCGGGAGTTCTTAACCCGTTGGTGCACTGTGCGAAACTCCTGTGAGGGCGTGATTGAGTCACAGGCCATAGCTTGGTTTGCTCAGGGATGCAGATATGCAAGCATGCTATGGCAAAGGTTGCAAAGGGATATGCCAACTACCTTGGCAGAAACGATACGAATCGCTGATTCATATGCCTTGGGTGATCCGACTCAGCCTAGACTCGTGTCAAACGAGTCAAGCGAAGAGTACTACCAGCGAGATGGAGCCGGATCATCCTGGAGAAATGATTACCAGGGTAAAAGAAGAGACGAAAGACCAGATTACTGGTACAGTTCGCAACAAGTTGCAGCTGTGAATCAAGATCAGCCCGGAGCAGGAAGCAACCAATGTCAGAAAACTAGAGGACAACAATGGACACCAAGGAATGATGGAAAGAAAACTTGGACGCCACAGCAGAAGAAACAGTGGCAAGAAAAGAAGGACCGTCCGAGGTATACCTATGAGGCAATGCTGGATCAGCCATGTAAGTTCCATACGCCAAATCTGAGTAACCCAGCGGGTCACACAACCCGGCAGTGTGCGTGGATGCGAAAGATAGAACAAGGTGGTTCGGTGAATGCTCAGGCACCTCGGAATGATCAACCTCGGCAGGAGTTACCCCAGCAGCAATTACTCTCCAGAGCAAACACGCAACAGTTAATGTTGCCTCCCCCTCCGCCGAGGTATGACAACCATGAGAGAAGGGATGCGGTGCATCAAGTGGAAGACCAGCATCAACCGGATCAGAGGTACCCCGAAAATGAGGGGAGGAATGAGTACAAGGAGCATCATCAAAGTTACCGTGTGTTCACCACGGAAGAGACAGACAGGAAGAGCTTGCAGCACCGACATATGGAAGTGAATGCGGTAATGCCAGCAGTGACGAGGTATATGCCTTGGTCGGACCAGGAAATTACCTGGAGCATCAAAGATCATCCCAAGCTTATGCGAAGTCCTGGTTCGTATGCGCTAGTGCTGGATCCGACATTCATTGGGCCTAACATCAATGTGAGGTTCTCAAAGGTGCTGATTGACAATGGTAGTAGCATTAACATCATGTATGTGGACATGATGCGCAAGTTGGGTATCTCGGAGAATATGCTCCAAGCTACAAGAACAACTTTCCATGGCATTGTGCCAGGCATTTCTTGTGAGCCCATATGCAAGGTCCGGGTTGACGTATTGTTTGGCACAAGAGATAACTGCCGGACTGAGAATTTGGAGTTCGAGGTTGTAAATTTGGAGAGCGCATATCACGCGTTACTCGGCAGGCCAACCCTGAACAAATTCATGGCGAGTTGTCACATCAGTTAC
Organism: Avena eriantha; assembly: GCA_910589775.1. Taxonomy (NCBI): domain Eukaryota; kingdom Viridiplantae; phylum Streptophyta; class Magnoliopsida; order Poales; family Poaceae; genus Avena; species Avena eriantha. The sequence goes on from OU342744.1 coordinate 95,951,442, forward strand.
TTGAAGATGAAGCTGCCCAGGCCAAATGGCGTGATTACCATCACTGGTGATTTCCGACGTTCCATTGAGTGCGTGTCTGCCAGGTCTAACCTATCCGAGTCCGCGCAGCAGTATATGCCGGCGCTGAGTATATCCAAGAGGTGGCGGCATTGGCTCAGTCCGCGCAGCAGTATATGCTGGCGCTGAATAACCCGCATGTAGTGTCTCATTCCAAGCGACAAAGGATACCAAGAAAGTGCCCATTGACGATATGTTCCCAGAGCACACCGTAACAATTGGTGCCGGGTTGAATGACAGATAGGAAAGAAAGCTCGTCAACTTCCTCCGTGAGAATCGGGATATTTTTTCTTGGTCCACACAGGACTTGCAAGGTGTTCCGAGGGAGTTGGCCGAGCACTCTTTGAATGTGAGAACTGGAGCAAAGCCGGTGAAGCAACCTCTTCGCCGCTTCGCCGAAGACAGGAGAAAGGTCATAGGAGATGAGATAGCTCGGTTGTTGGCTGCTGGATTTATCATGGAGGTGCTTTACCCGGATTGGCTGTCTAATCTGGTGCTGGTGGAGAAGAAGAAGGACGATCCGAACGTGGCAGTGGTTTGGCGCATGTGTATCGATTGCACCAACCTGAATAAGGCGTGTCCAAAAGATCCATTCCCACTGCCAAGGATATACCAAGTCATAGATTCTACTGCTGGGTGTGAGTTGTTGTTGTTCATTGATGCGTACTCTGGTTTCCACCAGATACCGTTGAACCCAAGTGATCAAATAAAAACTGCGTTTATCACCCCGTATGGGCTTATTGCTATCGCACCATGCCATTTGGCTTACGTAATGCAGGGGCAACGTATCAGAGATGTATGCAAAAATGTTTACACGACCAAATTGGTCAAAATGTGCAAGTGTACGTAGATGATGTTCTTATCAAGACCAAGGAAAGCAAAACGCTCCTTGACGATATCAGGCAGACATTCGCGAATCTGAGGAGGTTCCGAATGAAGCTTAACCCGGAGAAATGCACCTTCGGTGTCCCGGCTAGAAAATTACTCGGATTTCTTGTCTCCAGCCGAGGTATCGAAGTTAATCCAACTAAAATCCGGGCCATAGAGCGAATGGAACTGCCGAAGTGTCTTAACGATGTCCAGAAGTTCACTGGTTGCCTGGCATCCTTAAGTCGGTTTGTATGTCGGTTGGGAGAAAAGGCACCGCCTCTCTATCAACTCATGAAAAAGTCGGACAAGTTCATCTGGACACCACAGGCTAATGAAGCCTTTATCCAATTAAAGAAAATGTTAGCCACTGCAGCAGTCTTAGCCTCTCCACTATCAAAGGAGCCAATGTTGCTCTATATAGCCGCAACCAACCGAGTTGTAAGTGTAGTAATTGTGGTAGAACGCGACGAAGAGGGTAAGTTAGTGCAAAGGCTAGTGTATTATCTGAGCGAGGTATTATCAGCCTCAAAACAAAATTATCCGCACTATCAGAAAGTGGCGTATGGTGTGTACATGTCGGCAAAGAAGCTAAAACACTATTTTGAGGAGCACCCCATCAAAGTAATATGTGAGGCTCCCATATCCGAGATAATGAGTAACAAGGATGCAAGTGGCAGGATTGCAAAATGGGCAATTGAGCTAGCTCCTTATGCACCACAATATGACAGAAGAGAAGCGATCAAGTCTCAGGCTGTAGCAGACTTTTTTGTGGATTGGGCCGAGGTGCAATATGAGCCACCATTGCCAGATCCGAACTACTGGAGAATGCACTTTGACGGGTCAAAAACAAAAACCAGATTAGGAGCCGGAGTTGTGCTTACCTCGCCCAACAAGGACCAGCTGAAATACGTGCTGCAGATCCACTTCGAAGCGTCGAACAACGTCGCTGAATATAAGGCACTTGCGCATGGGCTCAAGGTGGCAAAAGAAATTTGGATACGTGGGATTCAATGCTTTGGCGACTCGGATTTGGTAGTTCAGCAAGTTTCAGGGCTCTGGGACGCTCTTGATCCAAACATGGCACTGTATAGATTTCATGTGCAAAAGATATCTGGTTACTTTGAGGGATGCGAATTTCACCATGTACCCCGGGTGGAAAATGAGGCTGCCGACGTATTGTCGAAGCTCGGATCAACCCGACAAGCGATTCCACCGGGTGTAGCATTAGAACACCTTAGAAAACCATCTATCAGGCCGTCCCCAGAAACCGACTCAATCTACGTCCCGGAAGATCCGGAGTACGGAGCCGTACCCATGGACATTGACGTGGGAGGTGGAACGCGAAACCCGGGGACTGCCTTGGCAAACCCGGGGACTGCGCAGCCTGATCCGGTTGAAGTTATGCCGGTGGAGTAGATGGAAATTGATGAGGATGTGTTCCCAGTGCGAGCCGTACCAGCTTGGGCACTGCCCATATTTCAATTCCTAAAAGATGGAACTTTACCCGTTGAGGAGGTACTTTCCAGGCAAACTCAGAGGAGAGCAAAAGCATACACGATCATCAATTCCGAGCTATACAAAAGGAGTGTGACTAATGTCCTCCAGTGATGTGTTGACCCAGAGGAAGGACTTGACATCCTGCGAGATATACATCAAGGGGAATGTGGGCATCACGCCTCGTCCAGAGCCTTGGTAGCAAAAGCTTTCCATCATGGGTTCTACTAGCCAAGTGCGTTGGAACAAGCAGAAGATCTGGTAAGAAAATGCAATGGTTGTCAAAGATATGCTACCAAGACGCATATGCCAATGTATGAGCTCAAGACCATACCAATTACATGGCCATTTGCCGTATGGTGCTTGGATATGGTTGGCCCGTTTAAACCAGCAAGAGGGAACATGACCCACATCTTGGTCATGGTTGACAAATTTACGAAATGGAGCTACGGCCGTAACATTCCTGAAAGATATCATCTTGAGATACGGTTATCCTCATAGTATCATAATGGATAATGGCACAAATTTTGCTAAAGGAGCATTTGCACGTTTTTGCCGAGATAAGAAGATCTGGCTGGACGTTGCCTCAGTAGCCCACCCCGCATCGAACAGACAAGTGGAAAGATCCAACGGATTAGTATTGTCCGGGATAAAACCCCGGCTCATTGAGCCACTGCAAAGATCAGCGGGGTGCTGGATAGAAGAACTACCAGCGGTACTATGGAGTTTAAGAACAACTCCGAATCGATCAACAGGCTATACGCCATTTTTTCTAGTATATGGGGCAGAAGCTGTATTACCAGCCGACATAGAGCATGACTCACCTAGGGTCACCCAATACACAGAAGCCGAAGTGCAAGAAGCCCGGCAAAATGATGTTGATCTGCTGGAAGAAGCGAGAGAATTGGCATTGTCCAGATCCGCCATATATCAGCAATATCTCCGACGCTATCATAGCCGGATGGTAAGCCCTCGAGTTTTCTGGGAAGGCGATCTGGTACACCGGTTGGTACAACATACTGCTGGCATGCATAAATTATCCCCCCCATGGGAATGGCCATTCATTGTGAGCAAAGCATTGCACAATGACTCATACTATCTCATAGATGCAAAACCACACGAGAAGAACAAGGCGGACAGGTCCGGCGAGGAATCTAAGCGTCCATGGAATGTAGCTCTACTTTGCCCTTTCTACACTTAGCAAAGAAGTGTATGTATCCGAGTCTCTCATATGTCGGTATGTATGCCGGCAATGAGCTTATCAATGAAGTGTTGGCACCTCGAGCAGTAACTCGGGGACTGCCTTAATAATATTTGTTACCTTCTGTATTTATCATTTATGTGTCGGCTGGCGTAAGTTGCTTCTACCTAAGCCGGATTAGTAGTGTGTGAGCACCAAAAACCCAAATCTTCTACTTGCTGTTGTCCAACAAGATTTGGCTTCATGGCAAGCAAGAGAACAAGTTTGGAATTGCGTAGCACATGAAAAACGACTAAGGAAAGAAACTTAATCGAGCCGACATTTGTTATTCGGACTAACCTTGTGTTTATCTTATATTTAATTTGATGAATTATTTTGAGCTAATCCTAAACTTTCCCAGTATTGTTAAGTCAATTTTTGAAGCTCGGACTCGTAAGTCATTAAACCAAACCAAGGTAGACACAAGCCGAGCCAAGAAATTGGAGGAACAAGAAAATGAAACTCGGGGACTACGCCCAAGTTAATCCGGAACATAAACTTAGTAGCAAAATATCACTTAAGTGCTTAATACAATTGCACCCGACATACCGGGGATCTGATAAAATTTAAAGTTTTTTCGCTCAAGGAGCAGCAGGAGGAGGTAATTTGGCGCCAGCGGGTGTAGCCCCAGCTTCGGCTTTAGCGTCATCTTCGTCTTCCTCGACGTTCGAAGCCTCGTCCTCTTCATCCTCACCCAACCATCTTCGGCATTTTCATCATCGGCAGCATCTAGGAAGCTTGGTCCCTCGTTCCATTGATGAATGGGGGCGTATTGGATGAAGCTATGAGCACAAGTCTTGTGCCAAGCTACCCAATCCGGGTCAGTGGACCACCTTGATCTGGTGCGCATGCGCTCAAGGAGTTTGAGGTCAATCTTCTCATACCACATAAGCACGTAGTGGAGAACGATGTTAGCTCTAGCGCGTCCAGCAGATTCCCTCCAAAGGTCGAGATGGGTCTCGCAGTCCATTAACTTGTCGACAAGAGCTGCGGTTCCCTCCGGAGTATCTTCATCAGGCCAAAAGGCGTTGAAGATCCGGATTGCCACATCAAGGATGTCCTTGCCATAGTTCTTCACAATTTCCACGCGAGAAGACAAACTGACCAGCAGGTCCTCCATGTCATAAGGAATTTCACCAGCGTCAGGACCAATGGGGTACCCCTCTCCTGGCGAAACTTGGCGACAGCAGTGGTTGCAATGGCATTGTCCTCTAGAAATTTTCCTGAAAACAAGACAAGTGAAGCAAGTACGGAAAAGACATGTTAAGCAACCCGGAGAAGTTAATGCCGGATGAAGGAGAAGAACTTACGTGAAATGTGGCTGTGGATCCGGGTCAACTCCTTGGTACAGTCATCATGCCTTTTCCGAAGTTGCACAAGTTCAGTATTCGCTGACTCAAGATTGACGTCGGCCTCCTTGAGAAGTTCTTGGTCCTTGGCGATCTGGAGGCTGAGGCGCTCTCTTTCTTCAGTAAAGTCTTGGCCTGCCTTCTCCAGTTTGGATTTGTGCTGCGCCTTGAGCTTCTTCATATCTGCCTTAAGCTGGGCAATCTCTTCATCTTTGGTCCGGAGGAGGGCAAGCTCATCGTCTTTCTTCTTGAGTTCAGTTTGGTGCTGCCCTGCTTGTTCGAGAAAATGCAGCATCATATCAGGCACGAGCACACTATCTTCAAGAGAAGCTGAAATAGTTTGTTGACCGGCAAAGCCGAGGTATGAATATTTGTTGAGCCAAGGAGAAAAGGAGATAGAAAGCATAGCGAGGTTGAGCAAGAATAACTTACCCTTTATCTGGTCCAAGCTTCTCCTAATGAGGATATTCTCAGCCTCCACCCCAGCTGCGAAATCCAAATGAGGGATTAGTTCGGCGAAAAAATATGAAGAGAGCTGAAAAAATGCAAAGGAGAAAACTTACCCCTTTTATGGTGTTCGGCGAGAAGTGCAGTATGTTTTGCACGCAGCATCTTGTGGGTATCCAGGAGACGCTGAAACTCAGCGCTCCGGCGATTGGTGGTCACCTAAAAAAAGTACAAAAAGATAGCTTAGTCTTGTGCATATTCGAAGTGTACAAAATCTGGGCCAAGTGGAACTTAACCCGGCTCTAGGTGTGTGCATATTCGAAGTGTACAAAATCCGGGCCAAGTGGAACTTAACCCGGCTCTAGGTGTGTGCATATTCAAAGTGTACAAAATCCGGGTCAAGTGGAACTTAACCCGGCTCTAGGTGTGTGCATATTCGAAGTGTACAAAATCCGGGCCAAGTGGAACTTAACCCGACTCTAGGTGTGTGCATATTCGAAGTGTACAAAATCCGGGCCAAGTGGAACTTAACCCGGCTCTAGATGTGTGCATATTCGAAGTGTACAAAATCTGGGCCAAGTGGAACTTAACCCGGCTCTAGGTGTGTGCATATTCGAAGTTATTAAGGAGCTATGTTAATTCTCTAAGGAGCATCCGGCTGAGTAACAAGTTACTCCCCCAGAGGCTCGGGGACTAATGGTTATATCACTAATATATTCTACATGCTAAGGAAAAGGTGAAGTAACGCACCTCCATCATCCGACCTACAAGGTTAATTGCCTTGGCAGCGGTATTCATCTGGGCAGCAAATTCGGTGGGACCGAACTTCTCCAGGAGATCGTCATCGTGGACGAATTCCGCCTTGTTCCAGTTGTTCACAAACTCAATCAAGGTCAGAGGATATCGTTCGCCGCTGAGCATGTGGGGTGCAACTAGACCCTTAGCGTGAGCTTCCCTCCTCTCAACCTGGGCAACATCGGGGCTGGTGTGCAAAACAAGTTGCACATCAGCTGGTTTGACAGGAGCGTCCTTCGGCGGTGGCGTCTTTTTCTAGAGCATGGACGCGAGTGTGCGCTGTCCAGCCTCGATTGACGCTGCCCTGGTGGCGTCAGGAGCCTTTTTGCCCTTAGGCTATTGCTAAGAAGTTGAAGTTGCTGCAGCGGATTTGTCCTTAGGAGCTGCCTTACAGCTTCCCTTGCTGCTGGTGCCTTCCCGCCGAGGTTTGGAAGACTCGGACGAGGCGGAGGGGCTTGGTGCTGCTGTTGGTGCTTGTGTTGTTACTGCGGGTGCTAGAGCTGATGCTAGTACAAATTTCCGTTTCGGCGGGGGTGCTGAAGGAACCTTGGTGGTGGCTGGTTGTTGCTGTGCCGAAGAAGGAGTAGCTGCAGCCTCGACAGAACCGCTTCCCCCTGTTCCAGGGTTGCCCTCCTCTTGACGAGGTGGGCTAGAACCCGGAGTAGCCGCTGAGCCCTCCTGAATGGGGCTCAACGGGCGTGAATCGTTGCCACGAGGGGGAGAAGGGCTATGATGGAGCGGTGAAGCAATGCCGGATCCACTCTGGGAGACCTCCACCGCGACCCTGCCGAATCAAGTCATAAATGATGAGAAACTATAACAAAGGAAGAACAAATAAATAGCAAAGGGAGAAGAGGCTTACTCATCCGAGGTCAGGGGCTCTTTGGGTTTCCGAGCCCTCCGAGCTGTGGCCTTGGTTGCAGGCTTGGTGGCAGTTTTGTCCCCGTACTTCTTTCGCCTTTTAGCTGGCTGAGAAGGTCCGGAGGAAGAAGCGGATGCAGCTCCCCTCTTCTTCTTCGGCGCGACCGGGACGGGCTCACCCACGGCAAGGGGAGGATCTTCATGGATCTTCCCACCGGGGTTAGCTGATGCTAGAAAAACATAAGAAAGGGGGACAACGTCAAATGCCTCCATCACCTCAACGTCCGAATCATCTTCATCGTCGGGCCAATCTCTAATGGAAGAGAGTTTACCGGTGGGTCGCTTGGTCGCATCGGCCATAGGCAGGAACATCTCCTGATCCGGTTCCTCCTCGTTCGAGGTATCGCGATCGGGCGCCCATTTGAGAGAAGACTCGGTGCCATCCTCGATGGTTTGCTGAAGAAACATCTAAGGGAAAGATAAGGCAACATGATTAAACCTACAACAAAGACCGACATATGATTTAATTCGGAAAAGGTTTGGCCTATCTCGGCAAAAGTGTTCAATCCCCCACGTCCACTCAGAAGAGAAGTCTTTGTGGGTGGTGAACAGGGCCTTGACCTGGCGGTAGATCTCGGTGTTGCTCAACTCAAAAGAGGAAGTCCGGTTGGGGTCGCGGCCCTAGCTCATGTGACAGAGTTTGTGCGTACGTTTCTGGAGGGGGAAATCCGGTTGCGGACAAAGGTGATCATGGCATCGTCATTGCGCAATCCAAGATCCTTCAGCTCCTGGAACCTCTTATTGACGTGGTTTGCCAGGACAGTGGGCTTCTTAGGGATCTGGTCCCATAGATCCAGATTAGGAGGACCCAAAGCGTAGGGGCACAACCAGATCAAATCTTCGGATGTGCTGTTCCAGACATAGAAGAAAGTCCAGGCCCATCCCTTGCAAGAGTCAAGCCCCGTGACTCGGGGGAAGATGGACTGCTTTCGGGGAGAGATAGACGCATCGCCGAACTGCGTGAGCTGCTTGTCCTCCGGCTCAAGATCTATGTTCGGAATCATGTTCCGGCGGAGGCCAAAGAACCAGATCCAGAGCTCCTTCGTGGGCCATAATCCGGCGTAGCCCTCGATAGTGGAAGCGAAGGCAGAGAGAGACATGATGGCGTTAGCCGGAAGATGGTGCGGCTGAAGCTCATACGTATTGAGCCAGTTGTGGAAAAAATCACTAACTGGGAGACCAAACCCGTCTTGGAAGTGGGATAGAAACACCACATACTCACCCGGATTGGGTGAGGGGGCAAGCTCGGCCGTAGCGAGGCGTGCGGTGACGCCCGGATACGCCTGGTGCGATACAGCCAATCCAAATCATCCTGGCAAACCCAGGATCCAGCCCACGCGCCGCGGTCGGCGTTCACCACATCTTCCTCCATTTCTTGCTCTACGACGGCGAGCTCCTCCTCAGTCATCTCAAGATCACTATCCCCACTGGCACTAGCGGCGGGGGGGGGGGGGGGGGGGGGTCACTGGCCTGGACTAGCGAGGACCCGTGGCAGAGGAGACGCGTGGAGGTGGCGGCCGCACTGGTGCGCGTGGAAGCAGTGCGGCGGCGGCGCAGCTGCTCAGTTGCGGTGGCGGCGGCGCTGTCGCTGGAAAGGAAGAGGAAGAAGCAGATGCAGAGGGGCGCGGAAGTGGGGAAAGAACCCAAGGGGCGCACCCCTCCCCTATTTAACCACTCCCTTGAGGGGTAGTGGGATCGCATTGTGCGGGCGGGCCACACGGTGTGGCCGTGTATGACCCAGATCGACCAATCAGCGACGAGCCATAGGAAGGGCCACAGGACGCAGCGGATCCCATGATGTGACGTTATGATACAGTTAACGAGGAGGCAGGCATGACGTGACGTGTGCTATAGTAACTTTTGACAATAACTACGGCGGTTACTATCGCAGGCCCTTTAAATGAGGCAAAGTAATGATTAGCCTCCACGTGGGGAAGCGTACGAGAGAAGGAAGAATGATCCGGATGAGTATGAGGTAACCCGGCCAGCAAGTAAAAACTTGGAATGTGCCAAGGGAAAGTAAACCCATGGAGTCTAGACTATGAGATAACTCGGAGAAGGAGCAAGAGGCTTGGTAAAATTGAACCTGCTGTGGCCTTAGCGGCTAAGGCAGCTAAGACCGCACCAACTTCAGGGACTAATGTTGGGGGGATACCCCTGGGTAGGGTCACGCCGGGGTATAAAGGCCAAGTTAGCCGAGGTACAGCTAGGTCAAAGCGAGTGCTGGCCGAGTCACCTCAAGGCAGGCCGAATCATGGAGTAACCCGGACCAGGGGATGTCCACCAAACTGGATCTCAACCGACTTAAGCCGTATGTCGGACATATGAATCTAACTTATATGCAGGAACAAGTGTGGCCGGATTAACTAGGTACGATCCGGGTTATATCAAGCTTGTAAGAGAAGGAAGGTATCTTGCTGGTCAAAGGTGACCACTGTACGCAGAGCGTGAGCGAAGCGGACAGAGGCCAGGACCACCGAGGCGTGGCCGACAAAGGTAACGACGCCAATGTCGGATGACGCGGGCACCGCAGAGGCTCACGTAGCCTCTGCATGGGTGACGCTGGGCTAAAGTGACCCGGTCGGCTTACTATTTTGGGAAGAGGCATATTCCCTAGAATATTCCTCCACGTATGCCCTAATTGGAGACCTAGCCGCCCCTATATAAGTAGGGCTAGGGCCTCTATAGAAGGGGTTGGTTTTTCTAGTTGATCCCTAGAGGGTTGTATTTTACTAGCGGTGAGAGTAAGAGAGTTCTTCTTCCTCCTCTCCCCAATACAGCTCAGGGAGCACTTGTAATCTGTGGAAGTGAATCAAATACAAAGCTACCGTGTGTGGAATCACCACACTATCCCTCCCTGGATTCCCCTAGGGCATTTAGTCCCCACCTTTAGCCTATCCATGGCATCTGCCGTGACACCACCACGACATGAATAGTTCATAAAAGATAAATCTCAACATAATATAAAAGAATCTGGTTCAACCGAATGAGTTAACGAGGTAGTCCCAAGTGTTTTAGGATCAGCGTATTCACTTGGGATTTAGAATCTCAAACGTATCTCTCTGTCATACTACAACTCATTGGTATATGCCTACTTTCTCTTTGCACACTCGCTATTTTTATTCTCCTTTTTGTTCTTTTGTATATATATGCTCACACTTTTGTTTAAGTGATGTGCAAAGGAGCTAGCCATATATTCCACTTCATGTAGGAATTCAAAGTTTAGTGATCTCAATTACCAAATTCCAACTGTATATGAACCATTCTTATGACTTGAAGATTCTACCTTGTCTTGCTCTCACTCTATTTTGTTAGCACTTCCACATTCCTTTGTTCAAGGTTTCTTTTTCAACTTCATTGTATAGATAATTTTCCTTTGTAAATCAAACCGTAGACTTACAACATGTTGACCAAATTATCTTTTAGGTGTTCTATTAATACCAATGGTGTGGAAGACTCCTATTGTTATCATCAAGTGCAAGTAAAATTATACTCAAGCCATTCATATATCAATAAAGCAAACACAAACTCAATATTGCTCCATATATAATAATAAACTCGAAATTTCATAAAAAAGGATCGACTATTCCTGAAGGGAATTCTAATGATGCAAACTTTATTTATAGTTTGAACTAATGCGAAAATAGTAAGAAAACGTATAAGATAGATTACAAGGTCTTAAAGATATCCCCAAGCTTGGAATCAAGCCAGGCGGGATCAAATAATCCCTTGGATTATTTGATACCGTGATTGTTGTAGGTCACGGTGACGCCATGGCACGTGCTATATTCTCCTCATGGGCCAACCTGAGGCGGAGGGATTGATTGACAACTTCTAATTCTTTAACACGTAGCTTGTAGAAAATATTGTTCCTCTCCAGCACCTTCACTTGTTCTTTAATAAATTCATTGTTATCCTGAAGTGTTTGTAGCACCTTAAGACTCATAGAAAAAACTGCTTCGGTTGTCCGCTTGATATCTTCATCTAGTTTATCAAGATACAGTCGCAGCAATTGAAGGTGTTTAGGTGTCCCTGGCTTCTCCTTGTCCAACTCTTCAATCTTCAACTCCAGGGCCTTCAAATCCCTCTTCCGGCACCCATGGTCGGCGTCGAGGAACTCTATAGGGATGGCCTTGATCTCCTCACCTTGCTTGCTATTGCTCCCGTTCTCCATGGGAGCTTTTCTTCTTGACCTCTTACCTTGGTCGAGAGTTCTTTTGTGTGAATAAGAGGTAGATCTATTCCTAGAGATTATGATTATAGAGGGAGACAATGGCCGTATATAAGGGGGGTCAGAGGTCGGTAAAACTCGCGAGAAACACCAAATTGTCGCCAAAGAAAAGAATATGAACAAAACAGGGAAAGAAATAACGGATTTGGAAGTGTCCTGCCGCGTAATGACCAACTATACGGTCGCGGCTCGTATAGCTCCGGCCGTATAGTTGGTTCCGGGTAGATATTTCCAAATATCTCGAGTCCAGGTTGATTAAATCACGACTCGGAACCAACAATAACGTTTTTTAATAATAAGCAAAAGATCGAACCCAAAAGTGTATGAGAGGTTAACAACCAACTATACGGCCGAAATTTTTGGTTCCGATCGTATAATTGCGACCGTATAGATATAGACATCAAAACCAGAAGTGTCTGAGAGTTTAACGACCAACTATACGGCCGGAATTTTTGGTCCCAGTCGTATAGTTGCGACCGTATAGATACAGACATCTAAAGCAAAACCATCTGAGAGTTTAACAACCAACTATACGGCCGATTTTTTGCTCTGGTCATATAGTTGCAACCGTATAGGCTCAGATAGCAAACACAATTTCACGAACATGATACAGAGAGTTTAACGACCAACTATATGGCGGAAGCTCCCTCTCTGGTCGTATAGTTGTGCATGTATAGTTGAAAAAACCCACTAAAACTTCAAAAAAACATAAGGAATTCAAAGGCATAATTTTTAAAAGTAAAAATTGTGAAAACAAATCACTTATTTGGGTAAGAACACTTACCTTGCACTTACCATTGTTTATTCAGGGATGAAAAGTTACTCCCATAACAAAGACTTCTTCTCTCTTGGAGGAATTGACCTTAGTTCCTTGAATAATTCCCGTAAACAAAAATCACCAGGACTAAAGTTCCTCTCAATAAGATTGGTGTCTTGCGGGGCAATCATGGACACTGTATCCAACATTTTTATTTCTTGCCTCTGCATAATCGGCAACTCAAAATCCTGAAGTGAAAGAATCCAATGGATCAATCTTGGCTTATGGTCTTTCCTTTCAAGGAGTTCTTTCAAGCCATCATGATCCATGTGAACTCTTACCTTTGCATCAACTATATAGGAACGAAATTTATCACAAGAGAAAAATATAGCAAAAAGTTCCTTTTCTTTGTTAGGGTAGTTCTTTTGGGCACCATTGAGAGTTCTACTAGCATGATGTATAATATTAAATCTATGACCAATATGTTGTCCTAGAGTTACTCCTACAACATCATTACTAGCTTCACATATTAAATCAAAGGTTGTATCCCAGATAGGTGGTTTAATAATTGGGGCACGAGATAAAGCATTTTTGAGTTTATCAACGGCTTCAAGACACTTATCATCAAAATTAAATCTCATTCCCTTTTGCAAGAGGTTTGTCAAAGGTTTAGATATTCCAAAGAAATTTGTAATGAACCTTCTATAAAAACCCACATGACCAAGGAAACTTCTTATACCTTTAATATCCCTAGGTGGTGGCATTCTCTCTATTGCTTCAACCTTAGCTCTATCAACTCTAATTCCCTTACCTGATACCTGGTGTCCAAGGACTATACCTTCTTTGACCATAAAATGGCACGTCTCCTAGTTTAGAACAAGATTAGTTTCTTTACAACGCTACAAAACTCTTTTGAGATTATCTAAACAACTAGTAAACGAAGTTCCGTAGACAGAAAATTCACCCATAAATACTTCCATTATAAGTTCTATAAAATCAGCAAAAATAGCAGTCATGCATCTTTGAAAAGTACCTGGAGCATTACATAAACCAAAGGGTAAACATCGGTAAGCATGTAAACCGTAAGGACTTATGAAAGTTGTTTTAAGTTGGTCATCCGGATGTAAATCTATTTGAGAGAAACTAGAGTATCCGTCCAAGTAACAAAAATGAGTATGGTTTGCTAACCTTTCTAAAGTTTGATCTATGAATGGTAATGGATAGTGATCTTTCCTAGTTTATTTGTTTAATTTCCTGAAGTCTATACACATCCTATGCCCAACAATAGTTCTAGTAGGTATCAATTCATTGTTTTCATTAGGAACAATAGTAAAACCGCCCTTCTTAGGAACACGGTGAATAGGATTTACCCATTCACTTTATTTAACAGGATAGATTATACCTATGTCCAATAGGCGCACAATTTCTTTTCTTACCACTTATTTCATTTCAGGCTTCAGGCTTCTATTGAATTCTGCAACTGGTTTAGCACCTTCTTCCATGAATATTTGATGGACGGTTATCATGGGACTAATGCCCTTCAAGTCATCCATTGAGTACCCAAAGGCCTGGTGATGCTCCTTAAGTATCTTCATGAGTTCTTCTTCTTCTCCTGAAAGTTTAGCACTAATAATAATAAGGCAATTGTTGGTATCATCTAAAAACCTGTATTTAAGATTTTCTGGTAGAGTCTTCAACTCTGGGGGTGGTAATTCCTCGTCCCCTCTCTTTTCTGGCTCTTCAAACGCCTCATCAGTTGGAGGTCCCAAAACGGGAAGTGAATCGAATTCATTTTCTAGTTCTCCCAGGGACTTGTCCTCCATAACTATTTCTTCATAATTTGGATCTTCATATATTTATTCTTCTTGATTACTGAAGAAAAGAGCCGCCATTTCCTCAATAGTTCTCTCTTCTTCTTGTATTTGTGGAGGTCTGTCTTTAAATTTGGAGAAATGGAATTTGTTTTCCGTTCCCCCAAGCTTAAGAGACACAATCTCCTTCTTGAAGTTAACATAGGAACCTATATCACCCAAAAAGTTCCTTCCAAATATAATTGGGCAAAGAGTGTCAGCTGGCATATCAACAACTACAAAATCAATAGGAAAGTCTTTGTTGCCAATTGTGACAGTAGCATTGTCAACTACTCCCATTGGAATTCTAAGGTTTTTATTGGCTAACATAATTGTTATATCAGTATTTTCAATTGTAGATGGTTCTATTTCTTCTTTTGTTTCTAAGTAGAAATCATAAGATATAACATTAACTTCGGTGCCAAGATCACATAAACCGTAATGAGAGGTTTCTTTGAATATGCGGGGAAGAATAGGCTTACCTACATCTTTTACCTTTGGTTTACCTTCAACCAATACGAAAGTATCTTAATCAAGTTCAACTATGTTACAGTGTGAGTACATAGCCATAATTGCTTCCTTGGTTACCTCTTCATCTTTGGTTTCTTCCAGATGTTCCACGACTTCTGGCATGCTTTCCTCTTCCCTCTTTTCATGTACTGCTTTGACCTGCTCATATTCAAAATATGCTTTTGTGTAGTGTTAGGGAAAGGAACTTCATATATTGGTTCTACGGAGGCCAGTGTTGCTTTATCTTCTCCTTTCTTTTCTGGTTCGGGTGGTGGATCATACTTGACTGGTCCCTCCTTTGGAGCTTTAATATGTTCTGTAAAAGCTTTAACAACTTGCAACACAAGATCTGAATCAAAATAAAGTTCTTTAGATAATTCTTTAACATGGCCTTTTTATTATAGTCAGGAATACAATCATGCTCTATTTCTACGCCTCCTTCACTTCCTAGACCAAAATTCCATGAAACTATGATCACGAATTCTATTAAGTAAAGCCCAAGCTTTAGGTATAGGAAGATTCATAAAGGCTCCTTCCGCGAAAGAGTCTAGTTCAATTTTATTAGGTTCAATTAAACTGCCATAAAAGATATGTAGTAAATACCATTCAGGCAAATCATGATTAGCACATAGTCATAGTAAATCTTTAAATCTAATATAAGCTCTTACTATTCCTTCATTAGAACGATTCTTCCAAGTCATTATAAGACGCCTAATTCCAAAAGATTTTGATAATGGATAATATTTTGCTAGAACTTCACAATCTAGATTATCCCAAGTAGTAGTGGCTTCAGGGGGTAGAGATCTATACCATGAGAGAGATGTACTTGTCAAAGTTTGACTAAAAAGTTTAACCCTTACCTCATCGACGATATATCCCGTCAATAGAAAAGTGCCACATATATCCTTAAAACATGCAGTATGCTCATATGGATCATGATCTTCTTCATATCCAGCAAATTGCTTCTTATGTAGAATACTAAGTAGTAGAGGATTTATTTCAAACCCCCTTCTCTTCTTATTGGAATTGTCTCTTTTATAAATATCATAGGGCTTCCCAAAGTGGTTGAGTGGGTTCGCACTAGTCATATGCTCAAACTCCATCATGTTGGAGGATACCTGTAACTCAAAACAAAATTTAGCAAGACAAAAATAAATAAGCAAAAACTAAAAGACCTACAGCGCTTAGCTCCCCGGCAATGGCGCCAAAAATAGCTTGATGACTGCAAGTGCACATATCGTTTGTAGCTAGTTTTGAAATAAAGATATCGATCCCACAGGGAGCAGGAGTCTGAAGTCTAATAACTCTTAAAATAAATATTACAATAGAAATGCTAGATAAAGTTCTAAGTGACAAGATAAAATGTGAGTATTGTGTAAAAAGGTGTTTTTGGGTTTTGGCTATAAGAGCAATAATAAAGTAAAGTAAACATCTGAGTACATAAAGTAAGTATCGCGTATGTAAGAGAGATTGGAACAGCAGTAGGGAAAAGGTGTTCTCAGGGAGTAGCGGATACACCACTAATATTGTAAAGATCTAAGATAAAGATTATCATCATGAACATTCTCAACTATGTATGTGTGGGAGGAACTATGTATTTGGACGAATAGGCAACAACCGCTTCTCACATCATCCTCATAACCACAGCAGTCAGCAATCGACATTAATCGAATTACTGCGCTATTAAGGGACGTAATCTCGTAGGACGTATCCCATGGCATGGATAGTGTTTCGTGAGTTTCCTCGGTTTCCCAAGTTGATATGTAAGGGGTGCCAACAACTTTTTAGTCACTGTAAGTGCTTACACGCCTCCATCTACCAACAAGTAGTTTCCTCCATCAAGTCCCAACAAGTGTCAAATATTGAGAGGTCGACTTCTCTCAACATCAAGATGTAGAAAATCTAACACATGGCCACAGCGATGAATATCATAATAGACTTTATTTTATTTCAATCTCATACTAGGGTTTCTCAATCTCCCCAAGAACTAATGATCTACTCAGACATGAAGGCAATCAACATCATAACAATGGTAATGGAAACAATCATAGATGAATAGTACTTGTATAAATCCACAACAAGTATAGGAATTACAACAAGATCTAGACAAGATGTAGATGGGATGGATGGAGATGGTGATGCAGCGGTGGATGATGAAGATCGATGCCTTAGCCTCCTGGATCTGTGCAGGGCGAAGATGGATCCCCGTTGGATGAGTTCCCCCTCCAGATACCTTCTAGAGGTGAGGTTTCTGCGATTTCTGGGTGTTTTGTATGTCGTCTCCTCGAACCAATTACACGAGATAAAACTATTTGACGAGGCGGAGGCGGTGCCAACTATACGGCCAGAAAAATTGGTCCGCTCGTATAGTTGGTCGTTGAGCTCTCTGCCTCCCTTGTTCGCTTTTGGTTTTCTTCTGGTATTAATATTTCCCAAATAAGCGATTTACGTAGTTTTTGACTCCTTTTCGCCACAGTACAACTGCTCCAAGAATTGTATCCATTGGATCCATCATCTATCCTGATCCTGGTGAAAACAGACATAAAATGTATGTGCGAACACCGTAAAATACCAAGATCCTACATCTACAATGCAAAATAATAATGTAAAACATGATGCAAATATGCACTCATCAGTGTCTGATGTGGTATCTTGACTGTGCGCACTGGGCGACGAATCCTCAGGGCCGGACAGCCTGGCAGAAACTGGCCGGATAGTCCGGTAAGGCCGGACACTCCGACAAGACTTTGTCCCTGCACAGATTTGATCCTCGGGAGCCCTTTTTCCTTAGGTACAAATTACACTAATGTAGGTGATATCTCCTGAAACATTTAACAACAGATTAAACCTATCCAAGTGTTTTCAACAAACATCTAAACAATATGAAGGGCATAAATGCCCTTTCAATCTCCCCCTTTTTGGTGTTTGATGACAACCCAAGGATTTGCATATAGGATAGGTAATAGTTTTCACAATAGGAGATTTACAAAATATAGTAAGGCTCCCCCTAGATGTGTGACCAATTTAGCTTTGCATTTGAATACAAGACCACACACCCTAGGATCACATCCGCACTATATTTTGTAGGTAACAGGTTATGACATGATATAATCAAGACTAGATCAATAAGCTAGGCATAACATAGTATTTAATGTAACCGGGTAAGCATGTCTTAACACACATAATGGAGTTCAACACAACATAGTACTCAAACAAATAAGATAAAGACATGAAGCTTCAAAGAGGCAAATCGAAATAACTTGAAGCTCGTGTACCCATGCAAATCCCCGGTAGCAACCTAATGAAAGGGCTACTTCTCCCCCTTTAGCATCGAGACACCAAAAAGGGAAAAGAGCACAACTAAAGCGTCCCCAAGCCAACTCTAGCCACTGTAGTCATTGTTGTCGGCATCCTCATCCTCATCCTCATTGCCATCCTCATCATCATGATCATCCTGAGTAGAGCTCTGGCCATGAGGGCGAGAAGAAGAAGTCACGTCCTCAAACATGGACCAGTCCACACGTCCCTGACTCCAGCGACCATAGGAAAGAGTGTCATTTGATGCCTGCTGCTGAGAAGCATCAACATCCATGGACTGGTTGATCCGCTTGAGTTCCTTCATGACATTCTGGTTAGCCTTGTAGGCATCATACTATCCATGGCAAATGTTAATGTTCTGGCATAGGAGAAGCTTCTTCCACCAAGATGCCTTCTTCACCTTCTTGTGTACTTCCTCCTTAGATATGTTGAAGCGATATGCGTTGCTAGCATGCTTCATGCGAGGGCCACGGGTCACAACCTCCTGCACCTCCTCAGACCCATCATCACTGTCTGAAGTATCTACATCCATCACATCATCCTCAAAAATGTCCTGAGTAGGGGGTAGCCACGAGGAGCCTTGGTGGTAGGGGCACCTTCCTCTGTAGCTTGGCAGGAAGGTGTGGAACAAGATCATTGTAGAGCAATGGAGTTGCTGGAGTCTGAGCAACAATGAGCTTCATCACATAAGGAGCAACAGAGGACACTTCTTGTCAGTGATGCACTTGTACAAGTCCTGATAGATGAAATCCATGACATCTATAGCACCACCTGGATGGTTTGGACCATGAGTATACACTAAGTGAACATGGGCCATAAGATTGATTTCTGCACCTCTCATCTCATCCTTGTTGCCCGCCTTGGGAGTGAGTGTGTGGCAAAACATGCAAAGCAGAATGTTGTAGATGAGCTTGATGTTGGTGGTTTGGCCAACCACACCATTCTGAGAGTAGATTGGGGCCAACCTCTTCTTATCATATGCCTGACCATGTACATGCATTCTGAGACCACTAGGAGCATTGGGATTGAAAGGCAATCCAAGAATATGTGCAAACTAAGCCATGTTGGAACGACACCTAGTAGTGCCAGACATCCACTCAAGGGGAATATTCGTAGTGTCCCCAAAGACCACTATGTCATAGAACCGCTGGACCAACTCAATATTGTAGTCTTCTTTTACTTGAAAGATGGTCTACAGCCCCATCTTCTTAGTCACCCAAAGAGCATCCTCAAAGTACCTGTCAGCTTGGAGCTTCTCAAGATCAAACCACTACATGGGGCACACAGGAGTCCTGAACCCACAAAACACCTCAGAAAAGAGTAGGGATTGTTCATTTCACCAGAAGCGATCATCATCCGAGGTGCGAGACAGAGAATAGAACTTCTAGATTCTCATCTCCACAAACTCCTCGGTACCCAAATCTGCCAGAGTGGTGAATGCTTCAAACTTCATGTGTTTGGCTTCATCCCTTTTCAGTTTTCTAATCTTTTCTTGCTTTGCTGTAGCACGGTCATGAGCAGCCTGCCTGACCACTGATGGATCTACATGAATGTCTTCATCATGGAGCCTGCAAGGACGAGACTTCTGAGTATCCTTAGAACGACAAGGGCGAGAGCTACCTGTGAGATAAGAGTAGAAGGATAGAATATGGGTAAGCACATTTGTCCTGGAGGTACAAACCCATAGCAGTAGTTAAAGTAATATAGGAGTTGATCTGGCTGAAAACAACCAGGCTGTCTGAACAAAACCACCCCGAAGACACCGCCTTGCCTGGACATTCCGGTGTGTATGCGCTGGACATTCCGGCTGGACCGGAGTGTCCGACCCGTACATGCCGCACATTCCGGCTAGAGCCTTGATGATTTTCGGGCAGTTCGTGAGTGTTCAACTGAAGCAGATCAGGATTTCTAGAACCACACAAGGACGAGTATTACACACAATATGATGTACCCATGGATCTAGGTAAGACATTGCCCCCAAAAATTCATCTAGATCAAACCCTAGAGATGGAGAAGGGGAGGGGCACTATACCGGCATCCATGGAGACCTTCACCGGAGGGGAAAGGATCCCAGCAGCAAAGGGAAGGCAATGGCCGGCGGCAACGGTAGGATCCGGGGTGGATGAGCCCTCCTGGTGGTGCTCTTGGTCGGGGGCAGCAGGTTGTGTGCAAGAGGGAGTCGGAGAGGAGAAGGAGGACTGAACCATCCACTTCTCCCAGACCCCTTTTACTAGTTCGAAACCGCTAGGGCCGGAGTGTCCAGGTGAAATGCACCGGAGTCTCCAGCCCGGCCGGAATGTCCAGAGTGAATCAAGCGGAGAGTTCGGCCTGGCCGGACACTCCGGTTGGTTCAGTGCGGATAGTCCGCTCCCCACGACCAGAAAGCCCAGTTTCAAGTAGTGGACAAATGTGTGACAAGAGGAGCATGTTTAGAGATGAGAATAGGCCCGGGATTCAGAAGATGTACTATAAAGAACCAAGAAAACATAGATATTCAAGAAGATGACAAATTAAGTTCCAAATCAAACGAACCAAGAACAAACTCTTCAATAAGAAGAGGGCAGTGGCCGAGGCCACTATATAAGAGTTTGTGGCATGACACCACGAAGAATTATCCTTGGGTTCATAGCCACTACTCATAAATGAAGCTCACATATCACAAAATGATATTAAGAGAATTGAATTTCCTAATGTTGGCATTATGGGGGGAGGGATAATGTATTAGGACTACACTCCCCTATCTCCATGCCTGCACCTAAACCAAATAAGAGTCAAGACATAGGTGAGTATGCAAGGTGATCAAGTCAAGCTTCTTGAATCTATGGTATTTAGTTCATTCCTCAAATAACAAAACCTTGCTTCATCAAGTGGCTTCATGAAAAATGTCAGCAAGTTGGTCTTTGGTTGACACATAAGATAGCTCAATATAACCTCGAGCAACATGGTCTCTAATGAAGTGATGACGAATCTCAATATGCTTTGTCCTTGTATGATCCACTGGGTTGTAGGCAATCTTGATAGCACTTTCATTGTCACATAGAAGAGGCACTTTGTCACAATGGACACCGTATTCCTTTGAAGTTTGCCTCATCCATAGCAATTGAGTACAAGCACTAGCAGCTACCACATACTCGGCTTCGGCGGTGGAAAGAGATATACAATTTTGCTTCTTAGAAGACCAACACACCAAGGACCTTCCAAGGAATTGGCAAGCCCCGGAGGTTAATTTTCTATCATCCTTTCACCAGCCCAATCTGCATCCGTGTATCCACAAAGAGAGAAAGTTGAGCCCCTAGGATACCAAATACCATAGTTTGGGGTATGAACCAAATATTGAAAGATTCTCTTGACCGCCATCAAATGGCTTTCTTTAGGAGCCGCTTGATATCTTGCACACACTCCTACACTCAACACAATATCGGGTCTAGATGCACAAAGGTAAAGCAAAGAACCAATCATAGACCGGTATACCTTTTGATCCACATCTTTACCATTTGGGTTTAGTTCAAGATGAGTCTTTGTTTCCATGGGAGTAGGAGCTCCATTTAGATCTTTCATGTTGAATCTCTTGAGCATATCTTGAGTATACTTGGCTTGGTTGAAGAATGTTCCTCCTCTTACTTGCTTGATCTCAAAACCAAGAAATACTCTCAATTCCCCCATCATAGACATCCGAAACCTATTAGTCATAAGCTTTGAGAATTCATCATTAAAAGCTTTGTTAGATGAGACAAAGATAATATCATCAACATATATTTGGCATACAAAAAGTTCCCCATTGACCTTCTTAGTAAAAAGAGTGGGATCAATTTTCCCAACCTCAAACCCACGATCGAACAACAACTCTTTAAGGTGCTCATACCACGTGCGTGGGGATTGTTTGAGCCCATAGAGCGCCTTATCAAGTTTGTAGACATGGTTTGGAAAGTTGGGATCCTCAAACCCCGTGGGTTGCTTTACACATACCAACTCATGCAATGGAACATTAAGTAATGCACTTTCTACATCCATTTGTTGTAATTTAAATTTATGATGTGTCGCATAAGCAATAACGATACGAATGGACTCAAGGCAAGCCAGGGTGCATATGTCTCTCCATAATCAATGCCTTAAATTTGAGAGAACCCTTGTGCAACCAATCTTGACTTGTTCCTCACAACAATTCCATGCTCATCTTGATTGTTCTTGAATATCCACTTGGTGCCGATAACATTGCAACATTCTTTTGGCTTTTCAACTAACTTAAATACTTTGTTTCTCTCAAAGTTGTTGAGATATTTGTGCATTGCTTCCCACCAATCCAAATCATCAAGAGCTTCCCATACTTTCTTTGGTTCCACCATGGAAATGTGTGCTTGGTGTTCACCAAAACTCTTCAATTGAGCTCTAGTGGATATCCCTCTTCTTAGATCCCCTACCACATTCTCTAGAGTCTGGTCTCTTAATTCCAATATTCTATCCATTCTAGCTTGGCGATGAGTTTTGATCTCCTTGTTGTTTCTTGTGGGGATCTCTTCATCATTTTGGTTCTCATCTTGACCATTAAATTGACCTTGATCATCATCGGAATCATTCTCTTCATTAAGAGGCAAAGATTGACCTTGGTCTTGATTAGGCACACTTCTAGACAGGCATTGAGCTGATCTTATGGCAGATTGTACAGATCTTCCTTGTACAATAGACTGAGTAGCACTGGACATTCTAGCAAATGGAGACTCAAGCTCCTCTTGGCTAGAGGTTTCTCCCTGATCAAAACTTGTTGAGGGTCCACATCTTGTCTTGGGCTTGGGTCATTTTCCCCCTCGATAGGATCTTGTTGATGTTGTGAAGATGAGGGCTCCACTTGACTAGAGCATAGTTCTTCTCGATCCACCATAAGGGGTTCCTCAACATGGCGGATGAATCCCGTACCCATTCTTCCTATGGCATCCTAAGGCATTTCATCATCTACATCACAAACATCAATATGGTCCCCTTGGGGACAATCATATTCTTCAAAAACCACACTACAAGATTCTATGACAGTTCCAGAGAGCTTGTCATAGATTCTATAAGTGTGGGATTCGACACCATAACCAACAAAAATACCCTCTAATGCTTTGGAATCAAATTTGGACAAACGAACATGTTTTATGCGATAGAAACACTTACAACCGAACACCCGAAAGTATGAAACATTGGGCTTGTTACCGGCAAGAATTTCATATGGAGTCTTGATCAATTCTTTGTGGAGGTAGAGCCGGTTTGATGCATCGCATGCAGTGGAGATTTAAACTCCGTCAACATGGTCCTTGCCATATCAATAAGAGTCCGGTTCTTCCTCTCAGCTACACCATTTTGTTGAGGGGTATATGCAGCGGAATATGGGTGTTTTATCCCCTCATCAGTAAGAAATCAATTCAAGGTGTAGTTCTTGAACTCGGTGCCGTTGTCACTCCTTATTATCGACACAGGGACATTGTGTTGATGTTGAGCCATGTTGATGAAGTCAATGAAGTTTTGTTGGGTCTCACTTTTTAGCTTGAAGAAATATACCCATGTGTATCTTGAGTAGTCATAAACAATCACCAAACAATATTTCTTCCCACCAAGACTTGCATGAGATGGAGGACCAAAGAGATCCACATGAAGGAGCTCCAAGATCCTCTTTGACTTGATGTAGTTCTTCGGCTTGTGGAGAGAATCATGCACCTTTCCTTCAACACAAGCCCTGCATACACGATCTTTGGCAAAACAAACATTTTCTTTGAGTGCAACAATATGACCATCTTTGTGGAGACTTTGCAAAGTTCTGATTTTGACATGGGCTAGACGGCGATGCCATAACCAACCCACATCAGCCTTTCCGAATAAGCACATCGCACTTGTAGTGGTTTTCCCCGAAAAGTACACCACATACAAGTCATTTTTTACATACCCAACGAAAGCGACCTTTATAGACTTGCTCAACATGAGGATCACAATGTCATTATCAATAAAGACGGCAAAGCCCATCTTTCCAAGAGCACGGACTGAAAGTAAATTATAGCCAAGGGTCTCAACAAGCATGACGTCCATGAGAGTAATATCATGGGCAACCACAACCTTGCTGAAACCCATTACCTTAGACTTTGACTTGTTGGCATATGTCGCGTATATTTGATCAACATTTGGTCTCAACTCCTTGACACTAGATGCACTTCCGGTCATATGACTTGTGCATCCACTATCAAGCACCCATTTTGATCCTTCAGAAGCATAAGTATACAAAAGATCAAACTAGTTTTTAGGTACCCATTTTTCAATGGGTCCTATTTTGTTAGCAACAAGGGTCTTGGGAACCCAAATAGACCAAACAATATAACCATCAAATGGGCCAACATATTGTTCATACACATCACCATAATAATCACGCATTAAAACACA
Source organism: Avena eriantha (assembly GCA_910589775.1). NCBI lineage: Eukaryota > Viridiplantae > Streptophyta > Magnoliopsida > Poales > Poaceae > Avena > Avena eriantha. The sequence continues at coordinate 95,975,686 of OU342744.1, forward strand.
GTGAGTGTTAGCACTTCCCGCAAAGTCATCATGAGACATAGTTTTGCCACTTGTGGTCTTACTACCCACAATGGCCTTGTCTTTTTCTTGTGCGGTCTTGGCCTTATTCTTCTTGTTGTTCTTCTTCTTGGCTTTGGAGGCAAAGCCAATACCCCCTTTCTCACCATTTGGCCTCTGCTTACTCAAGAGGTCATCAATTGACTTGTTTCCTTTGGGAAAGGTGGCCTTAGCTAGCCCCACCCTTCAACCTAGCATTTTCTTCAAGTATATTTGTACACCTATAAGGAATGAAAGTACTAAGTGAAGAAATATTGGTCAATTGAGTTTGAAGCTTTTCACGTGACTTTGTGAGTAACAAGAGTTCACTCTCCAAGGCCTTGTGAGCCTTGTCAAGCATCCTAAAGTCCTCGACAAGTTTTTCATGAACAACACCAAACTCAATCTTGTCCTTTTTAGCCTTTTTATATTTAGCAATAGCATGGTCACGTTCCTTGATGAGTGTATTAATAATTAGGTCATTTGCTTCATCAAGCCCTTCAAGTTTAGTTTCAAGAGAGATCCTAGTCTCTTGTTCTTCTTCTAGAGCATTATTTAAAGCTTCTACCTCAATCATGTGCTCTCTTCCTAATTTACATCTCTCATCAAGAATCTCTTGTGTGTGAGAAAGTTGATTTAAGAGGTCCACAAAATGTTTCTTGTGCTCCCCTTGCAAGTTAGTCATAAACACATCAAAAGCAACTAATTCCTTTTTTACCTCAAGAGATATCTCATCATCAAATTCATCATCAACCAAGGAGGTAGGGTGTGACGATGACAATACCTTCGTTCCTCTTGCCATAAGGCAAGTGATATTCTTGTTGGAGACATTATCATTTGGAGAGTCAAAGAGGGAGAAGGTAAGCGTAGAAGTAGTAACAAGAGCAGTGACACCACTTGATGTTTCCTCCTCTTCATCTTCATCTTCATCATCCTTATCATCATTGTCGGAGGAGAATTCTTCATGTGTTATCAAGACAATTTCACCCAATTTCTTGTTGGTGGGATTCTTCTTGATGAAGTGTTTCTTGAAAGGATCTTTGGAGGTTTTCTTTAACACAAGTTTACCCCCATGATCTTCTCTTTTCTCATAGGGATAACAAGCAACAAAGTGCTAGCGGTCACCACAATTGAAGCAAGTTCTCAATTTAGACCCATTGTCTCTTCTCCCATTGGGATTGCTTCGTCGTTGCATCTCCATCTTGGCCTTGGCAGGGTCTTTCCAAAAGTTTCCTTGCATAGAAGGCCATGTATTGACCATGAGCAACCTTGACATCTTCAATGTGGCTCATTGAAATTGCTCCATCACTCCCTTCGTCTTCATCATACTCCACAACCTTGGCCTTCAAGGCAAGATTGACACCACTACTCATTCCAATAGCACGAGCGCGGGTGTCTTTGGCATTCTTGGCAGCAACCTTGAAAGTGGCCATCTCTTGCATAACTTCATTGGAGATCATGAGATGGTAGTTGTGTCTTCCTTGGATACTCTTCAAGTCAGTGGGCTCGAAGGGCATGAGTGCACTCACATACTTCCTCTTGATCCAAGCATCATCAATGTGAGAGGCACCAACATTCCTGAAGGGGTGGCTATGGATTTGAGTCTTTGATACATGTCTTCATGATCCTCACCATCCTTCATAAAGAAACCTTCAGCCTCATTGCTTAAGGCATCATACCTATTTCTTCTCATGCTCTCATTGCCAACAAACAAGTCAATGAGAGCATCCCAAGCTTCATTGCCAACTCCAAGTTGGATAATGTGCAAGGCTATCGCATTGAGTTGGCTATTGACCACTTCTCTTCTAGCCAAGTTGGTTGGATCCTCATTTTTGAGTCCTTCAATAATGCTCCACAAGTTAATGCAGGAGCTGCGCACATGAGATTTCATTAAAACTTGCCATTGAGCAAAGGTATGTGCAGCTAACTTAGGTGGGTCACCTCTATTATTTATATGGAGATGAGGGATTGGAGGGTTGGGAGAGTACCATCCGGGAACTGCATGGTGATCTTCCTTCCCATCACCCTTTTTGGTGGTGGAGTCAGTGGAATTATGTTCATCCCCGACCACTTCACCTATTGGCTTAGCCGGAGCATTTTCCTTAGGGTTAGGTGGTGATTCCTCTTGAGAGGGAGGTGGTGAGGCCGACTTTTCCACAACAAGTCACTCCAAAAGTTGACGCAAATGTTGGATTTCGTTGCCCAAGGTAGAGCTCAAGCTTGTTTCCAAATTCTTGAGATCTACCATGGTCACTCACTTGCTAGCCTCACCCTCTCCCTCATCTCCTGGGTTGCCCATAGTTTTTTAGGCGGTTAAGCCCGAATAAAGAGCCGAGGCTCGGATACTAATTGAAAGGATCGTATGGGCACCTAGAGGGGGGTGAATAGGTGCTACTTCATATTTTACTCATTTTCAAATTAGGGTTTGACACAAAAGGTAAATTCTAGAGATTATGCAACTATGGTGAACTTACATATATGTCAATCTAGCACTAACACTAAGCAAGAACAAGATAAGTAAAGTGCGGTAAAGGATAGAAGTAACCAAAGTGGAGCACGTGGAGACACAAGGGTTTGTTTCCCGTAGTTCCTTCCTTTTGAGGGGAAGTACGTCTACGTTTAGAGAGGGGGTGGTTTCAAACCACCAACGCCACGAGAGGCCTCCCTTGTTCTCCGATGAACCTCACCCCAACGGGTTCGATTCACCTCTTCCACTATATCGGCAACCTTCGAGGTGGAAGCCAGCACCTATACAACAAGTTCGAAGCACACATCCACAACCTAATTGGAGGCTCCCGAATACAAGCAAGTTGTAAAACAATCAAAGACAAGCTTGTAAGAACCAAATCACAAGCTAGGGTTTCCAAAGAAACACTAGAGCAATGGGCCCTCAAGTGAATGAGGGGGAAATGAAGATCTCTCTTGGTGAAGCTATAGATCAAGGCATCCTCCTTCGATTCTCCAAAGATCAATGACTTTGGATGGTTGTGTGAAGAGATCTTGAGGATTTGGTGGCTCAAATGTTGATGTTGTTCCTGAACTGGACGAGCAGCTCGCAAGGTAGAAGAAGGGGCCTTTATATAGGGCCCCTAGAATTAGAGCCGTTGGGAGCCACTTACCCCAAACAGTCCAACAAAAGGTAGCCGGACACTACGGGTGACAACCACCGGACACTCCGGTCTGGCAGAGTTTTTGGCCAGAGTCCGGCCAGTGTCCGGGTGGTGTCTGATGTGGTATTCTGACTGTCTGCACCGGGCGACGAATCCTCAGGGCCGGACAGTCCAGCAGGAACCGGCCGGATAGTCCGGTGAGGCTGAACACTCTAGCGCACAACTGCCGGACACTCCAGCAAGACTTTGTCCCTACACAGATTTGATCCTAGGGAGCCCTTTTTCCTTAGGTACAAATTACACTAATGTAGTTGATATCTCTTGAAACATTTAACAACAGATTAAACATATCCAAGTGTTGTCAACAAACATCAAAACAATATGAAGGTAATAAATGCCCTTTCACTTAGCCTTTTGTTGTACTATCTGTCACAATGTCTTTAACTTTGGAACTCATCCAAATCCATCATGGAACCTCCTTTCCATTACATTGTGCCACCAATAGTTTAAATTGAGATAAATTTATTTTTTATCTTGTGACAAAACTAGTATCAATGTAACACTTTACAATCAACTATTTGTAACAATTTTTCACCTATACACAACATATTCTTAGTTCTTCCAAATCTCATAAGAATATCTTTACTATCGTCCAATGATCATCTTATAAATCATTCTTGTATATGCATATAACATTTAGAGCATAGGACATATCTAGATATGTACATATCATGATATACATTATTGATCAAAATATTTATGTGATTTCACTCATCAAGTGTCAAAACACTCGAATCTCGTTTCACTCACCAAGTGTCAATACACTTAAATCTTGATTCAACCTTTTCCATGTGGCAAGAACCTTTCTTGTAGTTTCCATACTGAACGCATTCAATATCTCATATATGTATGCCTAGAAAAACCATATTAGCATCTCAATCTATCCATATAGACATTAATGCCTAATATTCTGGTTTTGCCAAAGTCTTTTATCAAAATCTAATTTTCATGAAATTATTAACTCGTGTCAATAAAAGATACATCATTTCCAATAAAAACATGTATTCTACATATTGTATTAGAAATATGTCTCAGCGCTCCCACTTAATTTCTTGCAAATGCAAGCACTTCGTCGTCTCCGATGAAATTAAACTCTTTTAACAGTTCATCACGGTGAAGATTCCAACTCCGCTATGCCTACTTCAACCATTGAAGTTTGCATGCCCTTTTAGCATCCTTTGAATTAACAAAACCATTTGGATCAAGTCATGTACACGTCCTACAAAACCATTCTATCAGAAGAACTTTATTTGATTTTTTCAACTACCATATACCAAATTATATGTTGTGGGTGCTACATTAATCTGTCCAGTCTAGATATTGCTACGAAATATCAAATCTTGTCGTAGTGAACTCCTTGAACATTGTCGTAAAATCTTTTTCTGACATGTCGACTATTTCATAGATGTGAAACATCGATGTCTATTTTGTAGATCCAAATACGACCAATAGGCTTCATGCATTTCTGGAGGGTCTTCCAAGTTCAAAAACTTGATTTCGCGTGTATGGAAACTATCACGGATTTTATGACTTCTAGTCATTTGATGGAGTCACGGCCCATCATCACTTCTTTGCATGCAGTCAGTTCATCATTGTCAAAACAATAACGACTTGTTTATCGAATCTCACTATTTGATTCTTACCCGACCCATATGGTTCAAATAGGAACTCTAATCTCCGTGATTGCAACCTTTGTAATCACGCAAGCCATGAGCATTGTGTCTGCCTCCGGAATACTTTCCGACGTTGCGCTACATAGCACATGTTGCTTAGGTTCATCAACCTAATCAAAGTTCTATTGTCCTCCCACTTAACCTTTTGCAAAAATTCCTTCTTAAGAAACATGATGTTCTAAGTGACAAACACTTTTGTCTTTATTGTTATGGAGGAATACCCAGCGGTTTCTTTGGGATAACCTAGAAAGACATGCTTATCCGACTTTGGTTGTAAACATTTTACTTATGCCTAGCATACCAAAATTTGAGAAAAGACAACTCGGGTTTTATCCCAAGCCACAACTCATCTGGAGTCATTTCAATGGATCACGGTGGTGCTCTTTTAAGTGTAAAAGTGGTAGTCTCTAAAGGTTTAATCCTTAAAATATAATGGAAGTTTTATAAATGACACATTTGATCTTACCATGTCAAACAAGGTTCGATTCCATATCTCAAACACTCCATACTCCTATGGTTTATCGGGAAATGCAAATCCATGGAATGATTCTCAAAATCTTAGGTGTTTTGCTAAACTTGTAACTCAATTATCTTCCTTTATGATCGAATCATAAATTCTTTATTTTCTTGTTATAATGATTTTCCACTTCATCTTGAAAGTCTTTGAACATTTTTTTCAAATGTTTCATACTTCTTCCTTATTGAGTAAATATATATTCACTCAAATTTCCGGAGGAAGTGTATGAAGTTGAAAGATCCACCGCATACGGCTACACATAATGGACTATATACATCAACATGCACAATTTCAAATAAGTTAGTCATTCGTTCCTCTTTGGTGTATGAATGGAGTTTCAATTATCTCCAAGAATGTCTCACAAGCGTCAATTGATCAAAATCAAAGACTCCAAAATTCCATCAACATGGAGTTTCTAATGTTTTATTTCCAATATAATTTAAACGATGATGTCACTTTGTAAGTGATCTTTCAATCATTTTTATTAGACATTTTAGCATTAGTTTTTATGGACGTGATATCTCCAACTAGACTTGTCAAAGTTCAACCATCTTCTATGGAATATGGTAATCATTTGAACAAACTTTGTTCTCATAATACCCGAACAAAATAACAATTATTAAAACAAATCTTGAAGGCAAGCTTTGATGTCAACGAGAATAACAATAACACTTTATTTGTTTTTGATGAACATCATCACATATTATTTTGATAGTTACTCAGATCATTGAAATTCATGAATTGTGTTGTTCTGTATGACATTTCACACCAACCTATTCGGTATCCAATACCCAAGAACCACATTCTTTAACAAGCAAATAATACAGCCATAACATGTATATCATCTATATACCTAAGCTCGACACTTCTAATCTTTTTCTTTTCTGCCAAATATTTTATAGATTCTCTTTCAACATTTCCTTTTCTTTTAAAAGAATTTATCAACATCAACAGTGGTACCATACACATGACACATATTCCAAAGCGTGTATAGTCAAATACTAATACCTTTGGACTTGCACTTTGAAGTGGACCACCATCATCAAATATTTGCCATTCGAAATCCATTCTTTAGTAATATTTTAGTGAAGTAAATATTTTACTTACAAATTTTATTCATATCTATCATGAAAACTTTCATGATCAAGCTACTATAGCTTATAAGGGCGAATCACGATTATAATGTCAATTCCCAAAACCTTTTTGGGAGATTAGGACGCCTAGTGTCTCCAACCTTTCTTAAATTCTCATACAATATGAGAACATGTATTTTGCCAAATTATACTCTATCATATTGCAACCATAAATATTGTTTTAGATATCACAATATATTCCACACACGACGGTTTCTAAAACAATTCTTTTAGCTCCTAGATAACCTTGATACTAAAACATCTTTTGAATATCAAGGATCATGGAGGCAAACATGATATTTTAGATTCTAACATTGATATTATTACTCTTGATTTAATACTGATGGGTTCGTAGCATGGAAAAGAAAAAATTTCTACCGCAAGAATGAACAAAACCCAGATCTAATCTAGATAAAAGCCAAGATCTAATCTATTAGACATGTGCAACGAGATAGATCTGTACTAACCCTTGTAGATCCGAAAGCGTTATGAGATTGGATCTCGTGGTTGATGTAGTCAATCACTTGCCGATCTCAAGATCGAGTGGACGATCCTTCCGGCGCCGTGTTCCAGCAGCGCTTCCGCAGTCGGTCACACGTACGGAGTCGAAGCAGACCTTCCTCTCCTCGTTCCAGCGAGCAGCGGAGGTAGTAGATCTTCTCCACGGAATCCCAGCAGCACGACGGCGTGGTGGTGGTGGTGGAGTAGAGAATTCTGCAGGGCTTCGCCTAAGCCTGAGCAGAAGAAAGGAGGACGAGAGAGGCGGCTAGGATTGGAGTAGTGGAGGAGGGCCAGGGGGTGGCGCCCCCACCCCTCTATTTAAAGGAGGGAGGCGCCATGGGGAGGTGGAGTCCTTGTAGGACTCCCCTCTCCCTTGGCCGGCGGATTGGGAGGGGGGAGGAGTCCTCCTCCCCCATGACTCCTTGTCTTGCCCCACAAGGACTCCTTGATCCTTTCTTGGTTTTCAAGCAAACTCCAAGAAATCTTCCAGAACCTTCCGGAACATTCCGAAACCTTCTAGAATCCTCATACAAATACTCCAGAACATTTCCTAACTCAGAAAATGATCCCCAATATATGAATCTTATTCTCCAGACAATTCCGGATCTCCTCGTGATGTCCCGGATCCAATCCGAGACTCCGAACAACATTCGGTCTCCAACGCACATTCCATATCTACTTAAAACAACTTCGAACCTTAAGTGTGTCACCCTACGGTTCATGAATATGCAGACATGATGAAGACACCTCTCCGATCAATAACCATCAGCGGGATCTGGAGATCCATAACGGCTCCCACATACTCAACGATGATTTCGTGATCGATAGAACCATTAACATACGAAACTAATTCCCTTTGTCACGCGATACTCTACTTATCTGAGGTTTGATCGTCGGTATCTCCATACCTAGTTCTACCTCGTTACTGATAAGTACTCTTTACTCGTTCCATGTTATGTCATCCCTTGTGACCCAGTCACATGCTTGCAAGCTAATTAGATGACATTCCACCGAGAGGGCCCAGAGCATATCTATCCGTCATATGGATGGACAAATCCCAATCTTGGTCCATGCGCTTCAACACATACTTTTAGAATACCCAATGACACCTTTATAACCACCCAGTTACGAAGCGGTGTTTGATGTCATCAAAGTACCCATCCGGTGATGGTGATTAACACAACCTCATGGTTGAAGGATTAGGTTACTATTCATTTAAAAGCTTATAGCAATACGAACTTAATGACTTGATCTTATGCTACGCTTACTATGGGTGTGTGTCCATCACATCATTCTCCTAATGATATAACCTTGTTATTAATCAAATCCAATGTCCATGATCAGGAAACCATGATCATTAATTAATCAATAAGCTAGTTCAACAAGAGGATTACTAGGGACTCTTTTATGTTTACAAAACACACAAGTATTAATGTTTCCGTTTAATACAATTATAGCATGGGATGTAAACATTTATCATAAACATAAAGATATAATAATAACCACTTTATTATTGCCTCTTGGGCATATCTCCAATAGTCTCCCACTTGCACTAGAGTCAATAATCTAGTTAAAAAACTTGTGCATTCAACACCTATGGCTTTCTGGTGTTGTATAGACACTATTGCCAGTGGTAAACAAAATCTTTGGATCTGACACTTCCAGGTCCGTGTGTATTTGCATGTCCTTGCGTCTCTATGCATTACTCATTCTCCAATGAGATGGCATTGTATAAATTTGGTCCTTTGGTGAGACCTTTAGTTCCTTGGGATTAAATCATGTTGATTCAATTGTCGTACAATGTATCTTCATAGTATTATCCCGCTATGAACCACACCTAGTTTGATAACAAACTACTTAACACAAATGCCCTCCTTTGCTGCTACTATAGCAGTTATATACTTAGCCTTTTGTTGTAGTATCCGTCACAATATCTCAACTTTGGAACTCATCCAAATCCATCATGGAACATCCTTTCCATTATATTGTGCCACCCATAGTCTAAATTGAGATAAATTTAATT